>CM060912.1:278917230-280117230 GCA_030737875.1 Allium sativum | reverse complement strand
CTTGTTCTTGGGCTGATTCTGGAAGCTTCCGAGATCTGATGGTCCTAATCTATCCTAGGGTTAATCTAAGGGCCTAAAACACTCCTAATCTCTATAAAAACACCCCTAAGCCCCCCCTAAACCCTCATAACTCACCCTCTCCACGAAGTGCTGCCCAAATGCCAAGTGATCATGGCCTCCATCCCCCTTTCCTAAAGCCTATGCATTCAAATCGGGTTCAAATCAAAAGGTGCAAGCTTGCTACACCAAATAGAGGCCAAATCAACATTGCTATGCGAGTTTCATGAAGGCTCTTCAACAAAGGAGGCACCTTTCTTAGCCAAGATGATTCATGCTTCTTTCCCTAGGCCTAACTATGTAAGTTCTAGCTACTTTTAGATGGAAACGGTAGTTTTGATAATGACATGGGATAAAATGAGGCTAAACATGATTATGCGAACCTATATGAACCTTACTTTGCCTCTTGTGTTCATGTTTATGATTTTAGGCCATGTGAGTGACTTAATCATGCCTCTCATGCTATGCATAACCTAGTTTAACTTGCAAGTTTGGATCTTTATGCATGAAATGCTAGCATGAACCTTTAGGAACCACTTTACTTGTGAAACATTGGCTAAGACAAGATTTTGGGGCTTATGCATGTTTATGAACCCAAACCCCTTATGCTAACATGCAAGTTTGTGGCCAAATCCTTTATGGGATTATGCATGCTCGTGGCCAATCCCCTCTTTTAAGTTGTGCATGTTTATGGCCAAACCCTTTTTGATAATATGCATGTTTGTGGCCAAATTACCTTATGACACTATGCATGTTTATGGCCAATCCCTTATGATGTTATGCATGTGGAAGCCAAGCCCTTTTTGGCATCATGCATGTTTTGAGACCAATATGTGACATAGTAGCCTTACTATGTTGACTCGCTTTGCTTGCGTTGGGAAAACACGATTTTGGGTAGTTAGATAAACATGAACATGTCGCAAAATCTTAACTTGAATATGACATGTGTTTATACTTGAAAATATGACTTGAAAGATAACATGGAAGATGACATGTAAGTATGCATAAAACATGAGCTTGGGAATTTACCTATTAAGTTAGGTCTACCCTTTGGGAATTTACCTATTAAGTTAGGTCTACCCAAATGCTTGAAAACTTGTAACACGTTTTGGAAACATGATGAACTTAGATAATATGAGTGTGGCCAACTCGAGGTTGGGTTGAGTTTGCAACGTAAAACTACCCGGAACCGACCGGCCTAACTAGTAGTTGCAAACAATAGGACCCAATGTGAGAAGTTGGTCATGTCGCGCTTAAGACCCGAGGTTAGACTAGGTTGTGGTGTAAATCTACCCGGACCCGCCCGGCTTAACTAGTAGCCACAACAAGGTCTAATGTGAGAGGTTAAGAGTGCATTAATTAAATTAATGCCACATGATAAGGTTAAGTAAATTTGACTAATGACACTTAACCGATATGACACGAAGGGGTAGGTTAAGCGGGATCGGGCTTGATTTCCTTAATGACACTTAACCGTGCAAGATGATTAGGAGATGGGGTTAAGTAATTTACACTTAACTAATCCGACTGGGTAATTAGATGAGGTTAAGTAATTAAGACTTAACTAACCTAACCACGGTAATTAGATGGGGTTAAGTAATCCACACTTAACTAATCTAAACACGGTAATTCGATGGGGTTAAGTTAAACACTTAATCAATTTAAACTTGGTAATTCAATGAGGTTAAGTAACCAATACTTAACCAACTTAACGTGATAATTTAATGGGGTTAAGCAACTTATACTTAACCAATTATACATAAAGTTTTGATGTGGTTAAGTGACCTAAACTTAACCAATCTAACTTGTTAATTGGATGTGGTTAAGTGACCTATACTTAACCAATCTAACGTGAAAACATGATAAGGCTAAGTCACGAATCACTTGAATACGCTTGACCGATTTGACTCGGTAATTTGACAAGGTCAAGTTAATTTATATAATTAACCAATCTAAAATGATAATTAGACGAGGTTAAGTTATGGATTGCTTAATATACTTAGCCAACTTGACACATGGTTTGTAGGGTTAAGTCTTGGACTTGGATACTTAGCCAATTTTGACATGGTTCGTAGACGGGCTAAGTTATGGACTTAAGTGACACTTAACCCATTAGATAAACCCTAATTCGGAGGATTAGGTAAATAACCATAGTTAACAAGGATTATGGAAATAAGGCTAAGTGGTAAACCTTAGTTAAGGGAAACTAAGTAATAATTCTTAGTCAAGGAAATTTGGACCATTTCTTAGATAGATTAGTAACCCGATACGTTAGGTCAACGTTTAAGTATGCGTGAAGGAGCAGGCTATCTGATTTAGATAAAGGCTCCAACGAACTGGGTAACGAAGCAGCGGCTTTGGGGAACGTGAGGATATTCTTGGGATCCCTCTGTGAGCTGCCAGGTCATTATACTAGGCTCACGAGAGGTTGAGGTCTGCAGTAGAAGAACCAAGAATATGCCTTGGTTGCTATGCGAGCGACCTAAAGACTGGGGTGGATAGCAGTGAGTCGACGAATACATAAGGTGCCCGAGATAGCAAGTTCGTCGATCATCTACCATCTTGAGTCAAGCGTGTACGTACGGAAAGGCAGGGAACACCCAACAGACCATGATTTGCTATCTAATTATGGGTGAGGTAGGCCGTAGGATGTGGGCTGGCCGGAGTGTAGTTCTCATGCGAGATTTTCTCTTGTGTTGCCTTTCACTAGTTGAGGGAGGGGTCTCATGGGACCATAGCCACGTGTAGAAAAGAAGACCTTAGTATTTGCATCGGCAGATAAATCTAAAGCTCCCGACCGAGTCCTGTATTCCTTGTTTAGCCCTGGGACAGGACTCGGATGGCACGATGTGATACATGTGCATACAGTTATAGAAAAACGATTCACGATGAATGCGTGGGAAAAAGGGCGCGGTTGAGGGTTAGCGTAATCCCTAGTGGCCTAGGTGGTTTAACCCAAACCGAAATACGAAAACGTGCAATAGGCAAGCGTAATCCCTAGTGGTGCTAGGTGGCGTAAGTCCTAGTAGTTCAAACGATGATCCATATGGAAGAGCCTAGCTAGAACAAGGGTGACAGTCCAAACGATTTCAAGGATAATACGACATGAGGAAGCCCGTACGAGGTACGGCAAAGGGATGAACTTATATACATGGAAAGGAACATATGATTTGAGTAACCTATATATGCGATATATTAGGTTGACATGGACCATTACACGACCTTGAGCAAGGGACATTCATGGTTAACACATGACGCGGGTAGGGATACTAGTACGAGAGGTGCAGAGCAAATATACATGTTAGAACTAGGAAGAATATACATAATAGATACCGTGGGATGTTAGACGGGGTAGATACCTTGGGATAATGTACTCGATAGAAATCTGACGATGTGATACCTTGACTTATCATAACACCGTAGTTTATCATGATACCTTAGTTTACCATGCCACAGTAGTTCAACCAGCTACCCTGGTTTATCTATCTTGTAGTTATCCTTATGTTTACTTTCAGTTTATGCATGTCATGTTACCTTTACCTGTTTTTATACTGGAAGTAGATAGGACTTACTCAGTCTTTTTGACTAACCCGTTTTGGTTCGCCTCTTTTCTTCCGTTTCCCCCCCAGGTTTCAGGGAGGAAACAATGCTGTTTAGTTCGGACTTCTTCTGCTTGAAGGTCATCATGGATGGCTTGGACTTCTCTTGGCTATGGATACTTTACTGTTTTACTTGGGGAATAATTTATTAAAAAGTCTTTATGCTTCTTTACTATTGCAAGACAGGTTTTGATGTACTCTGATGTAAAAGGCTTTAGACCTTATGTATTCATGTTTATGAAAGTTTGATTTTACTTCCGCTATTTATATATATATGTTCTGTCTTGTGATATTTCTGTGCATGTTTACCAATAATGCCCCTCTAAAGCTAGTGCATTCCTTTGCGAGTGACCCTAGCAGAGGCGGGGTGTTACATTTGGTATCAGAGCAGAAGGTTACCAGGCTGGGCAAAAGTTTTTAAAGACCTTCTGAAAATTTTTTGAAAAACCGTTTACAAAGAAGCATTTTTCAAGAAAATTTTCTTTTAAAAAGAAAAAGGCTATTCCCCAAAGGCCATTAGCATTATCCTTGTTTCCTTGATTGAATCTCTTTTCCTTCCTTTCCTCCATCTGTAGTCACAGTGGTTTTGACTGTGACTAGTCTTTCTAGCTGCGTAAGTGTTTCCCGTACGATGGAGGTGGTTCTCGAGAGACCGTTGCAGAGTTATGCATGAAAGGATAGTAAGAACAAGGATAAAGGATACGAGCTCAGGGATAAGCAACATGTTGGTATGGCTGAGTCCTAAAAGGAGGAAGAAAGATGAACAATGAAACCCATGACGAGAGAGTACCTTTGGCATGGTGAAACGGGACGGATAGTTAAGTATCATGGAACAGGGACAAGATCATTCGGAGGGAAATAGTATGCTCTCATTTCTAGGGTACCTCAGAAGGAGGGTAACGATCTTGCTAAAGGTTTAGTTTTTCTTCTCTATCATCCCGTCGGGACTTTGTTTTGATCACCGCATCTTTTTAAGTCCGCTTCGATAGTTGAGTCTCTGCACTTTAGTACTAGTATAATAGAGGATCCCGTTTCTGTCTCAAGTCCTATTGGAAGATCAGTCCATTTATTCATGACTTGTTTGGATTTGAGAATGTCTATGCCAAGTAGTGAGCTTGGAAATAATGCTTATGTTTGTAAGCTATGGATGGATTCTAGGGATGAAGTGGTTATCCAGCAAGGGGTGCCATTCTCGGTTTTGGAAAGAGGGTAGTTAGATTCTCGACTCATCTTGGTGATACCCTCGAAATCTCGTGTAACCTTTTGGGTTCCGTCATGGCTCGTTACCTAGAATCCCAGGACGCAGTTGTTGGTAATCCGTTTGAATAGAATTCGCCGTTAAGGCGGATGGTTCGTTTCGATTATGCATGAGTTATGGGAATCACCCTAGTAAGGACTCTTGGCAATTTGGATTGGCATCGGAAAATGAGATCCAGAATTCACTAGTGAATTTTGGGGAGCTGGCTTGAGTACGTAGATATGGTTGAGCCAAGTATACTATGGAAAGAATAAGTGAAAGTGAAACGAGAGGCGACAGTGAAATGAGTTTCACTCGCACCTTGGAAATAGGAATCAAGGAGCTACGAAATCATGAAGTCAAAGGCAGTCAAGGCACGATGGAACTAAGCTCAAGGTAATGCGACTCAGGAGACTGAAGACTAAATACGTGCATGATATCTCTTTTGGGGAATATATCCTCGATCCCTGTTTTTCGGTTGAGCTTGCTTGTAGGCTATCTTTTATGGATATCCTCTCGGCCCTATTTCTGTTACAAACCCCGTAAGGAGTTTGTTTTGTTTATCTTCTCGACCCTGTTTCAGGGAATCTTAGGTAGAACCCTATGGATGTAAACATGTATTTGAAACATGTTATGGTTGATATGGTTGCAAGTGGTTGCTCGTGGATGCACGAATTTACATTAGATATTAGCTCGACTCGGTCACATTTCATATTGCATATGCACGAGTATTTATACTTGTTTATGGATGAAATTGAATGCGTTATCATGCGGATATTGCATATGGTTGAATGCTTGTGCACGCATATAGTGTATATGATTAGGACTATTTGCATACATGGTGGATTCATAGCACTAAATATATTTTTGCATTCAAAAGATTTTTCAGGCCTGATCATTAGCATTAGCTAGGGAACATGTACGCACACGTTTTGCATACATTCATAAAGCATTAGAAATCATCTAAGGACAATGGTTGCTTGTGGATGATGTTTTGAGTAGATGGATGATGGATGGTAGGATATGCTCTTCCTAACTTAGAGATTTCGGGGACGAAATCCTAAAAGGTGGGGAGAATGTAACAACCCGAATTTTTACAACACGTTAAATCAAGGATCAAGACAGAATTAAATTATAAATTCTGAATCAAGTGAATCGGTCTGTGCCATTGCGTTCGTCTCGGAAAAATACGCGAAATAGAGTCCGAGTTTTCGAGAATCGGAGTCCGTATGACCCGTTAAAGGCCCAAAGAAGATTTCTGGGAATTTGAATTTCGGAAAACAGTTTTGGAAATCAGATCTGGGGCTAGGCGGGAAGTTTCCCCGCCTAGGCCATGTCGACAGGGCTGTCGACAGGCCTGTCGACTTGGGACAAGACCAAGTCGACAGCCCTGTCGACTTGCCTGTCGACAGGGGGTGGCCGGGGCAAGTTGCCTGGCGCACCTGTTTGGCTCACCTGGTCTTGTTCTTGGGCTGATTCTGGAAGCTTCCGAGATCTGATGGTCCTAATCTATCCTAGGGTTAATCTAAGGGCCTAAAACACTCCTAATCTCTATAAAAACACCCCTAAGCCCCCCCTAAACCCTCATAACTCACCCTCTCCACGAAGTGCTGCCCAAATGCCAAGTGATCATGGCCTCCATCCCCCTTTCCTAAAGCCTATGCATTCAAATCGGGTTCAAATCAAAAGGTGCAAGCTTGCTACACCAAATAGAGGCCAAATCAACATTGCTATGCGAGTTTCATGAAGGCTCTTCAACAAAGGAGGCACCTTTCTTAGCCAAGATGATTCATGCTTCTTTCCCTAGGCCTAACTATGTAAGTTCTAGCTACTTTTAGATGGAAACGGTAGTTTTGATAATGACATGGGATAAAATGAGGCTAAACATGATTATGCGAACCTATATGAACCTTACTTTGCCTCTTGTGTTCATGTTTATGATTTTAGGCCATGTGAGTGACTTAATCATGCCTCTCATGCTATGCATAACCTAGTTTAACTTGCAAGTTTGGATCTTTATGCATGAAATGCTAGCATGAACCTTTAGGAACCTCTTTGCTTGTGAAACATTGGCTAAGACAAGATTTTGGGGCTTATGCATGTTTATGAACCCAAACCCCTTATGCTAACATGCAAGTTTGTGGCCAAATCCTTTATGGGATTATGCATGCTCGTGGCCAATCCCCTCTTTTAAGTTGTGCATGTTTATGGCCAAACCCTTTTTGATAATATGCATGTTTGTGGCCAAATTACCTTATGACACTATGCATGTTTATGGCCAATCCCTTATGATGTTATGCATGTGGAAGCCAAGCCCTTTTTGGCATCATGCATGTTTTGAGACCAATATGTGACATAGTAGCCTTACTATGTTGACTCGCTTTGCTTGCGTTGGGAAAACACGATTTTGGGTAGTTAGATAAACATGAACATGTCGCAAATTCTTAACTTGAATATGACATGTGTTTATACTTGAAAATATGACTTGAAAGATAACATGGAAGATGACATGTAAGTATGCATAAAACATGAGCTTGGGAATTTACCTATTAAGTTAGGTCTACCCTTTGGGAATTTACCTATTAAGTTAGGTCTACCCAAATGCTTGAAAACTTGTAACACGTTTTGGAAACATGATGAACTTAGATAATATGAGTGTGGCCAACTCGAGGTTGGGTTGAGTTTGCAACGTAAAACTACCCGGAACCGACCGGCCTAACTAGTAGTTGCAAACAATAGGACCCAATGTGAGAAGTTGATCATGTCGCGCTTAAGACCCGAGGTTAGACTAGGTTGTGGTGTAAATCTACCCGGACCCGCCCGGCTTAACTAGTAGCCACAACAAGGTCTAATGTGAGAGGTTAAGAGTGCATTAATTAAATTAATGCCACATGATAAGGTTAAGTAAATTTGACTAATGACACTTAACCGATATGACACGAAGGGGTAGGTTAAGTGGGACCGGGCTTGATTTCCTTAATGACACTTAACCGTGCAAGATGATTAGGAGATGGGGTTAAGTAATTTACACTTAACTAATCCGACTGGGTAATTAGATGAGGTTAAGTAATTAAGACTTAACTAACCTAACCACGGTAATTAGATGGGGTTAAGTAATCCACACTTAACTAATCTAAACACGGTAATTCGATGGGGTTAAGTTAAACACTTAATCAATTTAAACTTGGTAATTCAATGAGGTTAAGTAACCAATACTTAACCAACTTAACGTGATAATTTAATGGGGTTAAGCAACTTATACTTAACCAATTATACATAAAGTTTTGATGTGGTTAAGTGACCTAAACTTAACCAATCTAACTTGTTAATTGGATGTGGTTAAGTGACCTATACTTAACCAATCTAACGTGAAAACATGATAAGGCTAAGTCACGAATCACTTGAATACGCTTGACCGATTTGACTCGGTAATTTGACAAGGTCAAGTTAATTTATATAATTAACCAATCTAAAATGATAATTAGACGAGGTTAAGTTATGGATTGCTTAATATACTTAGCCAACTTGACACATGGTTTGTAGGGTTAAGTCTTGGACTTGGATACTTAGCCAATTTTGACATGGTTCGTAGATGGGCTAAGTTATGGACTTAAGTGACACTTAACCCATTAGATAAACCCTAATTCGGAGGATTAGGTAAATAACCATAGTTAACAAGGATTATGGAAATAAGGCTAAGTGGTAAACCTTAGTTAAGGGAAACTAAGTAATAATTCTTAGTCAAGGAAATTTGGACCATTTCTTAGATAGATTAGTAACCCGATACGTTAGGTCAACGTTTAAGTATGCGTGAAGGAGCAGGCTATCTGATTTAGATAAAGGCTCCAACGAACTAGGTAACGAAGCAGCGGCTTTGGGGAACGTGAGGATATTCTTGGGATCCCTCTGTGAGCTGCCAGGTCATTATACTAGGCTCACGAGAGGTTGAGGTCTGCGGTAGAAGAACCAAGAATATGCCTTGGTTGCTATGCGAGCGACCTAAAGACTGGGGTGGATAGCAGTGAGTCGACGAATACATAAGGTGCCCGAGATAGCAAGTTCGTCGATCATCTACCATCTTGAGTCAAGCGTGTACGTACGGAAAGGCAGGGAACACCCAACAGACCATGATTTGCTATCTAATTATGGGTGAGGTAGGCCGTAGGATGTGGGCTGGCCGGAGTGTAGTTCTCATGCGAGATTTTCTCTTGTGTTGCCTTTCACTAGTTGAGGGAGGGGTCTCGTGGGACCATAGCCACGTGTAGAAAAGAAGACCTTAGTATTTGCATCGGCAGATAAATCTAAAGCTCCCGACCGAGTCCTGTATTCCTTGTTTAGCCCTGGGACAGGACTCGGATGGCACGATGTGATACATGTGCATACAGTTATAGAAAAACGATTCACGATGAATGCGTGGGAAAAAGGGCGCGGTTGAGGGTTAGCGTAATCCCTAGTGGCCTAGGTGGTTTAACCCAAACCGAAATACGAAAACGTGCAACAGGCAAGCGTAATCCCTAGTGGTGCTAGGTGGCGTAAGTCCTAGTAGTTCAAACGATGATCCATATGGAAGAGCCTAGCTAGAACAAGGGTGACAGTCCAAACGATTTCAAGGATAATACGACATGAGGAAGCCCGTACGAGGTACGGCAAAGGACTGAACTTATATACATGGAAAGGAACATATGATTTGAGTAACCTATATATGCGATATATTAGGTTGACATGGACCATTACACGACCTTGAGCAAGGGACATTCATGGTTAACACATGACGCGGGTAGGGATACTAGTACAAGAGGTGCAGAGCAAATATACATGTTAGAACTAGGAAGAATATACATAATAGATACCGTGGGATGTTAGACGGGGTAGATACCTTGGGATAATGTACTCGATAGAAATCTGACGATGTGATACCTTGACTTATCATAACACCGTAGTTTATCATGATACCTTAGTTTACCATGCCACAGTAGTTCAACCAGCTACCCTGGTTTATCTATCTTGTAGTTATCCTTATGTTTACTTTCAGTTTATGCATGTCATGTTACCTTTACCTGTTTATATACTGGAAGTAGATAGGACTTACTCAGTCTTTTTGACTGACCCGTTTTGTTTCGCCTCTTTTCTTCCGTTCCCCCCCCCCCCCCCCCAGGTTTCATGGAGGAAACAATGATGTTTAGTTCGGACTTCTTCTGCTTGAAGGTCATCATGGATGGCTTGGACTTCTCTTGGCTATGGCTACTTTACGGTTTTACTTGGGGAATAATTTATTAAAAAGTCTTTATGCTTCTTTACTATTGCAAGACAGGTTTTGACGTACTCTGATGTAAAAGGCTTTAGACCTTATGTATTCATGTTTATGAAAGTTTGATTTTACTTCCGCTATTAATATATATATATATGTTCTGTCTTGTGATATTTCTGTGCATGTTTACCAATAATGCCCCTCTAAAGCTAGTGCATTCCTTTGCGAGTGACCCTAGCAGAGGCGGGGTGTTACACACAGGATCTTGGATTTACAGCTAGAGCTATATTCGGAAAGCTTTGTATCCGTATATCTCTTTCAGTTGTGTTAGTTGTTATTTTCCACTGCTATGTATTTTAAATCTCTGATAATTGTATTTTTCCATTGAGTAATATTATTCATGCTCTGATTTATTCTTGTACTCCAATGTAATTGTTCTAATAGCAATGAAATGTTTATTGTCTGTGTCTGATGCGTCATGTTCTCAAAACAATCCGTATTTTTCCATCTCTTCGGAGACAGGGTGATCTCGGGTCGTTATAGTTATCATCGAACCAAAATCAAAGAATTGTTATGTACAACAACTGGGCAACTGACGACCCAAGCGCTTGACCCACTGGGCGTCAGATCGCCTAGTGACGGCTAGAGTTAATAAGGTTAGATTATAATATATTATTAAACAGATGGATGGATATAAACTAAAATGAATCTAACCATTCAATGTCGGTTCCACTCCTATAAATAAAGGGGCAAGGCCTCATTCTTTTCCACACACATATGTGGGTAGAAACGAAGCTCTGCCATTTTCCTCCCTCTTCTAACCAAATTTATTAATTTAAAATATATTAATATAAAACAAATCACATAGAATTAAGAGGATTATCATATTCAATGGAAAAGAGTGTGAATTTTCGCTCCAAATCAGATTTTCTCCTCTCTTCCTATTTTCTTACACATCTACAAATCTGAAATTTTCCCCTTTTCAAATAAATTGTGGATTTATAAGAATTTGGGAATTGCAGGCGGAAAAGATTCAAACTTCGGATTTGGATGCTTTCAGGAAAGTGGGAAATTTATATATATAGTTATAGTAACATATCTATCTCGTTTGAATTAGATTTCAAAATATATGCCCATTTTTATCAGATCTGTTCATAATATTTTTGTATTGAATTGATACCAAATGGATCTGCTAGTAAATTTTGTGAAAGCTCTGAAATTGCAAATTATGGTTAGGCATAATATTAATTGTAGGATTCCTAAATTTGTTCAAACATATTTCCTACAAATTATGTAGTAAAATGTGTTGCGGATGTTGCAAAGCACTGTAGATCTGGAAATCAGTCCCATTAAACACCATTTAGATGTAGTTATATTCCAGATCTCTATTTTCAATATTGAATGATAAATTATGTGAATTTGGATAAAAAGATACAATGGTGAATTTTGTGATTGCGATTTTAAAAGAAATATGTATGTTTGTATTCAATGTTGTTGGGTTTTGGCTTAATTGTTGTAAATATGCCATTTCCCTCTTTTTGAACAAAAAGATGTTATTTTGAATTCACAAGAGATACGGCAAAAAGATTAAAAAGGGAAAAGTGGTGCAAACATACGTATAAATATAAATATACATATTTGTGCATAGTTTGCATCAACTATTCTAAATATATAAACGTATATATTTCTTGCAAATTTGAAATACGTCAAATTAGGGATAATTTACAATAATTATAGCTAACAGTCTTTTTGAACGATTTGGAACCCTTTGGCAAGATTGAATGCAAAAAAGGAATGTTTGGTTATCGATAAAACCAAATTATTAAATTAATTAAAAAAAATAATAAAAAAATAACTACGTTAACCACATGAAAATATAAATATCTACATTATTCGTCCGAATCTGCGTAAAACGGTAAAATATACATTGCAATGAACGTTTGAACGATGTTCAGTTATGGAATTATACATGTAAATGTAATCCATATTGAATTAATATATTTGTGGAAACCATTGTAGCAATCAATATAATTAAATGCTATAAATATAAACGGAAATCAATAAATAACGATTATAGCTGATGTTGATTGAGGGAAATGTGAATATAATAGAATAATGGTTACAATTCTTAAATTGATTAGGATTAATGTTGTAAACCACGATTAGGAAATTTGAATTATAACTGCATTTAGACCGAGGTTAATCTCAACTTGTGGTAGAAGTCTGCCCGGAACCACCCGACAAATCCAACATCCACAGGTAGTCAGCTTAATGTGAGGAGTCTAATGCGTAAATATAAGTGTAATGAGGCACGAGGTTAAGTTCAACTTGTGGTAGAAGTATGCCCGAAACCGACCGGCAAATCCAGCATCCACAAGTGGTCAACTTAATGTGAGAGCCTAGGTTAAACGATTAGAGTAATTAGTTATATGAGGAGTCATGAGAGGCCGTAATTCGATTTACTTTTCTGTTTTTCTTCTTTTTCTTACTTGACATTCATTTATTTCAATGATAAATTTGTTGTGGGCCAAATTATTTAAAGTAGGCTTTAAGCGACTAAAAGTTGAAATATATTGAGTTCGGGTTTCTAACCAATTCTGTCTTACCCCACTTTACGTTGGCAATCTCGTTGTGAAGAGCATGAGGACGACATATGGTGGATTCTGGTGATTCGATTTTAGAGACTGGATTAATAATATATATATATATATATATATATATATATATATATATATATATATATATATATATATATAAATCTAGCTATAATGGAGATATTCGCGATTTCTGGTTTTTGATTTTTGTTGGTTGTTTCGGTTAAGACCATTGCTCGATTTAAACGGGGAAAGTTCACATTAGTATGTTGTATCTATTTTCGAAAATAAAATTACGAGGTATATCAATTTGTTACTTCGTTGAATTTCCGAATCTACCCTAATTGAAACATTCAATTGAGTTATTGGCATTGTATTCAAGGAAATTTAATTTTTTAAAACTATTTGGGGAAAATAAAAATGGGTTTTGAAAGTTAAGA
Source organism: Allium sativum (assembly GCA_030737875.1). Lineage (NCBI taxonomy): Eukaryota > Viridiplantae > Streptophyta > Magnoliopsida > Asparagales > Amaryllidaceae > Allium > Allium sativum. Next base: position 280,104,055 of record CM060912.1, on the reverse strand, counting down.
AATACGGTTTCGAAGAATGGTTTTATAAAGGCCTAGTTTTAGATATGGTTTTAAATTTTTAATCAATTCTTGTTTCAAAAATTAGTAAAGCTATTGTGTAATTTAAATAGGTATAATCCGATTGGCAGGAAGGAAGGAATTACAAAGGACAAGTAACATGCCATTAAACTTAAGAATAATAAATATTCATTCCTTATAATTTTTAGTATCCCTCTTCCTATATATATTGGATAATTTACTGAAATTATCACGATTGATCATTAAGATTTTTAAAGCTCCAACATTTTGAACATGAAAAGGTTTTTCAGTTTGTAATCTAAACTGGATCATAAATAATAATAAGATGGGTTTATAAATACGGAACCGTTAGTTTATAATAAATTCCATTTTTGAGAAGTTTTAAATTTTCGAAAAGGCTAAGGAAAATTCTTCATCTTGGTTTTGGGATATTTTGATTTCGAATCGTTTAGCTTATGTCGGCTAATATGTAGAAAATCCATTTTAAATTTTGTTTTGGATTTCTAGCTGATTTCCTGATTTAAGTTCTTTCGATTCAGTGGTCACAATCTTTTTGGAGGCAGCGAAAAAGGCGTTGGAAAATTAAAAAATTTAATTCGATGAGTGGTGGAAGTCGATACGAGAATTCGATAGGGAGCCGAAGTTGTCTCGACGTAATAAAAATTGTATTTTAATTTATATATAATTTATACGGGCCATTGGGACAAGGTTCAGACCGCGCCCGTTTAAGGGCTAGCGGTCGACCGCCCTTCTAGGGCCAGGTCGACCGCTCGCCCTTAATGAGCACGGCCTGGAACCTGACTCGATTTGGCTGAAACAGTATATATCATTCCAGCCAACTTCTCCTTCCCCCAACCCAATTTCCACCAAAACCCAAACCCTCCTCCATTCCCAAGCTCCAATCCAAGCAACCGCCACTCCATTTCACCCCTAGTTACCACCAAAATCCTTCTCATGCAGGTCTCTACCCAATCATACTCCAGATTTGCAATTTTCTTTTCCCAATTCATCCATTCCTCCATGGCACCTCACACTCAATACCCCGATCTCACGCCTTAGAAAACCGCTTGGTTAGACTGCGATGAGGGGAAGATCAAGCACTACTTAGCCACGGCCAGTTATGAATTTCAGATTGATAGACCGATAAAGTTTGCCGATTTCGCTGCTTTTGGTTTGGAGGATCTTTTTGTCGATGCAAGCCTAGCACCAATCCTACACTTCGACACCTTTGAGAAAGACTTGTATCTGAGCTGCGTCCGTCAGTTTGATGCCCAGATGGATGCCGACATCGATGACGAGTCCTGCGTCATCAAATATGAGGTTATGGGCACCCCATCGAGTTCACTGACGATGAACTAACTCAGATTTTGGGCATCTCAGCAGTCGGAGCAGAGCTTGCTGTTATCGAGATGGAGAACCCTCAAACCCTTTAGCATATCGTCCTTGGAGCCCCTGGAGCCAGGACCGCTGCCAATTAGTGACCCATCGCCCGAGTAGTTGTGCGCATCCTACATCACAACATCGTCCCGAAGACGGGAAGCTCAGAGCAGATTTATCCTTCTATTCGCCGCACCATCTATGCTATTCTTGGCGGCATAGCCATCAATTGGGAGCCCGTGCTTATGATTTATCTTTATGAGCCCTTCACCGGCACCCTGCGGAGCCATTTTCCTTACATTCACCTTCTCACCCTTGTCTTCTGACACTTCCAAGTGAGACTTTCTGGGGAGACGGCGGTAAAGAAGGCACCGACCTCCATTGGTTGTGCCACTCTCTGAAAGAAGAGCATTTATCTTCCCGGTGCTCCTATCCCCGCACCACTCGCTTCATCTCAGCAGCCTCAGTTGCCTCAGCAGCCCCAGCAGCCTAGCCAGAGAGGTTCGCGATGAGAAGCGCCGGCCGGCTCATGAGATTGAGGGCATCTCCGCCATACTATGCTCCTGGCGTGGGCGTGGTAATGGGTCATGTTCCAGCCGCGGAGGTCGACCAGCCTACAGTGGGTAGTCATTGTTAGTGTATGCCTTGCGCATGTATTTCGTATCATGCATTTCCCTTTCCAGCATTTTCTTCATCTTTGTTTTTGTTGTAGTGTTGTAAGTGCTAGTATTGAAAAACCGCATGACCTTAATTAATGAGATTTCTATGTTTGAAATTGTTTTTTCATTCATGCATATTTAATCGAATGAAATCTCATTCATAAACTAGCACTTTTCCTAGATCTTGAAAGAACATAATTCTGTGTTGGATAAATTTTTGTAAAGACCGGCTCTATGTCATGGGTATATAAATAAATAAATCACTGTTCCTTATTAAAGTTAAAATTTATATTGGTCTTTTGTGTGATCTCAGTTTTCACATTTTTTGCACGACTGACTTCCTTTTTCGCTAACATCTGACTTGAATCGTTTAAGTTTTCGGAAAATACATTTTGGAGTTTTTGGAAAACGTTGTTTGAAAAAAAAACTTTTTTATCGTTTTCTTATATTTATAGGAAAGTGAAATGGTTTTGAAAAGAAACTTTCAAAATAAATATAAAAAGTTTTTAAGTGAAAAAATATTTTTATGAAAAAATCTGATTTTTTGTCACACAAACGGTGTAAGGAAGATTTTTGGATGCTTTGTGTGCGCGTTTTAGCGATGAAATAGGACCGATGATACAATAAAAACATTAATGGTAACAAGGAAAAGGTTGTTTCATCCTTGGGAACGTGGTTTCCATGCCTTGTCAACGACGCGCGCGGGTTATTAATTAACTCGTTTTATGTTTTAGAGCTTGTTTAAAGCCTCCTTTAAAGTGTACTGATGGAAATTTTTGGAGTATTTTGGGTAACTGAGGTGAAATTTCCACTGTAAAGCAAGGAAAATGTTAAAAATTCTTCGCTTCGGTTTCCTTTTCCCAGTTTAGGAGAAATTAAATAGGAGACGATTAGATTGTGTGACGTTTTGGATGGTAAGGTTTGGATGCAAAATTGGTTGCTTTACACTATTATTCGTAATTGTGTGAAGGTAAATTTTCATTCATATAGAACTGCCAATACCTTAGGGTTTTTTGCATCATGCTTTCAAAAGTATTATAAAAATTTAATACATACATATAGGAGGATCCGATGTTTAATCATCTTGCATACATGTTTTATGGTTGAAATTGCATTATGTACACCATGCATATATACCTATAGTTGGAGAGTGAACGTACACAAAATGGTTGTGTATGATAGAATAATGGGTGTCATAATTTTGGGCAAAATTCCTTTTAAGGAGGGAAAAATGTAACAATCTGCTATTTTGGCAATAGGAATTAATTATTAGAATTTCGAAAAGATGAATTTCTACAAACGATGAAATTTGACCATGAACTTTAAACGATGCGTTATTTAATGGACGAAAAATAAATAAATTAGAATAATTAAATAATATATACCTTATTTAACTAGCCTCACTAGGTAACTGACAACCCAAGCGGTCGACCCATTGGACGTTAGAACTCCCAGTGACGGCTAGGGTTAATAAAGTTAGATTATAATATATTATTAAACGGATGGACGGATATAAATTAAAATGAATCTAATGGTTCAAGGCTAGTTCCACTCCTATAAATAAAGGGGTAAGGCCTCATTCTTTTCCACACAAATCTATGGGCAGCAGCAAAGCTCTGTGATTTTCCTCCCTCTTCTAACCTAATTTCACAACAAATCATATAGAATTGAGAGGATTATCATATTCAATGGAAAAGAGTGAACTGAAGCTCCAAATCAGATTTTCTCCTCTCTTCCTATTTTCTTACACATCCATAGATCTGATTTTTTTCCCCTTTTCAGATAAATTGTAGATTTATAAGAATTTGGGGATTGCAGGCCTAAAAGATTCAAACTTCGGAATTGGATGCTTTCAGATGAGTGGGAAATATATATATATATATATAGTTATAATAAGATATCTATCTCGTTTGAATTAGATGTCAAAACATATGCCTATTTTTATCAGATATGATCGTAATATTATCGTATTTGAATTGATACCAAATAGATCTGCTCATAAATATTGCTAAGGCTTGGAAATTGCAAATTTTGGTCTAGTATAATATTAATTGTAGGATTCCTAAATTTGTTCATACATATTTCCTACAAATTATGTTGTAAAATGTATTGTGGATGTTGTAAAGCACTGTAGATGTGGAAATCAGTCCCATTAAACACCATTTAGATGTAGTCATATTCCAAATCTCTATTTTCAGTATTGAATGATAAATTATGTGAATTTGGATAAAAAGATACAATGGTGAATTTTGTGATTGTGATTTTAAAAGAAATATGCCTGTTTGTATTCAATGTTGTTGCGTCCTGGCTTAGTTGTTGTAAATATGTCGATTTCCTCTTTTTGAACAGAAAGACGTTATTTTGCATTCACGAGAGCTGTGACAAAAAGAATGAAAAAGAGGAAAGTGGTGCAAAAATACGTATAAATATAAGTATACATATTTGTGCATATTTTGCATCAACTATTCTAAAAATATAAAAACATATATATATTTCTTATGAATTTGAAATACGTCTAATCAGGCATAGCTTACAATTATTATAGCTACGGTCTGTTTGTAAGATTTGGAACCCTTTGGCAAGATTGAATGCAAAAAAGGAATGTTTGGTTATCGATAAAACAAAATTATTAAATTAATTAAAAATAATAATAAATGAAATAACTACGTTAACCGCATGAAAATATAAATATAAATATCTACATTATCCATCCAAATCTGCAAAAAAACGGTAAAATATATATTGTATCGAATGTTTGAACGATGTTCAATTATGGAATTATCATGTAAATGTAATGCATATTGAATTAATATATTTGTGGTGACCATTGTAACAATCAGTATAATTAATTACTATAAATAGGGTCGCAAATCAATAAATAACAATTGTAACTTTGTTGATTAGGGGAAGTGAATATAATAAAATAATGGTTACAATTCCTAAAATGATTAGGATCAATGTGGTAAACCCCAATTACAGAATTTGAATTATAATCCCATTTAGACACGAGGTTAAGCTCAACTTGTGATAGAAGTCTTCCCAGATTCTCCCGACAAATCCAGCATCCATGGGTAGTCAGCTTAATGTGAGTAGTCCAATGCGTAAATATAAGTGTACAAAGGAACGAGGTTATGTTCAAATTGTGAAAGAAGTCTTCCCGGAACCGATCGACAAATCCAGCATCCATAAGTGGTCAACTTAATGTGAGAGGTTTGGTGCACACGTATGTATGTATGTGCGTGTGTGTGTGTGTGTGTATATATATATATAACAGGCAACAAATAAATAAATAAACAAGAATAGTAATTGTTTGTTGGGGTACAACAAATAGATACTTCGGGACTGATGAAATAAGGATACCTAGTGTAAATGGTTGCCCTCAGAAAATATGACCGTTAGGGTCATAAATTGCAATAAACTCATGAATAAAAGTAAATGGTGTAAAAGAGAATTAATGGGAATTGGCTGTTGTTTAAATACTAAGTCCAATTAGGGAAATAATTAAATAAATATCCTAGAGTAAGGAGGATATAACTTCCCTTATTTACATTAGTTAATATAGAACTTATAATTAAAAGTTAGAATTAGACTAAGTAGGTAAGTGATGTGAAACATTATTAACCATAGAAACCCATGACAATAATTAATTGTGTGCATATGTATTTCTGTGAGAAGGAACTAAATGGGAATGACTTAATAACGTATCCCACTTTATCCCAATTGGGAAAGGTATTAATAGCTAATGGCGGGTGAACTTAATAATCTATGCATATAGTCCGCTTCCTTGGGTCTTAAGTGGCTTGGGTTGAGGAGTCCACCTGAGAGTAGGTCTTTCAATTTAGGGGTCTTAAATGGAGTGTGTGTAGGACCTACCCAAACCTGGAAACTAAAAATGTCAGATATGGCTACCTACCCTATGGGAAGTAGTAAGCGACTAAGGAGATTATGCAATAAATTCAGTTAGATGGTATAGCGAGTGATAAAATACCATCTCTCACCATATGCAGCAAGGGTATATGCGTGAATGACGGAAGCCTTAAATAGTACGGCCTGTAGTAGTGCCCTCTAGTTATGTTAACGTTAAATAAATTATCAAGGAATAATAAGTGGCTAATAGTTCTGCCTAGTGTCTTAAGCAATCAGGGAGAATCCACTCTATCAATCATTGATAGTGAGACATTAAATGATAAAGGATGATTGAATGAAGATATATATAGAAACTCCGTAGTTAGGGGTCTATCCTTGATTTAATAACTAGCCATGATCTGGTATAAAGGCTTCACATATATGTGTGTAAACGTGCTATCTCAGTATAATATTTTGGGAAAGTCTACCTTGGGAAGGGTAGTTTGAGTCGTGTGTAAACATTTACAAGGTTAGGATAGAATCGCTAACCTTGGTATGCATACGTTTTGGGTTGAACCAAAGGGATGCGTCTGTGTATTATAATCTATGTTGTACATTTCTTGTTCACCGGAATTTCATTGTTCTGACCCCTGTTCTCATTACAACCACCCAGGTTTTCTAGATAATGTCCGGTTCCCACAGGTGTTTAAGTTTGGTTTTCGATTCTAGTTCTCTCTCATGCTCGGTATTGGAAAAGTAACTTACTTTGAAAAAGGTAGTTACTTGAGTTAATACCAGTTTATCCTATCTTGTTTCCGCTGTGAATTTTCTTATCGTACTCTGATTATGCTCATGTTTATTTGTTGCAGGTACTAGATATACACGCTTCATGCTAGGATGTGTTCAAGTTTCGATTTTTGTTGAAATTTGGGGTAAGAAAGGTGTGGCGTGTTACATAGACCAAATGCTTCCTAATGATGCGCATGATCCTAGGCAAAGACGCATCCTTCTAGATACTACGAACGTTCCAAAACAGAAATTCGCCATCCAATGTAGAGTAGAAAACGACAAACATCAAACAAAAAAGAATACCAACAAAGAAGAAGAGAACACCAAAGCAGATCGGATAAGATATAACATATGTCGAGTAGATTGAACGATCTGCTCAAACGCCGCTATAGAGAGTGTTCGAATGGTACTGTAACGACCCATAATTTTAATCAAACGAAAATATGAATTTTTAATTGATTTATGGATTTTAAATATTTAAAATGATTTATTTTGAAGAATAATGACTAAAAATTTATTTAAAATGAAGTTTGAACGTATAAATTTATATAATTATAAACGAGCTCATAACGTCGCGGTAGTTTGAAATATTTAGTTTTGAACTTCAACTAAATATACAGAATTCAATATAAGTTAGATTTCTGTAAAACAAGAAGTGTTAGGATCTATTCAATTATATCTTTTTAGTGAATGTGAAAATTTGAGATTTCATGTTATAAATTGTAAATTATGTCCAAAAATAAATTTCAAAAAGTCTCTACAAATTTTTTTATAAATTATAATGGTTTATTAAATAAAATAAAAGGATTTATTATAAAATCGAACATCGATTTGACTTGCATTTGAAAATACCGAGTTGCGAACATAAGTAGGTTTATTTTAGAGCTATGTGATATTTTATTTGGTTATATAGGACAATATTAATTTATTATTATTTATTTGAGCTGTTTTTGAACTTATTAATATTTTATTGGTTTTATTTAAGGCTTAAAATTAGCCATTTTGCAAACGACCTCCGTTTTCTATGTAATCAATTTTGTTGGATCCAAAATATTAAATTATTGCTCGATTTCAAATTTTGCGTCATTCAAAGTTAATATGTAACCGTGCGCAATTTAAATGCGAAACAATCAATATTTTGACTTTAAAATACACTGTGTGAGCAAATGAATTCGAAATTAAACCAAACAAGTTTCGTTGGGTCTTCTGCAATGTCAAATTATAGCTTCATGTCAATTTTCATCGAAAATGGGATTCATATGTAATTATATGAATTTTTAAATGGGGAATATAAGTAACGATCGAATAAAATAAATAGAATAATCAAATAAAAAATAAATAAGCCTCCTATATAATATCTTAACCCTTCCTAACATTACTCACTTTCTTCTTCCAGTCAAATGAAGTCACCGCCACTTATTCTCCATAAACATGAGAAAAATCATGCTTAAATTTTGTAGTCGAATTGAATAAAAAATCCAAAAAATTATGAAACAAGAATATTTGAAACCCTTATGAGATTCTCTCAAGCTGATATGCACTTTAATGGGTTCAAATTCTTTTTGGTTCGCTGCGTCATTTTCCAACATGAGCTATGCGTTCTTGGGCTCGGATTTTCTGAAAATTGAAGCACTTATCTGAAAATTCGAGTTCGTAGTCGAATTCGTGAGGTGTTTTGGAGTTTGTATACGATTTATTGGAGAAATCAGTGAAAATTTGTGTCGAACACTGTACATGGCAGCGTGCGTGATAGCAGGTGACCCAATTTAGTGAGAGGTGTTCGAGTGCGTTTTGTTGATGTCAGGGAGGAGAGGAAGAGGAGGGGAGCTAAATGGTGAAGAGTTTGTGGATTTTAGTGGAAAAACGATGGACAAAGGGGTGGAGAAAGGAATCGACAATGGTGGTTTATGTGATGGATGATGAATGCGTTTCCTGTAAGTAGAAGATGATGAGGACGTGGATTAGTGGCTTAATTAGGTTAATAATTAATATTTAATTCAAGTTAATGACATTATATTGTATTCAATCTTGTAAAAGCCATAACTTTTACATACTTTGTCGGAATTCAGCCAAAAAGGATCCGTTGGAATTGTATCGACAAGATCTTCGAAATGAAACTGATTTGGAGTGATTTGGAGCTCTTTGCAAGTTTTAGCAAAGGAAAATGTATGTTTGGATCAATCGACCGTTTATTGTTATTTAACGATAAACGATCATGGTGAGAACTCTCACTCAAACTGATTTTTTTTACATTTATTGTAATCATAACTGAATGTATATTGATGGTCTGTGATTGCAATGTTTGCTTTGTGGTTGATGGATGATGTTTACAGTTATTTTGTTCATATTATTTAACTGTGAATTTAAGCGTTGTCGATAGAAATGCTTATATTATAAATAGTGAATATTAGGCTCACATCCCTATTTTGAAACTTAATTAGGCTCACATCCAGTCATAAACTTAATATAAATTAGGTCCCTGTTTTCAAAACTTATAAAATAATAATTAAAAAAATAATAATAAAAATTCGTAAATTAGTAATAAAATATATTATGCATTATACAAAAAATTCAGTTAAAAAACAACAAAAATAATGTCAGAAAGAAGAAAATAGCAAAAAAACAGAAAAAACTGCAGTTAAATGCATAATATTGTGCACGTTTTTGATTTTATTGCATGCATATGTGCAATTATTGCAGTTCTTCCAGCGCATAGATTTAAGTTAATATTTCAGTTCATTTTTATTTGCATCCAAATATGCAAATTTCTCAGAAAACATGCACACATGTGTGCAACATTTTTATAGGATAACACACTGGCTAAAAGTAGGGACCTAATTTATAAAAAAAAAAGTTTTGAAAATTTTAAACCCGCCCCCTATTTTATTACTTCCGCCTTTTTTTATTTTTTTTTTAAAAATGTGTTTTTGTTCATAAAAAAAAATTCTAAAATCTGGAAATAATGTCAGGATTCTACGGAAATCAAAAAAAATAGTTGCATACATTTATGCAATTATTACTGATAATTGCATATATGTATGCAACTTTTCCGTAAGCTGTATTTGGATTAAAATCTGAAAATAAACCTGCACAAATGTGTGCAAGTATTTGAAATATTTGCACACATGTATGCACGTATTTGCATGAAGAAAAATCAATGAAGATGAATGTAGTGAAAAATAAGCACGGATGTATGCAGGAAAATGATATATGTGCATACTATTTTGCATTTAACTGGAAATTTCGTTTTTTTTTTCTGTTTTTTTGATTTTTGAAGCCTTGTTTGATGATTTTTTTGTTCTGAATTTTTTAGCGTTTACATGTTTTATTTAAATACGAATTTACATGATTTTTTTATATTTTTTTTATATTTTTTTGATGAATTTTCAGAAAATAGGGACCTAATTTACAATAAGTTTATGACCGGGTTTTTTTTTCTATTTTGAAACTTAATAGGGACCTCTAAAAAACGCACCCTTATAAATATTGGTTGATGGATGGTAGTTGATATGGACGTGTTTGTATTATTGACACAAAATTAACACCAGGAATTTGGAAAGTTATAATATTATTAAAATAATATTATAATATTCATTTGAATGAATAGTTGTCATAAATGGGCAAAATAGTGAAAATAATTTTGATTATAAAAATAAGTTTACGTTGACGTTAATCGAATCAATTTCAATTCGAAATAATAAATTGGTTTGAATAGGACGAGTCGAACAGCGACCATTCGTAAATTTCGACTATTAATTTCAAATGGACATACCGGGAGATCCAACAATCTGATTTTCCCAAAATTGAAAGTGTTGGGTTCGAAATGAAAAGAACTATCAGAAGAAAAGGAAAGTTTAGAAATCCAATGGTTAGATATAGAGATAAGTTGAAATCAATATTTAAAAAGGTCATTTTAAATGCAGTTCGGTGACTGGAATTGGAAATTGATTGTAGAGGCCATATCAAAATTATTAAAAATATGGAAAAATTATGTTAAAATATAATAAATAATTTGAAAGAGTTATGAACCAAATATACTTGGTTTTTTATGTTTATTGTTTGGATTGTGGTCGACCAGTTTATGAGCAAGTATACTTTTATATTTAGCATTGTGTTGGGTAGAAAATACTTGTATGCTAACATCTTATGATTTATTTCATGATTTGTCTATGGGGTGTTTAGCTGTGATGGCCCGCAAATTTCTCGACCCCGAAAATCAACATAAGATACCATGTCTATTGTTCAAGTATCGAAAATACCGGGTCATTAATAGAAAGAAGTTTGAGGGTGAGAAATAGAAAGGAAGAAAATCAGAATAGAAGAAGACGAAGAACACAACAGAACAAAATCAGAGTAAATGTGAATCTCACAGCGGAACGAACAAAATGTACTGTATAAGATAACTTTAAAATACAATTTGAATGTGTATAACATACCATTTCAAAGTATAACTCATATACATCACAGTGAAAATAATCTCTAAATAACTAACGGTGAAGCCTCCTACTTCGAGCTCCTCCAAGTGTATCTGTTAAATCCCGGGACACTTGACTGCCCGTACAACTTTGGGCACCCTAAAGTTTAGGAAAACACAAACAAAATAAACTCTGGATCAATCATGGGACTGGTGTGAGTAAATTCCAACCATATTGTTTAACTTTGAAAAATCTTTTTTGAAGAAAAAGATAATAGTAAGACCAGCCCACACATAAACACGGATGGTTTTTACCTTACTATAACCAAATCAATTTTGATGTCAAAATCCAGTGATATTATAACAATGTCTAATCAAATAAATAATCAAATAGTAGAACGCTTGCATCTCCCGCTCTACATACATAGTATAAAATCAAAAACCGCAGGGCGCTTATTAGAGATTGGATTCCTACTATGATGAGGTATGGGACCACCTCCCGATCAGTGTACTCTAGAGGGGATACACCGGGGTTCAACAAGAACATCTTGCGACCCGGACACACATGGCCGACCTCTCATTTAGCTTGAGTGTATCGAATATATTGTCACCCATGGTTGTTGGTCGTCCAACCGTAACTCGTAAGATACAAAAACGAAAGAAGAACAAATATGAATTTCCTCAAGATCGGTGACAATACACCCTGCTTGGGTATGACCCAACTAGCCATGCTGCCTGCCCGATTTTTGTTATTTTCTGATTATGAGGCTTGAGACTATGTTTACTTTTAGAACATCTGGCCACCATTTATTTGAATGCGACATCGTCAAACCCGTCAAATCACAAGTTGAACTTCCCAAAAATGTTATGGGTATAAAAGCTAAGAGAAACGAATTCCTCCGCCACCAGACTTAATACCTTGAAAAGATCGTCTTATGTGATCTGTTAGGAACACTCTATCAGACATTCGTCCATACAAGTTGTCCTGGGTCTAGACAACCCGAAAACACAATTCTGTATGCCGAACAGCCCTTACGTTTTACTCTGTCTTCTATTATCTCCAGCATAGTCTAATGAGCAACGCCTATGCCTATACAGAGTGGTTTTTGGAAAATAAATCCAACTGGTCTCTCCGTATTGACAACGATGGTCAAAAAATCTTTGATAACCGGTGATTTAACTATCAAAGGAAAACAAAACATCCATCTAAATTTACAACGACACATCAACCAATCACTGGCCCCTTTTAATAATTTCCAACTATTCATATCTTTCTATATATTTCTCAAAACCCCGTTTTAGCCTTTCACAATTCTTGGAAAACATTTCCAGTTATTATAAACTCTTGTTCTTCCATATTCCGGAAAATATATGCTATTAACGTTCGAAAACATTCCCATCCTTCCTACGCATTTTATTTTCTGTACTTTATAAAATATATGTTACTAACATTTAAAACATTTGGAATTTCCATTATTACCATTTTAATCAGCAAAACGTTTGCTTTTTAAAACATTATTCACTTTAAAATGTGAATATTATTTCTTATATAAATATGGTCTCGTTAAATCAATCTAAAACTTGGTTTTATAAGTAAATATCATTTTCGATTAAAATTTACTTCTCCTTAATTATAAATCCCATTTATAACTTAAATCTCTATTTTCTTATTTGGTTACAAATTATGAGTTTCAATCCACTATTAACTATCTTGTCAAATATATATAATTTCTAAAATAGATTATTTATATACAGTTCGACACAAACGAATTCTAGTTATAACCCTTATTGATTTATTTCAATTCAATTTGTACTTAGAACAACGAAATAATTTCATCGTTTCTTTTGAAATGACTTCCATTTCCCCTTTCTAAAATCTATTCATGTATTTCTAAATTATTTAATAATAATTATTCCACTTCATTTCTAACAGTTTGTTTATAAATCAAGCTACTTGTTTTAATATAATTAAAAAAAATTATATCCCAGTCCAACCTAGATTCAATTTCTATTAAAAATAATAATAAATTCTAGATTTCCCCTTTTATACTCGGATAATTTTCCAGTACATTTTAGGTATTTAAATATCAAATATTTTGTAGTCAGTGTAATTACACATCCTAACAACAATAATCAACCACAGGTTATTTATCACATCATATAACGTAATATATCAAAAACAACAATTATAATTGCTGAGGAATCCAGTTGGATCCCTGCAACCTGTTTCCCTGCATTCACAGATGTTAGTCAACATAAACAACATCAATTTCATATCAACAAAAATAAATAAGATCAATATTTAACTATTGTTTTATATGTATAACTGTATCTGTAATATCAACGAATTTATATGCAATTCATCCAAACAACCATCACACAACATTAAATAATCATTTATCAATATTAAATAACGTTTAAAATTAAAAAACTGGACAGAGTTAGTGAGTTTACTCACATTGGTTTGCAGTGGATGATTCTGCTATTATTTCGTTTTTAAAATCACACAGAAGTTTGATTTTTCCACGGAATTCCAATAGCTTAGTTTTCAGCCATATCATTGCCAGAATGAAGTTCTCGTCATTACGAATCTAACATGAATAGTTCTGTCGAATGTTGTCCATGAATGAAACTATTACAGGCGTTATAACTTTTGTATTTATTTAACTTGGTTTAAATCCTACCTAATTTAATAAATATCTAATTATAACCCTAATCCGCAAATCGTGTGATTACCCTGTTAACTTTTCAATTTATTTCCAGTAACCTGATGCCTTTGACTCATATCAGTTTCCAGCATAAATCCTTTAAATAACTTGATTAAGCCTTTATAACCCTTCAATATCTGATATTCCAGTTTGCCAATACGCAGAAACCTGACTTCCCTTTTCGAAAATACCACTGACCTTCTTTTAAATCTTCAATTACCCTTTACAGCTTCATGTACACTCTAACCAAATCACTAACCCTAGTTATTATTGTTAACACTTCGTCTCCTATATTAAAAACCACATCTGGCAGTTACTTCCTCCCCATGTAATTTCTGGAACCCGCACTCCTGTATCAACTCAATTTATGTTGAATTCTCTCTTACCACGCACTCCCTCTCCTCCATACTCCTGCAAACATCTCAAACCCGAAAAGAACCCACGCTTCCTGGAAAAGTAGACACGAGCCAGCAACTGCCTAGAATGGTGCGACATCACTTCCCCAGCTTTTAACTCAATCGCACTCCCCAAATACATGCATACCTCACCCCTTTCAGCTTCTCCATGCACCGCCTGTACATGTAAAGGTATCATCTTCTTCTAGATCTCGCATACCACGTCACTCATATTCTTCTACGCACAACACTATAGTAATGCGACAATTCTCCTCTTTGAATCGCTGTTATCCGATAACCAAACCCCGTCCTCACATTTTGGATCATCAACGCCACTCCCTTAGGCCACCAGACTCCAATCGACACAGCCACCTCTAGCAAACGGAGCGCCACCACCTACGTCTTCACCTAGCAGACACCCGCACCTCTTACAGACGTCGATCAACTCCCCTGCGATGGCACCAAGCGTGACTGGCCCGAACCAAATGCCAGGCAAACAAACCGCACCACTTATGATGGATATGGAAATGAAGCTCGCGAATTAACAGACCTATAGGATTCGAAATCAACTGATTTCGTTTTTTATTTTATTTTAAATGCTTAATCCAAGTTTTCGATTTTGGAACGTATTTAGAAGAGGAGGAGGACTTCGGTTCTATTTCATATAGTTGTGAAAAATGTGAAGCTGCATTGGATATAAATAGAAGAGCGAATTAGGAGGTAAGAATAGTGTCAATTTCATTCGTACATCGTAGGGGTGAATTCTTCAAACTTAGTTGTGTCAGGTACGTCATAAAGCTGATTTGAAAATACACACACCTCATTAATTTGATTAAGATTGGGTATGGATCAATCTGAATAAATATATAGCGAGATGAGTGTAAGCGGTATGGCATTTCCTTAGTTTGTCCATGCCGTGTTGATTATTTTCATTTTTGCCTATATTATATCAGGTACCCTATTACATAGAACCCCGCTCGTGTACAAATCACTACCGACAAACATAAAAATATGGTTGTGTCGAGCAATGTACCACGATTCTAGAAATATAATAAAATAGACTAGTTAGCTTATTTTGTGATATCCCAAAATGCCGTTATAGGGTGTTAAATACTCCAAATAAAAGTTGTTTATTTTCCAAAATAAAAATTACAGTAAAATTCTAAAAATTTAATTATAACCAGGTCTCAAAGATCTTGTCCAAATTCGAAACCAATATTTAATTATATAAAATAAACTGTTACGGCTTATAAACGACTCCATAGCGATTTTCTGAATAATTGATTTGGACTTATAACTCCCCGGAATTTCAGACTAGTCAAAATTTTCCAAAAATCCTTCCATTCAAAACAAATTATGACAGTTAGCATTTTATTTGATAAATATACAACATCACTAGATGCTCTGGATAAAATATTAATAAATACCACTTATCTAATTAACCATTTGTGCTTAAATATGAATTAAACACAATTATCGTAAATCTACCATTGTGCATCTCTAATGAGATGGACATCGACATTCATTCCAACACACTTGATAAACACATTAGCATGGCTTAAATAACCAACATAAGACGAAATATCAACTAATAAACAAAATTAAAAATATTTTATTAATAAAGCAGCTGCATCACTACCCCTTGTGACTGCCTGCGCACCTTTATATAATTGGGTAAGCAATTAGATACAGGATCAAGCCAACGTAGTTATTCTTTACACAAAACATTTAAAATCATTGTTTACTTCCAAAATACTCTTTATATCATGTGGGACAAAATACCTTTTGTAAATACTCATTTTGAAAGACGTCTATATATCTCTTGTAG
Source organism: Allium sativum (assembly GCA_030737875.1). Taxonomy (NCBI): domain Eukaryota; kingdom Viridiplantae; phylum Streptophyta; class Magnoliopsida; order Asparagales; family Amaryllidaceae; genus Allium; species Allium sativum. The sequence goes on along the minus strand of CM060912.1, from coordinate 280,088,021 downwards.
AACTTTCTTTCAAAAGACAAACATCTTTCATTATAAATACTAATCATCTTCTTTATGCAAAAAATTCTTCATAAACAAATCTCAAACCACCTTGATATTTCTCTAATATATATTTGGAAAGATCTTCAAATATTGTACTGAAATAGTCAAGTTCAACACCATTAATTATCTCGTTAAAACACACCCAATTCATACCATGTTTAAAACACTAATCATACCTCGTTTAAACACATACTATTCATGCCTTGATTGAACATTATTCATACCTCATTTAAACACTAATAATAAATGTCCTCAATCATCAGTCATATATGTTGATTGCTTGTCAAAACAAAGATCGTAACCAATATAGTATGTTAAAGTCATAGGCATCTTTAAATTAAAACATAAGCTTATAAAATAATAATGGATTAGATGATAAGTATACTTACAGTATTCCTTGCTATCTTCATGCAAAAGTCTCATAGAACAACATATAGTACTTATAATCACTCCCAAGTAATCAATTATTTTCCTCGAATCATCGAAGTTCATCAACCTTCCTTGTTCTCAATTATGACATGTTTTGACTCAGTTTTACTTTGATTTAACATCCTCGATTTTATCAGTTTGTTTATGATACTATAAGGAAACTCAAGTCCAAATTTGAGAGGATTTGGAATAGTTATCATGATTTTATACTCAAAACATCTATAACAGTGTTTTAGTCATGCTATGAAAATTTCTATTAGTTTAAAAACACTTCATAGTAAATTCAGAGAAAAGACAGCACTTCCAGAAGCGATATGGCAAGTTCTGGGCGGTTTATAATGATTTTTGACTCAGATCGGCTACTACAGCACTTCTAGGCACTATAAAAAGGTTATAAATGGTTCTGTTCTTCATTAATAGAAAAGATAGCGTTTCAGAGTGCTATAAAAAGTTCCGAAAATCAGATTATAGCCTATTTTTGGGCAAAATGTTTGATGTTGTTTCTTTATGATTAAAATAGATTTTGACTCCAAATTGTTTTACAGTAAGAAGCTCTCTATGTCTAATTAATTATCATCAAAAGAAAATCTCAAAATCATTTACCAATTTAATATATAAAATCAAACATCATGAGGCATTTTTAACATGTCCATTTCGAGCTGATGCAAACGGCCGAATGAGAAAAAGTACCATAGGTGAAAGTTGTAACCCTTTGAATTAGCTTTCCAAATTGATAGAGAAGTCGTAATTTAATTAAGTATTGCAAAAGTTATGCCCAAAATACCGAACGTCATTTTCAGTGATTCGGGTTCTATCTTTCTTCGTAACTTTCACAATTTTTCTACAAAACATGAAATGAATACATGAACTTAAATAGTTTTTCTCACCTTATACTTGTGCCTTGATCCTGTATTTATTCTCTAGACTTCTACCAAGCTTCTATTCTTTATCATACTTTTTTTTTTCATTTTTGAATCCCTAAAATGAAATGAACCCTTCCACCCTTTATATAGAAAATGTCAAGGCTAGTAATTTAGTTTTGGACACTTGTCCTTCATCATTCATGCAAACCATAAGATGATGACACTTGCCTACTTAGTTTTCCTAAGATGTTTCTACACATGGACACCTAAGAGGATTATGTGTCCTTATCACTATTTTTTTCTTTATCTTTTAGCTTACATGATAAGCTCTCATTTTAAATTTATATCATTTAGCTTTCATGAGAAGCTTCTTTTTTTAAATTTATATCGTTTAGCTTATATGATAAGCTTCTCATTTTAAGTTTATATCTTTTAGCTTACATGATAAGCTTCTCATTTTAAGTTTATATCATTTAGCTTACATGATAAGATTCTCTTTTAAAATTTATAGCATTTAGCTTACATGATAAGCTTCTCTTTTTAAATTTACATCATTTATCTTACATAAAAAGCCTCTTCATATTTATTTTCCCTCACATAAATACATACAACCATGCTAACTTAATACATATTGTGTATTAGCATGCACGAGAGCGCCATGACGTTTCTGATAAGTTTTAGTTGATGAAAGGTCATCAATTTGATAAACGACTTCCAGTCACATTTTCAATTACACATCAAATTAAATATTTTTGTACACTAGTTTCAAAAACTATTTCACTATCACTCTTTATTATTTAAAAGAGATTTATTTTAGTTACAACTCATCACTTCAATATTTATATTTTATTGAATATCTGTAAATTCAAGCGGTATACTTTCGAGTTGTAACAGGACATAAGTTGCAATCTATAAGACGAAATCTCGATTTTTCACTTCCATTAGAAAAATATAGTTCAATGGATTCAAACATTTATTGTTTCGAAGAAATCTGACTAATAACGAATCCTGTATAGTCTTCTGAAGTTCAAAACTCAATATTACGAACTACCGTGACGCTATGAGCTCGATTATAATTATATTATAATTAATACGTTCAACGTCGTTATAAATAAATTCACTCGTTATAATATTTCAATTCTAGACTAAATTAAACTTATTAAATTATCCAGGTTACACAATATTGCCAATTTAGCTATTTCCGGCTATTTTGGAATTAAATTTTAGTATCCCACTATTTAAAATAATTAAATAATCAATATAATTTAAATTAAAACCATTTAAATTATCGAACCAATACATTAAAATAATTATTAAATCGCTAAAATTCTGAGACGTTACATTCCTTCACCCTTAGAAGAATTTCGTCCCCGAAATTACTAAGTCGGAAAATGTTACGATTTCTATTAACTAAGATAAAAATCCTTTGTTTTACTTCTTAATTTAAGTTCGAAATAGAATTTCATCCCCGAAATTAGCAATTTGACTATTTCAACCAGTTTCCTTTAAAATTAAAATATAACTTAATATAACGTTCAAAATTGATTTCAACGTACATTTTAATTTACCAGAGACACATACTAACTCCAAAAATTCCAGAAAAATAAATCTAGCTATTTTTTGACGATACGGTCCAAACAAATCTAATTTCGTCGAATTTGGAGACCGTTTGAAAAACGGTCATTTTCCAGTCGACTAAAGTCAAACTGAAATTACCAAACACATTTTCTTTTGTCACGCTTACATATTAATTCCAAAAATTATGGAAATTGGAATCCAACAATAATTTGACATTCCAGATCCAACAAAAGTGTTTCTTCGAAAACAGAGATCGTTTGCAAAATGGCTATTTTTAAGGGCTATATATTATATAAAATATATATAAATTTCATAGCGACTATTTTAAATTTCAAACTGGACATAACTTTTTATTCCCATTATGAAATATGAATTTTTCACATTCGTTAGAAAGATATAATTAAACAGATTCAAATATTTCTGGTTTTACTAAAATTTGATTTATTTTGAATCATGTACATTCATTTGAAATTTGAAATCGAGTTTTCAAACTACCGCGCCATTTTAGGATCATTTTATAATTAAAATAAATTTGTTCGTTCTAACTTCGATTAAAATAAATTTTTTAGTTGTTATTATTTAAAGTAAATCATTTTAAATATTCAAAGTCCATTAAAATTGCTAAAATAAGAATTTTAAATTGGTTCTGAAATTTCGGGTTGTTACAATCTCCCCCACTTATAATCTTTTCGTCCTCAAAAAGGAACGGAGCTAAAAGTAACCAACTCACCTTTCATTCTGGCTTTCATTCTTCAACTTTTCAGTTTCTAAGAATTTTCCAGTTCTTCCAAAATTTGGCTAACACCCTAAATTTTCGAAAAATTTCGCCATAACCACCTTTGTACGGGGAAACCTTTAAAACCGCAACTTGCCTCACAGACCCCTCATAAATCCAAAAGAAAAATAAAAAAGCCAATCGGCTCATAAAATCATCAAAACCCAATAAATTAGTAAACATGTACCTATTTGTCGGGCATACAATTTTATACATCTTCTTAGCTTCATTGCTATGACCTGTTCAATACATACACATGTACATGTATGCAATTTCAATCAATTTTCAATTCAGTTCAATGTTTGACTCTATTTGGCTAAATTTACCATTCATTCTCTTATTGGTTTTATTGTTCTAACATTTTAATTAGTCAAAATAATTATCATACAACACAACCAGCAATCAATTTGTTAATTAAATTTTCGAACATATAATTTTTATATGGTAAAAAATCATATTTTTGATGCCAAGTCACAAACAATAAATTCTAAGTAAGTTTAGGTTCTCACACCAGTCAATTGGAAACATATAGATATCCCACCTTCGAAACTTGCACACAAATGCTGATGATGACATGCCATCATCAGAATCCTCTCCGAGTGACTGGAGTGTGATTCTATTTCTATCCAGTATATTTAAGACTTTGTATACACGTCGATTAGATTTATATGCAAAATCTTTATATACTTGATTGTCCAAATCAATTTAAAATAAAATATTCAACTACGTATAATAAGATTTAAATGAGAACATAAAGCTCTGTAAACTAAAGCTCTGATACCAACTATAGCGACCCGAACTTCCCGGCCGGCCTAAACCGAACAAGAAGGCGGACTTCTATGAGAACATGACAAATCGGAACACAAATAGAAGAATATTTCATTGCTTATTACAACAATTTCAGCAGAGTACAAGAATATAACAGAGTACGAATAAATAATACACAACAAAAATTATCAGAGATTAAAATTACATTAGCAGTGGAAAAATAATACATAACACAACTGAAAGAGATACACAAATACAGAGCGTTCCGAATATAGCTCAAACTGTAAATCCAAGATCCTGTGAAAATAATATTTGCAAAAACCCAACTACTAGCTGCCCGTGTGGAAAACAGGAGCACCCAGAGTTTAGGTTAAAACAATAAACTCCAGGTCAGTCATGGGACTGGTGTGAGAACTAAAACAATTATTAAATATTTATTTTAAAATAAAGTTAATCAAGGGACTATGCCAAAAAAAACATGGAACATGTTTTCTCCCAAGAATACCAGTGCATAAAACAAACAGCGCAATGCTTTTTGAAAAAATGAAGCTATTATAAGACTCAGGTCCCATCACATAATGCAACGCAAGCGAGAGGATAGAGTTTTACCTTATAATATCCAAACATGCTTGATACGTTATAAAACAAATCATTTTGATATTACTAAAAGTGTATAGTGTCAAAATCAACTTCAAATATAAATGTATCAATCATAGATGGCATAGTACCCCATCCTACTATGTCGCCATACTAGTTCTACAATCAAAACCGAAATGTCACGTATTGGAAATTGGATTTCTGTCATGAGTTGAGTCAAGAGATCATCGTCGCTGGCTTCAAGACACTCTAGCAAATGCCTTATGGTCCGGACGCTGGCGAACCCTTGGATCTTCAGGGCCGGTCCACACTTGGCAGATTAATTATACCTAAACACACATTTCCCGATCCTATAGGACCTATCCGTCGGCTCCGTAGTAACCGATATATCCGAGGCGCCTTGCTGTCCATTATCCACATAGGTAAAAATATAATAAATGTCTGGGCTCCATACCATGGTATCAGCCATAGCTAAAAGGAAATGTCATGCACTCCCTGTAGTCACGATCCCCTTTTTGACTCATACCGAGGTGTGAGGCTCGCGAATTAACGCTATACACAAAGCTATGCTATTTAAAGCCGTTCTTTGATCATCAACCACAAGACTTTGCTTTTCAACAGAAGCCTTGATCATTTGCATCTCAGCATGCCACACAGACAATTCACGTCATGCAACTAATGTCTATCAATATATAACCTCTGAGCTCGTACATCTCAGAGAATGGTGTTAAGCAAGAGAATAAATTTTCCGCCACTAAACATGTAACACCCCATGTCCGTTAATGTCACTCACAAAGGGAATGCATTAACTTCCATGAAGCATTATAAGTAAACAGAACAGAATATTAAAAGACAGATACGTAAAGCAGTACTTGAAAATTTTATAACTTTATTACAGTAGAAACAGAAATAAGTTTGGTTACATATTTCAAAATCACAATACCAAAACCCAAGTACACAAGTATCAGTCTTATACAAAATCCTTCAGAATGCATAATTATAAAACCATAATCCCCAATATAATCTGTCATGAAAAGATAGAGTTAAAGCCAAGCAATACTTCAAGCACTTCTAGCAGAGAGAATCTGAATCAAGCTCCTAAGTTTCCACCCTAAGCACCTGAGGGGAACGGAAAGAAAAGGGGCAAAAAAAAACCGAGGTCAGACATAAAGTCTGGCGAGTCCAGTGACTTTCAGCATATGAACAGATAACTGTATCATGACATGTAAGTAAAAGTGGATGAGAGATAACAGCAACAGGGGTAGTAGTATGCTTAAGTTAAACAGAATGATATGGACCAAGATATGCTTCCTACCTATATCTTATTTCTCTGCACTAATACTAGTATAACAGGATTAGGTGTTACCCTAATGTCTAAACTGAAATGGAAACAGAAACAGAAACAGAATAATCTTGCAGAAACAGAATGCTAGTAGTGGGCCTTTACCACCCCAACAGAAACAAAAGGTACAGAAACAGAATGCTAAGAACGGGCCTTTACCACCCCAACAGAAATAGACGGTACAGAAACAGAATGCTATTAATGGGCCTTTACCACCCCAATGGGCCTTTACCACCCCAACAGAAACAGACGGAACTAGGTGCACCCCTAATTCTACCCCAAAGCGATCGACTCCCTAATACATAAATACCCTGTGTTGGCCCTACAGTAGGGTGTATCACTCACTAAAGTGGCAACCTACGGAGAGACACAGACCTATTTACAGATGTAACGGCGTCTTAACTTCCCCCGAGCAGACCGGATCCATGCACGCACATGACCCGGTTGGAATGCGCCATCAACACCCCTTGCCATTATCAGAATGAACCTCTTATAATTAGTTCAGTAAGCGTGCCCGGACCCTACCTAGTGTTGGGTCATAGTTTTGATACCAGAAAAGGGTTACTGACTAATATGGGTCCCACACAATAGATGACACAAGTAATTACCCCTCCTAACCTTGTGTCTCCAGACTAACAGATTTTAGATTAACTTGTTTACAAATTTCAGATGTACAGAATTCAGATTAACTAGTTATCAGATCAGACATACATGTTAACAAATTTCAGACTAATGGATCAGATGTACGGACTTACAGACTTATAGATTATTTCACCTAACCTCGTATTGGGCCTACAGATTCATGAAACGGTTTATTAGATTCATCAGTCCAGTTAATTTAACCCTACCCACCCAACACGTTTTAGGCATCATATTTATCTTAAATTTGCATTAAATAATTATTAATTCACAGACCTCTCACATTAGGTCGGTAGCTTGTGGCCGCTGGATGTGCCGGGCGGTTCCGGGCAGGCTTCTGCCACAAGCCAGACCTAATCTCGTGTCTAAGCATCTTTTGATCAAGTCCACGACCTATCACATTAGACTGACAGTTTGTGTAACAACCCGGAAAATCAGAACCAATTTAAAATTTTTAAATGGGCTAAAATAGTGGATTTTAAATATTTAAAATAAATATTTTAAATAATAATGATGAAAAGTAAGTTTGAATCAAAGTTGAAAATAAATATAATTACTTTGAATTATAAACAAGACCTGAAATGGCGCGGTAGTTTCAAAATTTGAATTCAAACTTCGACTGACTGTACCGGGTGCAAAACAAAACGGATTTGAGTGAAACCAAAAGTATTTAAATCTGTTAGTGAATACCTTTCTAACGAATCTGAAAAATCGAAGTTTCATAGCGGAAAGCAAAAGTTATGTCCAAATGAATTTTCAGAAAGGTCGCTATGGAATTTATATAGCCCGTGAAAATGACCATTTTGCATACGACCTCGGAATTCGACGAAACCACTTTTGTTGGATCCGGGATATGAAGTTATTGCAAGGTTTCAAATTTCATGATTTTTGAAGCTAGTATGTGAGCGTGGCAAAGGAAAACGTGTTTTGGTCAATTACAGTTGAATTGGATCGACTAGAAAAGGGCCATTTTACAAACAGTCTCAGAATTCGACGAAACTAGTTTTGTTGGGACCGTATTGTCAAAACTTAGCTAGATTTATTTTTCTGGAATTTTTAGAATCAGTATGTGGCCCCGGCAAATTGAAATGTACGTTCAAATTAAATATTGAATGTTTTATATTTTAATTTGAAGAAAAACTGACTGAAACATTTGAATGGGCCTGCGAAACATATCCCATTGTGTTCGGAATGGGGGTAAAACGCTAGGGACGACAGTCGTTGGGTTTGGATCGGGGTTCGTGTGTGAAAGGGGTATTTTTGAAATTTTAAAAATATATAAATTAATAAAAAAAATCCCTCATTGGCCATCACTCTCTCTCTCTTCCCCGATGCCCTCGAAATCAACGGCGATAGGAGCTGATTCCTTCCCTCCTCCATAACTCCTCAACCACGCAACGAATCTGTTCGGTCCTTTAGTGGTTTTTGAAGGGCTCTCCATCCTCTTCCAATCCATACCAGTATCACCCCCTATCGTTCCGCCTCCCTCGAGAACCGTGCCCTGAAAGCCGCCGTGTTTCGAGCTCCGCCGTTGCCACCAGGGTGCATCGCACCTGACCCCACCACCACGCGTGGGAAGCTGCTTCGAAGCCCTACGGCGTGGTACAACTCGATTTCCACCTAGTGCTACAGATTGGGATTAAAATCAAAACCTAGTTTTGAATAGGTTTAGAAAGGTACGGCTTTGATTATTTTGAACTGATTTTCACATTTAAAAGTGTTGCAAACTTGTAAAAATCATATCTTTTTCGTTTCTTGACGAAATTCAGTGAAACAAGAGACAGTGGACTCGTGTGGATGTCTTCTACATTCTAGAAGAGACCGCATATTTTTCTGAGCCTTCTGTTATTTTTGGTGGAGTGGAACCCAATGTGAGATTTATAATTTAAAAACGATATGGAAAACGACGATGTATAAATTATATAGTCGATGTATGACTTATATAAGCGTTGTACACCTCATGTATAAGCGTTGTATAGGTTGTACGTTCGATGTATAAGTTATATATGCGTTGTAAAAATTATATATGTGTTGAAATAGAAGTGGAATGCTTATATAAAATATATATATATATACGCCCCTCGTCCACAAACCATGGACGGTATTTATTGGTTGTGATTGGTGTGAAAACTAGTTGATAGCGAATGGTTGATTATAATTGTTTGTGGTCGAAATTGATTGATTATGGTTGAAAAATACCCGTTTGTGGTTGAGAAATATTTGGCTGAAACCACATAGGATTAGTTTGTGGAAATGAAAAAAATATACATGCCGCCTGCGTGCGAATTAGATGCATGATTCCCCATTGTCAAAAGCTGCGAGGCTTTAAGGTAGAGCGAGAAGCCGTACTAGGGACGGTCCCGGTTTTAACTACCCTGTCGTTATGCCGTCGAAATTTTGAATGATATTCATGTGTTAGAATTATTTTCCTGTGTTGAAACTATATTCGTGTGTTCTATAGAAAACCTTCATGTGTTGAATTGAAATTCATTCGTTGAATAGAATTCATGTGTTGAATGGTATTCGTGTTTTAAATATAAAAATAACCTTTTTATCTATATATATATAAACTATAGAAAACCTTCATGTGTTGAATTGAAATTCATTCGTTGAATAGAATTCATGTGTTGAATGGTATTCGTGTTCTAAATATAAAAATCACCTTTTTATCTATATATATAAACTATAGAAAACCTTCATGTGTTGAATTGAAATTCATTCGTTGAATAGAATTCATGTGTTGAATGGTATTCATATTTTGAAAGAAATTGTTTTATAATAAAAATCCTATTTTTATCATCAATATGAACTATATAAAATACTCTTGTTTTTAAATAAATTGTTTTATAATAAAAATCATATTTTTATTACCTATATGAACTATATAAAATAATCGCGTTTTGAAATGAATTGTTTTACAATAAAAATCACCTTTCTACTGTACACATGAATTGTTAAAAATAGTAAAGTGTTGAAATAGAAGGCCGTTAGATAAAAATATCATTTTTATCAAATGTATGAAAATCATATAGTTTTGAAATCGAAGAATCGATACATATATATAAATAGAATTGAAATATATCGAATAAGGAAGCTGCAGTTCGTATTTTGAAACCGTGATTTCAAACGATTAGTGCGGGAGACCCGACCATCAGATTTTCCCGAAATTGCAATCGTTGGGTTCGCTTTGGAAATATCTTTCCAATGGCACCAACTTTGTAAAAATCCAACGGTTGGATTGTCTGGAATGTTTAATCAGAAGAAAAACAGCACCAGAATGGATTATATTTATATATATATATATAAATAAAATTATATTAAATCGAATAAAGACGCTGAAGTTCGTATTTTGAAATCGAAACTTCAAACGATTATACCGGGAGATCCGACCGTCCGATTTTCCCGAAACTGGAACCGTTGGATTCGTTTTGAAAAGATCTTCTAATGATGTAAATTTTGTGAAGATCCAACGGTTAGATTTTCATATATGTGTAAATCAAATCTGAAGAAAAACAGTGCCACGGCCGCGTTATGGCCCAAAGCGTCGTTTTGAATAAATTGGCTATTTTAAAATAAATAAAAATAGCGATAAATCGTTATAAAATATTATAAACGATATGGATGTGAAATTTAGAAACTAACTGAAGGTTGGCTAAGTCGAATGGTTTCCTGGATTTTGATCTGATGTTGGTTACGGCCTTCGGGGTTTATATTTAGGAAATCGTTCTCTTACTGATTGACGGTTAGTGACTAACGAAATGAAATGATGCGTATGTGGTGTTTGTGTAGCACTTGTTTATTATCTACGCGAGTTGCTCAGAAAGACCGGATTTATCCCATTCTGAATAACTGAATCGACGATAAGAAATTGAAGATAAAGACGGTGGTCGAAGACCGGATATTTTCACCTCGTTTGGATGGTAACTGATGTCCTGATTGGGAGGCATCCCGAAATATGGATAATGAGTGGTGACCGTCCAGACGTACGTGGAGATCGATGGGTTTGCGAGGTATATAGTGCCTCCGGTTTCGTTCAGACCCGGAACGGACTTGTAAATGGACTGTGTGTCTGACATTGGAATTTATTCTGTGTGATTGATAGCCATCAGTTGCATGGTGTGAATTGCCTGTGTGGCATGCTAAGATGCAGTGATCAGGGCTTCTGTTGAAAAGCAAAGTCTTGTGGTTGATGATCAAAGCACCGCCTGTGTGGCGTAGCTTTGTGTATAACGTGAATTCGCGAACCTCACACCCCGGTATGAACCAGAAACGGGAGAGGACATCAGGGAATGCATTCGTTTCCTTCTAGTTAGAAGTGGCGTCAGTGGTTTTACACGCCCTGACGAGTTTGACTTATGTGGTTGTTGTTGTTGCGAGGCGCCTCGGTTATATCGGTCAATCCAGGACCGATGGAGTCATTCGTTGGCTTATTTACGCCCCCAAAGGGTGGGGAAACGCAGTGTTCAGGCATTTTAATCCACATCGGTGGACCGGCCCTGACGATCCAAGGGTCACTCGAGCTCTGATCCTGAGGCTCGGGCTAGAGAGTCTCGAAGTCGGTAAGGACTATCTTTTGCCTTGGTTCATGAAGGAAATCCAATTTCCAAATACGTGACTGTGCGGTTTTGATTGTATACCTATATATGGCGACATAGTGGTATGGGGCATTAATGTCGTCTATGATTAATACTTATGATTTGAAATTGTTTTTGAAACATATAAACACTAGTAATAATATCAAATGCTTCTGTTTTATTCGTATCAAGCATATTTTGGCCGTTATAAGGTAAAAACTCTATCCTCCGGTTTGCGTTGCATTGTGTGATGAGAACTGAATCTTATAATAGCTTCATTTTTATAAAAAGCATTGCGATGTTTAAAAGAATTATTTGTTTTAAAGCACCGACAATCCAATGGAGTAAACCCGTTCCACGAAAGTGGCGTGGTCCTGTGATTATCCATATTGTAAATGTGTTAAGTAGATTTCTCATACCAGTCCCATGACTGACTCGTAGTTTGTTTCACTTGCAAACTCGGGTGCCCCTTTTTCTACACGGGCATCCTTGTATTCAGGTTTTAGCCGGCTCTTTCTGGATAGCTGGAGCTGAAGATGGATTCTTCCATTTATCTCTTTTTATGCTGTTCAGCTCCTATTGTACATATTATGTTTGTATCCGCTGTAGACATTTATGTATAGCTGAACTGTATTTGTACCAAGTATGATCCTGTATACTGTGTAACTCTGATGATTATTGTTTATCCAGTGTATTATTTGTTCATTATCTGGTATTTATTTATTATCTGTTTATGTGTTATATTCCAAAGATTACCCTTGTCCCCGTCAGTACGGGATATGGGGTCGTCATAGTTTGCAGTTGTTGGTTAAGCCGGTTGGGTCCGGGCAGGCTTCTACCGCAAACAGAGTCTAACCTCGGGTCTCAGCATTTTTAGCTAAAGTATTCATTCACAGATTATGCCAATATCAGACTAATTTTGCCTATTCAACCAATTAACATCTTTACAATTTATAGCAGATTATTCAAGGTTCTATTAACATGTTTTGCTCAACTTTAGATCGAGCTTACAGATTACATACCCAAATCACAGTATTCAGTTCCAACAGATCTAGCGGATTGGGCAATTTAACAGATTTAAACATATCTTAAAGTTCCATTGACATATCTTGCCTAATCATAAATTAAGCCTCATTTTACATGCCCAAATTATGGTCATAATTCACAATATAACATATGCCCAAATTTAGTTAAATTTTGCATAACACAGAATATTCTCTAAAAAGCCCCAAATCATGATTTACAATATGAATTATGCCAATTTATAGCCTTTGCTTTTAGCGTATGCCAAATATCAAAAATCCCCTTTTTAGGCGTATTCACATTTAATAGTTATCCTAATTTTAATGTAGATCTTTACGCCTAAGTTACATATCCCTTTTTTTTCAAGTCATAGTTCATGGTATAAAATATGCCCAAACCTAGATCTTAAATTATAGCATGCATTTTGTCACCAAAATCATATCTTTAATTATAACATGCATTATGTCCCCAAATTACAAGTCATATGTTATCATAACATAATTCTCCTTCTCCCAAATCATACACTATCATATATAGCATGCCCAGCTCTAGATCTTAAATTACAATATATGTTGTGTTCTCAAATCAGTCATAAGTCTGTTATGTCCAATTATGCATCGTCCAATATTTTTCCCAAATTTTAGCGTTCGTGCGTTCATCTCTTATGAGAATTTGGCTCAGGCCCGTGGTAGCCTGGCTATAAAACAAAAAGGAAGAAAAGAGGGAAAATATATAGAACAGTCACAATAATATTAACAAGATAGATCCATAGAAAAACAGATCTGATAAACCAAAGTACACATAACCTCAGATTCAGATTCACAAAAATGTCTAGATAATAATTAAATCTCATATCTGAAAATAACTATACTCACAATCAAAGGAAAATCTTGTTTTCTGGGATCTGTATTCTGAAACTGAATAGCTATCCCTTGGCGTAGATTATTGATTCTTTAATTTAGATTTGATTCGTAGAAAATAGCTGTTGAAGTTGTTGAATTAGCCTTTAATTCCCTACTTGAATTCGAACTTGATTCCATGAAGAATTTGAGCATAACGATGTCTTTGATTTATTTTTGTAGAAGGAGAGAGCAATGGAGGCTAGAGAATAGTGTAAGAGATTTAGGTTTTGGCTTAGGGATGTATTTATAGGATAATAGAAGTGTTTAAGGCCTTAGATATATACCTAGAACTAATCTGGACCATAAGAACAGCCAAAACCACATCACAAGCCAAAGAAAATCGGATCTGGGCCAAAACAGGTCGACCTGTAGGGGGGAGGTCGACCCCTGGTCGACCTATGACCCAGGTCGACCCCCAGGTCCACCTCCCTAGGTAGGTCAACCCCCAGGTCGACCTGCCTGGGTATTTTCCTATGTAAATTCTGAATTTTTGTTGAATCTTCCGAAGGCCATAACTTCTTCATACGAAGTCTGATTTACGCAAACTTGAACTCTATTCCAAGCAGAATTCCGAGATGAACGCAATGGCGTAACCCGTTTCCCTTAATTCTTCTTCTAAAAATTAACTATTCTTTAATTCGTTACTTTAATGTTTATAGAAAATACGGGGTGTTACAAAACAGATATATATTTAATAGAAATCAATCAACATAGAATAAAATCCAATGTCAGACACAATCCATTTATAAGTCTGTTTTCATTCTGAACGAAACCGAATGCACCTTATTCCTCGTCCCATATATCCAATACAGGAGAGAGGTCCTCGCATATCCATCGATCTCCAAGTATGTTTGGACGATCACCACTTATTACCTTGTCTCGGGTGTACAGCCTAATCAAGACATCAATAATCATCCAAACGATGTGAAGATCTCCGGTCTTCAATCACCGTCTTCTTCATCGAGTTATCGTCGAATCTGTTATTCAGAATGGGTATAAACCCGACCTTTACGAATAACTCACGTATATTATAATCAAGTGATATAAACACACAACATATGCCTCATTCCTATCCAGAATATTCTTTTAGCCAATTATTCTTTTCAAAATTTAAACCAAATTAAGGTTTTCCAAACTAGTCGGGATTAGCGAACCTTACTGAAGAAATCATTTATTTTATTTCCCAATCCCAACCTATTCATCCCATGGAGCAAAACTAGTAATACATCATATCTAACACCACGGTGTTATCGGTAAAATTAATTACCATTTCACATTAAAATGTAATTAAAGATTTAACTATAGTTTGGAGCAAAACTGGTGATACTCCATTTTCGATCATTTCCCAAATTTGATAATTTAAATTATCACATTCTCATTTCAATCTAATTAAAGATTCATTAAAACCTCATTTAGTTTTAATCTTCCAACAACCATTATTAATTATTATTTAACTCTGGGAAATCAAACATGCAACATCGACAATCTACACCGTACCACTGATTTCTGCTGATATATAACCTCTAAGCTCATACGTCATAGATAAGGGTGTTAAGAAAGAGAATAAATTCTCCGCCACGAAACAGATATATATTTAGCAGAGATCAACAATACAGTTCAAAATACAATGTTAGACATGTAATCCTGTCTTTAACTGGGTTAAAGAACCAATGTCATTTAAAACACATTTCACGATAAACCCAAAATCACATTCCATTAATTATGGAATCTTCACGGAAAAACAGATCAATATATAATCAATATCAATTTCCGTATCTGACTAATAATATAAATGGAATAATGACAAAGCCTTTTAAATTCCATATATATTAATAGTCTTCCTCCACAGAAAATCACTTTGATTATTACCAAATCGAATTCCATTCAATTCCAATTTGCTATATTAAATTGGAAAACTTTACTTTGGAAAATTCCCATTAAATCTTAATAAAAGATTTATATATTCCAAATCCATTTCACTGCTAATCGGGTTAAAGAACGAATGTCGTTAAAAACAAAGTTCGCAATAAACCCAATTCACATTCCATTTTATTCCAATTACTAAATATAATTGGAAGCTCTAATAATCTTAATTAAAAGATTTATTCTTTTCACATAAAGTTTAAGAACAGTGTTATTTAAGACACCATTCACGACAAATCCAAAATCTAATTCTTTTATACAATTCCAATTAAATATAAATTGATTGGAAAACTTCACTAAATCTTAAATAAAAGATTTATTCTTTTCTCAACTGGGTTTAAGAGCAGTGTTACTGAAGACACCATTCACGACAAACCCAAAATCCCATTTGATATTAAATACAAGGCTCTGAATAGAAATTATATCGGCTTATATTCAATATCAAATTCTGAAACCAACAAATATCGTATTGGAAATAAAGATATAAATATATCTTCCAAATATCCATAACTATATCCACATAATCACGGAATCCAGTACCGAAATATTCCAAAGATTAATTCCGTTCCAAATCCATTCCAATTTGTTTGTTGGAAATTTCTGGTTATACTAAAATCATTCACAAATCCAATTTATTTTATTTAAAAATTATTGGATTTCAAATCTAGTTAATAACTAGTTCATTTTGATAAAAATATATTTTTATCTTTACAAAAGTGGAATTTTTCATCCAAATTCTTTCCAAATCATTTATTATGATTTTACACAAATTATTAATATTTTTATAATTTTATTAAGGCCCTTTCAGTCAATTTCCATAAACGGTCATCGAACTGTACTTACATCGACCTTTTCCAAATTTGACTGGGAAATAATTCCAAATCCAACTGCTATATTTCAAATCTCTTATATTCCTTGGAAAGCTCTTTTCGATACGAACCCAATGGTTCTGGTCTTAGGAGAATCCGACGGTTGGATCCCTCATTACGTCCATTTGAAGTTAATGGTCGAAATTCGGAAATGGACGTTGTGAGGTGCGTTCTATTCAGGACATTAAAATATATAAATATAATATATATTATATATTTCATCGATTTCCATTTAAAACGTTTTAAATTCGTTTTAAAATGATTCTAACTTCATTTTCAATTTTAAATCAAAATTGAATACTCCTTATCATTATAATATTTAAATGATAATATTTTCAAAATATTAGATTTTGAAATTATTTCCTTTTTTATATTCATTACAAAAATGAATAAAATCGATATAATTATCGTTTGTGTTAAAATGACGCATATCTAATCAACATGGCTTCCCACATTTCAATATTTTCGTGTCCATCTAAAATCGGACATCAAATTCACATTTTAACCCTTTACCGAATATTATTTTAAAATATTCTTGATTTTAAAATATTCGTTCTTTCTGAATTGGAATCTGACACTGTCAATTACCATATAATTTATTTATATGGATTTCATACACCGCATGTATACCACAACCATGTTAAATAATCAACCATCCTCCAGAGTGCATTACACAACTGCATAAGCATTAAATACAAATAATTAACACTTATGACAGTTTGTCAACCCATCGATTGACATACAACTAAACAATTGGGATTAGTGTATGTCGAATGTCATCCCAATACCCGTGTGAGGTTTCAACCAACAAATACTGGATTAGTGTACGTCGAATGTCTTCCGACTTGTAAATGGATGTGTAAACTTATTTTTAACTATCCAAATATTATTTTATTTATCGTAGTTATAAGCTAAAAATAATATTTTCAACTAACTAAATTTGTCCAACACTTTTTAGAAAATTTCGGCAGCATAAAGACACGATACTAAAACCGGAATAAGGTCTTGCCTTATCCCTCGCCTAATACTGGCTCGCGCCATACACAAACCAATTTCAATCCTATTCACATCCAAATCAAATCCAAACAAATAAATCAATTTTCACAACCATAATCAAATCATGCAGAACATACAAATAAATAAATACTCAACTACCCTAATGCCATTTACGGTGCCATAAGTGGCTATTCGCGGAGTATGAAATCCGTGTGTTGGTAATATCCATACATCACTTTCAATTTATGTGATTGTGCGAATTCGAGTGTTGAACTCCATATAATTCAAATAAAAATCTATACTGGAAATTTCTATTTATTTATAGTTATAAAATACATTAACTAAATATACAAAAAATTTAGTGAGAAGGAGCTCTCACCTTTGGTTTCCACTACATCGGTCTTTAATTGAATGGTTTGGATTTGGATCTGTTTCCAGTGCGTAGCGTACTTCACCGTGATTCCAATGCAATCTATTTGACACAGTTTATATTAAAAATCACATTTTTAAACAACGTTATTAATATAAAAAAATCACATTTTAATATTGCATATATATATATATCATATTTTTATATCGCCATCCTTATAATAAAAATCAAAATTTTATAATGTTATTCATATAATAAAAATCAAATTTTTATATCGCTATTCATATAATAAAAATCAAATTTTTATATCGCTATTCATATAAAAAAAATCAAAATTTTATATAATAAAAATAAAAATTTTATATCGCTATTCATATAATGAAAATCAAAATTTTATTATGCTATTATATATATAAAAATCAAAATTTTATTTCGCTATTCATATAATAAAAATCAAATTTTTATATCGTTATTCATATAATAAAAATTAAAATTTTATATCGTTATTCATATAATAAAAATCAAATTTTTATATCGCCACTCATATAATAGAAATCAAATTTTTATTATGCTATTATATATATATATATTAAATTTTTATTGCAAAACCATATTCGTAAAAATCATATTTTATTTCAAAATCGTATGTGTAAAAATCACATTTTTAATTCAAAATCATATTTTTATAAATTGGTTTTCTAGACAAAAATCATATTTTTATATAACAATAAAAATTAGGAAAACTCACATATTTTTCAAGGGTTTCAATCGCTAGAGTGCACTCCCAAATCGATCGAGCAAAGCCATCCAAGCATTGAAAGCATCCAACGATGAAGAAAAGGGGGTAGGGGCGGCGCCAGCTGAGAGGAGGTGGCGGTTCAGTTGGCGGCTAGGGCAGTGGCGTGCTAGTTTGTACGATTTGGGGGTTTAAAGATAGAGAGGGGGGAGGAGCAGGCGACGAGGAGGAGGAGCAAGGGGGTTCGCTGGCGGCGGCGCGTCCAGGGAGGAGCCGCGGTGGCGCCATGGGGGGAGGGGGTGACGGGGAGTAGCAGCAGATTTTTTAATTTTCTCTTTCTAATTTTGAACGATAAAGGAGGAGGGAGTGAAAGGGTTGACCGAGGTATATATATTTAATTTTAATTTTAAATCCAAAAAGTTACTTTTTAATTCGAACTCCAAATCGAACTCAATGACTATCTCCCCTAACTAAATACCCACATTCCGAACACAATGGGATACATCCCGTAAGCCAGTTCGACGGTTTCGATCAGTATCCATTAAAATTAAAATATAACTTAATATAATGTTCCAAGTTGATTTCAACGTACATTTTAATTTACCGGAGCCACGTACTGACTCCAAAAATTCCAGAAAATTAAATCTAGCTATGTTTTGACGATACAGTCCTAATAAAACTAATTTCATCGAATTTGGAGACCGGTTGAAAAATGGTCATTTTCCAGTCGATTAAATTCGAACTGAAATTACCAAACACATTTTCTTTTACCACGCTCACATATTAATTCCAAAAATTATGGAAATTGGAATCTAACAATAATTTGCCATTCCAGATCCAACAAAAGTGGTTTCATTGAAAACGGAGGTCGTTTGCAAAATGGCTATTTTTAAGGGCTATATATTATATAAAATATATATAAATTCCATAGCGACTATTTTAAATTTTAAACTAGACATAACTTTTTATTCCCATTATGAAATCTGGATTTTTCACATTCGTTAGAAAGATATAATTAAACAAATTCAAATATTTTTGGTTTTACTGAAATCCGATTTATTTTGAATTCGGTACATTCATTTGAAATTTGAAATCGAATTTTCAAACTACCGCGCCATTTCAGGATCGTTTTATAATTAAAATAAATTTATTCGTTCTAATTTCGATTGAAATAAATTTTTTAGTCATTATTATTTAAAATAAATCATTTTAAATATTCAAAAAGTACTAAAATTGCTAAAATAAAAATTTTAAATTGGTTCTGAAATTCTAGGTTGTTACCATCTCCCTCACTTAAAATCTTTTCGTCCTCGAAAAGAAATGGAGTTGAATGTTGTTTAACTAACCAACTTAACTTTCATTCTGGCTTTCATTCTTCAACATTTCAGTTTCTAAGAATTTTCCAATTCCTCAAAAATTTGGCTAATACCCTAAATTTTCGAAAAATTTCGCCATAACCTCCTTTGTACGCGGAGATCTTTAAAACCGCAACTAGCCTTAGAAGGCCTTCACCAATCCAAAAGAAAAATAAAAAAGGCTAATTGGCTCATAAAATCATCAAAACCCAATAAATTAGTAAACATGTACCTATTTGTCGGGCATACAATTTTATTCCTCTTCATAGCTTCCTTGCTATGACCTGTTCAATATATACACGTGTACATGTATGCAATTTCAATCAATTTTCAATTCAGTTCAATATTTGACTCTATTTGGCTAAATTTACCATTCATTCTCTTATTGGTTTTATTGTTCTAACATTTTAATTAGTCAAACTAATTTTCCTACAACACAACCAACAATCAATTTGTTAATTAAATTTACAAATATATAATTTTTATATAGTCAAAAATCATATTTTTGATGACAAGTCACAAACAATAAATTCTAAGTAAGTTTTGGTTCTCAGACCAGTCAATTGGAAACATATAGATATCCCACTTTCGAAACTCGAACACAAATGCTGATGATGACATGCCATCATCAGAATCATCTCCGAGCGACTAGTGTGATTCTATATCTATCCGGTATATTTAAGACTTCGTATACACGTGGATCAGACGTATATGCAAAAATTTTATATACTTGATTGTCCAAATCAATTTAAAATAAAATATTCAAATACTTATAATAAGATTTAAAATTTCAAAACAAAATTTGTTTTCAATTTTATTTTAAAAATAACACTCTTTGAAACTCATTCTAGGATATTACTGATCCCATCTCTAACGATTCATTCTTATTGGATATTACTAATCCAATCTCTGATGAATTCTTTCATTTGGCTCTAATGTGTCTTATTCTCAAGCTCTATAAACCAAATCGTTGATACCAACTGTAGCGACCCAAACTTCCCGGTCGGCCTTAACTGAATAAGAAGGCAGACTGCTATGAGAACACGACAAATCAGAACACAAATAGAAGAACATTTCATTGCTTATTACAACAATTTCATCAAAGTACAAGAATATAACAGAGTATGAATAAATAATACACAACAGAAAATTATCAGAGATTAAAATTACATTAGCAGCGGAAAAATAATATATAACACAACTGAAAGAGATACACGGGTACAGAGCGTTCTGAATATAGCTCTAGCTGTAAATTTAGGATCCTGTGAAAATAATGTCTGCAAAAACCCAACTACTAGCTGCCCATGTGGAAAATAGTGGCACCCAGAGTTTAGGTTAAAACAATAAACTCCAGGTCAGTCATGGGACTGGTATGAGAACTAAAACATTTATTAAATCTTTACTTTAAAATAAAGTAAATCAAGGGACCACGCCATAAAACACGGAACGGGTTTCCTCCCAAGAATACCAGTGCATAAAACAAACAGCGCAATGCATTTTGGAAAAATGAAGCTATTATAAGATTCAGGTTCCATCACACAATGCAACGCAAGCCGGAGGATAGAGTTTTACCTTATAATAGCCAAACATGCTTGATACGTTATAAAACAAATCATTTTGATATTACTATAAGTGTATAGTGTCAAAATCAGCTTCAAATATAAACGTATCAATCATAGACGGCATAGTACCACATCCTACTATATCGCCAAACTAGTTCTACGATCAAAACCGAAATGTCACATATTGGAAATTGGATTTCCGTCATGAGTCAAGGCAAGGGATCATCCTCGACGTCTTCGAGACACTCTAGCAAATGCCTCAGGGTTCGGCCACTGGCGAACCCTTGGATCTTCAGGGCCGGTCCACACTTAGCAGATTAATTATACCTGAACACACGTTTCCCGGTCCTATACGACCTATCCATCGGCTTCGTAGTAACCGATATATCCGAGGCACCTCACCATCCATCATGCAAATAGGTAAAAATATGATAAAGTCTGGGCTCCATACCATGACACCACCCATAGCTAGAAGGAAACGTCGTGCGCTCCTTGTAGTCACTATCCCGTTTTTGACTCGTACCGAGGTGTGAGGCTCGCGAATTAACGCTATACACAAAGCTATGCTATTTAAAGCCGTGCTTTGATCATCAACCACAAGACTTTGCTTTTCAACAGAAGCCTTGATCATTTGCATCTCAGCATGCCACACAGGCAATTCACGCTATGCGACTAATGTCTATTGATATATAACCTCTGAGCTCGTACGTCTCAGAGAAGGGTGTTAAGCAAGAGAATAAATTCTCCGCCACCAAACAGATATATATTTAATAGAAATCAATCAACACAGAATAAAATCCAATGTCAGATACACATCCATTTATAAGTTCGTTCTGGGTCTGAACGAAACCGGAGGCACCTTATTCCTCGTCCTATATGTCCAATACAGGAGCGAGGTCCTCGCATATCCATTGATCTCTTAGTACGTCTGGACGATCACCCCTTGTTACTTTGTCTCAGGTGTACAGTCCAATCTAGACATCAATATCATCCAAATGATGTGAAGATCTCCAGTCTTCAATCACTATCTTCATCGTTGACTTATCGTCGAATCAGTTATTCAGAATGGGTGTAAACCCGGCCTTTCCGAATAACCCACGTATATTATAATCAAGTGATATAAACACACAACATACGCCTCATTCCAATCCAGAATATTCTTTTAGCCAAATATTCTTTTCATAATTTAAAACAGATTAAGGTTTTCCAAACTAGTCGAGATTAGCGAAACTAACCGAAGAAATCGTTTATTTTATTTCCCAATCCCAACCTATGCATCCCATGGAGCAAAACTAGTAATACTCCATATCTAACACCATGGTGTTATCGGTAAAATTAGTTACAATTTCACATTCAAATCCAACTAAAGATTTAACTATCGTTTGGAGCAAAACTGGTGATACTCCATTTTCATCATTTCCCAAATTTGATAATTTGAATTATCACACGTTCTTTAACTTGATTAACAATGAAATAGATTTGGAATATATAAATCTTTTATTAAGATTTAATGGGAATTTTCCGAAGTAAAGTTTTCCAATTCAATATATTAAATTGGAATTGAATGGAATTCGATTTGGTAATAATAGAAATGAGCTTCTATGGAGGAAGACTGTTAATATATATGGAATTTAAAAGGCATTGTCGTTATTCCATTTATATTATTAGTCGGATACGGAAATTGATATCGATTATATATTGATTCGTTTTTCCGTGAAGATTCCATAATAAATGAAATGTGATTTTGGTTTATCGTAAACTATGTTTTAAATGACATTGGTTCTTTAACCCTGTTAAAGACAGGATTACATGTCAAACATTGTATTTCGAACTGTATTGTTGATCTCTGCTAAATATATATCTGTTTGGTGGTGCAGAATTTATTCTTTTGCTTAACACCCTTCTCTAAGGTGTACGAGCTTAGAGGTTATATATCAACAGGAATCAATGGTACGGTGTAGATTGACGATGCGGTATGTTTGATTTCCCAAAGAAAAAAATAATCATTAATAATAGTTGTTCGAAGATTAAAACTAAGTGAAGTTTTAATGAATCTTTAATTAAATGTCGTTAAAAACACAGTTGACAGTAAACCCAATTCACAATCCATTTTATTTCAACTACAAAATATAACTGGAAGCTCTAATAATCTTAATTAAAAGATTTATTCTTTTCACATGAGGTTTAAGAACAGTGTTATTTAAGACACCATTCACGACAAACCCAAAATCAAATTATTTTATTCAATTCCAATTAAATATTAATTAATTGGAAAACTTCACTAAATCTTAATTAAAAGATTTATTCTTTTCTCAACTGGGTTTAAGAGCAGTGTTACTGAAGACACCATTCACGACAAACCCAAAATCTCATTTGATATTAAATACAAGGCTCTGAATAGAAATTATATCGGCTTATATTCAATATCAAATTCTGAAACCAACAAATATCGTATTGGAAATATCGATATAAATATATCTTCCAAATTTCCATAACAATATCCGTACAATCACGGAATCCAATACCAAAATATTCCGAAGATTATTTCCGTTCCAAATCCATTCCAATTTGTTTGTTGGAAATTTCTGGTTATATTAAAACCATTCACAAATCCAATTTATTTTATTTAAAAATTAATGGATTTCAAATCTAGTTAGTAACTAGTTCATTTCGATAAAAAAATATTTTTATCTTTGCAAACGTGAAATTTTTCGTCCAAATTCTTTCCAAATCAATTATTATTATTTACACAAATTATTAATATTTTTAATAGTTTTATTAAGGCCTTTTCAGTCGATTTCCATAAACGGTCATCGAACTGCACTTACATCGACCTTTTCCAAATTTGATTTGGACATAATTCTAAATCCAACCGTTAGATTTCAAATATTTTATATTCTTTGGAAAGCTCTTTTCGATACGAACCCAATAGTTTCTGTTTTAGGAAAATCCGATGGTCGGATCTCCCGTTACGTCCATTTGAAGTTAATGGTCAAATTCGCAAACGGTCACTACGCGGCGCGTTCTATTCAGGCCATTATAATATATATATATATATATATATATATATATATATATATATATATTCCGTCAATTTCCATTTAAAATGTATTTTATAAAACTTTTTAAATTCGTTTTAAAACGATTATAACTTCATTTTCAATTTTAAAATAAAACTGAATACTCCTTATCGTTATATATTTAAATGATAATATTTTCAAAATATTAGATTTTGAAATCATTTCCTTTTCGATATTCATTATAAAAATGAATAAAATCAATATAAATATCATTCGTGTTAAATTGGCGCATATCTAATCAACACGGCTTCCCACATTTCAATATTTTTGTGTCCATCCAAAATCTGACATCAAATTCACATTTTAATCCTTTACTGAATATTTTTTTAATATATTCATTATTTTAAAATATTCGTTATTTTAAAATATTTGTTATTTTAAAATATTCGTTCTTTCTGAATTGGAATCCGACACAGTCAATTACCATATAATTTGTTTATATGGATTTCATACACCACATTTATACAACAACCATGATAAATAATCAACCATCATCCAGAGTGCATTACACAATTGCATAAGCATTAAATATAAATAATTAATGCTTACGACCGTTTGTCAACCCATCGTTTGACATACCACTAAACAATTGGGATTACTGTACGTCAAATATCATCCCAATACCTGTGTGGGGTTCCAACCAAAAAATACTGAATATTATTTGTGCAGGTGGGCAATGTGTAAAATTAATCGACCCAATCGATATCAAAAAAATAGGCGAGCATTTACAGGTTGTCCGACTTGTAAATGGATGTGTAAACTTATTTTTAACTATCCAAATATTATTTTATTTATCGCTGTTGTAAGCTAAAAATAATATTTTCAACTAACTAAATTTTTCTAACACTTTTTAGAAAATTTCGGCAGCATAACGGCATGATACTAGAACCGGAATAAGGTCTAGCCTTATCCCTCTCCTAATACTGGCTCGCGCCATACACAAACCAATTTCAATCCTATTCACATTTAAATCAAATCCAAACAAATAAATCAATTTTCACAACCATAATTAAATCAGCAGAACATCCAAATAAATAAATACTCAACTATCCCAATGCCGTTTACGGCGCCGTGAGTGGCTATTCGCGGAGTATGAAATCCGTTTGTCGGTAGTATCCATACATCGCTTTTAGTTTATGTGATTGTGCGAATTCGAGTGTTGAATTCCATATAATTCAAATAAAAATCTATATTATCCCCTCCCGTTTGCGAAGCTTCTTAACCTCCGATCGAAGTATACAGGTAGGAACTCATCTAACTATCGCCTCCCGTTCTACCTCTACTCCTAAAGCGTGCTCGGGTTAACTACCTCTGCTATATCGTGTAGACACTTTCTCAAATGAGAAACGTGGAAAACAGTATGAACACCTACCAATCTCTCTGGTAGCTTTACTCTATAGGCCATTTGACCAATTCTTTCCACTATGGGAAATGGCCCTACGAACCTTGGCGCCAACTTCCCTACAGATCTAAAGCGAACCACATTCCTCAAAGGTTATACTTTGATGAAAACCATGTCTCCCACCTCAAACTCAATATCAGTCCTTCTCTTATCTGCATAGGACTTCTTCATGTCCTGATCTATCTTTATGCGTGTGAGGATAAGATTAATCTTTTCTGAAATTTCCCTAATCATCTCAGGTCCAAGTAGAAGCCTATCTATTGACTCCCACCAACAAGTCGGTGACCTACAAGGTCATCCATACAATGCCTCAAAGGGTGCCATGCCAATACTAGCCTGATAACTATTGTTATAGGCAAACTCTACCAAAGGAAGATGCTCCTCCCAAGTCCCTCAAAAGTCTAGGATACACAGCCTCAAAAGATCCTCAAGAACTCTATTCACCCTCTCAGTCTGCCCATCGGTTTGAGGGTAATACGCGATGCTCAAACATAACTGTGTACCTAATGCCTCTTGCAGGATCTTCCAGAACTCACTCATGAAGATGGGATGACGATCACTCACTATGATAGAAGGTACTCCATGTAGACGGATTATCTCACGAAGATAAACTAATGCTAACCATGCTATCGTTCTCTTACTCTTAACAGGAATGAAATGAGCGCTCCAAGTAAGCATGTCTACTATAACCCAGATGCTGGTATTTCCTTTCCTCGATCTAGGAAAACCATCGATAAAATCCATAGAGACGCTCTCCAACTTCCAATGTGGGACCTTCAAAAGATGAAGCAAACTGCGAGGTTTCCTCTGCTCAACTTTAAGTTGCTGGCAAACTAAACATCAAAAGACAAACTTGGCTACATCTTTTTTCATCCTAGCCCAAAAGAAAACCCACTTCATATCTCTATACATTTTATCGCCGCGTGGATGGATAGTTATCCTAGAGTGATGAGCTTCCTCAAGGACTGTCTTCAAAAAACTTCCAACTCGGGGAACACACAGCCTCCTATCCCGTCGTAACCATCCTCTTACATCCACAGAATATCTAATAAGGTGACTATAAGTCTCCCCTCTACTGAGCCTATCCAAGATGTATGTTATCTGTGGGTCCTCTCGCTGTGAAGATCCTATCTGATCTATAAGAGTAGGTCGCACCTCTAAGGATGCCAACAAACCAGGTCTAAGATCCGTAGATGGCCTAAAATCAAAGGTCGATATGTACTCCAAGCTTCGCCTCTCTACGAATAGAGAAATTCAGGTCATATTTTGCCTACTCAATGCGTCCGCCAATACATTACCCTTTCCAGAGGTATAAGCAATCTCAAGGTCATAGGACGCTAGGAACCTCCATCCGTCTCTGCTGTCTCAAATTGAGATCCTTCTGCAAGAACAGATACTAGAGAGATTTATGGTCCATGTATAACTCAAACCCCACTCCAAGTAGATAATGTCGCCAAGACTTAAGTGCAAACACTATCACAGCCAATTCCAAATCATGAGTGGGGTAGTTTTTCTCATGAACCTTCAACTGTCTACTTCCATAGCATACTACCCATCCCTCTTGCATCAAAACGGCACCGAGCCCTGTACCATATGCATTAGTATACACTTTGAACACCTTGCTCCCATAAGGCAATGTCAAAACTGGGGCTGTTGTCAGAGCCCTTTTTAATCGCTGAAAAGCATCCTCACAATCAATACCCCAAGCAAAAGTCAGATTCTTCTTCGTCATTCTGGCGAGTGAGGATGATATCTTTGCAAAGTCCTTAATAAACTTCCTATAGTGGCCTGCTAAACCAAGAAAACTTCTCACCTCCGTCGCATTCTTTGGAACCTTCCAATCTTGAATTATAACTACTTTTGCGGGATCCACCGCTATCCCTTCCTTGGAGACCACATGCTATAAAAATCTCACCTCCTTTCTCCAAAAGTGGCACTTGGAGAATTTCATCTTAAGCTGGGGCGCTCTGAGAGTACTCAAGACCTCTCCTAAATGTTCGGCATGCTCTTCTTCATTCTTCGAGAAAATCAGAATGTCATCCACAAAGACCACAACCATCTTATTCAGAAACTCTCGGAACACTGTACTCATCAGATCCACAAAATATGTGGGTGCATTCGTCAACCCAAAAGGCATGACTAACCACTCAAAGAAGCCATCTGGGGTTCTGAAAGTAGTCTTATCTATGCTATCTTAGGCCACCCTCAACTGATGAAATCCCATAGCCAAATCTAACTGCGAGAAAACAGATGCGCCAACAGTTGGTCAAATAGATCGTCAATCCTTGGGAGTGGGTGTCTATTCTTCTTAGTGAGCTTATTTAACTCCCGGTAATCCATACATAAGCGAAGCGAGCCATTCACCTTAGTTGCAAAGATGACTGGAGCACCCTATTCTGATATGCTTCGCTTAATAAACACCTTCTCAAGTGGCTTCCCTACTTGACTGCTAAGGTGCCTCCTTTCCTTAGGAGCCATGTGGCGCACAGGCAATGCGACTGGCTTCGCATTATCCACTAAGTGTATCCATAAATCGATCTCGCGCCTTGAAGGTAAGCCCATAACCTCATCAAAAACAACTGGATACTCATAGACTACAGGTACAGATCGCAAATCATCGGCAGAAGCATCAAGCGACTCTAGGAAACTAAGCATGACAGACCCCCTTGGGTCATTGGAAATCTCGAGGGTCCTCCCATGGTAAGTCAAAAGTCTAACGACCCTCCTCTCATAGTCTAGAATGGCACCATACATGTCTAGCCAATACATCCCTAGAATCAAACCGTAACCCATGAGACCAAGCACATATACGTCGCACTCAAACTCGACGCCCAACACAGATATCCTCAAACCCCGACAAATCATAGAAAGATGAGTCGTGCTCCAGTGTAGTTTGATACAATAAAGCGATCAAAAACAATACTAGTACAAAGGTGTAGAGACTCAACCACAGAATCAGATATAAAAGAATGAGAAGCACCCGAATCAAAAAGAGTCCTAAATGGATGATTGGAAAGAGAAATCAAACCTTAAATAGAAGATTTCCTACCTCTATCTGGTCTGCTAGCCTCGAGAGCATGCACTTGCCCTTCAGAAGGTCATGCCCTTTTCCCCTGTCCTTGCCTCTTCGGGCATTCCCTACTACAGTGTCCAGTTTCAACGCGGTTGAAACAAGAATTCTTCCTTTTTCTGCAATCCTTGATTACATGACCTAAGCCTCTACAACCATGACATTTCTTTTTAGGATTGTCGTTCTTTCCATCTTTCTTTTGATGTTCTTTCTTGGGCCACAATTTCTTGTTTTGCATCTCCTCGGTCTTAGCCTCTTTTTCTCATATTTACCATCTTCGTGCATCAACACCATATCAACCAGTTGAAAAGAGTCGACGTGTATGACTTAAGCAGGATCTATATGGATATAGCGGAAATGTAGATGATATACTAACTAGCTAACATACAATAGTTACGCAGGTAAAAAGCTAAGCTATAGAAATATATCAAAAGTAAATGCAATAAGAAACGACACCAGGAATTTTATACTAGTTCAGATTTCCCACCCTACGTTCAGTCCCGAAGCTCCTCTTCGGAATTCACTATCACGCCCTCTCTTAACCCAGAGGAATAGGTCAATACACCCGAGCCTCAACAAGGATGCCTCTTGCCTGAGCAAATATATAGGACTTCAACAATTACAAGTGTTTTGACTTCTGCTTTGTGTTCTTGAATCAACACGGATAGTCAATGGTTTAAGTACACCCTTCATATAATCTTATACTCAGGTATATGATTTTAATGTGAAGATTGAAGGAAGATTTTTGTTTGTTGAATCAAGATATATGAAACGTTATCAAGGATTCAACAAGTAACTTGAAATTGAGAGACCTTTTTGTTTGCAAAGAATATATAAATGCAATTTATAAAATAGATAGAAAAGAGAATCATTCTGTTATTGTAAATCATGTTTAAAGTGTTTATATAATAGTTGAAAGATAGCAATGCTTCATGAAGAGTTTTAACCAAAAGAAGCTTCCATTTCCTTTCAGAAATGAAGAGATTTTTCTTCATGAATGAAGACAACCTTTCAGAAAATATGTGTTGTTTTGAATCAGTTGACTGGTTAAAAATCATCAGTCGACTAGTTAAAAAAGTATGAAACCGCATATATTTAAAATATTTAGAAACTAGCCATTACTGAAGCAAAATTGCATGACCAGTCGACTGGTTGGTTTTGGACCAATCGACTGGCTCAGGCATTTTTGCCCAGTCAGACTGTTTCATGTCATTTGAAATGCATATATATATATATATATATATATATATATATATATGCTTTGTTTTATACTCGTGTTATACTTTAGGATAGATTTTAACATAATTCTTGCACGAATCAATGTATATATATATAACCTTATCTTTATGACATGATTTCCAATGCACTTCATGTTGTTGACATTAATCAAAATATTGTTTTCAACATTCTCCCCCTTTTTGATTGATGACAACACTTCTGATTTTCTCCCCCTAAATGTTTAGCTCCCCCTGAATTTCTGCAATATTTTGTTAGTTCATAAATTTATAAACTTACCATTTGATTCCTGCAACAAAAAATGTTAGCACAAACATTCCAATATCATGGAATCAAAAAAAAATGTTATAGCACATATATTCCAATAGAATGGAATCATAGCACATATATTCCAATAACATGGAATCATAAGAGAGATTCTCCCCCTTTTTCATCAATTAAAAAGAAATTAAGACATCATAAGCACAAAGTAATCGAATAACAAATTGATGCTAAAATAAAAACATAATCATTTCATGCATGCATAATGTTCAATACAACCAAAAAACATAGAGGTTCCTACCATAAGTTATTACACAACCAAAAGCACAAATAACAAGTTCGAAATAAAAAGATACTAAAGCAAATAACATACATAACGTACTACTAAGCTAAATGTCATCGGATTTGGTACTTTCAGAAGAAGTCCAATTGAGAGGAGAGATGGGTTGCTTTCCCAGATCCGTTACATGGCCAGTAGCCGCAAGAGAGCATGAAATTGATTCCCACATCCTTCCAAGAAAACCTTTGATTTTATCAAACTTTTTATCTAATTTCTTGTCCATTCTTTTAAGCCTTGCTTCTAAAAGAAGTTGGTTACGTGCGACTACATCAAGTGCTTGTCTTAACGTTTGAGATGGTCCCGTTAGTTGGACATCTTTAGGATTAGCATGAGTAGTACTTGACGATGGTTGATCCAAACATCTCTTTTTCCAACTTTCTAAACTCATGATACGAATGGTTGGAGGAGGCATATGCATTTGTTTCAAATTCTTCTTATCCAATATTTTTACTTCAGTTGTCTCCGAATCCGGTTTTGGAATTTTTGCACTTTCAAAGACCCTCATTAAGTATTCTCCATAATGAAAATATGTAGTTACTCCTTGTGTATAGAGAAGGAGATGGCCCATAATTGTTTGTATCCAATTAATTTTTACATGACCAAAAGTTGCATACAAAGCTTGAAAAGTGTCCGAATACACAAGATCATGTGTTCTGGATCTTGGTAGTATTATTCGAGTAAGAACATGGTGAAGAATTCTTGCATTAGGTCATAGCCCTTTGGTTCGAGATCCATCCGATTCATCATCAGTAAAGAGATGACTTACTTCATCCCTTACACCATATTCACAATTTAATTCGGATAAAGCTATTCCATCCATAGGTGAATTTAAAACCTCTCCAAGTCTATCAATAGAATTGAAGACAGGTTGCCCACAAACAATACTTCAGACACAATTTTGTGAATTAGTGGGGTTTTGATGATCCAAATTCATATTGGCAAAAAATAGCTATATCACGGTGACATTATTTTGATATTTTTTTCAGAATAATCTAAGAGTGATTCAAGTCTACCTTGATGAGCTAGTTGTTGTAATCCATAGGAATTAAAGTCTTCAAATTTGGCAAAAGGCCATGGGATGAATTTTAGATTTGATAAAAGCTTCCATCTTCTCTTAGCTAGGTCATTCCATAGCCACTGATCAATAGAGGGTTCAATTGGCTTCTTTGATCTCGTTCTAGAAGATGATCCAGTGTCTCTTTGACATTTAGGAGGTGCCATGATAGAATTTATGAGTTTCTAGGGTTTTTAGACATTTTTGGATAAGTTGAAAAGTGAGGAAAATAAGAAGTAGTGGGGTTAAGAAGCACCAAACACAGCAGGAACCAGGTATCCGGGTTTTCCTTTACCAGTCGTCTGGTATGTTTTCTTACCAGTCGACCGGGTACTGTTATTATGAACAACAACCCTTATTTTAAAGAATTTTGATTTGTTATTCTTGTTTTCACTTCTTGTGATTAGTTTCTTGATAAGAGATTATGTATTTTCATTAATATAACAAAAATACGTAATTATTACAATGAAAACAAACAATACATGAGCTTTTGCATTTTCGTCAATACAAGTCTTATTTGATCAAAGAAAGAAAATATTTCTTAAATTAATGTATTATTGTTCTTCAAATAAGGTTGATTTTCTTGAAGTTTTAGGACCAGCTCCCTCATTCTCTGGATAGTTCTTTTCCTAAGAGTTCGGGCTTTCCTTCTTGATCTTTGGAGATTTATTCCAAGGATTCCATGACGTAGATGGTCTTGGTGTTTCAAGAGTCGTAGAGAGAGGATGGTGTCTCGGTCAACTACAACCGATCTACCACATACACGGAGTGCAACTGTTTCCAAAAACTTCAACCTATCCGATGTCTGTTTTTGCTCATAAAATATTTCTCTTTGTAATCTCATTCGTTCATATTGATAATGTCGAATTTCATCTATTTTATCTTTCGTAGATGGAGATACCGCAACTTCTCTTCTTTTCTTGGCATCCAAAGTATAACTGATTCGGTATTCTTGCCATCGAAGTGTCGGTTTTTCATTTAGAGTCAGTGACGTGATGATGTTAATTGAATCAGACGAAGTTTTCTCAGACGGTTTGGTTGGTGTTGATGGGGAACTTTCTTTCTTTGACATGATATAAGAAGATTTTTTGTTATCGTTTTCTTATTTGTTTTAAAGCAGAAAACACTTTTCTCTAGAATTTATACAAGAGTATATACTTAATATAGAATCTCAAATGAATGGAAAAGCTAATATTAACTATTCCTTTTAAACCGAAAAATTGCTAGAAACTTGGTATTTAATGAATGGTTTGTCTGTTGGATAAGGAGCTAAAATATAGTATTTCTATTTTAGTTTAAGATAAACTATATATATATATATATATAAACAATAGCATTTTTAGAAGTATGTGTTAACTAAAAAAATAACTTACAGAAATGAGTAAGTATTTGAGAACTCCTTTTTGGTCGAGCCAATTATAAACATAAATATTTGTGGTACTTGCAAAAAATAGAAATTAAAATGGTACCCACTTCCTCCGTTAGGGTCCTAAGGGTTAAGTCTTAGGAAACCAAAGCCAAGAGGGTTCAGTATCCTTTTTGGAAAAATAATTATCATTATAATAAACAGAATCTAATTTTTTTTAATATATTTAAGAACATTATTTGTTTTTGGAACCCATATACTAATATTTCTCGAATATTTTTTCCTAGTAGAGACATTTAATTTACTACTAGAAATTTCCGGTTTAATATTAGAATTTTTTGAACTGGATTTTGATCTAACTTTTTGATTATATCCGAGTCCTTTTTTACTAAAAAATGGTTGAGAGTTTTCTAATATTTTAGATAAATTCTCCCTTCCTTTGTTAAAATTGTTAACGTTTTTAGAAATGCTTTCTAACTTAATCTTTAAACTAGAATTTTCTAATTCTATAATTTTAACTTTAGTATTTAAATCATGATTCTCAAAAGCTAATAAATCGTTTTTATTCTTTTGAGTCTCGATTTAATTGACTCAACATAGATATCTGAGAATTTGCTACTGAAAGAGATTCTTGTAATTTTCTAATTTTGTTTTCTAAAATTTCTTTCTCATCTTTTAAAAGATCTCTCTCAAATTCTGCTTTCTTTTTATCTTCGTTAACTTTTTTAAACTTTTGCTTAAACATTTTCCTGGATTCTAATATTTCAGTCCATCAAAAGTAAAATCACTTACATCATTATCCTTAGCCATGAAGCATACATGTGCTTGCTCACTGTCACTGTCGCTGTCACTTTCAGAAGATGAATCTGAGTTGTCCCAAGTGACTGAAAATGCTCATCTCTTTGATTTTTCTTTTTAGGATTTTTCTTCAATTCTGGACAATTCTTTTGATAATGTCCAGTCTTGTGACAGTTAAAGCATTCTACTAGTGCAGGGCTAGGCTCTTTAGATGAATTCTTTTCACAATTTTGCTTTGACCTTTTCTGTATTTTAGAAATTTTCTAAAATTATTTGCTATGAAAGCAATATCTTCTTCATCTAAATCGGAATCTTCTTTCTCAGCATGGAAAGCTAAATTTTTCTTATCTTGTACCTGCGCTTTCTTTTCCTGCAAATTTACTTCATAAAACATTCGATTACCGATCAACTCTTCTGGTTTCATGGCAGAGAGATCATTAGCTTCTTTGATTGCTAATACTTTTCTCTCTCATTTGTCCATTAAAGAGTTTAAATTTTTTGACACTATATCGAAATCAGAATATTTTTCTCCTAATCCTAACAAAGAGTGATAAATGTTTTGGAAACGTGAGTACATATCACTTATGGATTCATTTTTGTTCATCTTAAAATTTCGAAACTGATTCTTAAGCATAGGTATTTTGCTTTGTTTAACCTTGTTAGTTCCTTCATGAGTAATGTCGAGTGTTCTCCGGATTTCATATGATGTGTTGCACATACAAATCCGGTTAAACTCGTTTATATCTAAAGCACAATGCAACATGTTCATAGCCTCTGCTTTTTCATTTGTGGACCATTCAGTATATAAAGTAGTAGGTTGTGTGTACTCTTTTTGTGTAATGTTCCATGCATCATAACTATTTGCTTGCATGTATATCCTTATTCGTGTAGCCCAATAACTATAGTTCATGTCATTAAAAAAGGTTGGTCTAGCAGTTGATTGGCCTTCAGTATATCCGGTATTAACGCTAGTACTAGTGTTATTATTTGTATTTTCTAAATATCGGATAATGGTTTTGCGGTTTAATGATAACCTCGCTCTGATACTAATTGAAAAGATTCGATGTGTATGACTTAAGCAGGATCTATATAGATATAGCAGAAATGTAGATGATATACTAACTAGCTAACATACAATAGTTACGCAGGTAAAAAGCTAAGCTATAGAAATATATCAAAAGTAAATGCAATAAGAAACGACACCAGGAATTTTATACTGGTTCGGACTTCCCGCCCTACGTCCAGTTCCGAAGCTCCCCTTCGGAATTCACTATCACGCCCTCTCTTGACCCAGAGGAATAGGTCAGTACACCCGAGCCCCAACAAAGATGCCTCTCGCCTGAGCAAATATACAGGATTTCAACAAGTACAAGTGTTTTGACTTTTGCTTTGTGTTCTTGAATCAACACGGATAGTCAACAGTTTAAGTACACCCTTCCTATAATTTTATCCTTGAGTATATGATTTTAATGTGAAAATTGAAGGAAGATTGTTGCTTATTGAATCTAGATATATGAAATGTTATCAAGGATTCAACAAATAACTTGAAATTGAGAGACCTTTTTGTTTGCAAAGAATATATAAATGCAATTTAGAAAATAGATAGAATAGAGAATCATTCGGTTATTGTAAATCATGTTTAAAGTGTTTATATAATAGTTTAAAGATAGCAATGCTTCATGAAGAGTTTTAACCAAAAGAAGCTTCCATTTCCTTTTAGAAATGAAGAGATTTCTCTTCATGAATGAAGACAACCTTTCAGAAAATATGTACGGTTTCGAATCAGTTGACTGGTTAAAAATCATCAGTCGACTGGTTAAAAAAGTATGAAATCGAATATATTTAAAATATTCAGAAACTAGCCATTACTGGAGCAAAATTGCATGACCATTCGACTGGTTGGTTTTGGACTAGTCGACTGGTTCAGGCATTTTTGCCCAATCAGACTGTTTCATGTCATTTGAAATGTGTGTGTGTGTGTATATATATATATTTATGCTTTGCTTTATACTCGTGTTATACTTGAGGATAAATTTTAAAATAATTCTAACACGACTCAATGTATATATATATAATCTTATCTTTATGACATGATTTCCAATGCACTTCACGTTGTTGACATTAATCAAAATCTTGTTTTCAACACCAGTCTCTCAAAAGTTGCTCCCATAGGTATGTGAGATAACGCAAACCTCAAAGCTTTCTTGTACGGGTTATTCACCAGCTCCAAACCAAACCTTGCCAACTGATTGAACTTGTTGACATACTCTTTGACAGTCATGCTTCCTTGCTTAACTGTCAGAAATCTCTCCATCTGCATACTCTCTTCTGTCTGAGAAAGAAACTTCATCTCGAATCTCTGTCGAAAATCAGCCCAAATTTCTATTGGATGCCCTTCTTGCGTCACTTCCCACTGGAATGAAGCCTCATCCTTCAGCTACCATGCGACCAACTGAATCTTCCTATGGTCATCAACCCAAAAAACCCAAACAAATCCACTGTCTCTTTAAGCCAATTCTATGCTTCCACAAAGCTTTCAGTTCCACGGAATGGTTTTCCTCCCATAGCACAGAAGTCCTTGCATATCTTAGAGAAATTATCCGCTCGCGGAGGAGGAGGAAAAACGACTGTAGCTGGGGGAGGGGTGTCTGCTTGGCCTTCGACAGATGCCGTAGCCTCAGGATATCTAAGTAACCAAGCCAGTATTTGAACGCCCTCGGGAAGATTAGGTTCTCTAGACATGCTGAAAAGAAAAGGGAAAGGGGATTCAAACAAAGAATCGAAATATATTTTATATAGCTTTAGGCAATATGTTTTTCAAAAATAGACTTTCCTTTGAAAATACTTAATTTTTGAAACCTTTTTTAAAACAATTTTTAAAACCTTTTATCCGATCTTGTAACCTTTAGCTCTGATACCAAATGTGACACCCCACATCCTTTAATGTCACTCTTTATCAGAATGCATTAAGTTTCATGAAGTGTTATAGGTAAACAGACACAGAATTTCACAAGGAGGATATAAAATAGCAGCGGAAATTTAAAACTTTATTTCCCAACAGAAAACATCAAGGTCCAAAAATCCAGTTACAACATAAGTATGAAATACTGAAAACAAATTATATCAAATTAAAGTATCTGCCTTGTACGAAAATCATCAGAGTACAGAAGTAAAAAGTCATAGTCCCCATAAGTAGCCATAAACAAGTAGACAAGAAGTCAAAGCGGTACATCGAAGCAAATCCAAATCCAAGAAGAAAACAGAAGAGAGAGTCCTAATCAATCCCGAGCGTTCCCACCAGGAGAACCTAGGGGGAAGGAAGAGAGAGAAAAGGAAACAAAACGGGTCAGACGTAAAGTTTAGCGAGTCCAGTTACTTTTAGCATATAAATTAGTAAAAGTATCATGATAGGCATATAAACTGATGAGAGATAACAATATCAAATAATATGTATGAACAGGCTGAACAGAATAAATAGGATAAACAGTGTAGACTATGCTTCTCAAATACTTTTCTCCGCAACAATACTAGTATACCGAATTAGGTATTTTCCATTTACTTAACAGAAATAGAATGACTCCAATAGAACATAAATGGTAGACTTAGGTGTACTTCTAGCAACGGGTTTTACCCCCTAACAGAAATAAAAGGTACCAAAACAAAAATAACGAGTGTTACCCCAAACAGAAATAACAGGTACATAAACAAAACTAGATGTACCCTAATTACTACCCCCAAACGATAGGCTCCCTACCATGTAAATACCTTATGCCGGCCCCACGGTAGGGTGTATTATTTCCTAAAGTGGCAACCACCAGAAGGACATAAACCTATTTACAGGTGTTATGGCGTCTTATTTTCCCAGACAGACCGGCCCCATGCACGCACATGACCCCGTTGGAATGCACCATCAGAAAACCCCATCCCAAAGGAACCACTTATAATTAGCTCAGGAAACGTGCCCTGACCCCTACCTAGTATGGGGTCCCCTTTTTAATACCAGAATAGGTTACTGACTAATATGGGTCCCACACAACAGATGACACAAGTCATACCCCTAATCTTGTGTCTCCAATCAACTAGGATTTCCACTAGTTAAGTTTTACATGGGTTAATAGTGTCCTTACAACCCCAACAGATAAGCAAGTTTACTTAACCCCCAACAGATCAAACAAATTACATAAGTGTCATACAGTTCCATCAACATGTTCCACCTGATCTTTGAATTAAACCTACATGTTTTCATGTTCTTACACCCCACATTCACGTTATATTCCACGGTATAAGTTATGCCCCAAATTTTAGTCATATTCATAGTATATGTTATGCCCCCAAATTACCATTCTCATTTAATCCCAAATTTGTTCGTACGCATATTTCAGCAGTATTGGCCTAGGCTCGATGGTAGCTTAGGCTATAAAAATAAAAAGGGAAAAAGAGAGAGAGGAACAGAATAAGCATAAAACAGAATAAGCATATAATAACAGAGATGGGCATATGATAGCAAAAATAGGTATATTAGAAATAGGTATATAAGAACCAAATCAACATATCAGATGTACATGTGGTAGCAGGACTGATCAGGTACGAACCAGGTTCTTAATAGGTACAGGCTTGGATCAAGATTTATAAACACGTCAGGATTACTTGTTAAATATTTATATTTAAAAATAACATGAACTCACGGAGACTGGATCTAAAGAATAGAGAATAATTAGGCTGAAGCGGTAGAAGAAATTCTTGTATGTGTATAAGCTGTTGTTGAAGAAAATAGGCTAATTCAATCCAAGCTGAGGCAACATCTCCTTGCCTCCATTGTTTTAGGTGTATAAAACAATAGAATTACCAGCCTTATATAGACTTTTTCCAACGAACCTCGTTCAGAAACAAACCCAGGTTCAGGAATGAACCTGGCTGGATATGGGGTGAGTCGACCCCGGGGTCGACCCTAGGATCGACACACCCTTGAGTGGATCTTTCCACAATAGGCCAGGATCCTGCGTGGTCTTCCCGCCTTCAAATTTGAACCGTTTTGAATTTCTAGACTGATTTTGTTCATATATTTCTCTTATATGTATACAAACTTCTAAGCTTCATAACTTTCTCATAAAATGTCCGTTTTACGCAAACTCGGAGTCTATCTTAAGAAGAATTCCGAGATGAACACAATAGTGCAGTCCATTTTAATTAATTCCTAATATTTAATTAAGTATTCTTTAGTTTATCATTATAATGTCATTTAAAATTACGGGGTGTTACATGAACAAAATAAAATATCCATGGCTTTTGAATTATTTTGTGCAGTAGCTTTTTGTTCAACAGTCCATTATACAAAATTAGCTGTCGGTTCAACATACTTTATTTGAGTAATGTCCCAAGTGTCTAATCCAACTGATTGTAAATGCATTTTCATCCAACAAGTCCACTATGCATAATTACTACCATTAAATAGTAAGGGTCTTACTGTGGACCGACCCACTACAAAAGAACTACGATTACTAATATTGACACTACCAATATTGGTTGGCATTTACAACTTTTAAAAAATCAGATTATGAATACTTTGGAAACCAATGCTCTGATACCAGTTGTTAGGAAATGCGGATTAAGGATTTTAGGGCGAACTTCACCAATGTTGGAAACCAATGCTTTGATACCAGTTGTGAAAGTCTATTACATTGGTTGTCATCTCTTCTTTTGTGCAGATCTGCTCTGTTTTAGTCACATATGTTTTTGCAATTGGGTTATTATTTTAGTATGTGCTTTACCCATGTCAATGTCTTGCTTTGGCCTTAGTTTGTTCTTTTCATATTTTGATGAGGTGTACTTCTAAGTGAAGAATATACAAGGAAATGCTTTTATGTGATGCTGGTGTGCTTTGATGTCATGTGTTATGTTTTAGCTCGGTGGTATCGAGCTTGTAGCTCTGCTACGTAATGTTGCATGATGTGATGATTTTTGCGTGGCTCTATGTTAATTGTACTTGTTATTCCTAGTTTAAAGTCTGCTTGTACTCCCATTTAATATGTATTGGTCTTGCCTCCCTGCGTGAAATTCGTTATTTTACTCCCTGCGTGAAGTTTGAAATTTGTAGTCTAGACTTATTTGTTTAGCTCCAGTGTTTTAAGCTCGTTTACTTGTAGTGGACAGTCCACTTTAAAAATCGTTTATAGTGGACGGTCCACCTTAAAAATCGAACGTAATAGGTTGGTAATCTGTTAATCTCCTATAATATTTATAATTATTATTTGTTATAATAATAAGTATTTGTGGTCACTTAAAAAACCAGTCGACCTTGCCAAAAAAATAATATAAATAAGTAAGTAAATATTTAAATTAGTTAAAAACTAAAATATTCAAGTTAGGAGTTAGATTTAAAATCAAATAAAATTAAAAGATATATTTTTTAATTAGGAAGAAATTTTGAAATCAATTTGAAAATAAGAGATAAGAATATTTAAAATGATAGGAGAATTGAAAAAAAAATTAGTGATATTGCTATGTTTTTAACAAAAAATTCTAGACTCTATAACTTATCATGCTTTCTTGAACTCTTGATCTCTTGTTACTCATGAGTCTTCAATCTTGAAATCTTCTTCTTTGGAATCTTTAATCTTGAATTTTAAACTGTATTGCCTTCAAATCAATACCTGTATATAATTCTTGCATATACACATACATACCTACATATACATACACACACAGTGGTGTTACTATACATTTTATAGTATTAATAATAATAGTTAAAATAAGGTTATTGCCATCAAAACCATCATCCACCATCATCTCAACCCATAACATTGATTAGAACGAAAATGACTTACTACAAATACAGAAATCAATATCATTTCTAGGCATTACTTACTGTAACTAAATAGTGTTCAATTGTTACTATTTGTTCTAATTATAAATGTTTCAAGTTATGTATTTAACTTACTGGATAATGGTTTTTGACTCATAATAAATAATGTTAATTAATTTAAAAACATTTATAGTTTTTTCTTGGTCTACTTTGTTCAATGTTTTAATACCTTAAATCATTCACCTATATGTCTCAAAAGTCGGTATCTTGAAATTCATTCGATGTCAGATCTAACCATCAATTGCAAAGATATTAACTAGAATCCAAATTCTTTTTCAAAGCTAATCATTTTACATTTTTTCAATGGTGGTTGGAAGATATCATAAAATTATAGTAGGAAACACTAAAAAGCAAAAAAAATTATCAATCATATCTCAAGGAGTAGAATATAAAATCTCGTTCCTCACATCAAACAATTATTTTTGTGCACGTGATTAACAAATGTTTTAGAAGTTAATTATCATTGAATTAATAATTATTTAAAGGTTAATTATTAAAAGTAAGTATTCTTTTATTTAGTAATTAACTTATGTTAATTAATTTTGTAATCAACAATGGTTTGGAGGTTTATAATTATTTTAAATAACGTTATTTAAGATAAATTATTATTGATTTGGCAAGGTTTAATTAAATTAATTCTTTATTAATAGTATTTCAAATTGACTAATTATTTACAAGTGATGTCTAAATTTAATTAAACATTTTTATAATTGATGTTCAAGTAAATTAATTAATTTACTAATGATATTTAAGTTAATTAAATTAACTTAAGAGTGCTTTAGGAATTGTTGTAAGCAAAGAATTTTGGTTGTATATAAAAGATTTGCTTAATAATTAAATTAAGTAAAAGAGTTCTATAATTCAAAAGAGCCTGAGAAATCAAATAGTTCATAAATTTTTGGTAAAATTGGGAATTGTACATAAAACTTGTGAAATCATTTATTTGATACCTAGATTTGATATACCATACTTTTATCTATCCTAAATACAAGAATGTTGTCAGTTAAGGTCTATAAGGTAAAAATACTTCAACTTGAATGACTTCATTATTAGTTTGATATTGATTATGATATTTTGAAATTAAACATAATTTTGTAAACATATTTGTGATCTTGAGAAAGTCAAGTTAGATGATTTAGGTTTACAGTAACCAACATTTCAAAATGACACGGTTTGACATTGGTAATTCAAGTTTTATCAAGAACTTGCTTAAGTTTTATCAACATATACTTAAATCGAAGGGATAAGTGTATGAGTTATTTTGAGAGAAATAATTAAAAATATTAAATTAATAAGAGATTAGTTATATAAGGCTAGGTTTACTAACTTTCTTGGGAAATTGTATATGATTGCTTTGGATCAGTTGATTATTATATAACCGACTCTTGCATCTGGTTTGAAAGAAATAAGTTGTCTGTTATCTGAGTTTTCTCATGTTGGTTTTTCAGACTGACCTTAGTGTTATTTTGCGATATGGCTCGAGTCAAATCGAGCATATTTTCTGATTAGTATGATTACTTTAGACTTTGGTAAAGAAGCTGGAAATCTTAGACGTATTCTCATTTCCTTTATTATTCCGTTGTGTATGTCATTGTGTGAGATTATTGGAGTTATGAGGACAAGTTATTATAATTATCCAAGTTTATTTTTTTTGTTTGCACTCTAATATGTTTATGTGAAATTTCAATTTGTATATTGTATGTTATTTGTTTTGCAGTGAGATTCTATACTATCTTTTTTTCCTAAGTACCCATCTTTTGAGCACTTGGTTATTTGACATGTGAATATTGTGGATATATTTATGTCAATTTCTAGAGGTCGAAAAGCCAAAACATTACATATTATTTCATAACTGTACGAATAATTCAATTTGACATTTAGTTGCAAATGAGACCGTTTTAGTACATCAACCCAACATTAATGTCAATGAATGCACAATCGTTAAGTAAAATAACTAGAATAAGATAATAATTAGTACCTACTAAAAATGATATGAAAAGTATTATACTAGAACCATAACTTTCCCTTTATAACAATGATTATTTTTAATAACAACATGCACTGAAAACAAAATATACACATTAGAATAAAAATTGATATAGGAAATGGCAGGGGTGAACATTTATTGGTTAAAACCAATTAAATCAGTTAAACCAATTAAATTTGACTGGTTTGATTTGATTTTGTGGGTAAATTGGTTGGTTTTTGGTTTTTATTTTATATTACTTCGGTTTGTTGGTTGAGTTTGGTTTTCAATATTTGAAAAGCGAATCAACCAATTAAACCAAATTTAAAAACTAGTTTATTTTGAAGTTTAAAAAAATATCACTAACAACGTTATTATTTACAATATTTTCATAACAATTATTTTTCTTTAATTTCCTTTTAATGAATTTTGAACATGAATTTTTTTTCTAAAAATATCTGCATCATATGAACTCTATGAGTTCTTTTAATCCTATGGTATATCGACAAGTAGAAGATATATTTCATTTTAAGATAAATCAAATAAACGAATCAAACTGAATCAAATATTATCGGTTTGGTTGGCTTAGATTTCACAAAATATCGATTTGGTTTGGTTGGCTTAGGTTTCACAAAATATCGATTTGGTTTGGTTTGGTACGATTTATGTTTTTTGAATGATTATTTTGGTTTAAACATCTTTGATCGGTTTCAAACCGAACCAATTATTTTTACACCCTTAGGAATTGGTTAGATTTTTATCATAAGATTATTTGAACTGGTATTCGGTTCAATTTAATATGGTTGAGTTAATTGGACAAACTGCGGCCTAATTGTATTGACACAGATCAATTTGATTCAGCTACTTTCTTTCGATCGAAGATTTGATTTCGATTTCGGCATCCATTTTACCGTTAGAGCGCAAGGGTGCAATTTATACTCACCTTTACCATTCACAGCCCTGGTTAATGAGCAGAAAGGGAAACCCGCAGTTATAAGAACATTCATGCTTGAACATCCTTCTCCATATTGTTTGATTTTTTCGATTTTATATCTAGTTTCAGGTAGTTGATTTCTGCGTATTTTTCAGGGACCTTATGCTAATTATGAGGTCTATTTGAAAGGAAAAATAGTCGAGGGGGTGGAGTTAGTATTCTTTTTAGGGTATTGCCTAAAACGACAGATATCTTGATTTTTCACAAAAATGCAGTGCTTGAGGGCACAAATGATATAGGCCGGAGAAGTACGGTTATATCTTGAATTCAAGGAGGATGGTTGATTTTATTTGTTTTTATTTCGTTCAGCCATCCGATTGTTTTTTATCACATTTCCTGCCAAAAAACACTGGCCTTCAATCTTTTTTGTTAACAAAATTGCAACATATCACGACAAAATTAGCCTAAATTGGATAAAATATGGGATAACCGTTTTTCTTTCTTCTGACATGCAGTTTTTTTTATTTTGCTAAAAGAAAATTTTAAATGAATGGTTAGATTTTTATATGTCGTGGAGGAATCATGAAAATTGAGGCTAGATGAGCCACTGCTCATATAACACGTTGTCTGTTAGAAAATCTTTATTTACAAATGATTTAAAATTAAGTAATGTTCGCATGTTAAAATTGACCAGTTTCTGTGTTTGACGCGTCTGACGCATCAAACATTGAAACTTGCTATTTTGATCAGTTTCCTTTATTAAAGTATGTGCTAAAGACGGTTTCTCTTATGCAAAATGAACAGCCCGCTACCGCTGTGTAAATGTATTTGTCTATGGGCTTTTGTTCAGCCCAAAACCCATTCTGCTATATAAATTGTAGCAAACCGTGTACTATGTATTATTAGTTCATTTTCAATTACAATATACAGTTTATCATTTCAGAATACAAATTTTCTATTGTAAGAAATTACACAACATCACTCTGATTTCTTATATGGTATCAGAGCAGCGATTGCCCAACAACATATACTGAAACACGTCTGTGCTGATCGAAAGAAGTAGTGGTTTGTGTCTCCTCGGTTTTTATATTCATCATCGGAGAGCTACCCCTCTCTGATCTTCACACAGCATCT
The DNA here is from genome assembly GCA_030737875.1 of Allium sativum. Lineage (NCBI taxonomy): Eukaryota > Viridiplantae > Streptophyta > Magnoliopsida > Asparagales > Amaryllidaceae > Allium > Allium sativum. The sequence continues at coordinate 280,043,175 of CM060912.1, read as the reverse complement.
GTTCTCATCGAGATTGTGCGTGCCAGGCCAGAATCTTTGTTCTCAGCGGCTACAACAATCTTTTCCTGGTCATCAGAGATTCTTTCATCTCGTCATCTGACTTCTTGATGCGAGAGTGCTAATTCTTGCATTCAAAAGAAGGCAAGAATCACCTCTGCACCCCGGTTAACCCACGTTTTTGTATAGGCTGCCACTTTTTCGAGAAAGTGACCTCGCCATACACTTTGTCTACCATCTTTTCACCCTGACCGGATCCAGCAACGATCAATCAATGGAAAATTCTAGGATAGGGAGTGCTGAACCACCTGCTCCCCATCTGACTCTCGTCAAACCAAAAAGCCAAGTTATTACGATCCCTCTCGATGAAGAGAATTTTCTTCTATGGAAGTTCCAAATTGAAACAGCCTTGAAAGGGTATGACCTTCAAGATTACGTCAATGGAACCAAATCTGTGCCACCTGCCATGATAATCAACAAAGATGGACAGATGATCAGCAACCCAGCATATACTCATCATCAAAAACAGGACAGTCTATTGTCATCCTGGTTGTTATCATCTATTAATGCAAACTTACTATCTCAGGTTATTGGGTGCACTACTTCACATAAGATATGGACCGCAATACAACAAATTTTCAACTCTCAGTCAGCGACAAGAATCATGCATTATAGAAGAGAATTTCAGAATTCAAGAAAAGGTGATATGTCTATGAGAGAATATATCTCTAAAGTTAAAACCCTATGTGATAAACTCAAGGCTGTGGGGCATCAAATCTCAGACAGTGAACAGATTCTTATATTAACGAATGGGCTAGATGAGGAATACGAGTCTCTTGTTACCTTTATTGCTACCCAATCTGTCTTACCAGATTTGCAATCTGTTTACTCTGCTTTATTAGCACACGAAGGCAAGGTAGAGCAAACAAAGGCTACCCAAAATGATTTTAGCATAAATCTTGCCTCAACATCAAGAAACCCTAACCAATCAAGAAACATACCTAGTTTTGGCAGAGGCAACAACCAGAGACAGAGAGGAAATCCAAACCAGAGAGGGAGAGGGAGAGGCAGATCCAACAATGCCTCAAGAATCAAATGCCAAATATGTGATAAACCTGGACATGCAATAAATAGATGTTACTTCAGATTCAATGCTGATGTAAAAAATGCTCAGCAAACTCAATTCAATCAAAGAAATGCCAATGTAAACTTGGCACAGGCAAACTAGATCAGATCCAATGGAGAAACCTCAACTAATGTACGCAACACTGATGATTCAAGCAAAATTGAGGATATTAACAGTGAAGACTGGTTTCCAGACTCTGGGGCAACCAACCATATTACTAACAACTTGCAGAACTTAAATCTTGGCAACAAAAACTACTCAGGTACGCAAGTTATTCATACATGCAACGGTGAAACTATGAATATATCACACACTGGAACAGGTTTTGTTAAGGGGAAGAGAAAACTCTTTCTCAATAATTTACTTAGGGTTCCTAATGTCAAGAAAAATATAATCAGTGTGTCTCAATTCACAAATGATAACAAGGTATATTTTGAGTTTCACCCTAATTACTGCCTTGTTAGAGACTCTCTAAGCAAAAACATATTATTACAGGGTAAACTAGACAATGGCTTATACAGGTTCTGCAGTATGCAATCTAAATTGGACCATGACAATAGTAATTGGTGTTGCAATGCTAGCATTCAGTTTTCTGATATTAACAATGTGACTGATTCTGATGTACTTAATTGTAATGTTGCTGGTAATGACAATGTCAATGATTTGATTAATTCTGATGATTCTAAAAACAACAATGTTAGTAGTGATCTTGACATTTAGCATTGTAAGCTTGGCCATCCTAGTTACGATATTGTGACAAGAATTCTAAATGATAATAAAATTGCTTATAATCATATACCTGTTAATGGCACTGGTACACATTGCCAAATTGGCAAAAGCCATAAATTACCTTTCAGAAGATCAGAAACTGTATACAGCAAACCACTTGAATTAATAACAACACTATGGGGTCCTACACCAATATCCTCAAGACAAGGCCACATGTATTATTTATCTATTGTAGATGCATACACTAGATACACATGGATTTTCTTTCTAAAGGCCAAGTCAGACACACATGATGTTATGCTATAGTTCATTAATTTCATAGAGAGACAGATGAACTATAACATAAAAATCATACAAACAGATGGGGGAGTGAGTTTTTCCCTTTAAAAGGCTATTTGAACACTAAAGGGATCATTCATAGAACCACTTGCCCTTACACATCTGAACAGAATGGCATAGTAGAAAGAAAACACAGGCATATAACTGAAACAGGGCTAATTTTACTATCAAAAGCATCCATGCCACTGAAATATTGGAATAAGGCATTTGAAACTGCTGTATACTTGATAAATAAAATACCTACAAAAATTTTTCATTTCAAATGTCCTCATGAGATGTTATATGACAAGAAACCTGATTACAATCTCATGAGAACATTTGGATGCTTATGTTTTCCATGCCTCAGGCCATATAACAATCATAAATTATCACTGAGATCAAGCAAATGTACCTTTATTGGTTATAGCAACAATCAAAAAGGTTACAAGTGCATGGATGATAAGGGAAAGGCTATAATTTCTCGACATGTTGTATTTAATGAGTGTGTCTTTCCTTTTGCAGAAAAGAGAGACACAAATAAACAAGTTAATGATCAACCAAAAGTGGTGATAGGGACTATACCAACACTGCATGAATGGACAACACACATAAATAAAGATGAAGCATCAAAATCCACATTAGCTACTCCAACTGCATCCAGCACTAGATCAGAATACAGTTCAAGTGATCATATAACAGATGATGATCTACCACAGAATGATGGCATGAACAGTCCAGAAAATCATGGGGATGATAATACTACATCTGATGTCAGCAGCAGTGACACTGAGAAACCACAGCCACAAGCAAGACATCACATGATTACTAGAGCTAAAGGTGGCATTTTCAAACCTAAAATCTACAATGCTACTAACAAGGACAGAAAAGGCATCAAACAAACAACTGAGCCAGTTACTTATGAACAAGCAGCAAAGCATAAAGAATGGTGTGATGCCATGGATGAAGAATACAAAGCCTTAGTTAAAAATAAGACATGGAGTTTAGTTGAGGCACCTAAAAACAAGAATATTGTGGGATGTAAATGGACTTACAAGCTGAAAAAGGATGCTAATGGAAATATATGCAAACATAAGGCCAGACTTGTAGCTAGAGGATTTTCTCAGCAATATGGGTTTGATTTTAAAGAAACATTTTCACCCGTGGTCAAGCCTACAACCATCAGAATAATCCTAACTATTGCACTCAATAAAGGTTGGAATATAAGACAATTGGATGTATGCAATGCATTCCTAAATGGTGATCTAAATGAAGATGTATACATGAAACAGCCAATAGGTTACATATGCAAAGATAAATAAAATCTTGTATGCAAGCTTCACAAGGCCATTTATGGTTTGAAACAAGCCTCTAAAGCTTGGTACATGAGATTGAAAAACACACTCACAAATTTGGGTTACAAGGCAACTGTTTCTGATAGCTCATTATACAGCTCATTATACACCAGAATCACCAACCAGAGTACTACATGCATTCTGGTGCATGTAGATGATATTTTGATGACAGGGGATGACAAAGCAGAAATTGACAAGGTTGTGACTCAACTAAATCAAACTTTTGCCACCAAAGATATGGGAGAAGTAACTTACTTTCTAGGCATACATGTACAGAGAAAATCAGATTCAGAGATATTTCTTTCACAAAAGAAATATGCAACAGACATTCTAGCAAGAGCAAACATGAACAAGGCTAAATCTATCACTACTCCTTTGACAAGCAACCTACGACTGTCAAAACATGATGGTGAAGCCATGGATAATTGCAAGCAATATCATAGCATTGTGGGTGAACTACAATACCTAACTATAACCAGACCAGAGATTTGTTACAGCGTTAATAAAGTATGTCAGTTCATGGCTAACCCACTAAGCAAACACTGGATGGCAGTCAAGCGAATTCTACGATACTTACAGGGAACCCTAGACTATGGAATCACTATACAAAAAGGTAAAGATATTAACTTGAATGCTTACAGTGATGCAGACTAGGCCAATGACCTGGATGACTGGCGATCGACTTCAGGTTACTGTCTGTTTATGGGACCCAATCCAATTTCTTGGTGCACGAAGAAGCAATCAACAGTATCTCGATCCAGTACTGAAGCGGAGTATAGGGCTACAGCTTCAGCCACAACTGAAATCGTTTGGGTAGAAGCACTAATTAAGGAATTAGGGTTTTGATTCTCGAGGAAGCCGATGCTCTGGTGTGACAATAAGAGCACCGTTTCACTCTCTATCAATCCCATCCAACACTCGAGAACAAAACACAACGAGATTGATCTTCACTTCGTCAGAGAGAAGACTGAAGCTGGAAAATTGGAGATTAGACACATTCCAGCGTTCTACCGGAAGGCGGATATCCTAACCAAAGCTTTATCGAGGCATAATTTTGAGAGACTGAGGAGAGAGCTCAAAGTTTGTAGTGGCGGCGTAGATATATCTGGAGGAAAACACTAGTTCATTTTGAGGCGGGGTATTAGAGTATGTGCTAGAGACGGTTTCTCTTATGCAAAATGAACAGCCCACTACCGCTGTGTAAATGTATTTGTCTACGGGCTTTTGTTCAGCCCAAAACCCATTCCGCTATATAAATTGTAGCAAACCGTGTACTATGTATTATTAGTTCATTTTCAATTACAATATGCAGTTTATCATTTCAGAATACAAATTTTCTATTGTAAGAAATTACACAACATCACTCTGATTTCTTACATCCTTACATGCAGAAATCGAGCATTTAGCATTGGACGTGAAGACTAATTTCTTTTAATCCTTTTTCGTTTCTACCTTTAACCAACTAAACGCATTATGTTCTCGGTCTTATAAAATTATTGCTTCAAGAGATGAATCGTTATTGTTTAAAAATCGTTATGTGATGATGCTTGTTTTAGGATGTTGATTGGCTACAGTTGTTTGTTGACAAACATTTTCTAATGTTGTTTGGATTCAAATTCAAAAACAATAAGATATACCGTTTTGAACTGGGTGTTGCCCTTCAATAACCTGTGAATTGGTCGGAGAGGTTGAACGTTGCCCCCCGTTTCTCAATTATTGTCATCCCCACAATCCTTCCTTTTTATGAGATATTATTCAATAACAAAATTTTTTTTAAAAAAAAAAACTAACATGTTAACCCGCTATGCTATACTGTTATGCGTCAGTTCTAATTGTTATATCTGTCTGCTTATATAAATCATTTAGCTACTCCTCGAGGCTCCACAACGTTAGAATTGACAATGAAACACTTGTTGTAAGCCATCCTTTTAATAATTAATTAATAGCATGATGCAAATGCATGTACATATCGTAACACTAAACAATCCAGGGTGATAGCCGTTAAACTCAAACGGAATCAGCAGATCAAACTTTTAGGCTCCGTTTGTTTTTTGTTAAATGTTTTGAATGCTTGTTCTGAATTATAAATCAGAACTTTTTAAGTTTTTTGTTTTTTGTTTAAGTTCTGAATAAAAGCATCAATTCAGAAAAAATAATTTAGAACATTTATAGTGCTTAATTTTTGTTCTGAATGCTGAATATTGTTTTTTTGTTCTGAATGTTGAATGCAAACAAACAAAAAAGTAATTATTCAGAATTCAGCATTAAGCAATCAGCATTTATAAAACAGAGTTCAACAATCAGAATTTAGAATTCATCATTTTAAACAAACGAAGCCTTAAATTCTTATTTGGAGTTTTTTCAGTTCTTATTTCAGAATGCATTTGTTCTTTTATTGTCCTATAATATACATTCTAAAATAGTTTATACTATGTCCTCTATAGATTTAATTTATAGGTCGTATAAGAGTTTGGACTGGAAATTGTTTTCACGCCAAGTTCAACACAGAAGAAATCGACGGCAACCAATATATCTAAATAATATGTGAAAATCTCAGAAAATATTCAATCGAGCTGGCAATACCTCGGCATTCCATCAGATTCTCAAAGTAATTATAGACAGCTCTGGTACAAGCCCCAGAGAAAAACAAATGAAAAGAGAATTTGGTGTTACTAGCACTGCAGCACTTGCACCTGGAAACAAACGGGATGCCGATTCTCTGAAGATTCCCATAAACCATTATGCAAGGTTAAATAAATCCAAATAATTTATAAAAATGTTTAATTCAAATAATACATTTAGATTCTTTGTTTAAATACCCCTTTAGCAACCAAATGCATCCCCATTCAATTAAATTCTTTATTCAAATACATCTTCTCAAATACCTTATGTTAACGTTCTCACTAAACCACCTTTTAAGCCTTTTAGATTGGATAAACAGAGGAAAAAATTAGCGTACGAGGAAGAAAAAACTGGATCGGAACAAACAGACGTTGGATAGACATATGGATGCAAGCCAACAAGCCATAATTTATTGCCAACTGCATAAAAGACGATAACAATAAATAAACCATGTCCATGATTAAACAACCACAATAATCCATTTGCTTAATTGGCATCACCGTTAAGTGGAAGCCAACGGAAAATGAAGCAGTCCGTTAACCCTTTATTTTTAAGGGGTTTACACTTAACACAGTCTCAGAACTAGACGTGGACACGATTCGGTTCGGTGCGGTTTGAAGCTCAAACCGCTTCCGCACCGCATCAAACGGTTGATCAAAAATACTAACCGTTCAAACGGTTCGGTTTCGGTTCGGTTTTGATTTAATACGGTCCGGTTTTGTTTCGATCTGGTTTGAATCCGTATTAAATATGAAACAAGAAAATTACTTCCATCTACAATCAATTTACGATTGTATAACGTTGTGTCATCTGAAGATTAAAACGCGTAGCGCTGCCTTTAATTAATATAACTACAACATACGTTGAAAATAGAATATATATATATATATATATCATTAAATTAAAAGTTATATAAAAAAATGTTAATTTTTTTATCATAACATTGCCGGTACAACTATGCGGTTCGATTTGGTTTAACATGGTTTGGTAAAAGTTTAAGCCGCAACCGAACCGTATCGGTTCGGTTTGGGCTATTTGCTTTAGAGAGAGAATTTGGTGTGGTTTTCTACACCGTTTTTACGGTTCGGTCTGCACGGTTTCCGCATTGCGGTGCGGTTTATGCCCATCCCTAACGAGAACGGGTCAAGAAAGCAGTTCGGGGTGACAACTGGTACATGGGCGAGATGTTGCGTATTGGGCTGGATTTCGTGAGCTGTCGCGTGTGTGTTTGAAGATATGGCCACGCGAACCCTGTGCTTCTCTGAATATACTTACTAGTACTACCCACTGCCATGGGCCCCACCCCATCGTTATCATGCGTTCAGTGGTGGAGGCCCATCCATTTATGCTGTCGTTTTCGTTTTCGGATAATGCAGACTATGCGACACTGTACGACTTCTTCTACTTGTTATAGAAAATAGATCTGTACCGATGAAAATGAAATATCGTTTTGGACCAAGCAAACAGTTACGTTATATGCAGAAAAATACCAACTGTCGGTGTTTTTAAATTTTTTTGTACACAATAACGTAAAAAACCACGAAAATACGTTGCCTGCAGTAAAATGGAAACTCCTTTTACATTAAAACTTAGAAAATGATCCGCGTTAAATCAGAGGTGGAATCGGTTCGGTACCGGAACTTTGTATTCAAAACCATTACCGTACCAATTTATATGGTAATAGAAAAATCATACCATTACCAACCAAAAAAATCGGTTACCAACAGTTCGGTTTATGGTTGGTAATGGTTGATAGAGGTCGGTAATTAGTTTTTGTCATTACCGATATGAGATTTTTTGTTTACAATATTTCACGTCAAAATATTAAAATTGATTTTTGTGTTATTATATTATTATTTATCCATCTTATTTTTCGTAGTCAAACATACAAGAAAACATTACGAATGAACTAAAATATCATACCAATTATACTATTTTTAAGATATATGATAAAAGTTGCATTTAATCTTGTATCGTAATAGTATTTTCCTCGGTATTTTATTAAATCATTACATATTAGAAGTTCGTTGTTATGTAATAAACATATATGATGAAATATAAAAATATACATATGTATTGTTTAACATACGTGGTAGGTATGGTAATTACCATTATTAGTGCTCAATTACCGTTACCGTACAACATATTTTCATATTGTTTGACATACCGTATCAATCAAATCATTTACCAATTATTCGGCACCACTTTCGTTGGTATCGGTTGGTAATGGTTGGTAAGTGGTAATATGACAAAAATGTCCGAACCTACTTCAAATTAAGTTTCATTTTAGAGACTCGTCCATGGTATTCTCGCCTTTGTGATTGGGAGAACAGTTGAAATAAACTGTTGTGTACATGATATTGAATGCGACATTTTCCCTTAAGCATTGCTCACCATAAATATACCTCCTTAATTCAATCTTTTATTAATTATACGATGTCCAATTATGTATTTTGAATATATTTTTTTTCTTCTAATTAATTACTCTCATACTCAGCATGTGCTTTTAGAGTACACCTTAGCAAAATGAAAGAACTGCTTACATCAATGAAATTTTACAGGTTACGGTTTATTAGTTGATACCAGTTTTATCGTTTAATCATACTTTTGTAAAGTCAGCTTAAATTTCCATATATAAAGAGAAACCTAAATTAGCTTTACTTAGTCGCAGTGACTCAGTTTTCCAAAAATAAGTCTAATTCATTTTTATCACTATAGAAATTCTTCCGTAACAATATTCATTTTTATCAGTATAATTAAGAAAGATTTTACTCTTACAGTTGCATTATAATTCGTGGTTTCATCAAAAAAAGAAAAGGAAAAAAAAGCTCAATTAAATTCTCATGTTCCTTGTACATTCAACCTACAGCACAGCGTTTCAATGAGTGTTCATTAGTTGTTATTTCATCTGTAACGTGACTATAAGGTATCGTCTGTTTTTCGGAAGAGGCAACGCAACGATCACGTCCGCGTCGGACGCATCGAATTGGGATCCACCAATTGCTCCTTCCAGCTGAACGCCACAAATTGAACTGTTCGAGTTTCCCTTTCTGTGTTAACCCATTTAACACTCATTTGCCCATTTCCCGTGCCTCTTCCGACAAAATAAAAATGCATTTCCCTTTCAATAATTTTTACTTTTCAACACCTTCCAAATACTCTTTTCAAATACCCTTCCTGCTCAAAATCAAACGCACTTCTTTCAAATATTTGACAACTTACCATTGTATCACTTACAAAAAAAAAAAAAAAAAAAAAAAAAAAAAAAAAAAAAAAAATCATTTCTATTACAACTCATAATATGATGACAAATGCACAAAGTTAAAAAATTAAGACTTAAAAAACAAACTTTCAAAATATTTCAACTGAAAAGCAGTTCTAAATATAATCAATACTTTATACATTTTGAAACTGAGAATTATGACTAACATATAATATACTATAAAAATCGATATAATACTAGTTTTATTCATCGTTTTTTTGGGTCTATTTTTCTCTAAATTTGTCCCTTAACGTACAAATAAAATTTGCTTTGCTTGGTTCTACTTTTTTTTTAATTTATCGTTCTCTGGTTATTCAATTGTGTTTTAGTGGTGAGTGAAATTCGGGGGAAGATATAATGGTTTGGATTGTTTGTGTCTAATTTTGGTTATCGCTTTTGGTTCAAATAGACTTTTCCATTTATATTTATTATAATTAGGAAATACAATTCAAATTTGTGGACCTTCAACAAATAATGAAAGTGACCGGTAACAAAGACTCTGAGTTTGGTGACCTCAAATAAGTGAGGTCACCATGACCTCGGGCTTCCATTGGTGGATATCTGGGGCCCGTATGGGTCCACTAGTTCTTCACCAATGAGAGCTCACGGTGACCTCACTTTTGTGAGGTCAACAAACTCACATTGGGTAACAAATGCCATAGTTATTATTGCAAACAAACGTTATGGAACTTTGCCGCTGTGTAATAAGTGCTCCTTTTGTACTTTAGTACACTAAAGCACATTGTTTTTTTCTGGCACAATCAAGGGCAGCAGCGCTGTGGATTAAAAAAAAAAAAGGGGAAGTTAATTTGAATTGAAACCGGACAGTTGTATTACTAGAAAAATAAATTTAGTGCCTGGTTTAAAAGAGAAAGAAAATCAGTGCTAACTTTGCTTTTTTAGGACTCTCACTTCCCAAGAAAGGTCCATTGTCCTGTACTATCCAAAAGTCCATGTGACCTAATCCACACATATTCGGAGGATGACTTTTAAGGCTTTTATATTAGGACTTTCCTTTCATGTGCACTTAACAAAAAATATTCCATATCTCACGTTTCATTTAACTCTCTCAACATTGTTATAGTTACTTCTTTCCTTTATTCTCTCATTTTAAGAAATGAGTTTGCTTTTAACACGTCCTTTTGCAGAAGAAAAAAAATTCAATCAATGTAAAAGTTTTACTCCATTAAATTTAAGTTAATAACATTAAAAAAAAAAACATTATTCACAGATGTATAATTAATCAATTTTGCATTGGACTTACCGAAAGTTAATCGCAAATTTTCCAATTATTTCATATACGTTAATTCTTTTGCTGTCCTCGATCACGCAACTTTCCCCTTCATATTCCTTGCATTTCTTTTTGGCCTCCATTATCTCATAATACACATTTGATAACAAAATTTACCCATAAATATATTAACATTGTGATGATACTGAGAATAGCTCTAATAAGGGGATGGAAGATATAATCTTTGGCCACAAAAAGAACGTTAAAGAAGTTTTTTTTGGTATCTAACTTTATGTATGATAATTAGATGGATCTTTGGAATATGAAAAATAAACTTATGATACTAAAGGGTATGATAGACACATTTCAAACCCAAGTAAATGCAGCATTTGCTACAGTGACCAAGTTGGGTGTTTACTTGAACAAAAAGAAAAACTAATTTTATCTTAGTCCCAAATTGCCTAAAAATCAATCACATATGCAATATATATACCAATAGGTAACTTGCATATTAGTTCAAATAGAAACAGAGCATCACTGTAACACCCCGTAATTTTAAACGACACTAAAGATGATAAAGTAAAGAGTAATTAATTTGAAATACACTATTAACAATGAATTAAGGAAAATTTAATATTCAGAATTAAGGAAAACAGACTGGACCATTGCGTTCGTCTCGAAATTCTGGTCAAGATAGACACCTGGTTTGCGTAAAACGAACTTCGTATGAAGAAGTTTGTATACGCGTAAGAAGAATATATATATATATATAGGGTCCAGAAATTCAAAAATCGGTTCAAAACTCAAAATTTGGGGAGGCGGCAGATTTCCCGCCCATGGGTGTCAACCCCTTCAAAGGGGGATCGACCCCATCAAAGGGGGATCGACCCCACCAAAGGGGTGTCAACCCCTACAGGGGGATCGACCCCCGGGTCGACCCCATAAGGAGGGGGGTCGACCCCCCCGAGCAGATCTGGGCGAAATACTTCGTTTTGTATCTGGACACCTTTCTGAGCAAAATTCATTGATCCTAGGCTATATATAGGACCCTAAACCTAGGTTTTTATTCATCTGAAAAATGGCGGCGATGGCGGAGCTCTGCTGCAACGTAAATTGAATGGCCTTTTCTTCTCCAAATCCAATTCAGCAAAGATTATACAAATTCAACGATTGCTACAACAACAAATCCAACGTGTTCATCGCAGTAATTTGGATTCGTTTCCTTAGATCTATTCACTGTGAGTTCATGTTATTTTTAGATCTAAATATTTAATTGGTAATCATAAAATATATATATATAATTTGGATGTTGGATCTATGCTTAAACAAGTTCTGTTATGACATAATTATCAGATCTGCATTTATATGTTCATATCGTCACCATGTCAAATCTTGTCATAATATGCCTATTCAGTTTTTATGCCTATTTCTATCAGTTTATTATTGACTCGCTTTTATGCCTATTCTTGATTCTCTTCTCTCCCTCTTTTCCCTTTTATTTTTATATAACCAGACTACCTTCGAGCCTAGGCCTAACGCTGAAAAATGCGAACGTGCGAAATTGGGAACGATTGGGAAAGACATAATTTTAAGGCATAATTGGTATTGGAAAATATGAATATAAATTTGGGTACAAAATTTGGAAATGCACGAATATGGATTTGGGAATATATATCGTGTTGGATAATGTGAATATGAATTTGGGCATACATTGGAAAATATGATTTGGGCGTAAATTGGAACATATGTAAAATATGATTTGGCATATGATTTGGGCGTAAATTGGAACATATGCAAAATATGATTTGGCATATGATTTGGGTGTAAGTTGGAACATATGTAATATATGGTTTGGCATATGATTTGGGCGTAAATTGGAATATATGTGAATATGAATTTGGGCATAACTTGTGCTTGAAATATATGAATACGAACTAGGGACATAAATTAGCAAATATGCGAATACGGATTTGGGCATAATATATATACCTTGATTTATGACTTGGGATAAAGGGAATATTGTGCATAATGAAATATGAATTAAAAATGGGCATGAAAATCTATATTTCGAATAGGAAAATTTATTAATATGAATATGCCTAAAATAATGGAACCGTAGTAACGCTTGGACACGTGGTTAGATTGTATGTGTGGTAAAAGTCTTCCTGGAGCCGCCCGGCATATCCAGCGACCACAAGTGATTAATCTAATGTGAGGGATCTAATGCATAACAGCACCATGACACGAGGTTAAGTCTAAACTTGTAGTTTAAGTCTGCCTGGAGCCGCCCGACATATCCAACATCCACAAGTGGTTAACTTAATGTGAGAGGTCTGGGGCATTAATAGGTATGAACATAAAAGACAAGATGTTTAGGCTTGTCCTAGGGACAAGTGGAAATTATAACTTATGTTATAATAAATGGAAAAGGGAATAGAATATTTTATGTAAGGGGATAAGCTGTACTTAATTATAAATTAAGTTATTTACAAGAGCAAGAATCTAAAATCTACGGATGAGGACGACATAAGTTATATTTATGGAAAGGAAACTTATTAGTAAACCTTAGTTAAGAGAACTAAGTTAATAAGTAAACAATGATAAGATGGGATTATGATTAAATGAGAAAGAATGAGGAAAACTTGTAAAATGAAATAAGTTGTATTTAATCATAAATGGTAAGTGACATGTCAATTAGAAAACATGTGAATTGAGATATAATTAATAACAAATTAAGTAGAACTTGTTATTGTATTAATGTAGCCAAGCAAGAATACTAAAGAGATCGTGGATTACAGACCTTGGGCCACAATCTAGAGAATAGCATGTTGTGGGCTTATTAATGAGCTTAAATGGGTTAAGTTTTATAACCAAAATTAATAAGCAAGAAGAACTTGGTAACTTGATTAAGAATTCAATATGAATGAGAATAACCAAGTTAAATGAAAACCCGATGGAGGTAAGGCAAGCGCGTAAAAGAATGTTTAGACATAGGGTCTAACAACATATTAAAGTGAGGCGCTTAGACCAGTCCACACGTTTAAGGGTGAATAACCCAACGGGGTAGATCATCTGGTGTTATAAGGCAAGAGGGGAAACACACATTCATCTGATTGTTCTTACGGCTCCGAAGGACTGGGAGGGGAAGCATGCGACTTCCTGAGGTACATAAGGTGCTCCTAGTAGTCCTCTGTGTGGTGGTAGATGTTTTAGGCTGTGCTCGCAAAAGTTGGGTCTGTGCGTAACTACTAGCTGGGTGGGCCTTAACTGCAGAAGTAGTTATGTAGTCAGAATGCTGTGACGCGGTTACACCAGGGTGATTCGGCGGTTGCCTCAACGAGAAGGCGAAGGGTCACGACCAACAAGGATAGTAGATTGTCGGATACCCGTCATCGGCAGCCAGTGAGGTGCAGAAAGACTAGAGCTAAAACCAATAGACCATTTCAAACGACCCGAACTACCTCGTGAAGGAAAGCCCGGATTGAATTGAGAACACAACAAATCAGAATACAAACGACAGAAGATTTCATTGCTTGTTACAACAATTTACATCAGAGTACAAGAATATACAGAGAATGAATAAATATTATACATCAGAAAAATATCAGAGATTTACAATGCAGCGGAAAATAATACAAAACACAACTGAAAGAGATAAACGGATACAGAGCTTTCCAAATATCATTCCAGCTGTAAACCAGGATCCTGTGAATATAAATCTGCAAAACCAAAACTACTAGTTGCCCGTGTGGAAAATAGGGGCACCCAGAGTTTAGGTTAAAACAATAAACTCCTGGTCAGTCATGTGACTGGTGTGAGAACTAAAACAGTTATTAAACCTTTACTTTAAAACATGGTAAATCAAGGGACCACGCCGTATAACTCAGAATGGGTTTCCTCCCAAGAATACCAGTGCATAAAACAAACAGCGCAATGTTTTTTTTTGAAAAATGAAGCTATTATAAGACTCAGGTTCCATCACACAATGCAACGCAAGCCGGATGATAGAGTTTTACCTTATAATAGCCAAACATACTTGGTACGTTTAAAACAAATCATTTTGATACTATTATAGTGTAAAGTGTATGAAAACAACTTCAAATATAAATGTATCAATCATAGACGGCATAGTGCCCCATCCCACTATGTCGCCAGACTAGGCTCTACAATCAAAACTGAAATGTCACATATTGGAAGTGGGATTTCCGTCTGTGAACCAAGACGAGGGATCGTCCTTACCGCTTCAAGACAATCTAGTCTACCAAGTCTCAGGAACAGCCTGTGCAGTTAATGCGCTCTTTCGCTCCATAGCGGTTAAGTCGCAAAAAGTTGTAGCGGGGATATATCAGGATATAGCGGTTGACTTTAAAATGAGGAATGATAAACATTTGATATTAAAAAGTAGAAAAAATATTATTTATTATTTCCCAATAAGGAAAACATTTTATAATAAAGTAAAGATAAATAAAGTTGAGACGTAAAAAGATAGAACTAGTTATAATAACCTACAACATATTTCATTATTACATTAACCCTAAATTTATCATAAAATTTAAGTGCAAGGCTTAAGTAAAATGCTTATTTATAGGATTAAGGGATATAGCGGAGCAACAAAATCGGAGATATAGCGGATTATTACCGAAATATCGGGGATGATAGCGGAAGGGATATATTTGGGGAATTGATGGGAATATCGTTGCGGCAAAAGTAGGATACGCGATATATCGGAGATATATCGGGGAAATATCGGGGAATTGACTGCACAGGGAACAGCCGCAACTGCCCCTTGGATCTTCAGGCCCGGTCCACTCGATGTGGATTAAAATGCCTGAACACTACGTTTCCCTGCCCTATGGAGCGTAAAATTGATCTGTATAAAGACCATACCATCCATCGGCCCCGCAGTGCCGATATATCCGAGGTGCCTCGCTGTCCATCATCCACATAAGTAAAACGTTTGGGGGTCCAAAACCCAGACACCACTCCTAGCTAGAAAGAAACGCATGTCCTCCCTGCCGTCCTCTCACGTTTCTAGGTTCACAATGGGGTGTGAGGCTCGCGAATTAATGCTACACAAATCTATGCTATATTAAAGCCGTGCTTTGATCATCAACCACAAGACTCTGTTTTTCAATAGAAGCCTTGATCAATTGCATCTCAGCATGCCACACTGGCAATTCACGCTATGCAACCGATGTCTATCAATCACACAGAATGAAATCCGACGTTAGAAACACATCCATTTACAAGTTCGTTCTGCATCTGAACGAAACCGGAGGTACCTGATTCCTCGTCCTATATGTCCAATACAGGAGAGAGGCCCTCGCATATCCGGTCGATTTCCAAGTACGTCTGGACGATCACCACTTATTACCTTGTTTGGGTGTACATCCAATTCAAAACATCAGTAATCATCCAAACGATGTGAAGACCTCTGGTCTTCAACCACCGCCTTCATCGTCGACTCATCGCCGACTCATCGCCGATTCAGTTATTCAAAATGGATAAACCCGGTCTTTCTGAATAACTAGCATATATAATAAACAAGTGCTATAAAGCACATCATACGCCTTATTTCAATCCAGAATATTCTTTATTCAAATATTCACATTCTTAGGGAAAGGTTCCCATTAATTTTATCAAAGATAAATTCTTTAAATTTATTCTTTAATCCTCCTTCGGATATCAATCCAAACCAAATTATGGTTTATCCAAACTAGTCGGGATTAGCGATCCTTACCGAAGTAATCATTTGTTCAATTTAACAATCCCAACCTATTCAATTAATGTAATTAGTTTAAAATTTTGAAAAAATTCAGTTTTAGTTTTTATTTATTATGTAATTAGAAATAGCAAATTAAATATTCGATCTTATTAGTAAACTTATTAGTAAACCTACGGATGAGGACGACATAAGTTATATTTATGGAAAGGAAACTTATTAGTAAACCTTAGTTAAGAGAACTAAGTTAATAAGTAAACAATGATAAGATGGAATTATGATTAAATGAGAAAGAATGAGGAAAACTTGTAAAATGAAATAAGTTGTATTTAATCATAAATGGTAAGTGACATGTCAATTAGGAAACATGTGAATTGAGATATACTTAATTACATATTAAGTAGAACATGTTATTGTAAAGATGTGGCCAAGCGAGAATACTAAAGAGATAGTGGATTACAGACCTTGGGCCACAATCTAGAGAATAACATGTTGTGGACCTATTAATGAGCTTAAACGGGTTAAGTTTTATAACCAAAATTAATAAGCAAGAGGAACTTGGTAACTTGATTAAGAATTCAATATGAACGAGAATAACCAAGTTAAATAAAAAAACTGATGAGGTAAGGCAAGCACGTAAGAGAATGTTTAGATATAGGGTCTAACAACATATTAAAGTGAGGCGCTTGGACTAGTCTACACGTTTAAGGGTGAAAAACCCAATAGGGTAGATCATCGTGGTGTTATAAAGCACAAGGGGGAACGTACATTCATCTGATTGTTCTGACGGCTCCGAAGGACTGGAAGGGGAAGCACGCGGCTTCCTGAGGTATGTAAGGTGCTCCTAGTGGTCCTCTGTGTGGTGGCAGATGTTTTAGGCTGTGCTCGCAGAGGTTGGGCCTGTGCGTAACTAATAGGTGGGTGAGCCTTGACTGCAGAAGTAGCTATGCAGTCAGAATGCTGTGACGCGGTGACACCAGGGTGGTTCGGCGGTTTCCTCAACGAGGAAGCGAAGGGTCATGGCCAACAAGGATAGTAGATTGTCGGATACCCGTCATCGGCAGCCAGCGGGGTGTAGAAAGACTAGAGATAAAATCAATAGACCATTCACCCTTCACTATTGGGGTACAGTGGTTGAGGGAAGACGCCAAATGGATGTTTAGATTGTTTTCTTTAAGGGCAGTCATTTAGCTCTTGTAGTCTTTACTAGTTGAGGGAGGGGCCAAGGTGGGGCCATAGCCACTATGGAAAGCAGACCCTAAGAATATATGTATTTTGAGGCTCTTAAAGACGGGCCTGTATAGATATGGAAAAGCTCCCGACCGAGTTCCGTGTTTCTTGTATCTCCCTGCCATGAAACTCGGTGCACATTAGAGGACGTGCGATTGAGGCATCGAGCTACAATTACAGTACATACGTGGGACAGTCAAGATGCATGCATGACTACTCTGGGTGATGTATCGTAAACTTGACGGCATTACTCTGGAATGAAATCTGATTCGATCGATGGTGGCAGTCCGTACGTTTATGTAGCATAGTAATGACAGATATATGCAGAATGTAACATTGTTATATAGAGATCTGTATGTCACTCCAGCGTAGGATGAGGGATTGCGTACTTCTGTGGAATTACAAGGGAGACCGTGCGAGTGGGACACCATGGGGTGTACCTCGGTATTAAGAGATAGCAACATATATACCATATTAGGTTAATCCACTAGGAAGTAAATGCATACGGCATGTCTATACGCGTTGAGTGTCGTTAACCCAAGTAACCTAAAAACAAGAAATGTAATGGAACAGTATTTGTAGGGATCATTCTGTTTCAGCGATACTAGTATTGGTGCGGTGCAGAGAAACGTATTTAAGAAGCACAGTATATTCTGTTCAAACTTATCTTTCTTAGTTCACACGTGTCCTTGTTATTGTTATCTTGTTATTCCAGTTTTTATATACCTGCCGTGATACTTTTATTTATTTATATTTTAAATGTAACTGACTCGCCAGACTTTATATCTAACTCTTTTTGTTTCCTCTTCTCTCTCTTCCGTTTCCCCTCCTCCCCCGGTTCTCAGGGTGGGAGTGCTTAGAGTTGATTTGGATTCTTTCAGCTTAGCATGGATTTTGGATATTGATGTACAGCTTTGACTTCTTATCAACTCTCTTATGGCTTCGCACGAGAAATATGGTTTTATGCTTTTGTACTATGATATTTTTGGCAAGACAGATTATTAATGTAATTTGTTATTTCAAACTTATGATGTAAACTCAGTATTTGGGACCATGCTGTTTTGATTTAAATAAAGTTTTTAATTTCGTTGCTATTTTACATGTCTGTCTTGTTATATTATGTTCTTATTTACCTATAACGCTTCATGAAACTTAATGCATTCTATATAGAGTGACATTAACGGACGTGGGGTGCCACAATCACTAATACAAAATATGCTTGTTGCATCACCTTATTTGCATCAGTTGTCCTTGCAGTCGATGCAAATAATGTTATTTGCATCTGTCTTTGAGAAATCGATGCAAAAAGACAAAAGCAAATTACATTAGTTGCATTGGTTATCCTTACATCCGATGCAAGAAACATTTTTTGCATCAATTTCTAGGAACTGATGCAAATGAACCGATGCAAAAAGTGTTATTTACATTGGCTCTCAGGAACCGATGCAAATGCACCAAATCAAATAATATTATTTGCATCGTTGTTTAAGAACCAGATGCAAATGCACTAGAGCAAATAATATTATTTACATCAGTTTTTTAGGAACCAAAGCAAATGTAAATTATTTTAATCGGAGCAGATGCTCGTATTGATAATTATAAATAATAGCTTGTATATGTCATATTTACTAATAAATAATTTTTAGTTAATATCTATTATAAAAAGTCAAAAACTATTTTTATATTTTAATAATACAGGTGATTATTAATTATAAATAGTAAATTATATTTAATACTTCTTAATCACATTTAATAATTAATTAAAATAAGTGATTAACATTAGATAATTAATGATTACTTTTTAATATTTAGTTATCAAGTAATGGTTAATTATTATTTTTTATAATTATTAGCTAATAATTAACATTGAGTAATAATTATATAATAATCAAGTTTATTGTTTAATAATTAGCAAATTAATCAATAATATATATATATATATATATTTGATACTTATGAAGTGATATTAGTACTTGTTAATTATTAATTAATAATGACCGTTGAAAATAAAAACTAATAAATAACAAAAAGTAATAGGTAAAAATTAATAAACTTGAAGTAAACTAGCAATAATTTTATTTGATAAACTAGAAATAAATAATAATAGTTAATAAAGTAGAAGTAAACTAGTTGATTATAGCTAATAAACTACAAATTAGTAAATAATAGCTAATAAACTTGAAATAAATAATAGTTAATAAAATATAAATTATTTTTGTTAAATATTAATAATTAGTAAATTATAGTTGATATTTATTAATTACATTTAATAGTTAAATATAATAAAAAATACCTAATAATTAGCAAACAAGCTAGAATTAAATAAGTAATAAATAATAGTAATGATTTACAGAAATAAAATTTTGAATTTTTTCTAAAATGTTTAAACAAAATTATATTGTTAACCCCGTTTTTAAAACGCGGTTCTAAAGAAATACGTTGGTTGTAGTGGCATTTTCTCATTTCTGTTTCGGCGACATGGTGTCACAACGTTTCGACGACATGGTGACACACCGTTATGACAACATGGTATACAACCGTTCATGTAAACTACTAAAAGGTATTGTTTAGTAATGAATTAAAACGAAGTCGCGAGCTACGAATGGATAAGAACAACATGTTGTATAAATGCCCATGACCGTTCGTTCCATGTCGCACATGTATCATGTCGTTCTTCTCATGCCGTTAACATGTTCATATAGCTGCCACATCATCACCGATTATTTTCAGCTCAGCGGTTCATGCCGCAAGTCGTGCTAACGACATTAACCAGCCCGCACGAATGTTCATGCCTCCAACACTCATGAAGTACTTGGGTCAGTGACATCTTGAAGGACTGGAAGCTATATGCAAATTATTCCTGCACAATACAATCAGGCCATTACAATATGGAAAATAGAGCATGTCGTTCTAATGTGTGGTCATAGCAAGAAGGTTAATCATGTCATATTCGTTTATGACGTTGGAACCGTACAAGCAGTAGAATAGTATTGAGACAAAGGAAGGCACCTCCATGCTTCGCAAGATATTCACGTTCCATAGCAAGAGTAAAAGGTAGTCAAGTCGCAGGTGATCCATGTGACATAACCATGTCGCAATGCATCAAAGGCAAGTCGTGAATACTACTGGGCTGTAACCATGTCGTTAACAGAATGGCAACTGGTGTAAAAGCTTTGGACCTGGTTTCCTATATTCAGCAAGTTGTAAAGCACGTGGATGCACAGTTTTAATTCATGACGTACCATCATCCATACTGTAGACCCACTCATGCCGTAACGTACAGTCACCAGACCGCTGCTTTCATTCAAGTCGTGAGGCGCAAAGTCCATGACATGAATCAATTTATGCCGCCTCACATATGACTCCATAATCATGTTGTTAACAAGCTTAGAAAAAACCACGTGGCAGACTTTAATTCAAGACGCATTATTTCCTATCAATAAGATTCGTGCAAGGACCACTGATACATGGGAATAAATCCCCAAAGAGAGGGCCACATGGGCTGAGTCAGAATGCAAAAGGATTGTACAAAGTAATTCGCATCGCAAAAGTCATTTCGCAAGATCCATGCCGCATGGATTGATGCCGCCACTTCATCCATGTCGCATGCCGCATCTAGGAGAAAGTGCACACACTTCAAGTCGCAGGTATATAAACAATTCATGTTGCACGGATTAATTCCTCTTCCCATTCATGTCGCAAGCCACTGTTCTATTCAAGTCGCGTAGAACAACTGAATTCATGGCGCATGATCCATGTCGTATAAAGCAAGGCGCAAGGCCTGATAGCACATTCCAGTTGTACCACACATATTTACAGAAGTGCCACCGAAAGTCATGGCGAGATGAAGTCATGGCGAAGTGTAGTCATGGCGAAGTGGAGTCATGGCGAAGTTGAGTCATGTCGAAATGGAGTCATGGTGAAGTGGAGTCATGGCGAAGTGGAGTCATGTCGAATTAAGTCAAGGCGTTTTTTGCATTATTACAGAATTGCCACCCGGGCTAAAATCACCTATAAATACCCCTCACAATTCACTTGAAAGGGAGACCGAAAATTCATTCCTACATGGAGACTCCGTCGAATTCAAAGCTCATCTACAACTTCTCTAATGGCTTCTATGGATTCATCAATACTTTTCTAACTTCATGAAGATCGAATCCAAGTCTATGATCATGAGAGCTTTCTACAATTGAATCTAAGCATCTTCAATCTCATTCAAGCTACAAGATGAATCACTCCAACATCATTCAAGCAACTTCATATCTTCTCTAATTCATTCTAAATCCGGATCTAACGCAAAACTCTTACAAAATCATGGAGAAAGGCCAAAGCACTTGAAGGATTGAAAATCCATACTTCTATCACTATTAAGCTAGAGACTCCGCCAATTCCTCGCCAATTTAAGAGAAGTTAGATCATAAATAGAGTTAAAAGAGAGAAATGAATGTAATGAGGGAAATTCATATGTTGTAAGCTTGAATATCGTAATGAGAATTGATTGAAAGTGGACGTAGATTCATAGAGAATCGAACCACTATAAAAATTCCTTTGTGCTGTTACTTGTTTTTATCCGTTTATTTTGTGATTACGCGGTCCCATATTCTTACTGAATCGGTGAAGTGTGACTTTTTACACCTTTGGTGTTTGATCCCAAATTTGGAGCAAACATTTGGCGCCCACCGTTGGGCCGCGTTCACATCTCCTACCTCTTCTCGCACTCTCCCAAAGTTGAGATCCTTGCATTAAAGCTCCAAGTTGCATCCTTCTCCTAAATCATGGCAAAGTCTAAGAAGACCGTTAGCAAAACCGTGATAGAAGCCGATGATGTTGCTAATGAAGAGACACCACTTACTAACCGTTTCGAAGTTGGCGAAAATTCAGAAAGCAGAGCTGGTGTGACCAGAAATGAATTAAAAATCGCTATTGCCAATGTCAACAACCGAATGGATGCTTCTACCAAAATGATGATGGAGAAACTCGATACCATCCTTAATGCTCGATCAAATCCAGCTCCTTCAAAAGTACATGTTGATCCCGAAGAGAATGACAAATCGCCCGCTTTCGATCATAATCGCAACGACAATATGGAAGACGATCATGATTGGGCAAGTGACAGGGACGAAGCTAACATCGAGGATTTGAGATCAAAGGCTAAGGACCATTCCAAAGCAAATGCTCGAAAGATCATTAATCCTGTTATGGGGGCACCTCTACGTCGATAAGGTAAAGAGCCTAAGATCTCTAGTCGAGATCATATGCCTAGACGAACATTTGGTAAAGAGCTCAGCTTCACAGAGCGCCATAGCACCGAAGAATACATTTCGGACATGATAGAACGAGCCATGAAAAAGAATCAAGCTAGCAAGGACGGCGAAAGAGAATGGGACTTCTCTCCCGATAGGACTCCATTCACCGAAAGAATCCTTAAAGCAGAATGTTCGAAGAAGTTCAATCCTCCGACTTTGCCTCCGTACAACGATCTCGTTGATCCGAACTACTTCCTATTCAAGTACGAGTGGCATATGAGCGCAGCTAAAGCAACCAATGAGATGAGATGCACATACTTTCCTCTGTACTTAGAAGGTGTTGCATCATTATGGTTCATAAAGCTACCACCCAAATCCATCAATTGGTTCTCTGACCTGACCAAAAAGTTCAAGGAGTAGTTCCGCCTGTACGCTACTAAAGCCAAAAATGCTATAACGCTTTCAGCAATGAAACAGAATCCAGGGGAAACTGTCAAAGCCTTTCTCAGTCGATTTAATGTTGCCATGTCTGAAGTAAGGAATCCAGAGCCACACATAAATCTCGTGGCTTTACTCGACGCTATAGACAAAACAAGTGAATTCGGAAGATGGATAAAGATGAAGGAACCAACTACGCTTGATAAGTTCTATAAGAAAGCAGAGGAGTACATGAGAGTCGACGATAATCCTATACCTCTTCGGATCATCGGTGGTAACCAACTTCTTGAAGCTCCTAAAAGTGCAACTATTTAATCCAATCTGAAGAATACTCAGGAGGAGAAGCGAGCTAATGACGGAAACGACAACAAAGCTAATAAAAAGTTCTGCCTTCTTGACTCGTCTGAGTTAACTCCTTTGAATGACACTCCCGAGAACATCTACCTTGCCACAAAGGATGCAGAAGATTACCCAGAGCCTCGACCAATAAAAATGAATGACCATCTGACTAAATCCAGAAAGTTCTGTCGGTATCATAATCAGCCGGGCCACAGCACCAACGAATGCAGGCGTCTGCAACAATTTGTGAAGAACTCCCAAGATGCACCTCGCAAAATTGAAATCGACTTAAATGGAAATGCACACTCATTGGTATTAGATCATAATCACGATCACGAGGTAAATAAAGTTGATGTTCAGTCGAATATTAGAAATGAAACCAACATTGAAGATTTCAAAACAAATCTCGAAGTGTTCAAACAAGTTCCATCAAAGAAAAGACACGAGAATGAGTACGGTTCCCAGAAGGTTGCAAATCCTAATGAAGGGGCATTTCTTCAGACCTGGAGTACAGGCCCTCATCTTGTTAGCCGTCATTGCCTGCCCGAGCTAATGTCAAAGAAAAGGGCCGATGTATGTTCTATGGAACAATGCAAAGACAAGGAACCTATCCCAGGAAATAGCATTAAGCATGTAGGAACCTTTAACAATGCGATTATGGGTACTCCCGTCGATTCCCAAGCCAACAATCTAACCGTGAATGAAACTCCAAGGGATTATGTAACTCAAAATGAATTTGTTGCCGCTATGACCAGTTTGCACCAGAAAATAGATGCTTCAAATGAGATATTACTGAATCAAATAAGGGCTCTCGAAACCACTAAATCCAGCTTCACAAACCATGTAGAACAACTTGGTGTGGAAAAGAGCATGTACCTTACTGTTTCAAATTTTCGTATAGAGAATTGTGGTCATCATGATAATAAGGAAAGCAAGTCCAAGCAGCCTTACTCCCCTACCCATCCAGTAAGCCACATGAAGGATGTCGGAGGGCGAAAAAGAACATATGGAGGCAAAGGGAAAAAAGCGAACAAGAAATTTCACTTTTTCAAGTCTAAAGAATTAACTCCATTAAACGATATGTCGGAGAACATCTTCTTTGCCACTAAAGGCGCAGGTTTCTTTCCAGAGCCACCACCAATAATAAAGATCTCAAACAAAGCAGCAACATCTGGAAATTTCTGCCATTATCACAACCAATCTGGTCATGATACTAATGGTTGCAGACATCTGAAAAGCTCAATCGAGATGTTGGTTAGGAAGTGCAAGCTGCAAAAATATGTCAGGAAATCGCATATGACAAATCCTCTTTCAACTCCACAAAAGCGAAACATATCCGTCAAGCGATCAAGCCCAGGTGGAGAGGCTCCAACGAGTAACCGTGCAGAGTCAACGTTCAATATCATGGCGAATAGTTCTCGCTCAGACAATAAAAGTTAGGGGAAGATGCAAAGCTATGCAAGTTCTCAAGAGTATAGCCCGACGGAGGCAATGATCCCAATGGAATTACAAGCTCATGTTCATCCAATGACCGCCCGACACTTCCATACCAAAGTTCAGTAGAAGCCAGTGGTGAAATATTTGAGTCTAACCTGCAAAGGTCATATGCTATCAGCCAAGAGCATCTAAATGGCATCAACAAACTGTCGACCTTTGATGAAGTTTCAATACTGGGAATTCGGAATAACGACCGCTTGTGTCAACATTCTACATAAAAACACTACTTAGTTCTTATGAAAAATTGTTATGCTTTCCTTTACAAATATTAACCTCCTATGGTAAAAAGGGGAATTGTAATTGAGCAATTACTATGTCGATTTTCATATAATGAGAAGTCTGCATCTGTTTTACTTCGATTATTCCATTATATCAAAAGTCACTAAAATCGATTTAATACTACAGGGCGCTTACTGGCTCACGGTCTGATAAATTCTGGCAACCCTTGTTAACATACCCCGTTTGGACAGTCCAAGTGTTGGGTACCGAAAGCATCATATGGAGTAAACCTGGTGATGTGAGGTGCCACTTTACAAATCAAATTGAAAATTTATCCAGAATCATACGATGAAAAGCATAGCAAATGGGCACTGTGTCATAAAGCCGCATATTTCATTAAAGGGGTAAGTAGGAAGTTGGAAACGTCAAATTTCCAACCGCAAGTCACTGGCCAAGTTAAACACCATGCGGTTCAAGGAACGTTTACTTCCTTATAGTTCCACAAGTCTGAGTGATATTTATAACACGCCTTGACAATGATATTCCAAGCGTCGGGTGCAACGAGCATCATTCCGCACATAAAGTGAAAGTGTAATGCACTATCTGGAAGATCGAAAAGGGAAGTTAGGCAGCGTACTTAACAAGAACGCCAAAGCCGAGTTTACTTGGCTTGATTGCAATAAATGATGCTTGACGAACGCTTGTTCCGTTGAAAATCGATGATACTTCACGACCCCTAAAAACACTGGTCCAAGTGACAAATATATTTAAGTATAGAGATAAGGAGCACTCCCTCGAAAGGTAGAAGGAAGGAATTGCAAAGGGTCGAACAGTGGGCAAATTTCATAGTAAATGAACTAAAGGGTTGTAAGTTGCGCTCGAAGGATATTACTCCGAGGAAAAGTACCATGGTCAGCATACTACATTAACAAAAAGCTTACCGGGGCAAAGCTGAACCATCCTAAGTTGGAGAAGTTAGCATATTGTCTGCTCATTGCCTCAAAGAAGAAAAGGCCACACTATCAAGCCCATTTTATCAAATTTCTTATCGATGAGCCGCTAAAGCAAGTTCTCTTCTGCTCATAAGCTCCGGAAGGATAACTAAAGTAGGATATTGAGCTTACCTAATATTACATCACTTACCATCCTCGAAGAACTATAAATGGATAGGCTTTAGCTGGTTTCATCGCTAAGTTCACCGATAAAGGAGAAAGGAAGGAGGAACCAGATGAAGCAACCATCTTCTAAAAAGAGCGGAAGCACATATATAGCCAAATAAAACCTGGTGACCGCTACAGCGCATCCTGACAAGGATAGCTCAAGCATCCGTTGCTTAATACTCAAACACCGTCCATACTAAATATGAAGGTGTGAAGTACGAAGCCACAGATGGGGGCACCAAGAATTAAGGAATCAAATGATGTGACACTCCGACTACAAACAAAATTGTAAGTTTCACCGTAGGGGCACCTTCTTAATTGCAAGGTTCAGGGCCATAGTTCTAACAAATCGCAATAAAAATCCAATAAATGGACTAGCGTCCGCTCTATGAAACAACGCAACTCTAAAAACCAAAGACCTCCCCGAGGGGCACCCGATTCATCGCCGACACCATTAATACATGGCCGGATAGTGATATAAACACCAGGCTTTCAAACCAAAGAGCTCCCCGAGGGGCACCCGGTTGATCGTCGACACCATTAGTACATGGCCGGATAGCGATATAAACATAGGGTTTTCAGAGACCTCTTAGGAGGCATCCGTTCAGATGCTGGATCTTCCAAACCCAGTTACTGATGGATTCAAAAACCTCTTTAGGGGTGTTCGATCATAAGCCGGGTCCTCCAAATTCGGTTAGTGACAGACCCAAAGACCTTCTCGAAGGCGTCCGACAAGTTCGACAAGCGTCTGAATTATTCAGACTCAACGAACAACGGATTCAAAAACCTCTTTGGGGGTGTCCGATCATAAGCTGGGTCCTCCAAATTCGGTTAGTGACGGACCCAAAGACCTTCTCGAAGGCGTCCAACAAGTTCGACAAGCGTCCGAATAATTCAGAGTCAACGAACAAAGGATTCAAAAACCTCTTTGGGGGTGTTCGATCATAAGTCGGGTCCTCCTAATTCGGTTAGTGACGGACCCAAAGACCTTCTCGAAGGCGTCCGACAAGTTCGACAAGCGTCTGAATTATTCAGACTCAATGAACAACGGATTCAAAAACCTCTTTGGGGGTGTCCGATCATAAGCCGGGTCCTCCAAATTCGGTTAGTGACGGACCCAAAGACCTCCTCGAAGGTGTTCGACAAGTTCGACAAGCGTCTGAATTATTCAGACTCAACGAACAACGGATTCAAATACCTCTTTAGGGGTGTCCGATCATAAGCCGGTCCTCCAAATTCGGTTAGTGACGGACCCAAAGACCTTCTCAAAGGTGTCCGACAAGTTCGACAAGCGTCTGAATTATTCAGAATCAACGAACAACGAATTCAAAAACCTTTTTGGGGGTGTCCGATCATAAGCCGGGTCCTCCAAATTCGGTTAGTGACGGACCCAAAGACCTTCTCGAAGGCGTCCGACAAGTTCGACAAGCGTCTGAATTATTCAGACTCAACGAACAACGGATTCAAAAACCTCTTTGGGGGTGTCCGATCATAAGCCGGGTCCTCCAAATTCGGTTACTGACGGACCCAAAGACCTTCTCAAAAGCGTCCGACAAATTCTACAAGTGACTGAATTATTCAATCACAACGAATAACGGGTTTACAAAGACCTCTTCAAAAGCACATGACCAAGAAATTCCAGATATAGTTGGTCACGCCTACCCTTAAGCTTATGACGAACTTTGGCATGGGGGCAACACTACCACATTGAAGGGAAGTCGATGCTTGGAAAACATACCACAAGCTCGTCACGACACTACAGAAACCAAAAGACGTATACTTAGCAAAGGATCGAACATATGGAAATGCGCAAGCTAAATTACAGCAAAACAGAAGCATTTCTATATCATCGAATGAGTTGTGTATACAGTCCAAAAGCGAAGGTTGACAATCACACAATAGCCGGTCAAAAGAAATTATAAGTAAAAAGCTGCATGAGGCATAAAAGAGCAATCAAAAAAGTTTCAGCCCCTTTTCTCGTATTTGTAAGAACCAATGGAACTATCAAAAAAAAAATTCAAGATTAAATAGGGAAGGAGCAGCGGCTGGTTGACTCGCGTCCTTAACATAACCCTCAAGACCGACAATAATTGACTTCCAAGCCTTGGCCAAAGCGATGAAGAAGCTACTTTGTAAAAAACGAACCTAATGTCTCTCTTGCTCAAGCTCCATTTATTCTAGCTTTTAAACTGTTCTCGCAAACTGGCATTGACTTGCTCCTCCGTGACTAATCTATTCTCAGCAACCCTTTGAGCTCATCGAGCACATCTAATTTGGTCAATCAACATGACCTTCTTCCGTTTACAAAAGGAAAGTTGTAGCCAAGTGTATAGAAGGATCCTAACTTTTTCTTAAATTGGAACCTCCCGGTGGAATTTTCCAATATAAGCTCCCTGTAAGAAACCGGGGAATCTAATGCTTTTAGCATAGAGCGGGACGCTAAAGAAATTCCTCTAGAAAGAAAAGATCGAGTGCATAAAAGTAGCCCAGATTCAGAATGGAATCTTTCTGTGATAAGAAGTATCTTGACCCTATTTTATTCATTAGCGTCCTCCAAAGATTTAAGCATACAACTTGCTATTAAAGCCAGGTTCCTAGACATATCGGCATGCTCAGAAGCTCTAAATAAGCTAGTAGAAGCAAAATGATTTTGCCAATAAATTAGAAGCTTCTAGTGTAACAATCTGAATCAAGGAAAATCTAACAAATCAATATGACTCGATACGTCTACGAAGTCCATTGTGCTGGTAAAACTCAACCTTGGGAATTCAGCTAGGTAACAACGACTAGTTGCGAGCCTCATTAAGAAGAGAAGGTTGAAGTATCAGTCAAAATAAATCAGAAGAAATCTCTTGTGGAAAAGAATTTATTCGCTATGGACAGATTAAGAGTCTTTCAACACAAAATCTTCAATCGTTTGTAACTCAAAAAACCCGATGATACTCTGCTTCAAACCCGAAATTAAATAATGCTTAAAAGGAGAATATGCTAATATGACATAATCCCATAGAGTGATATCATTTCTCTAGGAATTGAAGCTAGTATCCATCAATGATATCGACATGAGTTATATAAAAAAGGGCTAAGCAATAATCATGCGCTAAGACAAATAGTTGTGAAGCGAAGATTCAAAGTTTTGTCTAGCCGGGGATGATCTATAATACCAAACATGGTTGGAAAAGACAACAGTATCGCAAGGCCGTAGTGTACAACAGAGCGTCCCGAAATATTAAAAAAAGCCAATATAAGTAAATACAGGAGTAAAGCAAGAAGCAATTCATTATTGTGCAACATTCAAATTCCAAAAACTTAGTTCCAAGGCTCAAGGCCCTCAGGATGGATACTGCAAAAAGCATTGTATGAAATGCTAGCCTGGCACAACTTATTCAATGATGCACAAGGCTATTCAGTTTACCAAAAATCTTGCGGTTATGGTCATCCAAAAGATTGGCAAAGAACATGAGTCATATCTGCTGGGGCGTCACTAATAATTGAACAAGGCAAGCCAAATTCAGAATTCCATTAGGCAAATTGTCAGGTGCACACATTCCATAAATATCAAATCTAATACAATGGTAATTCAAAAGATAATACTTAGAATTGGTAGTCCAAAACCCGGACTAACAAATCTCTAGTGTTATCGATAAGCGAATTAAGTATTATCAGTATGAAATGTATCCACCAAATCATAAACTCCTAAACAAAAACAGCTTCACATTGATAACACATTCGAATCTTTGAATGATTCTTATGATTTATCTCCTTTTACTGGACTAACCCGTCGTCATCTTGAGCAATCGACAACGAATTTGTCGCCAAATGCGCGCAAAAGCCCTTCATTACAGATTCTCTAAAAATGTACTTATGCTAAAGGAAACCCTCCAATGAAACTGAGCCAGTATTGCACCACTGTTCGTCAGAATAAAGCAAAAGTGTTATTTACATTGGCTCTTAGGAACCGATGCAAATGCACCGAAGCAAATAATATTGTGTGCATCGTTGTTTAAGAACCCGATGCAAATGCACTAAAGCAAATAATATTATTTACATCAGTTTTTTAGGAACCAAAGCAAATGTACATTATTTTAATCGGAGCAGATGCTCGTATTGATAATGATAAATAATAGCTTGTATATGTCATATTTACTAATAAATAATTTTTAGTTAATATTTATTATAAAAAGTCAAAAACTATTTTTATATTTTTAATAATACAGGTGATTATTAATTATAAATAGTAAATTATATTTAATACTTCTTAATCACATTTACTAATTAATTAAAATAAGTGATTAAGATTAGATAATTAATAATTACTTTTTAATATTTAGTTATCAAGTAATGGTTAATTGTTATTTTTTATAATTATTAGCTAATAATTAACATTGAGTAATAATTATATAATAATCAAGTTTATTGTTTAATAATTAGCAAACTAATCAATAATATATATATATATATATTTAATACTTATGAAGTGATATTAGTACTTGTTAATTATTAATTAATAATGACCAAAAAGTAATAGGTAAAAATTAATAAACTTGAAGTAAACTAGCAGAAATTTTATTTGATAAACTAGAAATAAATAATAATAGTTCATAAAGTAGAAGTAAACTAGTTGATTATAGCTAATAAACTACAAATTAGTAAATAATAGCTAATAAACTTGAAATAAATAATAGTTAATAAAATATAAATTATTTTTATTAAATATTAATAATTAGTAAATTATATTTGATACTTATTAATTTCATTTAATAGTTAAATATAATAAAAAATACCTAATAATTAGTAAACAAGCTAGAATTAAATAAGTAATAAATAATAGTAATGATTTATAGAAATAAAATTTTGAATTTTTTCTAAAATGTTTAAACAAAATTATATTGTTAACCCCGTTTTTAAAACGCGGTTCAGAAGAAATACGTTAATTGTAGTGGCATTTTCTCATTTCTGTTCCGGCGACATGGTGTCACAACGTTTCGACGACATGGTGACACACCGTTATGACAACATGGCCGTTCATGTACACTACTATAAGATATTGTTTAGTAATGACTTAAAACGAAGTCGTGAGCTACGAATGGATAAGAACAACATGTTGTATAAATGCCCATGACCGTTCGTTCCATGTCGCACAAGTATCATGTCGTTCTTCTCATGCCGTTAACATGTTCATATAGCTGCCACATTAACCAGCCCGCACGAATGTTCATGCCGCCAACACTCATGAAGTACTTGGATCAGTGACTTCTTGAAGGACTGGAAGCTATATGCAAATTATTCCTGCACAATACAATTAGGCCATTACAATATGGAAAATAGAGCTTGTCGTTCTAATGTGTGGTCATTGCAAGAAGGTTAATCATGTCATATTCGTTTATGACATTGGAACCGTACAAGCAGTAGAATAGTATTGAGACAAAGGAAGGCACCTCCATGCTTCGCAAGATATTCACGTTCCATAGCAAGAGTAAAAGGTAATCAAGTCGCAGGTGATCCATGCGACATAACCATGTCGCAATGCATCAAAGGCAAGTAGTGAATACTATTGGGCTGTATCCATGTCGTTAACAGAATGGCAACTGGTGTAAAAGCTTTGGACCTGGTTTCCTATATTCAGCAAGTTGTAAAGCATGTGGATGCATAGTTTTAATTCATGACATACCATCATCCATACCGTAGACCCACTCATGCCGTAACGTACAATTACCAGACCGCTGCTTTCATTCAAGTCGTAAGGCGCGAAGTCCATGACATGAATCAATTCATGCCGCCTCACATATGACGCCATAATCATGTCGTTAACAAGCTCAGAAAAAACCATGTGGCAGACTTTAATTCAAGACGCGTTATTTCCTATCAATAAGATTCGTGCAAGGACCACTGATACATGGGAATAAATCCCCAAAGAGAGACATGGGCTGAGTCAGAATGCAAAAGGATTATACAAAGTAATTCACATCGCAAAAGTCATTTCGCTAGATCCATGCCGCATGGATTCATGCCGCCACTTCATCCATGTCGCATGCCGCATCTAGGAGCAAGTGCACACACTTCAAGTCGCAGGTATATAAATAATTCATGATGCAAGGATTAATTCCTCTTCCCATTCATTTCGCAAGCCACTGTTCTATTCAAGTCGCGTAGAACAACTGAATTCATGGCACATGATCCATGTCGTATAAAGCAAGGCGCAAGGCCTGAAAGCACATTCCAGTTGTACCACACATATTTACCGAAGTGCCACCGAAAGTCATGGCGAAGTGGAGTCATGGAGAAGTGGAGTCATGTCGAAATGGAGTCATGGCGAAGTGGAGCATTGGCGAAGTGGAGTCACGTCGAATTAAGTCAAGGCGTTTTCTACATAATTACAGAATTGCCACCCGGGCTACAATCACGTATAAATACCCCTCACAATTCACTTGAGAGGGGGACCGAAAATTCATTCCTACAAGGATACTCCGTCGAATTCAAAGCTCATCTACAACTTCTCTAATGGATTCTATGGATTCATCAACACTTTTCTAACTTCATAAAGATCAAATCCAAGTCTATGATCATGAGAGCTTTCTACAATTGAATCTAAGCATCTTTAATCTCATTCAAGCTACAAGATGAATCACTCCAACATCATTCAAGCAACTTCATATCCTCTCTAATTCATTCTAAATCCGGAGCTAACGCAAAACTCTTACAAAATCATGGAGAAAGGCCAAAGCACTTGAAGGATTGAAAATCCATACTTCTATCACTATTAAGCTAAAGACTCCACCAACTCCTCGCCAATTTAAGAGAAGTCAGATCATAAATAGAGTTAAAAGAGATAAATGAATGTAATGAGGTAAAATTCGTATGTTGTAAGCTTGAATATCATAATGAGAATTGATTGAAAGTGGACGTAGATTCATAGAGAATCGAACCACTATAAAAATTCCTTCGTGCTCTTACTTGTTTTCATCCGTTTATTTTGTGATTATGCGGTCCCATATTCTTACTGAATCGGTGAAGTGTGACTTTTTATACCTTTGGTGTTTGATCCCAAATTTGGAGCAAACATATATAGTAATAAATTAAAAAATAAATATCACTTCATTACGATAAAATTTCTTTCTCGTATTTTAAAAAAAATACAAACATAAATATTATGAAGTGTTGTCCTTAAAAGTCATTACTTTAAACAAATAATCCATTTGACTAAAAATCCCCTTATACTGACTAGTAAATTATTATTATTATGCATTGATCAATTTCAGTAATTAACAAATTAATTAATAATTAATGGTAAATAATAAATAACTAGTAATACGTACTTAACAATTAATGTTTAACATTTAATATTTAATTAATATTCAATATTTAGTAATCAAGAATTAATATTTAATAATTATAAATAAATATTTACAAATAAATAAATAATTATATGATAATTAAGACAAATATTAAATTATTAATTATAAAACATAATACTTTTGAAGTGATTTTTAGTATTTAGTGACAAATTTTAAGTAATTAATAATGAATAATGACTATTAAAAATTAATAATTAATAAACAATCAATAATTAAACTGATTACATGATAACTCATAATTAATAAGAAATACTAATGAATAATGATTTATATTTAACTGTTTCAAAACTAACATATGGTTTTTTACTCATCATTATAAAAGTAGCGTTGCAGGCCAAACCAGAAATTTGAAGCGTTCAGACACCACGAAACAAAACTCAACATCAGATATGTAACCTCACCACATTAAAACCTGGCCCAACCACAAGCCCCAAAATCAAAACTATCAGAGCGATATAAATAGCAAAGCATATATGGTTGCTTTCGAATGTAAAACCCTAATAAAAGAATTACAGAAGCTTTAAGCAAATGGTGGCTGTAACTAAATTGGGAAAAGCCGATAATCTACGTTCTCTTGGATCTAGCCTAAAAGATTATATGTTATGCATCAGAAAATTCATGAATTTCGAATGTCGGTCTGGATCGTCATCTTCGCTGCTGAAGTCACTCCAAAGTCTGATTCGAGTTGACTACCTTTTGCTCAAGAGCTAAGCACAAATCATTTATTTTAAAGGTAACCTTGAAATCTCTTCTCCAACTCATTCGATTTGGGTGGATTTGGATTGGGTGGATTTGGGGTGGCGACAGTGTAGATCGCAACTTGTGTTTGAGTTGTTGAGATCGAAGAATGGTCTGGTTAGGGCAGTACAGTCCTAAAGCTGTGTACTAGACTGTAGATGAGGAGCAGTAATGATACTAGCTTTGGGGTATGGATTGGCCTGATTAAGTTATGGACATACGACTGTGGTTTTCTTTTATTGGAAAGTAGTGAATATATGTTGTGTATGGTTGGCTTTGCAGTAGTGGTTTGATTGATTTGGAGTTTTGGATTGTTGAACTTGTAGTGGATGATTGAAATGTAGGTTAAAGCAAAACTAAGAAGGACTCTGTGGTATTGTTGTTTGAAAAGAGCGAAGGAGTGTTTGTTAAGTAAGTTCTTGGTAGAGATAGAAATGCAATGTTGTGTAGAGGAGGATGTGCTTGGTTGTTGTTGTGGTTGAAGGCCAGTAAGGTGGTACGAAGTTTGTGTGGGATGTTTTGAATGAATGAATGTATGGGGAAATGGGGGATCAGAAGTGAATAAGGGTGGCTTGAGAAGATTGTTTATTTGACAGATTATAGTAGTGAAGTTGAAAGTGGGGAGGTTGTTGCAGTGCTTTGTGCTACAAGTTTTTGTCGAAGGTTAGATATTTGATAATCTGGTATTAATATTCTCTTTCTATGATATTCCTTATTTTTTGGACAAACCTTAGGGTCGGAAATTGTACGTTCTTAGTATTTGTTGTTTCACCATGTGATTATAATCCCATTTCACAGCCTCTTGATGTTAGCTTCAAATTTCTATTTAAATAAATAAGGGTCTATTAATCTTAGCCGTGTACATACCCAAAAATAACTATTGGACGCATGCAGATTTATCAAAAATTAAAGTGCATTTGCCAGTTCAGGGATAGAAGCTGGAATATAGAACCTTGAAGGAGAAGATGAAGGAATTCAATAAGAAGGGAGCAAAATTCTATGGCAGTTTGTCTGCTGATATAGCTCACCCGGAATCTAAGGTACTTTATGAATTATCATTTTGAAGTGGGTTTGGGTTTAACTTCACATGTCCATTTTATTGTGTTTACTGTTTAGTTTTTCTGAGGCAAATTGATCGTTTTTTCCTTCCCTTTTTTGTGTTTCCCAAAGAACAAGTGAAACAAAATGTTGAGTCAATGATTTATTCGAGTTACCAGTTTATTTTGTTTCTTTCTTGATAACACCATTGTTAAAGAAAAACTATGTTTGTGAATCACATATGCTAGATAGTTATCTATTCCAGTAGAACCTTTTATGTAATGATGCAGAACAATTGATTGTGAATGCGAAATGCTATTGAGCTATAATGTAGTTTTCTTTAGGCTGGATGGCTTCAGAAGTTCTTTATGATGAACTTTCTAATGAGAAGTTTGTTCCTTTTCGATCTAATGCTCATTGCTAGAATGTTAATGTTGCATTTTAATTTCAAAGTTTCAATCTGCATTTTATTTCAAACTTTCAAATACACTTTTATTTATTGACATTATATTTATTTTCTCAACACAGGTTTTTATTTTGAATCGAAGTGAAGAATGATGCCAAAAGTATTGTCGTATTAGGGTACTTTATAGTGTAGGCTATATTTCTTAGTGATTATACGTATCAAATGTTTGAATTATTGTACTATAATAAATTTACGAACCATTTTTTGTATGGACTATGGACACTATAATTTAAATTTTTTTTTTTTTGGTATTATCTTATTCAATATGCATTTGTCATCGACTTGTTTTATTTTAAATGATTATAATATTGCGTACAATAGAATTTTTTGCATGTTGCCAACATTTGAAGCAATAGAGTGATAATTTGCATCGATGGGAAGAACAACCGATGCAAAATAAGGATGGGTCAAAGACAATGTTTCCTATATTGCATTGATTGGTAGTAATAAGCGGTGCAAGAATATATTTTTTGCATCAGTAATTACCAGTAACCAGTGCAACATTGGTACTAGTTTTTTGCCCCAAACCTTCATTTTGCATCGGTTATTTCTAACAACCGATGCAAAATTACAGTTGTTGCATCGATTCTGAAACAGATGCAATTCTTTTTATCTTGTTGCATCGGCTGCCGAACTGATGCAATAGTGGGGTAGATAACCGATGAAACTGACCTATTTTGTAGTATTGCATGAATGGTATGGGTTGGGCCGAAAAGCGTGTGAGCATGTGTGAAATTACAAAAGCGTGTGAGCGTGTGAGCATTCGCGACTATCCGAAGGTACACATACTTTTTATATATACTCTGTTTTCTACCTCTTGAAAACTCACTTTTCAAAACCGTAATAAACTAATTTCTGTTTTGAGGAATTCAAAATAACTTTTTAAGGAAACACATTTCGAGTGAGGGCGAATAACTTTTGAAGGAAAACATCCACATTCGAATATGCCTCAGAGCCTCCTCCATATCTTCACACCTATTTGCTTCTAATAATCTAACAATCTTTAAAAAGTTATTACCAGAGCTATGGAGATGGAAACAAATGTGACGTCCATCAAACTCATGAAGTAAGACATGATCAAACTCGACAACAACTTTACTCATTGGCAAGAAAAAATGAATTTTTTACTCATTGCACTCGAATTGTCTTATCTGCTTAATTTGGATCTGCCTGCACTTCCTCAGCCAACTGCCACATATATAGATGATCTGAAGAAGCCGCGCGATAAACGTACTAAATACACACTCCTTTGTCGTGGTCACATCTTAAATGCTCTACCAAATCGTCTATATGATTTCTATAAAGAATATAAAGGCACCGCTAGTAATCTAGAATGCTTTGGAATATAATCGCTGAATATTTTGATTTCGAATGGATGATAGTAAACCTATCCTCAGTCAAGTTTATGAGTTACAAGGGATTGTTCACAAATTGGCTGGTCTAAATATAAGACTTCCTGAATTATTTCAAGTTGGTGCAATAATTGCAAAACTTCCACCAACTTCAAGCAATTACAGAAAAATGCTTTTTAACAAAACAAGAGACTTCACTTTCAAATTGGTTCAAAAACACCTTCGAATCAAAGAAAAGTCTCGAAATAGAGAAAACAATGGAAATATGTCAAAAAGTGATATTCAGATTGTGGAAATAGGATCCTAGAGTAACAATATCAATAAAAAACACAGTTTCAATGAAAAGCCTCCTGCAAATAAAAAGAACAAGAAGAAAACTGGAAAGTGTTACAAGTATGGTAAAAACAGACATTATGTCAGAGGCTGTCGCGCCCCTAAAGAAAGCTACCAATATGGTAGAAGAAGGACTTGTGGCCATGGTCACTGAAATTAACACGGCTGATACATTAGGGGGATGGTGGTTTGATTTTAGGGCGACTGTTCATGTTTGTAAGGACAAGTCGTTGTTTAAAACGTATGAGCTTATTAATGATGGTTAAGAAGTTTAGATGGGGGTCATAACTGAGCCTAGGTTGCTGGTGAAGGAACTGTTACCCAAGATTTTTTTTTGGGAAGGTTGTCACACTTATCTATGTTCTTCATTCGCCCATTTTTTTGGTTTCGGTAGATCCTGTGTGCAAAAGAGGATTTCGAGTTGTATTAGAGTCTGATAAAGTCATTATTGCAAAAATGGAATGTTTTTAAGAAAAGGGATATAGTTTTAATGGAATGTATATATTATGAATGTATTTAAGAAACCTTTCCCCAACATTAATCAAAATTCTAGAATTTTAGATTTATTGCATTCTGATATCTGTGAATTAAATGGTACTTTGACCCGTTGGGATGAAAGGTATTTCATTACATTTATAGATGATTGTTCGAGATACACCTATGTATATCTTATGACACATAAGAATGAAGCTTTTAAAAACTTCAGATTTACAAGGCCGAATTTGAAAATCAAATAAATAAGAAAATTAAGGTTTTTCGTAGTGATAGTGTTGTGGAGTATTTTTCTAATGAATTTGATGATTTATATGAAAAATGGAATCATTTGTGATAAAAAAGCACTTTATACTCCATAACAAAATGGTTTAGCGGAAAGGAAAAACCGCACTCTTGTAGAAATGATAAATTGTATGCTTGTAAAATCTATGTTTTATGGGGTGAAGCTTTAAATATAGCATGCTATTTACATAATTGAATTGTTTCTAGAAAGACAAATCTACATCCCTACGAACTATGGAAAAACAGAAAGCCAAATTTAACATATCTTAAAGTATGAGGATGTTTGGATTATTTAGGGTTCGGGACCCTAAAAGGACCAAGTTGGGCATAAGAGCACAAAGAAATGTTTTTTGGGATATGCTAAACTCGGTCAGACATACATACTTCCTGATTTAAGTTCTAATACCACTGTTGAGTAACGTGATGTATATTTTTTTTGAAAATAAGATTTTCAAAGATTTTGAAGTTGTTGATAACCCTTCCAATGGTAATAACAATACTGAAAAACAATCCTACCTGGAGATTAAGTCTCAAACCATATAAAATGAAGATCATTACAACGAAGGAACAAGGAAGTCCAAAAGATTAAAAAAAAAGATTTGCACTAAGATTTTATATCATCTTAAGCTTTGCTTTTCTTAGTTAATGGAAATAGAGAAAATATAACCAAAAAAATACCCATTGTTCCAAATATCGAAGATGAACCTAAAACTTACCGCGAAGCCATAAACTCAAGAGATGTATTCTTTTAGAGAGAAGCAATAAATGATAAGGTTGATTCTATAATATCAAACAAAACCTGGACTTTGGTTGATCTGCCACCTGGCTCTAGAATAATTGGGTGTAAGTGGTTTTTTTTGAAGGAAATATGAAACAAACAATGTGGTACCGTCCTTTAAAGCAAAACTTGTTGCAAAAGGGTTTAGAAAAAGAGAGGGAACTGATTATTTCGACACTTATGCTTCAGTATCACG
Organism: Allium sativum; assembly: GCA_030737875.1. Classification (NCBI taxonomy): domain Eukaryota; kingdom Viridiplantae; phylum Streptophyta; class Magnoliopsida; order Asparagales; family Amaryllidaceae; genus Allium; species Allium sativum. Next base: position 280,003,654 of record CM060912.1, on the reverse strand, counting down.
AGTAAGGAGGAATGACGGGTTGGAATTAATGGTCCCACATCATGGAATTAATTGAAGGAGTTGTGTACGAATATGAGCTGGTAGGTACGTAACATTAGGGTTTTCTTTTGCTATATAGGAGTTGTGTGCCAGCTCATATGCGTGCAAGGAAGGGGGACTTTGTTCAGACCATCGTTAAATAACAGTGGTATCAGAGCCGAAGGTTCGTACTGGGCCATGTAGGCAAGGCAGTGCTCTCAAAAGATACTCGTAGGATGCGAGTCAAGGGGGAGACTGTTAGGACTGCCTCGCATATTGTTAAGGAGGAATGATGGGTTGGAATAATAGTCACACATCATGGAATTAATTGAAGGAGTTGTGTACAAATATGAGCTGGTAGGCACGTAACATCAGGGACACCTTTTGTTATATGGGAGTTGTGTGCCAGCTCATATGCATGCAAGGAAGGGGGACTTTGTTCCGACCGTCGTTACCTAACAGTGTAGACTCATACTAAGTTGTATATATTGGCACTTTTATAGTGTATTTTTCTTTCGAAGTTGTTTGGAAGCTTTAGGCTTGCTAATAAAATCGGATAATAACGAAAAGATAAATGTATTTAACTTTCTCAAATTTATTTCTTGTGAATTCTTAATTACGTTTTGTTTGCCAGCATAAATGATATATCACCAAATTATTGTTTGTATAAATCTCTTACTATTTATGTAAGTATAATATGTTATTAGATTCCAATATATATTGGTGTTTCTTTTGTGAATATAATATAACATTATATATTGCTATCTGTTTGTGAAAAGATAAATGCATATATCTTTTTTCCAGTCTGGACATAATGATGCTGCAAGTAGGAGGTATAAATTGTTGATGTGAATCACAACCACACATAGATAACTAAAGCGCTTTTCAAGTACAAGCAAAAAAACTAGAAACTTCAAATAAATACAATGCTTTAAAACAACATTATTTCGATACACATAGCTTCAAACGTGTGTAGTAATAGCTAATTACAACATTCATATTATGTTGCTTCTTGCCTATAAAACAACTAGACCACCATAATCTCAGCCTATAAAACAATTAACACAATAGACAAGAACTAAATACAGCAGATGAGACCTAAATACAGTAGCATCATGGCTGCCAAATAGCAAATTCCAGAATAATTCAAAGCATTCCAGTCATTTTGGGGATACAGTTGCAGCTCAATTTTTGTGTTGCAACTTCATGCTAATGCTATTTTGCACGCGACACAATTTTGTATTCTCCTTTTTTTATTCAGACGGTTCAACATGTATACGGCAGGCTGATCCAATAGCTGTAATATCAAAATGAAAATTCAATTACAACACCGGTCAGAAGTAACTAAAGCATATCAATCAATTTAGTACCTAAATTATTAGTGTGTGTTATCATGTAACATGCATTTTTGTATAAAAATATTTAAAAAAAGATAAATTTGTTTATCTTTTAAACTACTTAAATTCTAGCATGAAATAACTATTTTAAAAACATGTATATCATTATATCTTAACACTATTTTTAAGTAAAAAACTAAGAGATAAATAAATTTTTAATTAGAAATATAATATTTTGTATTTACTTTATAAAAGCATCGCATTTAATAAAAAAGATAAACATATTTATCTTTTTAGTACCAAAACTTTTTATATGAATAAATTATATTTAGACTAGAAATTATCTATTAGATGCAAAAAAAAAAAAAATTTGAAATATAAAATAAATGCATAACAAATTATCTATTGGAGACAACATATTGTTAATAACAAATTACATCACGACCTTAAAAATATTACCAATAAATGATAAAATGATTTATCTTTCTTTAAAAAGCGGTAGAACCATATTACAGATTGCAACTCAAGCTCATTCATCTGAATAACATCATCAACCATTAGAAATTCAGTATCAAATTCATCATTAAAGTTTCAACATTAGTCATTACAAAATCACCAGTAAATTCACGTAAATTAAAAATATTATCAATAAAAGATAAAACGATTTATCTTTCTTCAAAAAGTAGTAGAACCATATGTTCGAACTTCTAAAACATATATGTTCGAACTTTTAAAACATAAAATGACTTATGTTCATAATTCATGCGTAAAAATATTAACATAAAACATATATGCTTTTATCCTATGTAAGAACTTCTAAAAGATAAAAATATTAACATAAAAAGCAGTAGAAACATAATTCATGCATACAATACAAAGACTTATGTTCGAACTTCTAAAACATATATGCTTTTATCTTTTCTATATGTTGTTTAAATCATTTGTATACCTTATGTAAGAACTTCTAAATCATATATGCACTATATTTGAAGAAGTACTATATAACAGTAGACCAATGTTTTATTACAATTTAAAAAGAGAAAAGCAATTATCTTTTTTATTCCTATAAAATATGTTATGTTATTTGAATAAACATTATAATGCTTTTCCATAATGCATTTCCAATTATCATACAATTTAAAATAGATCAAACCAATTATCTTTTTTAGGCCTATAACATCTGTTATGTTATTCGGATAAAAATAATAAACCCATTTATCGTTTCCATAATACATTTCCATCATAATTCTGTTCAGTCATCCATGTTGAATTCAAAAATCCAATGTCATCCATATATGAATTACCAATGCATTATATAAATTAACAAAAGCACAATATTTAATAAGAAAAACACTGTACCTTTTAGCAACCCGATACTATAAATGACTACTTGAATTTTGAATTTCATCTCGCCTTGATAGAACTACATAATACAAAAAAAATCAAGAACAAAAAATGAGATAATGATGTATTATACAACAATTTAGGTTTCAACTAAAAACTAATAATCACCTGATAGAATTATAATCGAAGATTCAATTAAAAATGATGTAAACCGCCCGATAAAATGAAAAAAAAAACAAAAAAAATCGCCTCTTTAATCTCGTGAAGGTTTTAGATTGATTTCGAATTTTAGAATAGAAATAAAAAATAAAAAGATAAACCTCACCTGATAAAATTAACAATCATAGCATGAAATCGAAAATCACCTAAACATTTTGACAAATTTGAGAGATCGAATTTAGAAATCGCGGCCTGATAAAATTGGGGAAAACGAATGTTTTAAGCAATTTTTCAGTTTGAGAAATCTTCTGTTTAATTGTTTAATGAAGATCCATTTTTCATTTTGAGAAAGGGGCAAACGAGTTTGTGAAATAAGCAACACATCAATTTTTGTCCTTAAAACTAATTCCGACGAAGCCATGTCCTTAAAACAAATTGGACCGGACTAGTAATCCCTTCACGCAAATTTCCACTAATGAAAAGCTACATAGAAATGATTGCGAACTGATAATGAAACTGCCAAGATTAGATTAGCATAAAACACACTACAATTTAGAGGTTGAAAAAATATTCTTAATGAGGTTAACATGTGTCCAAGTAGTAGGAGCATATATAATAAGCTTAACCTATGTGAACGTAGGTGTGGTGCCGCTCCTCCCGAGAGTTTTAGGTTTACAGTTTGGTTCGTTCATGAAATCAGGAAGCAAGCACATTGCCATAATAGTGCTAAGAAAAATCACGAAATTATTTTTGAATATAAATATTACATATGTACATAATATATCTTGTATTATTATAATGAGTAATAAGTTGAAATCGAAGACTACATGCTACTTTGATATATTAGTACAAATTGATGGTTTAAGTCGTAAACACCTTCTTATATCCATGGGATATTAAAATACGTTTTTGGGATTTGGCACTCACTCCAGACCAAGATAAAAGAAAAGTATTTGTACGATTAAAAGTATGGGAGTGTTGAGTTTTTAATTGAACAAAAAATAAAACTAGTTTTACCTTAGTCCCACATTGCCTAAAAATCTATCACATATAGGGTATATGTAACAATAAGTAAATGCCTATTAGTTGAAATAGCAACAGAGCATTAATCGTATGGGAAGGGCTGGAAAGCGCGTGAGTGCCCATGAATTCGCAAACGCACTTATCACGCACTTCGCACGCACCCGTGCAGCCCTGCCTGGCCGAGGTCTCTGTAAAGTCGTGACTGTTTTGAATGACTTCACTGTTGGTTTTCCTATTTGAAAAATACAACTGCTATTTTTCAATAGTCGTGACTATACGAGAGGACACATACTTTTCTACATATACTCTGTTTTCTGCCTCCTGAAAACATACTTTTCAAAATCGCAATAAAATAATTTTTGTTTCGAGGAATTCGTAAATACTGTCTACATTATTCCTTCATGCTATGTTGTATCCTGGAGAAGTATTCGCTTTGACTCTTCAGCAAACTCAAACCGAGTGAGGGCAAATAACCTTTTTAGGAAATCATCCACCTTCGAACACGGCTCAGAGCCTCCTTAATATATCAATATCCATTCATTCCTAATAATCAAAAAAATCTAAAAAAAGTTATTACCAGCGCTATGGAGACTGAAACTAACATGGGGTCCATCAAACTCATGAACAAAAAATGATCAATCTCGACCAATTCGATGGCAACAACTTTACTCATTGGCAAGTCAAAATGACTTTTCTACTCACTACGCTCGGATTATCTTTTTTGCTTAATCCAGATCTACCTGTGCTTCCTCAGCCAACAGCTGCAGATATAGATGATGTGAAGAAGGCACACACAAAACATACTAAACACATGCTCCTTTGTCGTGGTCACATCTTAAATGCGCTGTCGGATCGTCTATATGATTTCTTCAAGGAGATGAAGACATCGCTGGAAATCTGGAATGCTTAGGAAGATAAATGTAAAGTTCGAGAAGAAGGTATGAACAAATTTCTCATTTCTGAATATTTTGATTTTGAAATGGATGATAGGAATATATTCTTAGTCAAGTTTACGATTTACAATGGATTATTCACAAATTGGTTGCTCTGAATATACGACTTCCTGAATTGTTTCAAGTTGGTGCAATAATTGCAAAACTGCCTACAACTTAGAGCAAATAGAGAAAAATGCATTTCCACAAAACAGAAGACTTCACTTTGGAATAGATTTTAAAACACCTTCGAATTGAAGAAGAGTCCCAAAATTAGGAAAACACGGAAAATCGGTCCAAAAGTGATATTCAGGTTTTGAAAACTAGAACCCAGAGTAACAATACAAATAAAAACAATGCAGTTTCAATGGAAAGCTGCCTGTAAATAACAACAACAAGAAGAAAACTAGAAAGTGTTATAACTATAGTAAAAGTGGACATTATGTCATAGACTATCGCACACCAAAGAAAGGGGCCAATATGGTAGAAGAAGGACTTGTGGCCATGGTCATTGAAATTAACATGGTTAATACATCAGATGGCTGGAGGTTAGATTCTAGGGAAACTGTTCATGTTTGCAAGGACAAGTCGCTTTTTAAAACCTATGAAGTAATCATTGATGATCAAGAGAAGTTCAAATGGGGATCATAGCCGAGCCCAGGTTGTTGATAAAGGAAGTGTTACCCTTGATTTTACTTTTGGTAAGGTTGTCACACTTATCAATATTCCTCATGTGCCAAATATCATAAATTTTTTTGGTTTCGGTAGATCTGTTGTACAAAAGAGGATTTCGAGTTGTATTTAAGTCTGATAAAGTCATTATTACAAAAAATGGAATGTTTGTAGGAAATGGATATGGTTGTAACAGAATGTAAAAATTAAGTGTTAATAAATATGATGCTTCTACTTATATTATTGAGTCATCTAACTTATTGCAAAACAGATTAGCACATTTAAACTATAAATCCATTACATACTTGGTTTAACAAACTCCTATGGATCTAGCTATGACAAATGTGAGATATGTGCACATGCGTAGATCACTAAGAAACCTTTCCATAACATCAAAAGAAACTCTGAAATTTTAAATTTAATACATTCTGATATCTATGAATGAAATGGTACTTTGACTCATGAAAGGGGGGGGGGAAGGTATTTCATTTTATTTATAGATGATTACTAGAGATACACCTATGTATATCATATGACACATAAGAATGAAGCCTTTAACAAATTAAGATTTACAGGGCCGAAGTCGAAAATCAAATAAATTAGAAAATTAAGGTTTTCCATAGTGATAGAGGGCTGGAATATTTTTATAATCAATTCAAGAGATGTTGCCTTTTGGAGGAAAGCAATAAATGATGAGATGGATTCTACAATATCAAACGAAACCTGGGCTCTGATTGATCTGCCACCTAGCTCTAGAATAATTGGGTGTAAGTGGGTTTCTAAAAGGAAATATGGACCTAACAATGTGGTACTAACCTTTAAAGCAAGACTTGTTGCAAAAGGGTTTAGACAAAAAGAGGGAATTGATTATTTCGACACTTATGTTTCAGCAGCATAAGTAAGTTCAATTTTTATTCTCATAGAGTTGTGTTTGATATATTATCTGCGCATTCATAAAATGGATGCGAAGACTGCATTCCTAAATTGAGATATGATTGAAGAGATATATATGGAGCAACCCGAGGGATTTGTCCTCTCTAGAAATGAGAAGAAAGTCTGTAAATTGAGTAAATCTTTATATGGATTGAAAAAACTCCAAAACGATGGCATGAGAAATTTGAATCATCCATACTTTTTTTGGTTTGTTCATAATAACGTTGATAGATGTGTTTATTCGAAGTTTACAGAAGAGTAAAGTGTCATAATATGTTTATATGTTGATGATATACTCATATTTGGAATAAATATTTAAGGCATCTTAGAGACCAAAGAATATATATCTTCTATATTTAAAATGAAAGATCTTTGTGAAGTAGATACCATCTAAGGATTCTAAGTTATAAGGGACTCTCGTGGATATGTGTAACACCCCCACTTTTCTACGCCTGAATTTTGACAAAAAATCAAAACTCAAACTCATCCAAGCATGGAGAGTATAACTATGGTAGCCGCAAATAAATGAGCATGAGCATAATGAGAGTACGATAGAACTGACTCATAGTGAAAACAATATAGGATAACCAATATCGACTAAGGCGACTACCTAAAAGAAAATCGCCACATCGGTATCGACCATGATAGAAAAAGAACCGAGAACCAAACTTGAACACTTGCTAAGACCTGTCTTCCACGAAATAAACCTGAGTTTTTTTTATTAAGAGGCGGATCAGAACAATAAGTCCTGGTGAGTATAAAATGTACAACACTCTCTACAATACACAAATGTAAATAGTTTGGTCTCCACCAAAACATATCTCTAACAAGGCTAGTAATTCTAACCTAACATTGTAAAGATCTATGCACAACGATCAACTGCCCAAGGTAACATTAACGCAATACTGAGATAGGTCCTTTACGCATAAGTATGAAGCCTTTAAAAAACCATACCAACAAACTAAGAGGTGGGTTCTCTAACTACTCAATAAATTATAAGGAGGTGGGGTATAACCCATATTTATATACCTAGCCACTTAAGACCTCAGTGAAGATATAATGTAAATGCGGATCTGTGGACCATTTAATACCTTATTAGGTGGTTTACAACACACAATTATAAATTAGAGGACACTACCTACTAAGTCCTACTAATATAAGGCTTCCTTAATTGACATATATTCCCAAACCCAGCATAAGGCGAGAGTTAGTAACCAACCACTTAATACTATGCTTAGATAGGAGCTCGACACAATTGAAGACCCACCTGGAGGAACTCCATGTTGCTATCTAGTTGACCTTATCAGATATTCCCCTAGCAACTTCATACTCCCCAGAGGATAGACAGACCCATGATACCTCCTTAACAGTTATTTAATACCTGTAACACCCCACATCCGTTAAGGTCACTCACAAAGGGAATGCCTTAACTTCCATGGAGCATTTTTTTTTGAGCAAAAGATGTGTGATCTTCCTATAGGAAGAGAGCACACATATATATAATATAAATGAAGTAATACAAAATATCCAATACAGACTCGGCACGATAGACTCACATATTAATGTATAGGATAATAGATAGATGAGTTCCGGCAAGGCCACCACCCATCATACTTCATTATCGAATTCTGGCAAGGCCACCACCCGATAAGAAGTATATCTATTCCCATACATATAACAATCTATGAGCAAAACAAATGATGAATCAAAAACTAAAAATACAAACATCCCTACTCCACATATACTAATATATCCAAAGCAACACAAAGAGGTCAATCCAAACAGCAATTCCAATAGCTCCACAGCTACATCTACAACCTGTAATCTGAAAAAACTAAAGCAAAATTATCAGTAACTTAAACATATATGAGTATATGCCTATATAATATTTATATATATATAGACATATAACCATATATATATGTACAAAGAGAAAGACTTAAGAAACAAACGAACAAGAGAAGAATATCCACACGAAACAGAAATCAGCATCCCAGACGCGGTCTATTACAACTAAAAAAATTATTAACATAAATGAATAAACTCAGATTAGATCTTACCTTTGACAAAAAGCGCCCAAATTGCAATTTACCAAATAGTTTATAGTGCGAATTGGACATCCAAGACAAGCAGAAATTTACTATGTTAATGATTAAATTATCCTTAGATGTAGAGGTTGAATGAAAGATTCTCTGATTCCTCTCTACCCAAATGAGCCAACTTATGAATATTACTAAAGAATCTAATATGTATTTCTGTCTGGCATTGTATCTTAATCTATAACAATTCCAATAATCATTACAACTACTAAAGGAATTAAAACAATCAAAAGTAAAAATCCTAAAAATCATATTGAAAATAGAAAAGTTAAAATAGCAAGAGAAAAACAAATGATCTACCACCTCCTCTCCCGTATTACAAAAACAACATTTTATATCAAAAAGAACATTTTTCTTTTTTAACAACTCAATCGTATTAAGCTTCTTGTGAACAATCAACCACATTAGAAACTTTGCTTTAGGTGTTGAATTAGTTTTCCATAGGAATTTAAAGGGGTATAATGAAACACCAGAGAAATTTATAAAACTATACATGGAATTAACAGTGTAAACTAAGCTCTTATCCATACCCCAGCTAATAGAATCTCTATTTACGTCCACATGGTATAATGCTAACTTGGCTTTAAGTAAGGCCAATTGTCTTAATAAATCTTCCTCCAGAATATTGTCAAAGGAGAATTCCCACGGAGGGTCTAATTCAGCTATGTAAACATCCTTAATTAAGGCATTCTTAAATCTACTAATATTAAAGAGATTACTAAATTCAATTTTTAGCGGCACTCTAGATATCCAAGCATCGTGCCAAAAATAGGTAAGGTTTCCTGAATGAACTAATACTTTACATCCTATATTAAAAAAGTCAAAACAATTCAAAACGGACTTCCAGAAATACGATAATCTATTATCCCAACTACCACCATTTCCAAGTATAAATTCTCCTCTTGAATAATAGAATTTGGAAAAAATAGACTTCCAGGAAGCATTCACTTCTAGACATCTATATTTCCATAACCATTTAGCAAGAAGAGCAGAGTTGAAATTATGAAGATTTATGATTCCCAATCCCCCCTCTGTCTTAGATTTATAGCACATGTCCCAGTTAACTAGACATTTAAAACTACTACAACTAGAATCACCATTCCAAAGGTAATTACGTCTAATCCTATCAATTTTCTCAATGACCCAATTGGGAAATCGATGAACGGCCATCCAATAAGAAGGAATAGCTGATAGTACCGAATTAACTAAAACTAGTCTGCCAGCTCTGGACAGGAATCTATTGTTCCAGTTAGATAGTCTATTACTGACCTTATCGATAATGACTAACCAGTCTTCCTTCTTAAGCTTCGACGGTCTTATTTTAAAACCTAAGTAATCAAAAGGAAATTTCATAATCGAGCAGTTCAAAGTGCTGGCTACCGAAGACTCATCACTGTTAAAGTCATTAAGGACCATCACGACACTTTTTTCAAAATTAATTCTAAGACCAGATAACATTTCAAAATAGTAGAGAATAAACTTAAGAGTAATAATATGCTCAGGCAAATGGGAAGAGAATAGTAATGTATCATCTGCAAATTGAAGAATCGATAATTCATTATTGAATTCCCCATTTCCCACATCACCTAGAACACCTAATCTCCCGGCTCTCTTTATAATTCTAGAGAAGTCATCAACCGCTAAGTTAAACAGAAAAGGCGATAAGGGATCACCTTGTCTAAGTCCTCTCCTGGATTGTATCTTCTTACCCACTACCCCATTCACCACGATGTTTGAACAACCAGAATTCAACAATAATAAAATCCAGTTTGTCCATCTAACACTAAAACCCCTAGCAAGACATAATTCGCATATAAAATCCCAATCAATTGAGTCAAATGCTTTTTCAAAGTCCAACTTCAAAATGGCACATGATATATTGTTCTTGCAACAGACATTAATGTACTCCTGCACCGCTGCCACTCCATCCGCTATATTCCTACCTTTAATGAAAGCAGTTTGGGAGCAATCTATGAGTTCATTCATCTTACTACTTAGTCTATTCGCTAGGACTTTTGAGATGATCTTGACAGAAACATGAATAAGAGAGATAGGCCTAAAGTCCTTAGGGGAATTAGCCCCATCTCTCTTATGAATAAGTATGACGTTAGCAAAATTGAAACTATCTAAACGCAAGTTACCACTATAAAATTCATTAAATAAATCAATAATATCAAGCTTCAATACTTCCCAAAATTGTTTATAAAAATTAACAGAGAATCCATCAGGTCCATGGAGCATTATGGGTACTGGAACAGAAATATTACAAGACAGACACGTATAAAAACAACGGAAAGTAAAGTAGAAGTACTTCAAATCATTTATTAAATATAATTGTTTACAATAAAAGCTCATCAACTTTCAAATACCCAATTACATAGCTAAAATATCTGTCTTTCTCAAAAACAAAGAGGCATGGAAATAAATTGTAGTATTCCCCAATAAAGCAAAGCAAGCCATAGCCAAGAGAAATCCAAGCAGTACATGAAAGAGCCTTGGAGCTTGGTAAGATCCGAACTAAGATGTATTCCCACCCTGCGAACCTGGGGGGGGGGGGGGGGAACGGAAGAAAAAGAGGCGAAACAAAACGGGTTAGTCATAAAGACCGTGTAAGTCCTAGTGACTTTCAGCATAAAAATAGGTAAAGATAACATGGCATGAATAAACTGAAAGTAAACATAAGCATGATGACAAGATAAGCTACAGGCACGATAACTAAGAATAACATCATAGGATTTCTGTCATGTATAACATTGCAAGGTTCCCATTCAATATGAACTAAGTATAGTTTCGCAAGATTTCTATCAAGCATCGCAAGATTTCTCTGCTTCACCATTAAAATGATATCTATTTTCTCTGCACCACCTAACTAGTGTCCCAACTAGTAATCTATTTAAAATGATAAAATCAAAACGTGATCCCAATCCCCGAAATTAAGGTTGCTTTCACGTGTACATCTATTATTTATTACCTAGATCTAATCTAGGGTTTTCTATCGAGCGCTTCCTAGATTCAACCAGGATTTATGCCACCTAGGTCCAACCTAGGGATTATGCTACCTATTGAACACTTCTCAGATTTAGGGTTTATGCCACCTAGGTCCAACCTAGGGATTATGCTACCTATGTGTGTCATACGACCCCCAATGATTGTAGATACCTATGTTGGTCCCACCATGGGGTGTATCAAGACCCATGGTGGCGGCCTGACGCAATTCTAGAATACATAGGTTATACTACTGGTGCCCCAGTGCCCTGTTTGTCTACTCCGGAGTGTGTGCACGCCCGCACCCCGTTAGAACCCACACTGTGCACCCACCGCCGTCTCTTTTGAACGCTTACAATCAGCCCAGTAATCGTGCTCCACCCTGCCTAGTTTCAGGGTACCATGATACCTAATTGGGTTACTGCTGAAATGGGTCCCCGTTACTAAGGTTTCCTACTGGTTAAGTTTGTGGGCCTATATATACAGATATTACCCACCTTCCCATGATGTACTTAACCCACCGATTCAAGCATGCTTATTAATGGTTAAGTTTGTGGGACTATATTTACTAATATTACCCACCAACCCGATATGTACTTAACCCTCTCCGTCCATCACGTTAAGTTGGTTAAGTGTTTTCTCTTGTTTTACTTAACCCTTCCACACATCATGTTATATCGGTTAAGTGTTGTTCCTTGTGTTACTTAACCCTACCGCAAGCCTTGTTATACTGGCTAAGTGTTCTCCCTTGTGTTAACTTAACCCCACCGCATGTCATGTCATATTGGTTAAGTGTACATTGACTTAGCCCACCTACTTATCATGTTGTGACGGTTAAGTGTTACCCTCTGTTGTTACTTAACCTTACCTCGTATCATGTTATATTGGTTAAGTGCATGTTAACTTAACCCCATCCACCAGTCATATTACAATGGTTAAGTGTTACCCTTGTGTGTTTACTTAACCATACAACGCATCAGGTTATATCGATTGGGTGTTATCAACCTATTCAAGTTAGCCCAACCCATCCGCTAGTCATGTTATAATGGTTAAGTGTCATTAGCCTAGCCACGTTACTTAACCCACCCATTCATATCATATTGGTTGAGCCTACATTTATAAGTTTTACATGTTCTTAACTCATACCGGTTAGGTCCACATTTACATGTCAAATTTCCATGTCATCCCACCTAACCCTCTAACCATACCCACGTCTTATTATGGTTATCATTCATTATGACGAACGAATCATGACCTCTCACATTAGACCGTGCATTTTGTGGTCACTGGATTTGCCGGGCAGTTCCGGGCAGATTTACACCACAAACTAGGTCTAACCTCGTGTCATAAACCGTTACGCCTACAATTTGGCCTTCGACCTCTCACATTAGACTGACACTTTGTGGCTACTGGATTTGCTGGGCGGTTCCGAGCAGATTTACACCACAAACGGAGTCTAACCTCGTGTCAAAGGTTCATTAATGGTCGTATTCCATCCAAAACCCCAATATCAGTTCATGTGTTTAACATATAGGAATGTTCATGTTCCAACCACGTTCATATTTCCAGCTATATGCCAATTATCAAGTTCATAATTCACGTTTTTGCCCTAAAACGTATTCCCAAATTATTATCATAATTCACTATAAGGTTATGCCAAGTTATAGCCTTTTATTTACAATACATGCCAACAACCCAAAACCCAACTTAGGGGCGTTCATATTAAATCACTACCAAGTCATAAATTATCATATACGTTTCAACTCCTAATTTTACATAATTAACAAATGCCCAAGTTCTAGATTACATGTCAGTATTACATATGCCCAATTCATACCAAATTTACATATGTTCAATTCACGCCGTTTTACATGTATGCCAATTTACACATATACCAAGTTTCATGTCATTTTACATATGTCAAGATTCACGATTTACATGTTTACAAAGCTATGCTCAATTTACATAGATCAAGTTTTATACCCAAAATTACATGTATACCACGTTTACACCAATTTACCCATAACAAGTTCTAGCCAAATTACATATATCAAGATCTATATCAAATTACATATATCAATCCCAATCGCGCAATAACCATTATAATGACAATACCCAAAATTACCCCATTTAAAAGTAATGGTAAATTATCCCTAAACATCCAATTTTCATATTATGCTTTCGATTCCACCAAACACATATATTCCACTAGGCAATATTCCAATATTTCCCCCGTATACCATCGCACGTATATCGTAGTTTAGGCCTTGGTCCGAAATTGACCTAGGTTCATCAAAAGAAAATAAATAGGGGGAGGTAGAAGTTGCAATAAGAACAAGATCAGAGAGGAAACAACATAAATCATCATGATAGGTATCAAGATTACAACTTGATGATAACATCATTACGAATCAAGAAAACTGCTGAATAGATCATAAACTTGACATGACCATAAAGATAGACAAGTCTCAAAACTCAAGATTCAAGGAGCAACAGAAATAGATCAGAATCGATAAACATACTTAAATCCAATTCCACTTTATTCCATGGCCATATCATAATTAAATATTTAAATCTAAAAGTAACTAGAACTTACAGAGCATGGCTAACGAATTAAGAACTGAAATTGTCATAGAACGTTGCAGTGACATTGTTTTATCTTCTCGAATTGTTGTAGAGGCTCTGTTCTTTGGTTTGAATCGAGTTTGAATGCTTAAGCTTTAATTTGGAGGCGGCGGCCATGGTTCAAGAGGTAAATTAGCAGCATAACAGTGTAAGAATGATTTGTACGAATTAGGATAGGTCTTAGGATGTTTATATAGGAGTAGGAAACTAGTTTAGGCCTTAGGATTAACCCTAGAATTGATCTGAACCCTCAAATTTAGTCACAGGCCCGAAAAACGCACCCACGAACCAACACAGACGAGCTGGGATCGACCCAGCACCAGGGATGTCGACCGCTTTGAGCCAGGTCGACTGTATGGTCGACCATGTAGTCGACTTGCCCTTACCCAGGTCGACTACCCAGTCGACCTGGGTCCTGGGCGGGAAATTTCCCGCCCAGCCCGGGTACTTGTTTTTGAAACTCGAAAATTGAATTTTAAATTCGGATTTCTGAGCTGGTTTCGATTCTGAAAATTCATGAAACTTCTAGAGGTCATAACTTGGTCATACGGACTCCGATTTTCGAAAACTCGGACTTGATTTCAAGTAGAATTTCGAGACGAACGCAATGGCGCAACCCGTTTCCCTTGATTCTTATATTAAAAATTAATTTTGCCTTGATTTATGGTTTTAACATGTTATTAAAATACGGGTTGTTACATTCTCCCCTCCTTAAAGGATTTCGTCCCCAGAATCTTCAAGTTAAGAAGAATGAATTCTATCATCCAATCATCCGTCTACTCAAAACATCATCCACAAGCAATGATTGTCCTTAAAAGATTTCTAATGCTATATGAACATATGCAGAAAGTGTGTGTATATGTTCCTTATCTAATGCAAATGATCAGGCCTGATTGATCTTTTTAATGCAAGATATGTCTAGTGCCATGAATCCAACATGTATGAAAATAGTCCTAGTCTCATAAACACTATATGTGTGCACAATCATCCATCCATATGCAACATCCACATGATAACATATTCAATTTCATCCATGTACAAGTATAAACATTCATGCATACGCAATATGAGATGCGACTGAGCCGATCTAGTGCCTAATGTGTGTTCATGCATCCACGAGCAACAACTAGCAACCACTTGCAACCATCAACCATAACATGTCTCAAACACATGTTTACATCCATTAGTTCCTACCTAAAGGTATAGCCGAATGATAGAAGCAAGTAAAGAAAAACTTTGTACCCTAAACACCAGTCCCAAAACCAATATATATTATTCTAGGAAACCAAGCATGATAAACTCCTTTTAGGTCGCAAGAAATCCCTTTCTAAAACCAACCCATATCCTATAAAGCCCAAAAAGTTTAGTCAACCCAACGGACACCCTCAAACCCCAACATATATTACAACCAGATGAGTCATACTCCTTATGGGGTTTGCAACAGAAATAAGATTGAGAATAGGACCGAGAGGATATACATAAAAGATAGCATGCAAGTAAGCTCTACAGGAAAAGAGGGATCAAGGATATACTCTTAAAAAGAGATATGATGCGCGTGTCTAGTCTTCAATTTTCTAAGTCACATTTCCTTGAGCTTAACTCCATTGTGCTTTGACCGTCTTTAACTTCACAATTCCGTAGTTTCTTAATTCTTGTTTCCAAAATATGAGTTGGAACTCATTCCACTGTCGCCTCTCGTTCCACTTTCGCTTATTCTCTTTCTAGTATACCCGATTCAAACATAACTGCGTACTCATGGTTTCATGCAAGCTTCCAAAAATTCACTAGTGAATCTTGGATCTAATTCACTTACTAGAAGGTATTCCACATAAATGAATTATCTCTTGAAAATAAACAAATGCCAACCATGTTGCCAAGTGTACTTACTAAGGTGATTTTCTATAACTCATGCATAAGCGAAATGAACCTTCTGCCTTAGTGGCGAACACTACTCAAGCGGATTGATAAATTTATCAAGAGATTCTAGGTAACTAAACATGGCAGAACCCTAAGGGTTACACTAGACTTCGAGGGTATTACCGAGGCAAGTCAAGAGTCTAACTACCCTCTTTTCATACTCGAGAATGATATCATTTCTGGATAACCACTCCATCCCTAGAAACAACCCATAGCCCAAAAACATAAGCATTACTAACACTTACCATAGACATTCTCAAATCCAAACAAGTCATGAATAAATGAGACGATTCCCCAACAGATTTGAGACAAAAATGGGATCCTCTACTACGCTAGTACTAAGGTGCAGAGACTCAATTATCGAAGCAGAATTAAAAGGATGCGATGTACTAAAACAATGTTCTAACGGGATGATAGAAAGAAAAGCAAAGCCTTTAACAGAAACGTTACCACCTCTCTTTGGCACGCTAGTAGTGAGAGCATACAATTGCCCTCTCGACGATCTTGTTCTTTGCCCTTGTCCTATAATACTTAATTACATGTTCCTTTTTCCCACACTAAAGATATTCTCTCTTGTCATGGGTTTTATTATTCTTTCACTTTGGCCTCTTCCCTTTCACCTTTTTCTCCTTCATGGATTAAGCCATATCAACAAGTTTCTCATCCTTAGGCTTGTGTTCTTTTATCCTCGTTCTTGCTATCCTTGTGTAGCTTGTTGACAAGTTTCTCGAAAGCTACCTCCATCGCACGACAACCCTACAAAGCTTGAAATAAGATTAGTCACAAGTAAAACTACTGCGGCTACAGATGGAGGTTGGGCACTCCTTTGCCCTCCGACACACGCCTACAAGACTATGGTGAAAAGAGAGGAAGAAGAGATTCAAAGAGAGAATCAAAAGATAGTGCATATGCCTTTGGGGAATATGCCTTTCGTAAAACAAAAGTTTTCTTAGAAAAATGCTTCTTTGTAAACGTTTTGCAAATAATTTCAGAAGGTTTTTTTTTTTTAAAAAGCTTTTGCCGAGTCTGGTAACCTTCTGCTCTGATACCAAATGTAACACCCCACATCCGTTAAGGTCACTCACAAAGGGAATGCCTTAACTTCCATGGAGCATTATGAGTACTGGAACAGAAATATTACAAGACAGACATATATAAAAACAGCGGAAAGTAAAGTAGAAGTACTTCAAATCATTTATTAAATATAATTGTTTACAATAAAAGCTCATCAACTTTCAAATACTCAATTACATAGCTAAAATATCTATCTTGCTAAAAAACAAAGAGGCATGGAAATAAATTGTGGTATTCCCCAATAAAGCAAAGCAAGCCATAGCCAAGAGAAATCCAGGCAGTACATGAAAGAGCCTTGGAGCTTGGTAAGATCCGAACTAAGCTGTATTCCCACCCTGCGAACCTTGGGGGGGGGGGGGGGAACGGAAGAAAAGGAGGCGAAACAAAACGGGTTAGTCATAAAGACTGAGTAAGTCCTAGTGACTTTCAGCATAAAAATAGGTAAAGATAACATGACATGAATAAACTGAAAGTAAACATAAGCATGATGACAAGATAAGCTACAGGCACGATAACTAAGAATAACATCATAGGATTTCTGTCATGTATAACATTGCAAGGTTCCCATTCAAGATGAACTAAGTATAGTTTCGCAAGATTTCTATTAAGCATCGCAAGATTTCTCTGCTTCACCATTAAAATGATATCTATTTGCTCTACACCACCTAACTAGTGTCCCAACTAGTAATCTATATAAAATGATAAAATCATAACGTGATCCCAATCCCTGAAATTAAGGTTGCTTTCACGTGTACATCTATTATTTATTACCTAGATCTAATCTAGGGTTTTCTATCGAGCACTTCCTAGATTCAACCAGGATTTATGCCACCTAGGTCCAACCTAGGGATTATGCTACCTATTGAACACTTCTCGGATTTAGGGTTTATGCCACCTAGGTCCAACCTAGGGATTATGCTACCTATGTGTGTCATACGGCCCCCAATGATTGTAGATACCTATGCTGGTCCCACCATGGGTGTATCAAGACCCATGGTGGCGGCCCGACGCAATTCTAGAATACATAGGTTATACTACTGGTGCCCGAGTGCCCTGTTTGTCTGCTCCGGAGTGTGCGCATGCCCGCACCCCGTTAGAACCCACACTGTGCACCCACCGCCGTCGCTTTTGACCGCTTACAATCAGCCCAGTAATCGTGCCCCACCCTGCCTAGTTTCAGGGTACCATGATACCTAATTGGGTTACTACTGAAATGGGTCCCCATTACTAGGGTTTCCTACTGGTTAAGTTTGTGGGCCTATATATACAAATATTACCCACCTTCCCGTGATGTACTTAACCCACTGATTCAAGCATGCTTATTAATGGTTAAGTTTGTGGGCCTATATTTACTAATATTACACACCAACCCGATATGTACTTAACCCTCTCCGTCCATCACGTTAAGTTGGTTAAGTGTTTTCTCTTGTTTTACTTAACCCTTCCACACATCATGTTATATCGGTTAAGTGTTGTTCCTTGTGTTACTTAACCCTACCGCAAGCCTTGTTATACTGGCTATGTGTTCTCCCTTGTGTTAACTTAACCCCACCACATGACATGTCATATTGGTTAAGTGTACATTGACTTAGCCCACCTACTTATCATGTTGTGACTGTTAAGTGTTACCCTCTGTTGTTACTTAACCTTACCACGCATCACGTTATATTGGTTAAGTGCATGTTAACTTAACCCCATCCACCAGTCATTTTATAATGGTTAATTGTTACCCTCGTGTGTTTACTTAACCCTACCACGCATCAGGTTATATCGATTGGATGTTATCAACCTATTCAAGTTAGCCCAACCCATCCGCTAGTCATGTTATAACAGTTAAGTGTCATTAGCCTAGCCACGTTACTTAACCCACCCATTCATATTATATTGGTTGAGCCTACATTTATAAGTTTTACATGTTCTTAACTCATACCAGTTAGGTCCACATTTACATGTCAAATTTCCATGTCATCCCACCTAACCCTCTAACCATACCCACGTCTTATTATGGTTAGTATTCCTTAATTCATTCATTATGACGAACGAATCATGACCTCTCACATTAGACCGTGCATTTTGTGGTCACTGGATTTACCGGGCGGTTCCGGGCAGATTTACACCACAAACTGGGTCTAACCTCGTGTCATAAACCGTTACGCCTACAATTTGGCCTTCGACCTCTCATATTAGACTAACACTTTGTGGCTACTGGATTTGCCGGGCGGTTCCGGGCAGATTTAAACCACAAAATGAGTCTAACCTCGTGTCAAAGGTTCATTAATGGTCGTATTCCACCCAAAACCCCAATATCAGTTCATGTGTTTAACATATAGGAATGTTCATGTTCCAACCACGTTCATATTTCCAGTTATATGCCAATTATCAAGTTCATAATTCACGTTTTTGCCCCAAAACGTATTCCCAAATTATTATTATAATTCACTATAAGGTTATGCCAAGTTATAGCCTTTTATTTACAATACATGCCAACTACCCAAAACCCAACTTAGGCGCGTTCATATTAAACCTCTACCAAGTCATAAATTATCATATACATTTCAACTCCTTATTTTACATAATTAACAAATGCCCAAGTTCTAGATTACATGTTAGTATTACATATGCCCAATTCATACCAAATTTACATATGTTCAATTCACGCCATTTTACATGTATGCCAATTTACACATATACCAAGTTTCATGCCGTTTTACATAGGTCAAGATTCACGATTTACATGTTTACAAAGCTATGCTCAATTTACATAGATCAAGTTTTATACCCAAAATTACATGTATACCACGTTTTCACCAATTTACCCATAACAAGTTCTAGCCAAATTACATATATCAAGATCTATATCAAATTACATATATCAATCCCAATCGCGCAATAACCATTATAATGACAATACCCAAAATTACCCCATTTCAAAGTAATGGTAAATTATCCCCAAAAATCCAATTTTCATATTATGCTTTCGATTCCACCAAACACATATATTCCACTAGGTAATATTCCAATATTTCCCCCGTATACCATCGCACGTATATCGTAGTTTAGGCCTTGGTCCGAAATTGACCTAGGTTCATCAAAAGAAAATAAATAGGGGGAGGTAGAAGTTGCAATAAGAACAAGATCAGAGAGGAAACAACATAAATCATCATGATAGGTATCAAGATTACAACTTGATGATAACATCATTACAAATCAAGAAAACTGCTGAATAGATCATAAACTTGACATGATCATAAAGATAGACAAGTCTCAAAACTCAAGATTCAAGGAGCAACAGAAATAGATCCGAATCGATAAACATACTTAAATCCAATTCCACTTTATTCCATGGCCATATCATAATTAAATATTTAAATCTAAAAGTAACTAGAACTTACAGAGCATGTCTAACGAATTAAGAGTTGAAATTGTCATAGAACGTTGTAGTGACGTTGTTTTATCTTCTCGAATTGTTGTAGAGGATCTGTTCTTTGGTTTGAATCGAGTTTGAATGCTTAAGCTTTAATTTGGAGGCGGCGGCCATGGTTCAAGAGGTAAATTAGCAGCATAACAGTGTAAGAATGATTTGTACGAATTAGGCTAGGTCTTAGGATGTTTATTTAGGAGTAGGAAACTAGTTTAGGCCTTAGGATTAACCCTATAATTGATCTGAACCCTCAAATTTAGTCACAGGCCCAAAAAACGCACGCACAAACCAACACAGCCGAGCTGGGCTCGACCCAGCACCAGGGAGGTCGACTGGGTGGTCGACCCCCTTTGAGCCAGGTCGACTGGATGGTCGACCATGTAGTCGACCTGCCCTTACCCAGGTCGACTACCCAGTCGACCTGGGTCCTGGGCGGGAAATTTCCCGCCCAGCCCGGGTACTCGTTTTTGAAACTCAAAAATTGAATTTTGAATTCGGATTTCTGAGCTAGTTTCGATTCTGAAAATTCATGAAACTTCTAGAGGTCATAACTTAGTCATACGGACTCCGATTTTCGAAAACTCGGACTTGATTTCAAGAAGAATTTTGTGACGCACGCAATGGCGCAACCCGTTTCCCTTGATTCTTATATTAAAAATTAATTCTGCCTTGATTTATGGTTTTAACATGTTATTAAAATACGGGTTGTTACAATACCTAATCCCAAGGCGGGCTCTCATCCTAGTCACGTACTATCCAGAGAAAGTGGACCTATGCGGAGATTACCGATCTCGTACACAATTAGCCATTTAATACTTCTCATTTATGGGGAAGCGAACTACTTGATCACTTAGTATCCTTTTCAGAATGGATCTAACTACTTAATACCTTTAATCCTGAAGCGACCTTATAGCCACTTAATACCTTAATGCCTGAATTAAACCTATTTTAGGAGAAAATTCTCGCTATGAAAATTAATCATCGTCATGGGTTCCTATGGTTAATGATATCTCACATCAGTTGTACATATATCCGACTGCTGGAAAGTGCAGACTTCTGTCGAACAAGGCAACAGACCTAACATCATGAACCTACTAAGTCAAATCCTTATTTATAATTATACTAATTCTAGATTAACTAGAATAAAACAAGGAAAGCCTTTAATTCCTATCCAAGGATGTTTAATTATTTATTTCTTTATTGGAATTAGCATTTACGACGATAACCAATTCCTTTTAATCTCCTTTAATTTCATTTATTGTTTTATTTAAGATTCCGTGCTATTTATGAACCTAACAGTTATATTCCTTAAGGCATTAGTTATCCTACAAAATGCAATTTATATCAATCCCATTAAAGTTATAATCTAATATTTGTAACTCCCAAACATTTCTATATATTTATTTAATTCCATTTGATTCTTATTTGAATACACACACATAAGTTTATTACTTGTTTATTTCCCTAATTTGAGTTACAATCCCTACTCCTAATCGCAAGGTAAATTGCTACCAATTAGGCATTTCATTCCTACTTGATTCATTTCCCTTAAACAAACATGGTTATAATATTTATTACCTTATTCATGACCCTTTTATTTGTAGCAAATCAATTCGACATTTGATGCTATAATAAACATGATATTTATTTCCTTTTAAGGTGGGTTATGTTTCCACATACATTCGCATGAGACAGAGATTATTTGAATTCAAACACATAACAATAAACATTATTAGTATAATAAAATAGTGTTATTTATGTAGCTTTGGACTGATAAGTTTATATTATATGTTTATATTTTAAGCATGGTATTAACGTAGTTACTAGTTTTTAATTTATTATTATTATTGTTTACTATTTATGTTATGGTCTAAAATAATGACCATAACAACCCTTTTTATGTTTTATATTTTTTAAGGTTCAAAATCTTGTAAAATGGTTATTTACTGTAATTAATGTAAAATTTGTCCAAAATATTTAAAAGAGGAAAAATGGCACATTTCAAATCACAAGGAAATAGGTTAATATTTTATTTAGAATAGAAGAATAGGAAAAGAAGAAGAAAATTTAATAATATAAATTACCTATTTGTAGAACCAACCCTTTTGCGCAGATCTGGATTCAATATCTTTAATCCTTGTTTATTTGATTAAAATAGATTTATAATTCAGAATTTTAGAAGAGATTGGAGAATTAATCGTCTTCAGAAAATATGAGCAAAAGAGTAGGGGTCTAGCCCTTTATTTATAGGCATAGAAATGACCCTAAACCATTAGATTTAATTTTTCAAAGATCCGTCCATCGATATATAATAAATTATATAGATAACCCTAGCTTCCACTATCAGGATCGACAACGAGTCGATATAGTGATCGACCACCTGGTTCTACCTGGCAGTGGTGGGGGGACAGGGTAATTATTACCCTTTATATATTTATTATGTTTTATTTATTTTCCTCCCGTTTTTGTATTTCATCCGTAACATTTCATACAAACTCTTTTCGCGAAGTTCCAAACATGAATGTTGACCAGAATTCCATCACGAATGTAATTGTGCAAGTCTTGTGGTCAAATTCCATCTTTTGTGAAAATTTCATTTTTTGAAATCTAATTAATAACTAAATTAATTATCGTTAAATTCCGGGTTTTTACATTCTCTCCTCTTTAAAAGAAATTTCATCCCAAAATTTTCCCAATGACAACGTGACGGTGCTGGCATCTAATTATCGTAAACTACGCAACCAATTAGTGTACATCTAATTTTGCAACCAATGTGCATATATGCGCCGTGTACATAATGAATTGTCATCACAAATTATGCATGCATAATGATTCTAAATCTCCTCCTATATGTATGCATTTTATTTTTGTAAACACAATTGAAAATATAATGCAAATATCCTAAAATATACTGGTAGTTCTATATGAAAGCAAAATTTTGAAAACGTTTTTCATCCATAACCCTCACACGACTACAAATAGAAGTGTGAAATAACCAATTTCGCATCCAAACTCTATCTACTAACACTTCAACGCATCTAAATCGTTTTCTATTAATTTCTTCTAAGCCAAAAAAGGAAATCAAAGTGGATAAATTCAATGTTCTTTCCACTTATAAATCTTCCAATTAACGTTTTACAGCAGAATTTTACCTCATTCCAAAAATTTCTATCTGTAGATTGCAAAGGAGGATTATAACATGCTCTATATCGTAAAATGGGTCAAATTAACAACTCATGCGCATCGTCGACAAGGTATGGAAACAACGTTTGCATGACTAAAACAACATTTTCCATGTAACTGTTAACGTCTTTGACACAATGTCGTTCCTAATGCACCACAAAACACGCAAACAAATTAACCAAAATCTTCCTTACGCTGCAATGTGACCGTAAAATCAAAATTTTCCACAAAATTAAATTTCCGTACTAAAATTCTTATGTAAATTTTGGAATTCCTTTTTGGTACTATTTTACTTTCCATATCGGATTCACACAAAAACAAAATTTTAGTAACATGCACTTTCCTACATTTAGACCATCTATTTTTTCACAAAATAGACGTTTAAACATGCATAAACTACCATTCCCAAATCCATGTTTTTGCACAATTCGGATTAAAAAGAAAGTAAATCAGACCAAATATTAAAATTAAAATTTATCCCTTTTTTTTTCAAGCAAAACTTGCTAAAGAGTTTCAAATTATATTGCGTGGAAACTTTGAAGGTTCAAGTAACATGCTGTCTTGGAAGGAAGTCGGTCACGTAAAAAAGTACGAAAATCAAAACCACACACAAAAAACAAAAATAAATTTTAGCTTGAAAAGGAGAAGGTGACAAATAGTAAATACATTCGTGATGAAACAACGCAAAAATCTGTCAAATTTGAAAAAATTTGTCCACCACAGAATCTATACTTTCCAGCTCTAAAACAAATATTAGTTAGATAAAAAAATGAAATTTCATTTCTAATTCATATACAACTGAGCGTGAATGATAAACACAACTGAAGTCCCATAACATTGTCGTGCGATTTACAGGAACAACAACACTAAGAGTTATAGACACAACTTCTACAAGCAACAAAGATAAAAATGATGGGAAGGGAAAGGTACACACGATACACAAGATACATAAGACGACGCCGAAAGGCTACGAGAAGGTCGAGCACCACGATTGGAACTCAATTCATTGCCACGTCCGTGTTAGGAATGTAGCAAGGAAGAAATACATCCAATCTCGTGTGCATATCTACGCTACTACCTGCGAACCTCGCGGAGCTCGGCCTTGATCTGACGAAGGGCAGCAAGCTCAGGACCCCCTGTCCTGCTGTAGTTGATTGCTTTTCCTGCTCGACTGGAGCGAAAGGTGCATGAGATAGGGTGGGAGCCGCGGGCAGCTGGATGCCCATCCTACTGAAAGAGGCATGATCGATGGCGATAGGGATCTCCTTGACCACATATTACGTCCCAAAGATTCACCCCAAAGTATCGAAAGACACAGATGAGAAGATGGCTGTATAGGAAGTGGGTCCTCAGAGTACTAGCTGAAGGCTTAGAGAAGTGGATCATCAGTGCATGTGCCCAATTGACGGCTAGGCCGCCAATAATAAAATAGGTGGCTCGATGCACCGAAGGGTCAGTCTGCTCGAGGCTCTCTATCTTAGGAATAATGATGTGTTGAATGATGTGCACAACAAGACAGGCAATATGTCGCAAATTACTGGCCGGTGTCCCAAACATCAACAACTCCAAGAAAGATGTGAGAAAGGATCTGACTATTGGTCATCTTTATATCGTCCAAATCGGCTTCGGCTGTTAAAATATACAATATCTCTACCAAATTCTGGTCCGTAAGCTCAATGGCGGTGCCCTTTACCTCAGACCAAATCAGACTGGAACCCTCATCAAAATTGATGGTCATATGGGTGTCGAAAAGTCGAACGTAGTGCAGGTAGCACTCGCACTCGAAGGCGTCATGGCGAAGGATCAGTGTCAGGCCTACGGTTGCAAATAGCTCCTCTAGTTGGAAAGGGGTGAAGTAAGCGAATTTCACTGGACTCCTCAAGTGAAATTCATAATTTTCCATTTCCAAAAAGGCATCAATCTTTCTCGGATTACGGTCAAACCATTCAACCTCTTGAGTCATGAGACCGGGATGATATGTAAGGATGTTGGAGGCTTAAGGAGGGGCCATTGAGAAATCAACGAAATTGGAGAAAGAAAATGCAGATCTGGGGTATAAAAGGAGCTATATGTACGACATAAGAATTTTGGTGGTAATTGGAGGAAAAACAGAGCTCAAAGGTTCGAGGGGAGGTGGTGGAATGGGTTTTGGCTGACGAGAATCGGGGACGAAGAAGTAAATGAATGACACGACCTGGAAGCGATATTATATATCGCTTCCCAGGTTCAGGTTGTGCCCGATAGAGGGGCGGTCTACCCCTGGGAAGGAAGGCAGTCGACCGCTTTCCTTTTTTAGGGCGCGATCTGAACCTAATCCCAAACGGGGCAGTTCGACTACAAAAATTAAAAATAAAATTATAATAATATCGTATCATCTTCCCGAAACTATCGGCAATCTCGTGCTGACGTCCATTATTTGTCAGATCGAGAAATAATTTCCCAATGCTAATTGTCCGCCTTCGAACATTTGTGACCATCAAAAGTACGGACAAATTCTTGAATAGAAAATTCAGCTAGAAATCCAAAATAAATTTAAAATGGATTTCCCCTTACGTAGCTGGCAAATGACTCAAATGATTTACGAAATCAAATACTACAGGCTAAATAAAAAAATTTCCTTAGTCTTTTTCTAAGAGAAAATTTCTGAAACATTTCGAAATTAATTCTATTTATAAATCGAGGGTTTCATATTATAAATTAAACCTATTAATTTATATTCCAGTTTATATCACTAATTGGAAAAATCTTCCCACATTCTGAATTGTCGAGATTTTGAAATCTCTAAAAGGTTATTTGTGATAATTTCTATAAATCCTCTGAAATATCCAAAAAAAGGAATAATAGAAATCACAAGGAAAGGGTGAATTTAGTTTCTGAATTTCAAGGCTTAATCCTTGTCATTTTCAAATTTCTTCTTTTTACCAAGATGGATTATTTAATAAATTACACAAAACCCAATAGTCCGAAACATAGTTAGGTTTGAAATTCTAAAATTTAATTTATTTTCACAAATCTTTATTTATAAAACAATTTCTTGAAAACCATAGTTTAAAACTTTTGAAACCCCCTTTTCTATTCCAAAACAGTTTTAAAATTTTGGATTTCTCCTATTGTACGACCAAGAATTCAAATGAATAGTCTATTAAAAGATTATCTGGATTTACACAACGAAATATCAAATGGATATATTTCATAATTATTTTTCCAGACTATAATGACACAGTAACGTGAATTTCTCATTCCAAGACCAAGAAAAGGTCATCGGCTGGAACTCCCAAACGAAACCAAAAATAAGAAATTGCGACTATCTTAGTTTTAGCTAGCTTTCTATCCAGTCACTAAGCTCAAATCTACATGATTAACCATATTTCATCCTCATGCTCTTCAAAACAAATTGCCATACACACCGTGGGGTAAGTTGGGGTTAGCCAAATATGCGAACTTAAAATCCTTCTAACTTTTAGTCATTTTAAACCTATCTTAAATAAATAGGTTCACGACTACTTCATTGTCGAAATATTAGTATCAAATAAGAAAGACTAAAGAAAATCGAATACGTTCTCTCATTAATCCTAATTATTAATTCCCCTGATTATCTAAACCTAAGCTCCAATACCAAATGAAACACGCCACACTTTTTTGAGCCCGAATTTCGATAAAAAATCGAAATTGAAACCTATCCAAGCATGGGGAATGTAAATATGGTACCTGCAAATAAATGAGCATGAGCATAATCAAAATACAATAAAACTAACTCACAGGGAAAACAAGATGGGATAACCAGTATCGACTAAGACAACTACCTTAAAGAAAATTGACACATCGATATCGAGCAAGAGAGAACAAGAACCGAGAACCAAACTTGAACATTTGCTAAGACCTGTCTTCCCCGAGGTAAACCTGAGAGTTATTATGAGGAGAGGGGTCAAGACAACAAGTCCTTGTGAGTAGAAAATGTATGATGCTGCCTAGAATACACAAATGTATCCTATTTGGTCTCCACCTAAACATATCTCTAACGAGGCTAGTAATTCTAACCAAACCTTGTAAAGATCTATGAACAACGATCAACTACCTAAGATAGCATTAACGCAATAATGAGACAGGACTTTTCAGCATAAGCATTAAGCCTTTAAACAACCCTACCAACAAACAAACTAAGAGGTGGGCTCTCTAACTACTCAATAATCCATAAGGAGGTAGGGTATAACCCATATCTATATACCTAAATACTTAAGACCTCAATTGAGATATAACGTAAAGGCGGATTTATGTATCACTTAATAACTTACTAGATGGTTACAACATGCAACTATAAATTAGAGGACACTAGCTACTAAGTCCTACTAATCTAAGGCTTCCGTTATTCATGCATATTCCTAAACCTTGCATAAGGCAAGAGATAGTAACCAGTCACTTAATACCAGGTTTAGGTAGGATCCTGACACCATTTAAGACCATCCTGGCGGACTCCTATGTTACTATTTAGCTAACCTTATTAGTTTATCCCCTAGCCACTTCATACTTCCAACAGGATAGGTAGACCCATGCTACCTCCTTAACGTTCATCTAATACCTAATCCCAAGGCGGACTCTCACCCCATTCACTTATTGCCTAGAGGAAGCGGACCCCATGTGGAGATTATCGAACTCGTACCCAATTAGCTGTTTAATACTTCTTATTTACGGGGAGACGTGCAGCACGATCACGTAATAAACTTAAGGGTGGATCTAACTACTTAATACCTCTAATCTCGAAGTAGGCTACACTTACGAATTATTCCCTTGATGGTTTCTTCTTTCGGAAGGGAGGCAGACCTTACATCCACTTAATACCTTAACGCTTGAAGTAAATCAATTTTAGGAAATAATTCTTGCTATGAAAATTAAATATCATCACAGGTTCTTATGGTTAATGATTTCTCACATCGGTTGTACATATATCCGACTGCTAAAAAGTGCAAACTTCTATCGAATAAGGCAACTGACATCGCATCATTAACTTACTAAGTCCCATCCTTATTCCTAATTATATTTATTCTTGATTAACTAGAATAAAAAAAGAAAGCATATAACCTCTTATCCTAGGATGTTTAATTATTTATTTCCTTATTGGACTTAGCGTTTACTACGAGAACTAGTTCCCATTAATCGCCTTTATTCCCATTTATTGTTTCTATTTAAGATTTCCTGCAATTTAGGACCCTAATGGTCATATTCCCTAGGGCCTTAATTATCCTATCAAATGTCATTTATATTAGTCCATTAAAGTTCTAATCTAATATTTATAACTCCGAAGCATTTATATTTTAATCTAATTCCATCAGATTTTTATTTGATTATATATATATATATACATACATAAGTCTATTACTTAATTATTTTCCTAGTTGGTGTTACATTCCCTATTCCTAATCACAAAATAAATTGTAACCAATTAGGCATTTAATTCCCATTCAATTCATTTCCCTCAATCAAAAACGGTTATAATATTTATTACCTTATTTATGACCATTTTTATTTATAGCAAATTAATTCCATATTTAATGGTATAACACACATAATATTTATTTCCATTTAATGTGGGATATGTTTTCATAAACATTCCTATAAAATGGAGACTAGTTGAATTCACACACATAACAACAAACATTTATTAGTATAATACAGTAAAATTATTTACGTGACTTTGGTTGGATAAGATTATATTATATGTTTATATTTTAAGTGCAGTATTAACGTAGTTACTAGTTTTTATTTATTATTATTTACTATTTATGTTCTGGTCTAAAATAACGAAAAAAACAACCTTTTTATGTTTAATCTTGTTTAAGATTCAAAATCTCGTAAAACGGTTATTTACTGTTATTATTGTAAAATTTTCCTAATATTTAAAAGATGAAAACTAGCACATTTCAAATCACAAGGAAATAAGTTAATATTTTGTATAGAACAGACGTTGCAACTACGCTCAAAATTACAAGAATTTTCACATCTCTTCTTATTTAGTTTATTTAATGTCTTTTAATGAAAAGAGAGCAAAAAGGACAAAATTACAATAATCCAATAAAGTCCCAAACAATATCAACACAAGCAGATTTATATTTTAGAATCAAAACTACACAAATCCTAAGTTTACAACCAAATCCTACAAATCTAGAATAACAACACTGCAAATTTGAAAATATTTTGGGACTCATTTCCAGATTTAGGGTGTCTACGATTACCACAACACTCCAAAATAAGTTATAGGAAATATAAGAATAATAAACTAAGAAGCCTACAAATCCATATCTAAACTCCATTCATAATATTTCAGATCTGAAAAAAATAAACAAGTTCGATAAAATTTTATGCATATAATTCAGATTCAATGCAAACGAGTTATATAAATTATTGCAAACAATGAATATATTTCCCACTCACCTAAAATCTATCCAAATCTGAATCTAAACACAACTCTTAGGCTTACTTTTCTTAAATCCTACAGATCAACAATTTATTTACAAAGATGATTTACAAACGCTGATTTAAATTTGTAAATATGAAAGAAGAATAAGAAAAAAAGAAGGTAATTTAATAATATAGATTACCTATTAGTAAAACAAACCCTTTTGCGTAGATTGAGATTCAATATCTCCAACCCTTGTTTGTTTGATTTGAATAGATTTCAAATTTAGAATTTTAGAAGAGACTGGAGAATTGGGAATGGCAGAGCTTCGCTGCTATCTCCAGAAAATGAGCTAAACAGTAGTGGTGTAGCCCTTTATTATAGGCATAGAAATGACCCCAAACTATTAGATTTAATTTTATAAAGATTCGTCCATCGAAATATAATAAACTATATATACAAACCCTAGCCGCCAATGTCAAGATCGACTAGGGGTCGATCTAGCGGGCGACCACCCAGGTCGACGTGGCAGTGGTGGAGGGACAAGGTATTTATTACCCTTTATATATTTGTTTTTTTTATTTTTCGCCCATTTTCATACTTCATCCGTACCTTTTTTATGTAAACTCCATTCGCGAAGTTCCAAATATGAAAATTTACAAGAATTTTGTGACAAATGCAACGATTCAACTCTCGTAGTCAAATTCCATCGTTCGCTAAAATTCCATTTTTGAAATCTTATTAATTAATTATCGCTAAAATTCCGGATTATTACCATATGCACTATGTCAAACACATTACATCAAAAAGATGTTGTCATAATTCGAACATTCGAAATTTAAGAAATATAATACGCCTTTTTACTCAAGTGCTAAACTAGAAAGGAATAATGGAAGGTCAATTGCACAACTAAAGTATGCTAGGGAAATTGGCTGCTTAACGTATCTTACGCATTGCACTATGCCAGATATAGCTTTCGATGTATGTAAATTGAGCATGTTCACTAGCAATCCAAGCGGAGAACATTGAAAGGCAAGTAGTAGAGTATTTGGTTATCTTAAGAAGACCATAAGACTTTCCTTATTCTATAATGATTTTCTAACAACTTTAGAAGGATATACAGATGCTAGTTGGATTAATGATGCAAAAGACAACATGTCAACATCTGGTTGGTTGTTTTTCCTTGGAGGAGGTGCAATATCATGGGCATTTGGCAAAAAAACATGTATATCACACTCAAATATGGAGTCAGAGTTTTAAGCATTGGCTGAAGCAGGTAAAGAGGATAATTGGATTACGAACTTATTGTTGGATATAAAGTTACGTCCTGGACCTATGCCTCCTATTTCCATACACTGGGATAGTCAAGCTACCCTGTCCAGGGCTTATAGTAATACTTATAATGGAATACCCAGACTTATAAGCTTAAGACGTGAGTATATAAGACAGTTGATTAAAGATGGAATCACCACAATAATGTAAAGAATATTAAGAACTTGGCTGATCCCTTCGCAAATGGTCTACCTGGAGATGTGGTGAAAGGTACATGGATTGAAATGGGATTAAAATCTATAAAAAAATAAAATCATAAATAATGGTAAACCAACCTCAAACTAAAATTCTATGGTTATAAGGTTTAAAGGGTAATAACAAGTTTTTTAGAAGTGATTGCAAAATGCTAATGAAACTGCCAAGACTGAATTAGCATAAAACACACTACGATTTAGAGGTCGAAAAAATGTTCATAATGAGGTAAACAAGAGTCCAAGTAGTGGGGCATACACAATAAACTTCACCTATGTGAATGTTGGAGTGGTGCCGCTCCTCAAGGGAGTTTCAGGTTTACTCTTTGGATTATTCATGAAACCAGGAAGCAAGCACATGGCCATAATAGTGCCAAGAAAATTAAAAAAATCATTTATAAATGTAAATAATACATGTGTACCTTATATATTCGAAATTATTATAAAGAGTAATAAGATAAAAGCCGCACTGATAAACCAGCACATTATATTCCACAACAAAATGGTTTAGCAGAAAGTAAAAACCGCACTTTGGTAGAAATGGTAAATTGTATGCTTGTAAAATCTATGCTTTACTGGTGAAGCTTTAAATGTAGCATGTTATTTACATAATAGAATTGTTTCTAGAAGGAAAAATCTATGCCCCTATGCACTATATCAAATACGTAGTTACATAGCAAAGATGTTGTCAAAATTCTAACACTTGAAATATAAGGAATATAATATGCCTTTTGACTCAAGTGTTAAACTAGCAGGGAATGATGGAAGATCAATTGCACAACTTGAGCATGGCAGGGCAATTGGCTTCCTAATGTATTTTAGGCATTCCAATAGGCCTGATATATCTTTCACCGTATGTAAATTAAGAAGGTACACTAGCAATTCAAGCGAAGAACATTGGATGGCAATTTGTAGAGTATATGGTTATCTTAAGAAAACCATAAGACTTGCCCTATTCTACATTGATTTTCCAGCTACTTTAGATGGATATATGGATGCTGCTAGATTAATGATGCAAAATACAACATGTCAACATCTGGTTGGTTGTTTCTCCTTGGAGGAGGTGCAATATCATGGGCATCTAAGAAACAAACATGCACATCACGTTCGACGATGGAGCCAGAGTTTATAACATTGGTTGCAGCAGGTAAAGAGGCTGAATGGATTAGGGACTTATTATTGGATATAAAATTATGTCCTAAACCTATGCCTCTTATTTCCATACATTGGGATAGTCAAGCTACCCAGTCTGGGGTTTATAGTAATACTTATAATTGAAAATCCAGACGTATAAGCTTAAGACACGAGTATGTAAGAAAACTGATTAAAGATGGCATCATCACAATAATATGTGTAAAGACCAGTAAGAACTTGGAAGATCCCTTCAAAAAAGGCCTAGCTAGAGACGCGGTGAAAGGAACATCAATAGAAATAGAATTAAAACCTATAAAAATTAAAATCACAGACAATGGTAACCTAACCTCAAACTAAAATTCTATGGTTATAAGGTTTAAAGGGTAATAACAAGTTGTTTAAAAGTGATTGCAAAAAGATGATGAATCTGCCAAGACTGGATCAACATAAAACACATTAGGTTGAAAAATGTTCTTAATGAGGTTAACAAGTATCCAAGTAGTGAGGCGTATATAATAAACTTCAACTATGTGAATGTAGGAGTGGTGCCGCTCGTTGTGAAAATTATAGATTTACTCTGTGGATCATTCTAGAAACAGGAAGCAAGCACAGGGCCATAATAGTGCTAAGCAAAACCAAGAAATTATTTTTAGATATAAATATTGCATGTGTATCTAATATATCTTGTATTATTATAAAGAGTAATAAGTTAAAAGCCAAGGCTACCTACTTCTTTGATAAAACTTTGACATGTTAGTACTAATTGAAGGTTTAAGTCGTAAACACATTTCTGTATCCATGTGATTTTGAAGTTGGCACTCACTAGAGACCAAGATAAACTAAAAAAAGTATTTGTACAATTAAAAGTGGGGGATTGTTGGGTGTTTAATTGTACAAAAAGCTAAACTAGTTTTATACTAGTCCCACATTTCCTAAAGATCAATCACATAAGGGGTATATATACTAATAGTTAACATGTCTATTAGTTAAAATAGAGCATGAATTGTATTGGCTAGGCAGGAAAGCACATGAATTCTCAAAAGCACTTATCATGCACATGCATGGCCCTGCCTGGCCGCGACCTCTGCAACAGTTAAGACTGTTTTGAACAAACTCAACTATTGGTTTTTCAATTCGAAAAATACAACTACTATTATTTAACAGTCATGACTATACGGAGGGACACATACTTTTCTATATATACTCCATTTTTTGCCTCCTGGAAACTCATTTTTCAAAACCACAATATAATAATTTTTGTTTCAAGGAGTTCAGATTATTCATCTCCATTACTCCACTCTCAGTTGTATTCTAGGAAAATTATTCGCTTGGAATCTTTAGTAAACCCAATCCGAGTGAGGGCGAATAGCTTTTTAAAGAAAGCGTCCACGTTCAGATACGCCTCAGAGCCTCCTTCATATTTCCATATCCATTCTCTCCCAATAGTCTAACAATCTTAAAAATTTATTACCAGCACTGTTGAGACTGAAGCCAACATGGGGTCTATCAAACTCATGAACCATGACATGATCAAAATTGACCAATTCGATGGAAACAACCTTACCCGTTGGCAAGACAAAATGACTTTTCTGCTCACTGCGCTTTGTTTGTCTTATCTTCTTAATCTTGAATTAGCCTGCACTTTCTCAGCCAACTGCCGTAGATACAGATGATGTGAAGAATGGGTGCGTTAAACGTACTAAACACACACTCCTTTTTCACGGTCACATCTTAAATGATTTGTTAGATCGTCTATATGATTTCTACAAGGAGATGAAGACACTACTGGAAATTTGGAATGCTTTGGAAAATAAATATAAGGTCCAAAAGGAAGCTACGAACAAATTTCTTGTCACTAAATATTTTGATTTTGAAATGGATGATAATAAACTTATTCTCAATTAAGTTTATGATTTATAAGGGATTGTTCATAAACTGGCTGATCTGAATTTAATACATCCTGAATTGTTCAAGTTGGTGTAATAATTGCACAACTGCCTCCAACTTGGAGTAATTACAAAAACAGGAAAATATTGTGATGGACAAAATTAACAAAAAATTTATTCATAAGGACAAGAGGCTAAAATTTTAACCATAAGGACAAGCTTTAGTGTAAAGTGTGAAATGATAGCGGGCCCCTGAATTTCTCCCTTTACACTAAAAGGTGTCCTTCTGGTTAAAATTTTAAGCTCTTGTCCTTATGGGTAAATTTTTTGTTGAGTTGGTCCTTGTGCCTAAAAATCCCTTACAAAAAATGCTTTACCACAAAATAGAAGATTTCACTTTGGAATAGATTTAAAAGCACCTTCTAATAGAATAAGAGTCTCGAAATCGATAACAGAATGGAAATCTATCTAAAAGTGATATTCAGGTTGTGGAAACAGGAGCTCGGAGTAAGAATACTAATAAAAAGCGCAGTTCAATTGAAATCCTTCTGCAAATAATAACAACAAGAAGAAAACTGACATTATGCCAGAGACTGCTGTGCCCCAAAGAAAACTGCATATATGGTAGAAGAAGATCTTATGGTCATGGTCACTAATATTAACATGGATAATACATCAGATTGCTGTTGCTTTTATTCTGGGGCGACTGTTCATGTTTGCATGGACAAGTCGTTGTTTAAAACCTATGAAGTTATCAATGATGGCCAAGAAGTTCAGATTGGGGATCATAACCAAGCCAAGGTTGTTGGTAAAGGAATGTTACCCTGGATTTTACTTTTGGAAAGGTTGTCACACTTATCATTGTTCTTCATGTGCCAAATATCAAGAAAAAAATCATTTTGGTAGATCTAGTGTGCAAAATAAGATTTCAAGTTGTATTTGAGTCTGGTAAAGTCACTGTTACAAAAAATGGAAAGTTCGTAGGAAAGGGATACGATTTAAATGGAATGTACAAACTAAGTGTTAGTAATTATAATGCTTCTACTTATATCATTGAGTCATCTAATTTACGGCATAATGAATTAGCACATTTAAACTACAAATCCATTACAACCAAATGTAAATTCGATTTAATAAACTCTAGTGGATCCAGCTGTGATAAATGTGAGATATGTGCAAAAGTCAAGATCACTAAGAAACCTTTCCCTAACATTAAATAAAATTATGAAATTTTAGATGAAATACATTATGATATCTGCGAATTAAATGGCACTTTGATCCATGTGGGTAAAAGGTATTTCATTACATTTATGGATGATTGCTTGAGATACACCAACGTATATCTTATGACACATAAGAATGAAGCCTCCAACAAATTTCAGACTTACAAGTCCGAAGTAGAAAACCGAATAAATAAGAAAATTAAGGTTTTTCTTAGTGATAGAGGGATGGAATATTATTCTAATGAAATTGATGATTTATGCGAAAATATGGAATCACTCATGATAAAAAAACACCTTATACTTCGCAACAAAATGGTCTAGCGGAAAGAAAAATCCACACTCTTGTTGAAATGGTGAATTATATGCTTATAAAATTTATGTATTATGATGCGAAGCTTTAAATACTTCATGCTATTTGCATAATAGAATTGTTTCTAGAAGGACAAATCTATGTCCCTATGAACTATGAAATAACAAAAAGCCAAATTTAACATATCTTAAAGTACGGGGATGTTTGGCTTATTATAAGGTTCTTGACCCTAAAAGGAAAAGGTTGGGTCCAAAAGCACTAGGAAATGTTTTTGGGATACGGTGAACACAATAAGGCATGCAGACTTCTTGATCTAAGTTCTAATACCATTGTGGAGTCATGTGATGTAGAACTTTTTGAGAATAAGTTTTTCAAAGATTCTGAAATTGTTAATAACTCTTCTGGTGGTAATAGCAATATTAAGAAATAGTCTTACCCCGAGAATAAGTCTCAAGTCGATAAAAATGAAGACTAGTATAACAAAGAAACACAAAATTTTAAAAGGCAATGAAAAGAGAAAGAGTTGCACTCCAATTTTATATTATCTCAAGATCTGCTTTTCTTAGTCGAGGGAAATAGAGAAAATATAACAAAAAACACACCTATTGTTATAAATACTAAAGAAGAACCTAAAGTTACATTGAAGCGATGAACTCAAAAGATGCATCCTTTTGGAGATAAGCAACAAAAAATGAGATAGATTCTATAATGTTAAACAAAACCTGGAATCTGGTTGATCTGCCAATTGGCTCTAGAAAAATTGGGTGTAAGTGGGTTTTTAAAAGGAAATATGGACCTAGTAATGTAGTACCTACCATTAAAGCAAGACTTGTTGCGAAAGGGTTTAGGAAAAATGGGGAATTGATTATTTTTATACTTATGCTCCAGTAGCACAAGTAAGTTCAATTCCAATTCTCATATTGTTGTCTTCAATATATCATCTTCACATCCATCAAATGGGTGTGAAGACTGCATTACTAAATGGAGATATGAATGAAAAGAGATATATATAGAACAACCCAAAGGATTTGTCCTTTCCGGAAAAGAGAAAAAAGAATATAAATTAAATAAATCTTTATATGGATTGAAACAAGCTCCAAAACAATGGCATAAGAAATTTGGCTCTTCCATACAATCTTTTGGGTTTGTTCACAATAGCACTGATGATGTGCTTA
Organism: Allium sativum; assembly: GCA_030737875.1. Lineage (NCBI taxonomy): Eukaryota > Viridiplantae > Streptophyta > Magnoliopsida > Asparagales > Amaryllidaceae > Allium > Allium sativum. Next base: position 279,966,290 of record CM060912.1, on the reverse strand, counting down.
TTCAAAGTTTACAGAAGAATTTAGTGTCATAATATGTTTATATGTTGATGATATACTCATATTTGGAACAAATATATTGTGCATCTTAGAGCCAAAGAATATCTATCTTCTATATTTAAAATAAAAGATCTTGATGAAGTAGATATTATCTTAGGACTCATAGTTATAAAGCACTCTCATGGATAGGCACTATGTCAAACACATTACGTCGAAAAGATGTTGTTAATTTCGAACACTCAAAATTTAAGGAATATAATGTGATTTTTTACTCAAGTGTTAAACTACAAACGAATAATGGAAGGTCAAATGCACAACTGAAGTATGCTAGGTTAATTGGCTACTTAACGTATCTTATACATTGCATTAGGCTAGATATAGCTTTCGACGTATGTAAATTAACAGGTTCACTAGAAATCCAAGTAGAGAGCTATGGAAGGTGATTAGTAGAGTATTTGGTAATCTTAAGAAGGCCATAGGATGTGCTTTATTCTACAATGATTTTCCATCTACTTTAGAAGGATGAACGATGCTAGCTAGATTATTAATGCAAAAGACAACATTCAACATTGGTTGGTTGTTTCTCCTTAGCAGAGGTGTAATATCATGGGCATCTAAGAAATACACATGCATATCACACTCGACATGGAGTCAAAGTTAATAGCGTCGGCTGCAGCAGGCAAAGAAGCTGACTAGGTTAGGAACTTTTTGTTGGATATATAGTTATGTCCTAAACCTATGCCTCCTATTTCCATACATTGTGACAGTCAAGCTACACTTTCCAGGGTTTATAGTGATACTAATAATAGATAATCAGGGCCTATAAGCTTAAGACATGAGTATGCGAGATAGCTGATTAAAGATGGAGTCATCACAATAATGTATGTAAAGCTAGTAAGAACTTGGCAGATCCCTTCACAAAAGGCCTACCTAAAGATGTGGTGAAAGCGACATCGATAGAAATGGGATTAAAACCTACAAAAAAAATACAAACAATGATAACCCAACTCAAACTAAAATTCTATGGTTATAAGTATTAAAGGGTAATAACAACATGTTTAGAAGTGATTGCTAGATGCTATTGAAAGTGACGATTCTTAATGAGTTTAACAAGTGTCCATGTAATGGACGCATATATAACAAACTTAACCTGTATGAGTGTAGGAGTGATGTCGCTCCTCACAGGAGTTTTAGGTTTACTCTTTCAATCATTCACGAAACCAGGAAGCAAGCATATAGCCATAATAATACTAAGAAAAATCAAGAAGTTATTCTTAATAAGTTAAAAACCAAGGTTACCTACTATTTTGATAAGACTTTGATATATTACATGTGTATCTAATATATACAAATATTACATGTGTATTAAATATATCTGGTATTATTATAAAGATTAATAAGTTATAAACCAAGGCCACCTACTACTTTGATAAAACTTTGATATATTAGTACTAATTGAAGGTTTAAGTCATAAACACCTTCTCATATCCTTGTGATATTAAAATATGTTTTTTTTTGGATTTGGCAATCATTCGAGAACAAGATAAACTAAAAGAAGTATTTGTACAATTAAAAATAGGGGGTTGTTGGATGTTTAACTGAACAAAAAGCAAAACTAGTTTTATCTTAGTCCCACATTTCCTATAAATCAATCACATGTGAGGTATATACCAATAGGTAACATTCATATTAGTTGAATTAGAAATAGAGTAAGGAAAATCAAAAGAGAAACCGTTAGTAGAGGATGAATAGTATGGGCTGGGCTGGGAAGTGCGTGAGCGTGCATGAATTCGCAAACGCACTTATCACGCACTACACACACGCCTGCGTGGCCCTGCCTGGCCAGGGTCTCTGCAATAGTCATGATTGTTTTGATGGAACTTAACTGTTGGTTTCTCAATTTGAAAAATGCCACAACTGTTATTTTTCAGCAGTCGCGACTATACTAAGGGACACATACTTGTCTATATATACTCCATTTTCTGCCTTCAAAAAACTCACTTTTAAAAATGCAATAAAATATTTCTGTTTCGATGAATTCAGAATTGTTGTCTGCATTCCTCCTCCACGGCATGTTGTATCCTAAAAGAAGTTTTCTCTTCGACTCTTCAGTAAACTCAATTCGACCGAGGGTGAGTAATTTTTTAAGACACACTACGCTCGGATTGTCTTATCTACTTAATCTAGATCCACCTGTGCTTCCTCATTCAACTACCATAGATATAGATAATGTGAAGAAGGCACATGCTAAAAGTACCGAACATACAATCCTTTGTCAGGTCACATCTTAAATGCTCTATCGGATCGTCTTTATGACTTTTACAAGGAGATGAAGACAACATTGGAAATATGGAATGCTTTTGAAAATAAATATAAGGTCCAAGAAGAAAGTACGAACAAATTTCTCATCATTGCATATTTTGATTTTGAAATGGATATTAGTAAACCTATTCTCAGTCAAGTTTATAATTTACAAGGGATTGTTCAAAAACTAGTTGGTCTGAATATAAGGCTTTTTGAATTGTTTTAAGTTGGTGAAATAATTGCAAAACTGCCTCCATTTTGGAGCAATTATAGAAAAATGATCTTCCCAAAAACAGAAGACTTCACTTTGGAACAATTCCAAAACACTATCGAATTAAAGAAGAGTTTCGAATTGGGAAAACAATTGAAAATTTTCCAAAAGTGATATTCAGGTTATGGAAATAGGAGCCCAGAGTAACAATACCAATAAAGAGCGTGGTTTCAATGTAAAGCTTCCTGCAAATAACAAGAAAAAGAAAACTGGAAAGTGTTACAACTGTGGTAAAAACATACATTATGTCAGAGTCTGTTGCCCCCTAATGAAAAGCTATCAAGATGGTAGAAGTAGGACTTGTGGCCATGGTCAATGAAATTAACATAGCTGATACATCAGATAGATAGTGGCTTTTTTGTAGGGGTAACTGATCATGTTTGCAAGGACAAGTCATTGTTTAAAACCTATAAAGTTATCAATGATGGTTAAGAAGTTCATATGTGTAACATCCCGTATTTTGCTAGCTAGATATTTAAATTATTTTATTATTTTAATATCGATTTGGTGTTATAAATGAACTTATAATTATGATTCGAACTCGTAAACACTACGGTAACTTACAATTCGATGGAGTTTACGTTAGTGGTGATGATGGAGTTCGGCTCTGAGATGGGCGCAGTGTCAGGTGGTGTTAGAAACTTTGAATGGGAGAGCTTTCATGGGGATGAAGGAGGACACTGTAGTGATGAAGGGGAGCTCGTGGTGAACTTTCGCCGATGCTTAATGGCTGCTGCTTGCGGTGGAGCGCACTTACAGTGATGGCGGACGGACTAACACAGTGGAGAATGCAGCGAGTAGTGGTGAGTATATATTTGGAATGAAGGGTGTTTAGTGCATGGATAGGGGGGTCAATACGTGAAAATGGTAAAAGCTTTAACAAGAATAGGCAAGTGGGAAGGCTGTGAAAAACACGGTGAGTTGTGTGTGTGAGTAGCGGAGTGGAGAGTAGGAGCTGGGTTGCATGGTATAACAATGGGAGAGGTGAGCTTGGCGGATGAGTTTGGCTGTGATGCCGAGGAGTTGAAGGGGTGCCAAGTTTTTTTAGTAGTAGGTTATATAAAATACAGGGAAGGTGCGAGGCAGACAAGATAAGGGGAGTGCGGAGGATGAGCAGATGGTTGGGGAACGGAGTGCGTTGGTCTGGGATTTGGCTGTAGCGTGAAGCCGGTTTCTGTTCTGGAGGACGAGAGAGGCACATACGGTGCAGGTGGGGGAAAGAAGCAGGGCCATGACGCCGAGGCTCTTGTAATCGGTGAAACGTGGTGTAGTGCAGACCGTTCATATGGTGTGTAGCGTTGGACTCGTTTAAATTATTAGACCCTTATAAATTAATACATACAGTTTTTGTTTAAATTTTAATATAATGCACTCGAAGAAGGTTTATACGGGTTGAAACGGAATTAAGTTTGCTTAAATCTTATAATTATGGTGTCTAATCAATTTTAATTATGCCTAAGTGACTTAGTATGTGACCAGTTCGATTTGAAGGCCAAATAATCATTAGTACATATGAAATGAAGCCTGCATGTAAACATAAATGTTCCAAATTCATTTCTTTTAAGTGCCCAGTTATAATGAATAACATGCCGTAGAGTAAATGGATATGCCTAATCATATTATTAAAATTTCCTAATACAAGCCTAAGTTTTACTTCTAGTAAAGTAAATGTGTCTAAACAACTTTTACTATGCCTTAGTATTAAGGGAGGTCTAATCATAATTGAAGAAACAAAGTAGGATTTAGCGAAAATAGTATATAGGCTTGGCCAAATTTAAAACAAGTAGTATATATACACCTTATTAGTATTCAAAGTGCAAAATAGATGTGTATACAATGTAGTGATTCCAAAAGGGACATATCCATGTTTCAAATGCGCCTGCATACGAGGAAGTTTGGAAAAAAGAAAATGATGTTTTCTAACCCATTTTAAAACATTGATAATCTTAGTTATATATATATATATATATATATATATATATATATATATATATATGCAAATAAGGAATAAATTAATAAGATTTATTATTAGTTATATGCAATGAATGGTTTTGTAAAGTAGTCGGTTTATCGTGTCTAATTGGATAACATATAACGTACCACTTGAGTAAGATTTATAACGTGACCAGAAATTATTGTAAAAGGCCAAATCATGTATATAAATTAGCTGTCTTAGCTAAATCGCTATACATGCCTAGCTAATAGAGATGTGATAACATAAATTGGAAATTAGGATATTTCTAAATATGAATAATATTGCTTATATAAAGCGAATAACGATCAAATTTATAACAGTGTCATACGTACACAGAATCATATCAAATCAGAAGCGTTGGACCGATATCAATGGACGAAAGTTTTGGAATTGGAACGAATGGAGTGAACGCAGTTGAAAGCTTGTAACACAAACCGTTTTGACAACGAATGGAAACTCAAGGTGAGTTCACCTCACTTAGTTTTATCCCATTTATATTTATATAAGTTGGGTTTTAAATATTTGTGTGCCATGGTCGTTAATTGGTTGATGGATTCTTGAATTGCTGTTATATATTGTTTGATGGTTGAATATTATATCTGTTTATGAAAATAAATACTATTGTTGAAATAACGTATTTGAATGCTGGGAAAACAGGTTGGAGGGATCCAACTGGATTCCTCAAATTTTTTATTTATTTTTATATTACAATTATATGAACTGTAACTGTTATGACTGGATGATTGATTGATCATTGTTTGTTGAATCTAAATTCAACGGTTGTTTTGTTTTAACCAATAAACAAGTATTGATTGAGTAATTGGCAGCAGTTGGCCTAAAAATAAAGGTGTTACAAATATTGATTTACCGTCGGTTGAATCAACGATAATAAAGTTGTGAAAATTATTTGTAACCAAAGATAGATTTTTAATCTATATATTTAAATAAAAGTTCAATAAAGGAAATTAAGGTTTTTTATTTATTTTATAAGTTTAAGTACATTTTAAATAGTTTACAAAACAAAGTCTTACGTTAATGAGATTTATAAGGAGACGAGCAGAAACTAGTGCAATAGTTAAGAGTTGAATTAATTGTTTCAAGAAACCAATAAATAGAATTTATTTAGAATTAATTGTGTTGTTAATTAATTTAAAGAAATGAATAATTCGAATTGGTTAACAGAATGATCATATTTTAGAATTGATTGATTTAGTTTGATGTTAATTGATCTAATGGACTGGATTATTGAATATTGTTTTTAATTCAATAAAATTTTTAAAAAATTTACTATTAAAGAACTTAACCATTTCCATGGTGGTTAACAAAAAGTAAATGATTTTTATTAATAACAATTTAAGTGATTACTTCTCAAATGAGATACACTTAAGTAAGTAACCGAATGGGGGATGGAATGTGATTAAGTATTGAGAAGGAATTATGAATGAGTTCGATATAAAACCCCAGTTTGATAACGAAGTTATAAAAGAGATTTTGAGCTGTTGAAGTAACTTAGATAAATGTTTATTTAACATTTAAAGTAGGTGAAAAGGAGATCAAGATAAAACGGGGTTTATTTGAACCTGAGTTTATAAGTAAAGTTTGTAAAAAGGAATGTGATGATAAACGTGAATTTTAAGTTAATGGAACATAATAATAGAATTAAGTGAGATGAATGGAGTAGAAACGAGAGTTTTAAATTTGAAAATGGTTGAATGATTAGAAGTGGAATAATACGAGCTGATAAGGATTTAAGTAATGAAAAGAAAAAGGGGTTTAAGAATATAAGTGATATTTCCAATATAAAGGAGATAAAAGGAGTTTTGATAAGAATATAACGGTATTATGAATGGGATGAGATTGAATGGGTTTATTAAAAGGAAAATAAGTGTTTATTTTGTTTTCCCAGCAATGGAAATCAAAGTGACTTTGTAACGATATTTTTATATGGAATTCAATGGAACTCAAATATTTGGTATATATTTGTTCATGCATGAATTAATGTTAAAGTGTTTAAAAAGGGCTTTGTGAATATTCCTAAAATAGAGTAAGAAGTAAATACTGTGTTTTAAGATACTAAAAGGTTAAGAAGTTTTTAATTTGTTTTAAATTAAAAAGGGCCAAATGTTGCTAAGTACTGAATCTATAAATTTATTTTATTTTCATGATTGAATGATTGTTTATCTGATAGTTAAATAACCGACTATCAAATCTAGCCAATACGATTGTGGTATGGAAAGACCGGGATCGAATTTATATTCAAAATCCATTCCGACCAATGAATATGTAAACGTTGAAGATATCATCCACTGAGTGAGATGGAGCAATTGAAGACCGTGGATCTTCATAAGCGGAAGGATTACTTGTCGAATATTCTCTGGTTGTAAAGCCAGAGGTATTTTAACGTGATTCGGTCGTAAGTGAGATTATACGGATTGCAAGGACTACTTGCTACTGATCCGTAGGGTAATTCAAGGATGCAATAGGAGAGTGCCTTTGGTTTGTCCAATCCCAGGACAACTTGTATGGACATGTGTCTGACAAAGTATTTCCAAAGGGATTACGTACGTTGATTTCCTCAAACGTATTTCTATGGCAGCGGAGAAGACACCTTCTCCTAACTTATCAACCCGGGTATTTTTGTGGAAATAAATTAGTAATTTCTAGAGGATCTGACGATGTGACATTCAAAGCAAATGGTGGCCAGGTATTCCAAAAGATACGTTATGACCTCAAGCCTCACAACCGGGAAATGAAAAAAATCGGGCAGGCAGCATAGCTATGTGGGTCGCTCCCATCAGGGTGTATAATCGCCTTTCTAGAGATTTCATTTCATTCTTTATCTATTTCGATGTTGTCCCTTTTCGGGAAACGGTTGCTGATCCCAACCATTGGTGATATACATTCGATACACTCAAGCGAAATGAGTGGTCGGTCATGTGTGGCCGGGTTGCAAGATGTTCTTGTTGAACCCAATGTATTCGCCTCTAGAAATACACTATCGGCAGGTGGTTCCATACCTTGTCATAGTCAAAATCCAATATCCAATAAGTGCTCACGGATTTGATTGTAGACTATATATGTGCAGCGTGAATGCAAGCGTTCCGCTAAATTGATATCTATTTGTGTTTAAACACTAGTATAATATCAGACAAGTATACGATTTCAAAGTGGTTTTGGTTATCGTAAGATAAAAACCATCCATGTTTATGTGTGGATCGGTATTATGATTATCTTTTCTTTCGAAAAGGAATTTTAACTTTAAAATCAAGTTGGATGTTACCCATATACTTATTGTGTTGTTCTCACTCTGGTTCACTAGACTAACCTGGTATTTGTAATGCTCGGGTTAGACCGGGTTGTACATTTCCAGGTTATCAGATGCTGCGAAGTCCAGAGACGAGATGGATGGGTTCAAACATATGATGTCATATAATATTTTTCCGCTGGGTGAGGACAGGTTATTACAACTGTCCAGATGTGTTGACTATAAGTTGTACTCTGATAATTGTAAGTATTTATTTCAAGCTCTCAATAAAGATTATTTCTATATTATATTTTGTTCCGCTGCAATGTGAGACTCTGATATTGCATTCTTCTTCTTCTATCCTAATATTTCTTTCTTATCACACCCTCTACTTTCTTTCTAATAACTATCTGTTGTTTTCGATACTTGGGTTTTGACAAGTAGTACGGGTTTTATGTATTATTGTCGATGTCCGGGCATCGAACCCGCTGGGTTGTTACAGTGGTATCAGAGCTATTGGTTTAGCAATAACCTTAAGTCTATGGTGTAACTCGATAGAGATGGGGTTAGTAATACCCTAGATCGAGTAGAGTGTATATATATGATAGCGCTTATTTGTAGATTTTATAAAAATGTTTTATATTGTGTTATTTGATTGGTTCAATATTAAATTAGCAACTAACCTGATATTATTTTATAAATTGGGTAAATGAAATAATTTCGCTCGAAAAATATCTTTGTATATAAAGAATTTTTCTTAACCAATTATTGAAATATTGGTGTGATTGATGGATTTGCTGGTATTCAAATTTGATGGTGAATTTGTAATGGTTTAGTATAATCAGGGAAATTTCATATATGAAATTAGTAAAATAGGATTTCCAGTTGTAATTTAAATAAATCAGGATTTGGATCATGAAATGGAAGTAAACTAATTGGAAAATCAATTAGTGATTGAATATGAATTGAAAGTAGTTTGGTCAAGTGAAGTTAATCCAAAATGAATATGGATATTGGAATTAAACAAGAATGATTCCGAATTTGGAAATTTGGTGAATATAATTCAATGGAAAAGAATTGGGTATTATCGATTGATATGAAAACCCAAGTAAATATAATCAAGTAAAGATGGATGTTGAATATAAATTAAATGGAATGATTTGATTGGGTGATTGTGCATTGTTCGTTGGTTGTATATATATTCATCAACAGTTTAAAAAAGTGTTGAATGGATTGAAACTAAATTCCAGTATAATAATTTGAATAAATCAAATATGAAATTAAATCGTATATGTGTTTAATTTGGGAATTCGTATAGTTATACTAGTTAACGATTGAAATATTATTTAGAATTTCATGTATTGGTTACTCACATGGTGGATTGAGTTGTGTACAGATGCTAGGAGGGTTCGAGGCTGATTTTGGTTGAATATATCGCAATAAATTGAGCCAGTATGCTCGATAGCACTCGTATAAGGCACGCTTACGCGAAAATGTAAATTTTTGGGTTTTGAATTTTGTTTCCGACAGTCTGGGTCGATATATATATATATATATATATATATATATATATATATATATATATATATATATATATATATTTGTTAATCCTGCGATATCGCATAAATCCCTCCGTACAAGGGAGACTCTGTTGAACTTTTCCGGGAATATAATGTGTTTTTTTGTGATATTTTTGAAATTTTTATTTACAATAATAGATTGGTTTTTTATTTATAATAAATTGGGTTTTAGAAAAGATAACGGGTTTGTAGCATTTTTTGCTAACTTAGTAATTTCGGGGATGAAATTCTTTTAAGGGGGAAGGAATGTAATGTCCCGTATTTTGCTAGCTAGATATTCAAATTATTTTAATATCGATTTAGTGTTATAAATGAACTTATAATTATAATTCGAACTCGGAAACGCCGCGATATTTCATAACTTACAATTCGAAATTCATGTATATCGGTACCAATATAAAACGATCAATTACAATTGACGATGAAATTAGATAATCATATGAAATAGAACGTTCAAATCAATGCATTTTTACCTTAGGATGAGGCCCGTGCTTCGCACACGGGAAATTGTTCAATATATTATATAGACTAAAATAAAATAAAATGCAAAGGACCGACAAATAAATAAGCAAAACTACAACCAAAAGCATTAGACCAACAACACCAAAGACCCCGCATGTAGAATCTGGAGCCACCATAACACCAAACAAAGCCCGAACTTAAGGCGGTTATTTTAACTATAAAGGCCAAATTCAATAATCCTAATCCGAGCTTAAAGACCAGTGCAATTGACAACAAACTACATCTAGTCCGAGGCTTTAGCAAAGTAATACCACGGTTGAGACTAATCTTGGAAGCGAAGCTTACCTCAGTGAATTCTAGATCTACCGAACTGTTAATATAGCAGTACCCAAGTAAAATTAAGGTACACAATATATCAAGTAAAAATAACATTCAAAACTGCAACGTTTGCAGCATTTAATCAGTAGCTAATGAATTATCAAGAACTGCAGCATTTTCAATATTTAGTACAACAGTAATCAAAATATTTTTCGAAATCAAACATTATGCCATGAACGAATGCATGAAATGGTATCACAACAAAAAGGGCAAAAGTCAGTTCCTTATCTTCTGTGCAATATCCTAAGATATTGACTGGTTTTAGATATGATAATCTTCATTAAGAAATCAACTTCGTCCTGCAAAAAAATAAGCTGATTAGAACTTACAGTATTTAAACAACACCTTACCTATAAACAATAGTAAACTTGCACTCAATAACAATGTGCAAGTTGCATATAACTTGAAATGCAATGAATACACAAAATCAATCAAATATATATATATATATATTAATATATATATATATATATATATATATATATATATATATATTGTTTCTTTGGGTCCAGACTACATCATATTCCTGCATTCCCATTTTTATTTCCTTGCGTCAAAAAAATTAATTGCCTTACGCCCCACACCTTTTGTTCCTTGCACATGAAGGCAATTCGAAAACCGTGAGCCCCAAGTTTTTCTTGAATCTCCCACCCCCATACACCTACCCTAATCGTGTCTATACACCTAAGAGTAAATATATAAATATAAAACAAGCCGTGGCTACCACGTATCCTCTCACTAAATAAACAACAATGTCTTCTTTTTGAGATTAAAATAATCCATTTCTTTATCCATTTTATATCTTCCTTCCACAGAACCAACACATGAGCTTCATTAAATCCAAACTCCTCTCTGCTAATAGACAAACACACAAAGCTTCCCGTACTATTTTGTGCGTCGAGATTCTTAACGGAGGGAAGTTCCAGCGAGCGTTGGTGATCCAATAAGATGGTGGTGGCGGGGTTTTTATGGGCTGAGGTGGTGGACTTTATCGAAATGCAGTAGCGTTGGTCAGACAAGGGAAGAGTTTACGTCAGTGGTGACGCTGGGGTTCGGCTCTGAGATAGGCGCAGTGTCAGGTGGTGTTAGAAACTTTGAATGGGAGAGCTTTCATGGGGATGAAGGAGGACACTGTAGTGATGAAGGGGACCTCATGGTGAACTTTCACCGGTGCTTAATGGCTGCTGCTTGCGGTGGGGCGCACTTACAGTGATGGCGGATGGACTAACATAGTGGAGAATGCAGCGAGTAGTGGTGAGTATATATTTGGAATGAAGGGTGTTTAGTGCATGGATAGGGGTGTCAATACGTGAAAATGGTAAAAGCTTTAACAAGAGCAGGCAAGTGGGAAGGCTGTGAAAAACACGGTGAGCTGTGTTTGTGAGTAGCGGAGTGGAGAGTAAGAGCTGGGTTGCGTGGTATAACAATGGGGGAGGTGAGCTTGGCGGATGAGTTTGGTTGTGATGCCGAGGAGTTGAAGGGGTGCCAAGTTTTTTAGTAGCGGGTTATATAAAATACAGGGAAGGCGCGAGGCAGACTAGATAAGGGGAGTGCAGAGGATGAGAAGATGGTTGGGGAACGGAGTGCGTTGGTCTGGGATTTGGCTGAAGCGTGAAGCCGGTTTCTGTTCTGGAGGGCGAGGGAGGCACATACGGTGCAGGTGGGGGAAAACAGCAGGGGCATGACGCCGAGGCTCTTGTAATCGGTGAAACGTGGTGCAGTGCAGACTGTTCATATGGTGAGTAGCGTTGGGCTCGTTTAAATTATTAGACCCTTATAAATTAATACATATAGTTTTTGTTTAAATTATAATATAACGCACTCGAAGAAGGTTTATACGGGTAGAAAAGGGTTAAGTGGGTTAAATCTTATAATTATGGTGCCTAATCAATTTTAATTATGCCTAAGTGACTTAGTATGTGACTAGTTCGATTGGAAGGCCAAATAATCATTAGTACATATGAAGTGAAGCCTGCATGTAACACCCCGTATTTTCTACGAACGTATGAGTAACAAATCAAAGGATAATTAATTTTTAAAATAAGAATCAAGGGAAACGGGTTGCGCCATTGCGTTCGTCTCGGAATTCTGCTTGAAAACGAGTTCGAGTTTGCGTAAATCGGAGTTCATATGAAGAAGTTATGGCCTTCCAAAGTTTCAGAAATATTCAGAGTTCAAAACATCTCGAATTCGAATTCAAAATTCGAATTTCAAACGCCGAACAGACTGGGTGGGAAATTTCCTGCCCAGACCCAGGTCGACTGGGGAGTCGACTGGGCAGTCGACCCCCCCAGACCAGGTCGACTGGGCAGTCGACCTGGGTGTCGACCTGGTCCCCGAACCTGGTTTTGAGCCTGGGTGCATTCTTATGTTTCTGGTCCGATTTCTGTCTAGATTCGTTGACTTGACCCTATTTAAACAGCCCCAAACCTAGCCTTCTCTACACACAATTCTATCCTGTTTCTTCTCTGCCTCTGTTCTAAATAAAAAAATAAAAATGGCGTCGCTACTTTGCTGGAATCAAAACCAGAAGCTAATTAACATCAACCTAAGCAACTCAATTCAAACTAGAGATTAAAGCTTCTGCAACGATTCTACAACAATTAAAGTTCTTTCTTTAATCAAACCAAGGCAAGTACAGTTATTTTCCGATATAAACGTTAATTCTGATTGTGACATGAATTGTAAATCTGAATCTGAGATTATGTCTGTTCTGTTCTATTTAGATCTACCTTATTCTGTATTTCTTTCTGCTTTCTGTTCTATAGCCAGGCTGCCACGAGCCTAAGCCAATCTCATAAGAGATTAACATACGCTAAAATATTTGGGACAATAAAATGAATAATGCATGAAATGGGCATGACCGATATGTGACTGATTTGAGGAAAGAACATAGGTTGAACATGGAACTTAGGACATAAATCTAAGGCATATAATTGAACCTATGACTTGAGTTTGTGGCATAAAGAATATTGAACATACGACTTGAGAAGTTGAGGCATAAAATTTATATTGGACATATGACTTAGGAATTGGGGCATAAATTTGACCGTAGGCATGTAATTAGTTTAGATACATATTACATGTTGTAAACTAGATCTGGATCTGAGCAAGCTATGTATGATAATCTGTGATTTGGGGACATAATTCAATATCTGATTTTAAGAATATGATACATGACTAAAACCTAGATTTGTGGCACATTTTAAGAAGGGGAAGGTATGTGACTTAGGTGTAGAAATTAAGATCTATATTAAGATTTGATAACTATCAAATGTGAATAACACCTAAGTAGGAGATTTTTGAATATATGACATGCATTGAAATCAATGGCTATATTTGGTATAATTTATATGTGAATCTTTTGTACTAGGCAAGTTGAACTAAATTAGGACATGTAAATTATGACCATAATCTGTGACATGTAAATTCAATGCAAACGTGGGGTATATGATCATAGTGTGAATCATGACAACTATTTAGGCATGCAAACTTAGGCCAAATTTATAATTAGGAAAGATATGTTTGTGAAACTTTAAGGAATGATTAAATCTGATATATTTGCCTAATCTGCTAGTTCTGTTATATTGCCTAATCTGCTAGTTCTGTTATATTGCTTAATCTGCTAGTTCTGCTCTACTGCCTAGTCTGCTAGATCTGTTCATCTGCCAAATCTGTCATCTGCTAAGTCTGCTGAAAATGCCAAATCTGTTATATGCTAAATCTGCTAAATTACTTAATCTGCTGAATCCGTTAAGTCGCCTAATCTGCGAAAATCTGTTATCTGCTATACCTGTTAAGTTGATATATTCAGTCTGTTATTGACATAATCTGAATTAGCTACGAATAATTGGCATGTATATTAGGCGTGGGCATAAATGGTAAATTATTAATTAATTGGTCGCAAAGATGAACATGGCTAACTCGAGGTTAGAATGAGTTTGCGGCGTAATTCTGCCCGGAACCGCCCGGCACATCTAGTGGCTGCAAACAATAGGTTCTAATATGAGAAGTTAGTCATAACGTGCTTGAAACCCGAGGTTAGACTCAGTTTGCGATAGAAATCTGCCCGGAACCAACCAGCCTAACCAGTAGCCGCAAACTGTCAGTCTAATGTGAGAGGTCTGGGCATTAATTAATGAAAATATGAGATAAATATGATGTCTAAAATCGTGTTGGGCGGATAGGGTTAAACCCACTAGACTGATGAATTTAATAAATCTGTTCCGTGAATCTGTAGGCCTAATTACAAAGTTAGACAAATCTGTAAGTCTGTTAATCTGTAACTGGTTAATCGGTAAGTCTGTTAAATCTGTATATCTGGTCCGTTAGTCTGAAAACTTGTCTGTGAACTAGTTGATTTGAATTCTGTATGTCTGAACTAGTAAACAAGTTAATCTGAAATCTGTTAGTCTGGGGACACAAGGATAGGAAGGGAATTACTTGTGTCATCTGATGTTTGGTACCCATATTAGTCAATAACCCTTTCTGGTATCAAAACTTTGACCCAACAGTAGGTAGGGTCCGGGCACGCTTACTGAACTAATTATAAGCGGATCATTCTGATAATGGCGAGGCGTGTTGATGGTGCATTCCAACCGGGTCATGTGCGTGCATGGATCCCGGCCTGCCTCTGTGGATATAAGACGCCGTGACATCTGTAAATAGGTCTGTGCCAATTGGTTGTCACTTTAGGGAGTGATACACCCTACTGTGGGGCCGACACAGGGTATTTATGTTCAGGGAGCCGATCGCTTGGGGTAGATATTTAGGGTACACTTAGTTCTCTCTGTTTCTGTTGGTACCGTCTGTTTCTGTTGGGTGGCAACACCCGTCTGTTTCTGCGTGGTACCGTCTGTTCGGGTGGTAAAGGCCCAATTACTAGTGTACACCTAATTCTACATTCTGTTTCCGTAGGGATTAATCTGTTTCTGCTTTTGTCTGTTTCTGTTCGGGTGGTAAAGGCCCATTATTAACATTCTGCTTCTGACTGTTTCTATTCGGGTGGTAAAGGTCCATTATTAACATTCTGCTTCTGTCTGTTTCTGTTGGGGTGGTAAAGGCCCATTACTAGCATTCTCTTCTGTGGAAATTATTCTGTACCCGTTTCTGTTTCAGTTTAGACATTAGGGTGACACCTAATTCTGTTATACTAGTATTAGTGCAGAGAAGTGTAAAGTAATAATTTATATCATTCTGTTCTTCTGTAATATCCGCTACACCTGTTACTGTTATCTCTCATCCAGTTTTATTTTCATGTCATGTTATTATTATCTGTTCATAACTGAAAATCACTGGACTTGCCAGACTTTATGTCTGACCTTGCTTGTTTTCACCACTTTTTCTTCCGTTTCCCCCCAGGTTATCCAAGGAGGGAATACTTTAGCTTGATCCGGATTCCTTCTGCCTTAAGTGCTTAAAGTATGGCTTGGCTCTGTATAGCTTCCGTTCTATGGGGATTATGATTTTAAAGTTTTGTACTCTGATGGCTTTTGAACAAGGCTAATATATATGTACTTGAGTTTTTGGTAAAGTTGTAACCAAACAGATTTCTGTCCGCTGCAATAAAGTTATAAAGTTTTTCAAGTACTATTTTTATATCTGTCTTGTAATATTCTATTCTGTTTACTAAAATGCTCCACCAAAGTTAAGGCATTCCCTTTGTGAGTGACCTTAATGGAGGTGGGGTGTTACACTTGGTATCAGAGCTGAAGGTTACCAGATTGGGTAAAGTTTTTGAAAACAATTTTCAAAAAGGTTTTAAAAAGGAAGAATTTTCGAAAGTAAAGCCTATTTTTGAAAAAAAACATAATCCCCAAAAGCCATATATCTATCTTTTGATCCTCCGTTTGAATCTTTGTTTCCATCTTTCTCCGGGGCTCCCGGCTTTCTGGGAGGTTGTAACGACCCGGATTTTTGGCGACTTTGGTTATCGACATAAACACGATGTCGATAACCAAAACATCAAAAAATCCTGGTAATTAATGAAAGAAATTAGAGGGTGAGGATAGATAAGATAGAAACTTAGAATAGAAGAAGAAGAAGAACACAACATCAGAGTACACGAATCTCACAGCGGAACGAATAACATATAATATATAACATAACTTTAAAATATAACAGTTATGTATACCATAGCACTTATCAGAGTACAACACTTACAACACAGCGGAAATAAACTATAGCTATATGATCCAGAAGTCTCCTGCTCCAGCTCTTCAAGTATATCTGTAAATCCCGACTACTTGACTGCCCGTACAAATTTAGGCACCCAAGAGTTTAGGGAAACAAAACAAAATAAACTCTGGGTCAGTCATGGGACTGGTGTGAGTAAAACAGGTTAAACAGGTATATGATATCTCATAAGACCACGCCGTGAATACGGAACGGGTTTTTCCCTCATGAGAATCCAAACATCTTTGACAAAGCAATATCATTCTGATATTATAATAATGTCTAAATACAAATAGATATCAATCTAGTAGAAACGCTTTCATCTCACATTCTACATATATAGTATACAATCAAAATCGCAAGCACATATTGGATAATGGGTTTCCAACTATGACAAGTTATGGAACCACCTTTTGCTAGTGTACCTCTAGAGAGGGATACACTGGGTTCAACAAGAACATCTTGCAACCCGGCCACACATGACCGACCACTCATTTCTCTGAGTGTATCGAATGTATATCACCAACGGTTGGGATCAGCAACCGTTTCCCGAATGGGACAGCATCAACAATAGATTTTTAGAAGTAAATGAAACTCTAGATCAAGTGATTATACACCCTAATAGGCGCGACCAACATAGCCATGCTACCTGCCCGATTTCTGTCATTTACCGGTTGATGAGGCTAGAAGCTACGCTTTATCATCACATCAGATTCACTTCGAATGCCAAATTGTCCGATCCATCGAAAATCACTACTTGACGTCTACAACAGTACATTACGTGTCAGCTAAAAGAAGTTTCCTTATCCGCCTCCACTCTTGGTACGGTTAAAGAAATCAATGTACGTGACCTTTCTGGAAATACTCTGTCAGACATCCATCTTCATTCACTTAAAATGTCACATCGTCATACCCGCCAAATCACAAATTTACTTATCCAAAAATAACACGGGTATACAGCTAAGAGAAACGAATTCCTCCGCCACCAAACGTGAATATGTTTGAACAGATCAACTTACGCGATCTATTGGATATACTCTGTCAGACCTTCATCCATACAAGTTGTCCTGGGACTGGACAAACCGAAGGCACTATTCAGTATATCCATCTTAGTCACTGTTATGTAAGACTTATACAACAGCCCTTGCACTTTACTCTGTCTTCAATTATCTTTGGCATAAATGATTCGCAACGCTTATGCCAATACAGAGTGGTTCTTTGGATAATAATCCAACCGGTCTCTCCATATTAACAACGTTAAAATGGTCAAAACTTCGATAGTCTGTGAGTAAACTATCAAAGAAAAACAAGTGTGCAAACAACGATATTATTTCCAGACGGAAATTATATCGAACGAACATCTTTTAACATTAATCTCTTTAGTTCCTTTTACATCTCCTTTTTCCCTATATCACATTTGCTATTTTATAGATTTAGAAAATATATGTTATTACCATTGGAAAACATTTCCATTTCCTTGTTTCCTATATTAGAAAACAATTCCAAAACTCAAACATTGGACTTAGACAGATGGTTAAACAAACTATTATACTTATTAACTAAATCCACTTAACCACTTCACTCTCGAACCGTAACCATTTCTTAATTTAAACCGCAGTCAATCAAGTTGGGGCATAGCTACCTCTCAGACCTTAACTGAACAACACTTCTAACCTTGAAATAGGCAAAGTTCACTTTATATTTCTTTAACTAACTTCCTTACTTAACCTTTCTTTCGAATAACTATATTCGATTGACTCTTTTCACTTAACTCTATTTGATTAACTCCTTTGGATTAACTCTATTTGATTTATTCGATTTGATTTACTCTATTCACTTAACTCCTGTCGAATAAACTATGTTCGACAACTCCTATAACTCTATTCGATTAACTCCATTTGAATAACTCTAACTCTACTCGAATAAACTATATTCAATTAACTCTTTCAAATAACTAGATTTGATAACTCCTTTCGAATAACTAGCTTTGATAACTCCTTTCGAATAACTAGATTCGATCAACTCCTTTCGAATAACTAGATTCGATCAACTCACTTCGAATATCTCTGATTCGATTATCTCACTTCGAATATCTACTATTCGATTTTCTCACTTCGAATATCTACCATTCAATTAACTCCTTCGATTAACTCAAATCGATTAACTCATCTCGAATATTTCTGATTCGATTAACTCTACTGATTAAATCTAACTGATTACTTCTAACTGGATAACCCTAACGGGTTAACTCTAATGGTTTAACCTAACTGGTTAACTCTAATAGTTTAACCTAACTGGTTAACTCTAACTGGTTAATTCTAACTCAAATCGATTATTTCTAACTCTAATCGATTTCCTTTATTCGAATAACTCCTATTTGATAACGTTTATTTATTTATAGAGATTTACTTTTAGTAACGGTTCTGCACTTTATAAATGTTCTCTTAAATAATGTTATTCCACTTATACAAGTGTTGTGTATCCATTTTATTTATACTATCAGTGTTAAAACCCATATCTCTTATCTATATAAGTTCAGACTTATATATTTCATTTATCGAATGATAAATATTTATTTAATTTATAAACTGTTATTTATAAATAAATCCTTTCTATTTATCTGTTAAAACAGAATTCCATTTCCTATTCATCCTCTGAATATTCCTTCGAATTAATTCTATTTATTTATCAAATAAATATTCCTTCGATTTAATCCTATTTATTTACCAAATAAATATGCCTTTTAATTCTATTTATTCTAACAAATAAATTTCTCCTTTTTCTCTGTTTAGTTTAACAAATAAATATTTCCTTTCAATTCTATTTATTCTAACAAATAAATATCTCCTTTTTATTCTATTTATTCTAACTAATAATATTCTTTTTACTTTATTTATTTCCTAAATAAATATATCCTTTTACCTTTATTTATTTCCTAAATAAATATACCCTTTTACCTTTATTTATGTTTTACCAATATATTCCTTTATATTTGCTTTCAAATATATTTCCTTTATATTTGATTTCAAATATGTTTCCTTTATATTTGATTAACAAATATGATTCCCTTATATTTGATTAACAAATATAATTCCCTTATATTTGATTTAACAAATATAATTCCCTTATTCAAAATCCTTTTTCTTTTATAATATAAAATCCATTGATTTTATATAAATAATTTATTTTCAAAATATACTTTGAAAACCCCTTTTCTACATTCTGGTATTTCTTATGGTATTTAACACACCAAACGACAACGATAAATATCGTCCCACCCACACATAATCAACACCAGATTATATATCACATTATATATCACAATATATAAATCACAGTAAAATAACTATTGAGGAATCCAGTTGGATTCCTCCAACCTGTTTCCCTGTATCACAGATGTTAGACAATATAATTAACATCGATTTCACTTCACTGTGAAATATTCTGATAACAGAATCACATATAAATATTTAACGGTTTATATATATATATATAATTTCTACTAACTGACTAGCAGTTCAATCAAACAGTCAACACACAGTCAAATAGACAATATTTAACAGTTCTAAGAATACGTTGTAAAAATAGAACTGTACAGAGTTGGTGAGTTTTACTCACATTGGACGATCATCGTCAATGACGATAACCATCGCTTGATCCAGACAATTTATTTCGCCATAACTTGTAACGAGCTCGGATTCACTCCCAGTCAGTGTCATTGTGTTGCTCCCGTCCATACGATCCTATTGGATCTTACGGTTCATCAATCTGATACCGTATGACTAAGATATCGTCATTACAAGTTAATACACTTTTAAATTGAATTAAAACTTAAATGAATTTAACATATGGCCTCACCCCTTCTAACCGGCCCATCTGCCCAAACCTCTACTCTTAAAACCCGACCCGCCTTCTCCTGGTTCTCCTTCCTCCAACGTGATGGGATAAACTCCAGTCCATTACCGTGCCTTCTCAGCTCCACCGCACCCTCGTCTCAACATCGATCTCAAACCCAACACCACCACCTCGATCCTTAGTCGATTCTCTACACTCCTATACCCTCACTTCAAAGGTCGCTGTACCCTTTCACTTTCCGTCTGAACGACGTCAAACAGAAACCATCGACATCAAATCGAATCGAATCCCACCAATCTTCGCAAGCAAGTGTGATTTTCTTTGCTGAACCCAAATAAAATACCCAAATCATGAATCCATGACCCAATTAGCCATGAACGTGAACCCTAGTTCACGCTAGTCGCAATCCCGAGCTCGGAAGATGGCATCGAGTTGTGCAAAACGGGTATGAGCGTGTACCCCCGGTCATCACGGATCAAATGAATGGTGTTTCGAGATTTTTAGAGAATCAAGTGATTTTTAAAAATTGTTTGAAGATCAGAAAAGTTTACTGGAAGAAAAGAACTTGCGGCGCATTTATTCTGTTGACCAAGGAAATGAAATTAGGTTAGAGGAGGTAGTTAAGGAGTATTTATAGGCAAAACAAAATATCTAGATATTTTGTAGAATGGAATATTCTCGGTATATTCTCATTTCTATACTCATTTTGCTTTCTAAAAATTCTCGTGATTACATACGATATTCAAAAATCACGGAACTGGACATGTAGCTAGAGTTCGACATTACGGTCCCAACGAAACTGGTTTCGTCGAATTCCGACTCCGTATGCTCACACAGTGTATTTTTAACCGTCAAAATATCGATTGTTTCTTACTCTAAAAATCCGTACGACCACACAATGACCCTAAAAATCACGAATCTGGAAATCTAACAATAATTTGACATTACGAATCCAACAAAATTGGTTTCGTCGAATTCAGAGGTCGTATGAAAAACTGGCTATTTTTTAAAGCTCTGAATGACCCATTTAAATATATAAATATATTTAAATATAATAAAATTTAATATATAAAAATAAATATTATCGTCTATATTCACAGTGGAATACCATACAACTCTACTGGCATTTATAACTTGATATTTCAAATTCCGATTAAATCGATATTCGATTTATATTGAAATTCCCTTTTTAAAATATAAATAATTCCTTTATAAATCCTAAAGGAATTCCACAGCGACTTTTCTAAAATTTGATTTGGACATATCTCAAAATCTACACGACGAAATCCCGATTTTTCTCTTCCACTAGAAAGACATACTCCACCAGCTCCACACGTTTCTTGTTTAACAGAAATCCGGCTTAAAAGGAATCCTGTACATTCAGTTGAAGTTCAAATCGCCAAATCGCGAACTGCAGCGCAATTTCAAGCTTGATTTTAATTATAATATAATTATACGTTCAAACTGACGTCGATTGAATATATTCGTCAATATAATTCAACTCTAAGCTGAATTAAATCTTAGGGATGACCCAGTTCACAGAATATTGTGATTTCCAATATTTTTGATTATTTCTGAATTAAATATATTATTCTATTATTTAATTTAATTAAATATTCACTATAATTTAATTAACGACGATTTAATTTCCCAAATCACTATTTATATAATTAAATAAATTAATTATAATACCCCTGACAATGCGGGTCATTACATTCTTCCCCACTTAAAATAATTTCGTCCTCGAAATTGCTAAGGTAGAGAACGACCCTACTAACTGGTTAGAAATCATTTGTTCACTTCTTAACTTCAGTTTCAACTGAACCAATTTAATTTCTATTAAATTATTAATTAATTCTTATCAATGAAAATTTTCCAAAATCCTGAAAATTTTCTAACGCCTTAACTTTTCGAAAAATTTCGCTATAACCTCCTTTGTACTGGGAGCATCGGGAAAATCCCCAAACCACAACTCGCCTCTCTAGGCCTTCTCCAACCCAAAAGAAAATCAAATAGCCAAGCGGCTTGCCAATTCAGCTCATAAATCTCATGCTTATATCAAATATAAACTTGTACCTTTTTGTCGGGCATATCAACTTTATCACTTTCACCCGCTGTCAAATCAACATATACCAATGTTATCCCAATCAAACTCCAATCTGTTTTTGCCCACAAATCAAACCATAGGCTTATACTCAAGTCCAACTTTATTTCCAATTCGAGTTCCAATCTCGATTTCAAACTCTTAACTCCCCGACCTTAATATCATTTCAAAATCTCTATGTTACAAATCCCATTTTATCTTGATATTTTCTATTACAATCCAAATTCCACTTAACTGGGTTCCATTCTAGTTTGTCTCCATAATTTTTATTCAATTGCTTTTAAATTCAAGCTGTCTTTTTCGTGGGAGTTTCAAATCACTTTACCATATCAAAAATCAAAGTATTTATTTCAAAGTATTAAAACAACTTGTTTTTCTCAAACAATTTAAAAACAATTTCTTTGGTAGTAATCCGTCACTTAGCAGCTCAAAAATGAACACTGATGATGTCGTGATTCATCATCAGGGTTATTTTCTCAGTTATCGAAGTGAGTTCAATACTATATCACTTTAAAAACCCATTTTTAAACATTTCCACCTTGAAATCAATTCCAAATATCCTTTTACAATGTTGTAAACAAATTTAAAATCTCCCAGGATCTTAAAATTCACATATATTAAATCCAGATTCATTTACAAACACCTTTCCCATTTCTGGGATTTTAAATTCCAATTCTGATTTAAATTCAGATTTAATTCATTTCAATTTCATATAATTCACTTGTATAAATTCTGATTGGTTATATATAACCATTTCACATTTTATAATCTTATCTGATTATAATTACTACCAACACATCCTATATATGATAATATACCACATATCCATACTGTGTCGGTTCATTGTATTCAAGTGTTTATTTACTCCTACCGATACAGTGGATCAAACTGATCGACCAGAACTCATAAACAACTCAGCCAAAGAATCTCCACAATATAAAACGATTTTATATAAAATACAAATACGCACTCGTATATATATATATATATATACACTCAACTCAATCTAGTATATTACTAACCCTATCTCTACCGAGTCACGCCGCAGAGCCAAGGTAATTCTTAACCTGGCTCTGATACCAACTGTAACGACCCGGATTTTTGGCGACTTTTACGGCCAACCTTTTGACATCACAACCAACCCTACCAAAGGGACATGTAGGAGTAAGAGTCTCCCGTTCGCCACCTAACGAAAAGCGAGAACCCCTATCATGCGACACATGCACTAAGCACGCAACATGGACTGGTATGAGTAAAACAGGTTAAACAGGTATATGATATCTCATAAGACCACGCCGTGAATACGGAACGGGTTTTTCCCTCATGAGAATCCAAACATCTTTGACAAAGCAATATCATTCTGATATTATAATAATGTCTAAATACAAATAGATATCAATCTAGCAGAAACGCTATCATCTCACGTTCTACATATAGTATACAATCAAAATCGCAAGCACGTATTGGATAATGGGTTTCCAACTATGACAAGGTATGGAACCACCTATTGCTAGTGTACCTCTAGAGAGGAATACACTGGGTTCAACAAGAACATCTTGCAACCCGGCCACACATGACCGACCACTCATTTCTCTGAGTGTATCGAATGTATATCACCAACGGTTGGGATCAACAACCGTTTCCCGAATGGGACAGCATCAACAATATATTTTTAGAAGTAAATGAAACTCTAGATCAGGTGATTATACACCCTAATAGGTGCGACCTACATATCCATGCTACCTGCCCGATTTCTGTCATTTACCGGTTGATGAGGCTAGAAGCTACGCTTTATCATCACATCAGATTCACTTCGAATGCCACATTGTCCAATCCATCGAAAATCACTAATTGACGTCTACAACAGTACATTACGGGTCAGCTAAAAGAAGTTTCCTTCTCTGCTTCCACTCTTGATACGGTTGAAGAAATCAATGTACGTGACCTTTCTGGATATACTCTGTCAGACATCCATCTTCATTCACTTAAAATGTCACATCGTCATACCCGCCAAATCACAAATTGACTTATCCAAAAATAACACGGGTATACAGCTAAGAGAAACGAATTCCTCCGCCACCAAACGTGAATATGTTTGAACAGATCAACTTACGCGATCTATTGGATATACTCTGTCAGACCTTCGTCCATACAAGTTGTCCTGGGACTGGACACACCGAAGGCACTATTCAGTATATCCATCTTAGTCACTGTTATGTAAGACTTATACAACAGCCCTTGCACTTTACTCCGTCTTCAATTATCTTTGGCATAAATGATTCGCAACGCTTATGCCAATACAGAGTGGTTCTTTGGATAATAATCCAACCGGTCTCTCCATATTAACAACATTAAAATGGTCAAAACTTCGATAGTCTGTGAGTTAACTATCAAAGAAAAACAAGTGTGCAAACAACGATATTATTTCCAGATAGAAATTATATCGAACAAACATCTTTTAACATTAATCTCTTTAGTTCCTTTTACATCTCCTGTTTCCCTATATCACATTTACTATTTTATATATTTAGAAAATATATGTTATTACCATTGGAAAACATCTCCATTTCCTTGTTTCCTATATTAGAAAACAATTCTGATACTTCTTTGGAAAACATTTCCAAAACTCAAACATTGGACTTAGACAGATGGTTAAACAAACCATTATACTTATTAACTAAATCCACTTAACCACTTCACTCTCGAACCGTAAATTTAAACCGCAGTCAATCAAGTTGGGGTATAGCTACCTCTCAGATCTTAACTGAACAACACTTCTAACCTTGAAATAGGCAAAGTTCACTTTATATTTCTTTAACTAACTTCCTTACTTAACCGTTCTTTCGAATAACTATATTCGATTGACTCTTTTCACTTAACTCTATTTGATTAACTCCTTTGGATTAACTCTATTTGATTTATTCGATTTGATTTACTCTATTCACTTAACTCCTGTCGAATAAACTATGTTCGACAACTCCTCTAACTCTATTCGATTAACTCCATTTGAATAACTCTAACTCTACTCGAATAAACTATATTCAATTAACTCTTTCAAATAACTAGATTTGATAACTCCTTTCGAATAACTAGCTTTGATAACTCCTTTCGAATAACTAGATTCGATCAACTCCTTTCGAATAACTAGATTCGATCAACTCACTTCGAATATCTCTGATTCGATTATCTCACTTCGAATATCTACTATTCGATTTTCTCACTTCGAATATCTACTATTCAATTAACTCCTTCGATTAACTCAAATCGATTAACTCATCTCGAATATTTCTGATTCGATTAACTCTACTGATTAAATCTAACTGGTTAACTCTAATGGTTTAACCTAACTGGTTAACTCTAACTAGTTAATTCTAACTCAAATCGATTATTTCTAACTCTAATCGATTTCCTTTATTCGAATAACTCCTATTTGATAACGTTTATTTATTTATAAAGATTTACTTTTAGTAACGGTTCTGCTCTTTATAAATGTTCTCTTAAATAACGTTATTCCACTTATACAAGTGTTGTGTATCCATTTTATTTATACTATCGGTGTTAAAACCCATATCTCTTCTCTATATAAGTTCAGACTTATATATTTCATTTATCGAATGATAAATATTTATTTAATTTATAAACTGTTATTTATAAATAAATCCTTTTTATTTATCTGTTAAAACCGATTTCCATTTCCTATTCATCCTCTGAATATTCCTTCGAATTAATTCTATTTATTTATCAAATAAATATTCCTTTGATTTAATCCTATTTATTTATCAAATAAATATGCCTTTTAATTCTATTTATTCTAACAAATAAATATCTCCTTTTTCTCTGTTTAGTTTAACAAATAAATATCTCCTTTCAATTCTATTTATTCTAACAAATAAATATCTCCTTTTTATTCTATTTATTCTACCAAATAAATATTCTTTTTACTTTATTTATTTCCTAAATAAATATATCCTTTTACCTTTATTTATTTCCTAAATAAATATACCCTTTTACCTTTATTTATGTTTTACCAATATATTCCTTTATATTTGCTTTCAAATATATTTCCTTTATATTTGATTTCAAATATGTTTCCTTTATATTTGATTAACAAATATGATTCCCTTATATTTGATTAACAAATATAATTCCCTTATATTTGATTTAACAAATATAATTCCCTTATTCAAAATCCTTTTTCTTTTATAATATAAAATCCATTGATTTTATATAAATAATTTATTTTCAAAATATACTTTGAAAACCCCTTTTCTACATTCTGGTATTTCTTATGGTATTTAACACACCAAACGACAACGATAAATATCGTCCCACCCACACATAATCAACACCAGATTATATATCACATTATATATCACAATATATAAATCACAGTAAAATAACTATTGAGGAATCCAGTTGGATTCCTCCAACCTGTTTCCCTGTATCACAGATGTTAGACAATATAATTAACATCGATTTCACTTCACTGTGAAATATTCTGATAACAGAATCACATATAAATACTTAACGGTTTATATATATATATATATATATAATTTCTACTAACTGACTAGCAGTTCAATCAAACAGTCAACACACAGTCAAATAAACAATATTTAACAGTTCTAAGAATACGTTGTAAAAATAGAACTGTACAGAGTTGGTGAGTTTTACTCACATTGGACGATCATCGTCAATGACGATAACCATCGCTTGATCCAGACAATTTATTTCGCCATAACTTGTAACGAGCTCGGATTCACTCCCAGTCAGTCTCATTATGTTGCTCCCGTCCATACGATCCTATTGGATCTTACGGTTCGTCAATCTGATACCGTATGACTAAGATATCGTTAGTACAAGTTAATACACTTTTAAATTGAATTAAAACTTAAATGAATTTAACATATGGCCTCACCCCTTCTAACCGACCCACCAGCCCAAACCTCTCCTCTTAAAACCCGACCCGCCTTCTTAGGGTTCTCCTTCCTCCAACGTGATGAGATAAACTCCAGTCCATTACCGTGCCTTCTCAGCTCCACCGCACCCTCGTCTCAACATCGATCTCAAACCCAACACCACCACCTCAATCCTTAGTCGATTCTCTACACTCCTATACCCTCACTTCAAAGGTCTCCGTACCCTTTCACTTTCTGCCTGAACGACGTCAAACCGAAACCATCGACATCAAATCGAATCGAATCCCACCAATCTTCGCAAGCAAGTGTGATTTTCTTTGCTGAACCCAAATAAAATACCCAAATCGTGAATCCATGACCCAATTAGCCATGAACGTGAACCCTAGTACACGCTGGTCGCAATCCCGAGCTCGGAAAATGGCATTGAGCTGTGCAAAACGGATATAAGCGTGTACCCCCGGTCATCACGAATCAAATGAATGGTGTTTCGAGATTTTTAGAGGATCAAGTGATTTTTAAAAATTGTTTGAAGATCAGAAAAGTTTACTGGAAGAAAAGAACTTGCGGCACATTTATTCTGTTGACCAAGGAAATGAAATTATGTTAGAGGAGGTTGTTAAGGAGTATTTATAGGTAAAACAAAATATCTAGATATTTTGTAGAATGGAATATTCTCGGTATATTCTCATTTCTATACTCATTTTGCTTTCTAAAAATTCTCGTGATTACATACGATAATCAAAAATCATGGAACTGGACATGTAGCTAGAGTTCGATATTACGGTCCCAACGAAACTGGTTTCGTCGAATTCCGACTCTGTATGCTCACACAGTGTATTTTTAACCGTCAAAATATCGACTGTTTCTTACTCTAAAAATCCGTACGACCACACAGTGACCCTAAAAATCACGAACTGGAAATCTAACAGTAATTTGACATTACGAATCCAACAAAATTGGTTTTGTCGAATTCCGAGGTCGTATGAAAAACTGGCTATTTTTTAAAGCTCTGAATGACCCATTTAAATATATAAATATATTTAAATATAATAAAAATAAATATTTAAAAATAAATATTATCGTCTATATTCACAGTGGAATACCATACAACTCTACTGGCATTTATAACTTGATATTTCAAATTCCGATTAAATCGATATTCGATTTATATTGAAATTCCCTTTTTAAAATATAAATAATTCCTTTATAAATCCTAAAGGAATTCCACAGCTACTTTTCTAAAATTTGATTTGGACATATCTCAAAATCTACACGACGAAATCCCGATTTTTCTCTTCCACTAGAAAACTATACTCCACCAGCTCCACACGTTTCTTGTTTCACAGAAATCCGGCTTAAAACGAATCCTATACATTCAGTTGAAGTTCAAATCGCCAAATCTTGAACTGCAGCGCCATTTCAAGCTCGATTTTAATTATAATATAATTATACGTTCAAACTGACGTCGATTGAATACATTCGTCAATATAATTCAACTCTAAGCTGAATTAAATCTTAGGGATGACCCATATCACAGAATATTGTGATTTCCAATATTTTTGATTATTTCTGAATTAAATATATTATTCTGTTATTTAATTTAATTAAATATTCACTATAATTTAATTAAAGACGATTTAATTTCCCAAATCACTATTTATATAATTAAATAAATTAATTATAATACCCCTGACAATGCGGGTCATTACAGAGGTAACCTCATCGCGGCATGGTTCTGTAGGCTTGATAAGACTACGACACTGGTCAAAGGGCAAATAAACACCCGACTTCCATCTGTAGCCGCAGTAGTCTCGCCTACAGCTAATTTTCTTTCGAGCTTTGTAGGATTTTCCGGGCGATGGAGGCAGCTTTCGAGGGACTTGTCCACGTGTTACACACAGATAGTAAAGATGAGAATAAGGGAGATTGGCTAAGGAGCACAACCCAAGGATGAGAAACTCATGGACATGGACTTGGTTCACAAAGGAGGCAAAAAGGAAACACATAAGAAGGAAGAAAAACCTGAAGATAAAGGAGGAGAAAAGTGCTTTACTTATGGAAGCTTGACTCAAGAGGAAGGACAGAGGACATGACCTACTTCGGGAAGGCAGGCGAACGCTCTCATAGTTGGTGGATAGGATAGAAGTAGGAAAATTTCCGTAGAGAGTTTAGTTTCCTTATCTGATTATTGAGTTAGAACTCTTTCCGATTATGGCATTCTGATTTTGTAGTCGAGTCTCTGCACTTTAATACTAGTCTTGTTTCTGATCTGGTTATAGTCTCAAACCCAATAGGGGTTACGACTCATCTGTTGGTTATAGGTTGGGGTTTGAGAGATATTCGTGTTAGGCGTCAAGTAGAACGCATACAATCTGGGGTTTATCATGCTTAGTTTCCTAAGAATCATTCGGTAATCTTGATCTATACCAGTAATATGTAAATATCTGAATATTTCTGATAAGGTTAAGATTTCCAGTTTTGACATTATCTAAAGAGGGTAATCCTCTTGGTGTCAATCTAATGTGGGTTTCGGTCTTCGGGGCCGATACTTAGGACCCATGTCTAATGGGAACCAAGTTTTTGTTTTATCTGTACTCGCTTCCATCATTCAACCGTATCCTATCGATCGAATCTTCGAACTTTAGGTAGAAACTAATGGGTGTAAACATGTGTTTGAGACATGTTATGTTTGATGGTTGCAAGTGGATGCAAGTGGTTGCTAGTGGTTGCTCGTGGATGCATATACACACACTAGGCACTAGATCGGCTCGAAGACACTCTCATACTGCATATGGATGTGTGAGCATTTTTCAATTTTTGTGGATGCAAAATGATTGACTCAGCACATGGATGCTGCATATGACTGAATGGTTGTGCACTCATATAGAAATGATATGTATCGAGTAGGAAAATTGCATACATGTTGGACTCATGGCACTGGCATAATTCGCATTAAGGAGGTCAACTGAATTAGTGGACCGCTTGGTCTTTGCATTAGATAAGGAACATATACACACAGTTTTGCATATGTTCATACAACATTAGAAGTTTCTAAGGACAATGGACGCCAGTGATTGATGATCGAGTAGATGGATGTTGGATGGTAGGACACATTCCTCTTAACTTGAAGATTTCGAGAACGAAATCCTTTAAGGAGGGGAGAATGTAACACCCCGTATTTTCTGTGAACGTATAAGTAACAAATCAAAGGATAATTAATTTTTAAAATAAGAATCAAGGGAAACATGTTGTGCCATTGCGTTCGTCTCGTAATTCTGCTTGAAAACGAGTCTGAGTTTGCGTAAATTGGAGTTCATATGAAGAAGTTATGGCCTTCCAAAGTTTCATAAATATTCAGAGTTCAAAACAGCTCGAATTCGAATTCAAAATTCGAATTTCAAACGCAGAATAGACTATGCGGGAAATTTCCTGCCCAGACCCAGGTCGACTAGGGAGTCGACCGGGCAGTCGACCCCCCCAGACCAGGTCGATTGGGCAGTCGACCTGGGTGTCGACCTGGTCCCCGAACCTGGTTTTGAGCCTGGGTGCATATCTGGTCCGATTTCTGTCTAGATTCGTTGACTTGACCCTATTTAAACAGCCCCAAACCTAGCCTTCTCTACACACAATTCTATTCTGTTTCTTCTCTGCCTCTGTTCTAAATAAAAAAAAATAAAAATGGCGTCGCTACTCTGCTGGAATCAAAACTAGAAGCTAATCAACATCAACCTAAGCAACTCAATTCAAACTAGAGATTAAAGCTTCTGCAACGATACTACAACAATTAAAGTTCATTCTTTAATCCAACCAAGGCAAGTACAGTTATTTTCCGATATAAACGTTAATTCTGATTGTGACATGAATTGTAAATCTGAATCTGATATTATGTCTGTTCTGTTCTGTTTAGATCTACCTTATTCTGTATTTCTTTCTGCTTTCTGTTCTATAGCCAGGCTACCACGAGCCTGAGCCAATCTCATAAGAGATTAACATACGCTAAAATATTTGGGACAATAAAATGAATAATGCATGAAATGGGCATGACCGATATGTAACTGATTTGAGGAAAGAACATAGGTTGAACATGGAACTTAGGACATAAATCTAAGGCATATAATTGAACCTATGACTTGAGTTTGTGGCATAAAGAATATTGAACATACGACTTGAGAAGTTGAAGAATAAAATTTACATTGGACATATGACTTAGGAATTGGGGCATAAATTTGACCGTAGGCATGTAATTAGTTTAGATACATATTACATGTTGTAAACTAGATCTGGATCTGAGCAAGCTATGTATGATAATATGTGATTTGGGGACAGAATTCAATATCTGATTTTAAGAATATGATACATGACTAAAACCTAGATTTGTGGCACATTTTAAGAAGGGGAAGGTATGTGAGTTAGGTGTAGAAATTAAGATCTATATTAAGATTTGATAACTATCAAATGTGAATAACACCTAAGTAGGAGATTTTTGAATATATGACATGCATTGAAATCAATGGCTATATTTGGTATAATTTATATGTGAATCTTTTGTACTAGGCAAGTTGAACTAAATTAGGACATGTAAATTATGACCATAATCTGTGACATGTAAATTCAATGCAAACGTGGGGTATATGATCATAGTGTGAATCATGACAACTATTTAGGCATGCAAACTTAGGCCAAATTTATAATTAGGCAAGATATGTTTGTGAAACTTTAAGGAATGATTAAATCTGATATATTTGCCTAATCTGCTAGTTCTGTTATATTGCCTAATCTGCTAGTTCTGTTATATTGCTTAATCTGCTAGTTTTGCTCTACTGCCTAGTCTGCTAGATCTGTTCATCTGCCAAATCTGTCATCTGCTAAGTCTGCTGAAAATGCCAAATCTTTTATATGCTAAATCTGCTTAATTACTTAATCTGCTGAATCCGTTAAGTCGCCTAATCTGCAAAAATCTGTTATCTGCTATACCTGTTAAGTTGATATATTCAGTCTGTTATTGACATAATTTGAACTACCTATGAATAATTGGCATGTATATTAGGCGTGGACATAAATGGTAAATTATTAATTAATTGGCCGCAAAGATGAACATGGCTAACTCGAGGTTAGAATGAGTTTACAGCGTAATTCTGCCCGGAACCGCCCGGCACATCCAGTGGCTGCAAACAATAGGTTCTAATATGAGAAGTTAGTCATAACGTGCTTGAAACCCGAGGTTAGACTCAGTTTGCGACAGAAATCTTCCCGGAACCAACCGGCCTAACTAGTAGCCGCAAACTGTCCGTCTAATGTGAGAGGTCTGGGCATTAATTAATGAAAATCTGAGATAAATATGATGTCTAAAAACGTGTTGGGCGGATAGGGTTTAATCCACTAGACTGATGAATTTAATAAATCTGTTCCGTGAATCTGTAGGCCCAATTACAAAATTAGACAAATCTGTAAGTCTGTTAATCTGTAACGGGTTAATCGGTAAGTTTGTTAAATCTGTATATCTGGTCCGTTAGTCTGAAAACTTGTCTGTGAACTAGTTGATCTGAATTCTGTATGTATGAACTGGTAAAAAAGTAAATCTGAAATCTGTTAGTCTGGGGACACAAGGATAGGAAGGGAATTACTTGTGTCTTCTGTTGTTTGGGACCCATATTAGTCAATAACCCTTTCTGGTATCAAAACTTTGACCCAATAGTAGGTAGGATCCGGGCACGCTTACTGAACTAATTATAAGCGAATCATTCTGATAATGGCGAGGGGTGTTGATGGTGCGTTCCAACCGGGTCATGTGCGTGCATGGATCCCGGCCTACCTCTGTGGATGTAAGACGCCGTGACAACTGTAAATAGTTCTGTGCCAATTGGTTGTCACTTTAGGGAGTGATACACCCTACTGTGGGGCCGACACAGGGTATTTATGTTTAGGGAGCCGATCGCTTAGGGTAGGGTTTTAGGGTACACTTAGTTCTATCTGTTTCTATTGGTACCGTCTGTTTCTGTTGGGTGGCAACACCCGTCTGTTTCTGCGTGGTACCGTCTATTCGGGTGGTAAAGGCCCAATTACTAGTGTACACCTAATTCTACATTCTGTTTCCGTAGGGATTAATCTGTTTCTTCTTTTGTCTGTTTCTGTTCGGGTGGTAAAGGCCCATTATTAACATTCTTCTTCTGACTGTTTATGTTCGGGTGGTAAAGGCCCATTATTAACATTCTGCTTCTGTCTGTTTCTGTTGGGGTGGTAAAGGCCCATTACTAGCATTCTCTTCTGTGGAAATTATTCTGTACCCGTTTCTGTTTCAGTTAGACATTAGGGTGACACCTAATTCTGTTATACTAGTATTAGTGTAGAGAAGTGTAAAGTAATAGTTTATATCATTCTGTTCTTTTGTAATATCCGCTACACCTATTACTGTTATCTCTCATCCAGTTTTATTTTCATGTCATGTTATTATTATCTGTTCATAACTGAAAATCACTGGACTTGCCAGACCTTATTTTCTGACCTTGCTTGTTTTTGCCCCTTTTTCTTCCGTTTTCCCCCAGGTTATCCAAGGAGGGAATACTTTAGCTTGATCCGGATTCCTTCTGCTTGAAGTGCTTAAAGTATGGCTTGGCTCTGTATCGCTTCCGTTCTGTGGGGATTATGATTTCAAAGTTTTGTACTCTGATGGCTTTTGAACAAGGCTGATATATATGTACTTGAGTTTTTGGTATAGTTGTAAACAAACTGATTTCTGTCCGCTGCAATAAAGTTATAAAGTTTTTCAAGTACTATTTTTATATATGTCTTGTAATATTCTGTTCTGTTTACTAAAATGCTCCACCAAAGTTAAGGCATTCCCTTTGTGAGTGACCTTAACGGAGGTGGGGTGTTACACTGCATGTAAGCATAAATGTTCCAAATTGATTTCTTTTAAGTGCCCAGTTATAATGAATAACATGCCGTAGAGTAAATGGATATGCCTAATCATATTATTAAAATTTCCTAATGCAAGCCTAAGTTTTACTTCTAGTAAAGTTAATGTGTCTAAACAACTTTTACTACGCCTTAGTATTAAGGGAGGTCTAATCATAATTGAAAAAACAAAGTAGGATTTAGCGAAAACAGTATATAGGCTTGGCCAGATTTAAAACAAGTAGTATATATACACCTTATTAGTATTCAAAGTGCCAAATAGATGTGTATACAACGTAGTGATTCCAAAAGGGACATATCCATGTTTTAAATGCGCCTGCATACGAGGAAGTTTGGAAAAAAGGAAATGATGTTTTCTAACCCATTTTAAAACATTGATAATCTTAGTTATATATACATGCAAATAAGGACTAAATTAATAAGATTTATTATTAGTTATATGCAATGAATGGTTTTGTAACGTAGTAGGTTTACTGTGTCTAATTGGATAACATATAACGTACCACCTGAGTAAGATTTATAACGTGACCAGAAATTATTGTAAAAGGCCAAATCGTATATATAAATTAGCCATCTTAGCTAAATCCCTATACATGCCTAGCTAATAGAGAAGTGATAACATAAATTGGAAATTGGGATATTTTTAAGTATTAATAATATTGCTTAAATAAAGCAAATAACGATCAAATTTATAACCGTGTCATACGTACACAGAATTAGATCAAATCAGGAGCGTTGGACCGATATCAATGGACGAAAGTTTTGGAATTGGAATGAATGGAGTGAACGCAGTTGAAAGCTTATAACACGAACTATTTTGATAATGAATGGAAACTCAAGGTAAGTTCACCCTACTCAGTTTTATCCCATTTATATTTATATAAGTTGGGTTTTAAATATTGGTGTGCCATGGTTGTTAATTGGTTGATGGATGCTTGAATTGCTGTTATATATTGTTTGATGGTTGAATATAATATCTGTTTATGAAAATAAATACTAATGTTGAAATAACGTATTTGGATGCAGGGAAAACAGGTTGGAGGGATCCAACTGGATTCCTCAAATTTATTTTTTTATTTTCATATTACAATTATATTAACTATAACTGTTATGACTGGATGATTGATTGGTCATTGTTTGTTGAATCTAAATTCAACGGTTGTTTCGTTTTAACCAATAAACAAGTGTTGGTTGAGTAATTGGCAGTAGTTGGCCTAAAAATAAAGGTGTTACAAATATTGATTTATCGTCGGTTGAATCAACGGTAATAAAGTTGTGAAACTTATTTGTAACCAAAGATAGATTTTTTAATTTATATATTTAAACAATAGTTCAATAAAGGAAATTAAGGTTTACTATTTATTTTATAAATTTAAGTATATTTTAAATAGTTTACAAAACAATGTCTTACGTTAACGAGATTTATAAGGAGACGAGCAGAAACTAGTGCAATAGTTAAGAGTTGAATTAATTGTTTCAAGAAACCAATAAATATAATTTATTTAGAATTAATTGTGTTGTTAATTAATTTAAAGAAATGAATAATTTGAATTGGTTAACGGAATGATCATATTTTAGAATTGATTGATTTAGTTTGATGTTAATTGATCTAACAGACTGGATTATTGAATATTGTTTTTAATTCAATAAAATTTAAAAAAAATACTATTAAAGAACTTAATCATTTCCATGGTGGTTAACAAAAAGTAAATGATTTTTATCAATAACAATTTAAGTGATTACTTCTCAAATGAGATACACTTAAGTAAGTAACCGAATGGGGAATGGAATGCGATTAAGTATTGGGAAGGAATTATGAATGAGTTCGATATAAAACCCCAGTTTGATAACGAAGTTATAAAAGAGATTTTGAGCTGTTGAAGTAACTTAGATAAATGTTTATTTAACATTTAAAGTAGGTGAAAAGGAGATCGAGATAAAAAGGGCTTTATTTAAACCTGAGTTTATAAGTTAAGTTTGTAAAAAGGAATGTGATGATAAACGTGAATTTTAAGTTAACGATACTTAATAACAGAACTAAGTGAGATGAATGGAGTAGAAACAAGAGTTTTAAATTTTAAAATGGTTGGATGATTAGAAATGGAATAATACGAGCTGATAAGGAGTTAAGTAATGAAAAGAAAAAGGGGTTTAAGAATATAAGTGATATTTCCAATATAAAGGAGATAAAAGGAGTTTTGATAAGAATATAATGGTATTATGAATGGGATGAGTGTGACTGGGTTTATTAAAAGGAAAATAAGTGTTTATTTTGTTTTCCCAGAAATGGAAATCAAAGTGACTTTGTAACGATATTTTTATATGGAATTCAATGGAACTCAAATATTTGGTTTATATTTTTTCATGTATGAATTAATGTTAAAGTGTTTAAAAAGGGCTTTGCGAATATTCCTAAAATAGAATAAGAAGTAAATACTGTGTTTTAAGATACTAAAAGGTTAAGAAGTTTTTAATTTGTTTTAAATTAAAAAGGCCAAATGTTGCTAAGTACTGAATCAATAAATTTATTTTATTTTCATGATTGAACGATTGTTTATCTGATAGTTAAATAACAGACTATCAAATCTGTCCAATACGATTGTGGTATGGAAAGACCGGGATCGAATTTATATTTGAAAACCATTCCGACCAATGAATACGTAAACATTGAAGATATCATCCACTGAGTGAGATGGAGCAATTGAAGACCATGGATCTTCATAAGCGGAAGGATTACTTGTCGAATATTCTCTAGTTGTACAGCCAGAGGTATTTTGACGTGATTCAGTCATAAGTGAGATTATACGGATTGCAAGGACTACTCGCTACTGATCCGTAGTGTAATTCAAGGATGTAGTAGGAGAGTGCCTTCGGTTTGTCCAATCCCAGGATAACTTGTATGGACGGATGTCTGACAAAGTATTTCCAAAGGGATTACGTACGTTGATTTCCTCAAACGTATTTCTGTGGCGGCGGAGAAGACACCTTCTCCTAACTTATCAACCCGGGTATTTTTGTGGAAATATATTAGTAATTTCTAGAGGATCCGACGATGTGACATTTAAAGCAAATGGTGGCCGGGTATTCTAAAAGATACGTTATGACCTCAAGCCTCACAGCCGGGAAATGACAAAAGTCGGGCCGGCAGCATGGCTATGTGGGTCGCTCCGATCAGGGTGTATAATCACCTATCTAGAGATTTCATTTCATTCTTTATCTATTTCGATGTTGTCTCTTTTCGGGAAGCGGTTGCTGATCCCAACCGTTGGTGATATACATTCGATACACTCAAGCGAAATGAGTGGTCGGTCATGTGTGGCCGGGTTGCAAGATGTTCTTGTTGAACACAGTGTATTCGCCTCTAGAGATACACTATCGACAGGTGGTTCCATATCTTGTCATAGTCGAAATCCAATCTCCAATAAGTACCCATGGTTTTGATTATAGACTACATATGTGGAACGTGAGATGCAAGCGTTCCGCTAGATTGATA
Source organism: Allium sativum (assembly GCA_030737875.1). Lineage (NCBI taxonomy): Eukaryota > Viridiplantae > Streptophyta > Magnoliopsida > Asparagales > Amaryllidaceae > Allium > Allium sativum. The sequence goes on along the minus strand of CM060912.1, from coordinate 279,928,619 downwards.
TCTATTTGTGTTTAAACACTAGTATAATATCAGACAAGTATACTATTTCAAAGTGGTTTGGGTTATCGTAAGATAAAAACCATTTGTGTTTTTGTGTGGATCGGTCTTATGATTATCTTTTCTTTCTAAAAGGAATTTTAACTTTAAAATCAAGTTGGAGGTTACCCATATACTTAGTGTGTTGTTCTCACTCTGGTTCACCAAACTAACCCGGTATTTGTAATGCTCGGGTTAGACCCGGTTGTACAGGTCCAGGTTATCAGATGATGCGAAGTCCAGACACGAGATGGATGGGTTCAAACATATGATGTCATATAATATTTTTCCGCTGGGTGAGGACAGGTTATTATAACTGTCCAGATGTGTTGGCTATAAGTTGTACTCTGATAATTGTAAGTATTTATTTCAAGCTCTCAATAAAGATTATTTCTATATTATATTTTGTTCCGCTGCAATGTGAGACTCTGATATTGCATTCTTCTTCTTCTATCCTAATATTTCTTTCTTTCTTATCTCACCCTCTACTTTCTTTCTAATAACTATCTGGTGTTTTCGATACTTGGGTTTTGACAAGTAGTACGAGTTTTATGTATTATTGTTGATGTCCAGGCATCGAACCCGCTGGGTTGTTACAATATGTGTGGCCGAGCCAAGGTTGCTGGTAAAAAAAGTGTTACCCTCGATTTTACTTCTTGAAAGGTTTTTGCACTTATCAAAGTTCTTCATGTGCCAAATATCATAAAAAATTGGTTTTGCAGATCTATGTTGCATAAAAGGATTTCGAGTTGTATTTGCGTCTATTAAACTCATTATTACAAAAAAGTGGAATGTCTGTAGGAAGGGATATGGTTCTAATGGAATGTATAAACTAAGTGTTAATAAATATGATGCTTCTACTTATACTATTAAATCATCTAACTTATAGCTTAATAGATTAGCACATTTAAACTATAAATCCATTACAAACATGTGCAGACTCAGTTAAATAATTTCCGATGGATCCAGTTGTGACAAAGGTGAGGTATGTGCACAAGTCAAGATCACTAAGAAACCATTTCCTAGCACTAAAAAATTCTGAAATTTTAGATTAAAAACATTCTGGTATCTATGAATAAAATGGTACTTTTACCCGTGGGGGTAAAAGGTATTTCATTATATTTATAGATGACTACTCGAGATACACCTATATATATCTTATGCAATATAAGAATGAAGCCTTTAACAAATTTCATATTTACAAGGTCGAAGTTGAAAATCAAATAAATAAGAAAAATAAGATTTTCCATAGTGAAAGAGGGATGGAATACTTTTCTAATGAATTTGATGATTTCTGTGAAAAAAATGGAATCATTCATGATAAAATACCACCTTATATTCTATAACAAAACAATTTAGCAAAAAGGAAAAATCGCACTCTTGTAGAAACGGTAAATTGAATGCTTGCAAAATCTATGTTTTATAGGGTGAAGCTTTTAATACAACATGCTATTTACATAATAGAATTGTTTCTAGTAGGACAAATCTATGTCCTTACGAACTATGGAAAGACAAAAGGCCAAAGTAACATACTTAAAGTATGGGGATGTTTGGCTTATTACAGGGTTCTTGACCGTAAAAGGACCAAGTTAGTACCAAGAGCACTAAGAAGTATTTTTATGGGATATGCTGAACACGGTAAGGCATACAGACATCTTGACTCAAGTTCTAATACCATTCTTGAGTCACTTTACATAGAATTTTTTGAAAATAAGTTTTTCAAAGATTCTGAAGTTGTTGATAACCCTTATGGTGGTAATAGCAATACTGAAAAATAGTCCTACCCAAAGAATATGTCTCAAACCAATAAAAATGAAGATCAATATAACGATGGAATAAGGAAGTTTAAAAGGCAAATAAAAGAGAAGGAGTTTTAGTCTGATTTTATATTATCTCAAGCTCTGCTTATCTTAGTCAAAGGAAATAGAGAAAATACAATTAATAAAAAACCCACTGTTCTAAATACTGAAGATGAACCTAAAACTTACGACGAAGCCATAAACTCAAGAGATGCTTCTTTTTGGAGAGAAACATTAAATGATAAGATGGATTCTATAATAATAAAAAAAAACCAGGACTCTGGTTGATATACCGCCTTCTCTTCAACAATTAGGTGGTTTTTAAAAGGAAATATGGACCAAACAATGATGTACAGACCTTTAAAGAAGGACTTGTTGCGAAAGGGTTTTGACAAAAAGAGTGAATTGATTATTTATAGGACGAGAAAGTTTAATTCGAATTTTCGTAGTGTTGTGTTCGATATATCATCTACACATCCATCAAATGGATGTGAATACAACATTCCTAAATGGAGATTTGAATGAAGAGATATATATGGAGCAACCTAAAGGATTTTTCCTATTTAAAAATGAGAATAAAGTCAGTAAATTGAATAAATCTTTATATGGATTGAAACAAGATTCAAAACAATGGCATGAGAAATTTGGATAATCCATACTATCTTTTAGGTTTGCTAGCAATAGCACTGATGGATGTGTTTATTCGAAGTTTATGGAAGATTATATTGTCGAAATATGTTTATATACTGACGATATACTCGTATTTGGAACGAATATACTAGGCATCTTGGAGACCAAAGAATATCTATCTTCTATATTTAAAATAAATGTTGTTGATGAAGTAGATACCATTGTAGGAATCAAAGTTATAAAGCACTTTCTCTTATGGATATGTAGTATGTCAAAAGAAAAGATGTTGTCAAAATTCGAACACTTGAAATTTAAGGAATATAACACACCTTTTGACTCAAATGTTAAACAAGAAAGGAATGATGGAAGATCAATCGCACAACTTGAGTATTCCCGGGAAATTAGCCGCCAAACGTATCTTGTGCATTGCACTAGGCCAGATATAGCTTTCGCCTTATGTAAATTGAGCACTTTCAGTAGCAATCCAAGAGGAGAATATTGGAAGGCAATTAGAAGAGTATTTTATAATCTTAAATAGGCCATAGGACTTGCCTTATTCTATAATGATTTTATGGCTATTTTAGAAGGATATGTGGATGCTACCTGGATTAATGAAGCAAAAGACAACATGTCAACTTCTAGTGGAGGAGGTGCAATATCGTAGGCATCTAAGAAACAAACATGCATATCACACTCAACTATAGAGTCATAGTTTATAACATTGGCTATAGTAGGTAAAGAGAATAAATGGAATATGGACTTATTGTTAGATATAAAGTTATGTCCTAAATCTATGCCTCCTGCTTCATACACTGTGATAGTCAAACTACCATGTCTAGGGCTTATATACTTATAATGGAAAATCCATACATATAAGCTTAAGACGTGAGTAGTTAAGACAACTGATTAAAGATGGAATCATGACAATAATGTATGTAAAGACTAGTAACAGCTTGGTAGATCCCTTCACAAAAGGCCTACCTAGAGATGTGGTGAAAGGTACATTGTCAGAAATGGGGTTAAAAGCTATAGAAAATAAAATCACAAACAACGGTAACCCAACCTCAAACTGAAATTCTATGGTTATAAGAATTAAACCATAATAACAAGTTGTTTATAAGTGATTGCGAAATGCTAATGAAACTACCATGACTGGATTAGAATAAAACACACTACGATTTAAAGGTTGAAAAATGTTAATAATAAGGTTGACAAGTGTCCAAGTAGTCGAGGCATATATAATAAACTTAACCTATGTGAATGTAGGAGTGGTGTCGCTCATCACGATAATTTTTGGTTTACTCTTTGGATCATTAATGAAACCCGGAAGCAAGCACATGGCCATAGTAGTGGTAAGAAAAATCAATAAATTATTTTTAAATGTTGATATTACATGTGTATGTATTTGTCCTGTATTATTATAAAGCGTAATAAGTTAAAAGCCAAGGCTACCTACTACTTTAAAACTTTAATATATTAGTACTAATTGAAGGTTTAAGTTGTAAACACCTTCTTATATCCATTTGATATTATTGTACATTTTTCGGATTTGGTACTCACTCGAGACAAAGATAAACTAAATAAAGTATTTATACAATTAAAACCGGGAGACTGTTGGGTGTTTAATTAAACAAAAAGCGAAACTAGTTTTATCTTAGTCCCACATTGCATAAAAATCAGTCACATATAGGGTATACATAACAATAGGTAACATGCCTATTAGCTGAAGTAGAAATGAAGCATGAATAGTATGGGATGCGCCTGAAAGCGCGTAAGTGCTTGAGAATTCGGAAACGCACTTATAATGCACTTCGCATGCAACCACATGCACCTTGCTTGGCCATGGTCTCTGCAACAGTCGTCACTGTTTTGAACGAACTTAACTGTTGGTTTTTCTATTTGAAGAATACAACTGCTATTTTTTGACAATTGTGACTATACGAGTGGACACATACTTTTCTATATATACTCCGTTTTTCTATATATACTCTGTTTTTTGCCTTCTAAAAACTACAATAAAATAATTTCTACTTTGAGAAATTCATAATTTTTTTTGCATTCCTCTTCCATGCTCTGTTGTATCCCGGGAGAAGTATTTGCTTCGTCTCTTCAGCAAACTCAATCCGTGTAGGGGCAAATAAATTTTTAAGGAAAGCATCCACGTTTGGGTACGCCTAAGAGCCTCCTCCATATCTCCATATCCATTCGTTCCTAATAATCAAATAAATTTAAAAAGTTATTACTAGCGCAATGGAGACTGACACTAACATGGAGTCCATCAAACTCATGTGCCAAGACATGATAAAACTCGACCAATTCGATGGAAAAAAAATTTACTCGCTGGCAAGTCAAAATGACTTCTACACTTATTGTGCTTGGATTGTCTAATCTGCTTAATTTGGATTTGATTGTGCTTCCTCAACCAGTTGCTGCAGATACAGTTGATGTGAATAAGGCGCACGCTAAATGTAACGAACACACACTCCTTTGTCGCGATCACATCTTACATGCTCTGTCAGATCATCTATATGGTTTTTACAAATAGATGAAGACACTGCTGGAAATCTGGAATGCTTTGGAAAATAAATATGAGGTCCAAGAAGAAGGTTAGAACACATTTGTTATCGCTGAATATTTTGAATTTGAAATGGATGATAGTAAAACAATTCTCAGTCAAGTTCATGAGTTACAAGGGATTGTTCACAAACTGGTTGCTCTTATATAAATTTTCCTGAATTGTTTCAAGTTGGTGCAATAATTGAAGAACCTGCCTCCAAATTGAAGCAATTACAAAAATGCTTTTCCACAAAACAGAGGACGTCACTTTGGAACAGATTCAAAAACACCTTCAAATCGAATTAGAGTCTCGAAATCGGGAAAACAAAGGAAATCTGTCAGAAAGTTATATTTAGGTTATGGAAACAGGATCCCAGAGTAACAATGTAAATAATAAGAGTGGTTTCAATGGAAAGCCTCCTGCAAATAACAAGAAGAAAAAACTAGAAAGTTTTACAACTTTGATAAAAATTGACGTTATGTCTGAGACTATCGCGCCCCTAAAGAAAGCAACCAATATGGTAGAAGGACTAGTAGCCATGGTCACTGCAATAAACATGACTGATACATCAGATGGATGGTGATTTGATTCTGGGGCGACTTTTCATGTTTACAAGGACAAGTTGTTGTATAAAAACCTATGAAGTTATCAACGATGGTCTAGAAGTTCATATAGGGGATCATAACCGAGCCAAAGTTGCTAGTAAAGGAAATGTTATCCATGATTTTACTTTTGGAAAGGTTTTCATATTTGTCAATGTTCTTCAAATGCCAAATATCAGAAAAAATTCAGTTTCGGTTGATCTATTGTGCAAAAGAGGGTTTCGAGTTGTATTTGAGTCTAATAAAGTTAATATTAAAAAAATGGAATGTTCGCAGGAAAGGGATATGGTTGTAAAGGAATGTATAAACTAAGTGTTAATAAATATGATGCTTCTACTTATATTATTATTACTCTGACATATGGCATAATAGATTAGCACATTTAAACTACAAATCCATTACAAACATGTGCAGACTCAGTTTAATAAACTCCAATGGATTTAGCTGTGACAAATGTGAGATACGTGAACAAGCCAAGATCACTAAGCAACCTTTCCCTAACATTAAGCGAAATTATGAAATTTTAGAGTTAATACAATTTGATATCTATGAATTAAATGGTACTTTGACCCATATGGGTAAAAGGTATTTCATTACATTTATAGATGATTACCCCGGATACACCTATGCATATCTTATGACACATAAGAATGAATCCGTTAACAAATTTCACATTTACAAAGCCGAAGTTGAAAATAAAATAAATAAGAAAATTAAGTTTTTTCATAGTGATAGAGGGTTGGAATAATTTTCTTATGAATTTGGTGATTTCTGTAAAACAAATTGGAATCATTCATGATAAAACAACACCTTATACTTTGCAAAAAAAGATGACTTAGCGGAAAGGAATAACCGCAAACATGTAGAAATGGTAAATTGTATGCTTGTAAAATTTATTTTACCTCTAAAATTTATAGGCTGAAGCTTTAAAAACAACATGCTATTAACGTTATAGAATTGTTTCTAGAAAGACAAATCTATGTCCCTATGAACTATGGAAAATAAAAATGAAAAAATTTAACATATCTTTTATATGTAGATATATGCTTGTAATAATCTAATTTTTTTAAATATTTAATATTGTTATAAAATATATAAATTTATATATCTTTTATATGTAGTCTAAAAAATACATAGTCTAACATATATATGTATATACATATACACATATATACATATTGCACCTATGATTACATAAAGATTTTGGTTACATAGTAAAGTGATTACTAATTTTGATTATCTTAATTTATTAGATTTATAAAACTTGAATATTTAAATTATGATAAATAAAACATATTTTTATAGTTTATTCTATATTACAAGATTTGATCAATAAATTAATTTTGTTATAATTATAGATTTTATATTATAATAATTTTTCTAATTTTGAGTTTTAGCACATAAATGGTTCTTTAGCATATTAATATGTTTTGATTTCTAAAGTTTAATAATTTATATCAAAAGATTGATGTATCTCTCATATAAATTTTAAGTCCTTTTCCAAATTAAGTTTTTATATATACAATTATGATTATATCAAAGTAGTTTACTTCATATGATAATTTTATTTTCCTTTAAAATGATCTTCAATATTTACTATATTATTTTTAAAAGAAGCACCCTACTAAGATTATTTAACTTCAGATTTCTTATAGAATTATTCTAAATATTGTTACCATTAAACTCTTAATCAATTTAGTATCATTAATCTAAGTCTTGAAATTAATATTACCTTTGCTTGATTGAAATAATATATAATGTATGTAGTACTTTGAATATCTTTTACCAAAATAAATATCATCACCAAATCATTCTGCATATTATCATTGCACATCTTATTTCATATCATAAATCATTATTATAAATTACAGTGCATCTCAAATTAAAATCATTCACATCATAGGTTGCATTTTAGTCAATATAACCTTTCATATTGCTTTGCATATGACATACATTTCTTACTGCAATATAACCAACATACTACACGCATTGCATTTCATATTAACTTTTAACTCCTCATAACAAGTATACTATATGAGGAATTATTTCTTAAAAATATATAGGATTATTTGTTAAACACATATTTACTTTGACTTGATTGATTTGTTTGACTTGTTTGGCTTGATTGATTTGTTTGACTTGTTTGACCTAGTTGGATTTGATACATGTGTGATGATAGGCTTAAAATATACTTATACACATATAGGTATTTAACAATATAACTATCTTTTTCACATTTTATTACATATAACTTTTCTATTATTCAATTAAGGGGGAGCTTTATAGTTTCTAGGATTAGTTGAAGTTTCAAGAAGTTTTTGAGTTGACATATATTTTTGGTTTGGTTGAAGATTGTTTAGATTGATTGTTTGAATTGCTTGCTTGAATTACTTGTTTGGATTGTTTATTTAGATTGATTGTAAATATTGATTGGACAGTTTAGTTTATTATCCCTCTATTTAGTTTATTAAACTAGTATATTCATAATCTTAGGGGAAGTTATAATCTTTTAGGCTTAGAATCATAGATTTTGAGGGGGGATATAAGGATATTACAGGTACAAGGATAGTAATAGAACCATTCATAACATAGATTTAGGTGGAGTATTGTTATATGTACTTTTTAATAATGACAAAGGAGGAGAAATTATATAATAAGGAAAAGTTAGGCTTAGTTTAAGGAGGTGTAAGTAGGATTCATGGTGAAACGTGAGTAATAGAAGGACCAGATCAAAATGTATCAACAAGTATGAATATTTTATAAATCAAGGATGTCATCAACAAAAAGGGGGAGATTGTTGGAGATGGAGTTTGATGACAACAACCATATTTCAATTATCATTGATTATAAAATATATACTAACATCTCTATCTAGAATATATATACATGTATATACAGGATTTTTATATAGGACTTAAGTACTGAAGACTGTACAGTTTTAGAGTTTCAAGTGATTCAGAATTCAGAGGAGATTCAAGACTCATGAGTAATCAAGTTATCAAGAGTTTAAGACAAATATAATAATAGAGTCTAGTTTATATGTAAGATTGAAGAGCACTCCAAGTTCAAATTTTGTTTTTCAAATTCTGATTTTTCAAATTTCAAATTCTGGTTTTCAAAATTCAAATTCTGCTTTTCAAAATTCAAATTCTAAGTTCAAATTGTTTTTCTATCTTACTTATGATTTCAAACAAGTTTAAAGTTATATATATATATAGTTTTATAACCTTATGATTTTATAGTTTTTAACCTTATAATTATATAAATATTGTAATATAATATATATTTATGTTTTCATATGATTTTACACTCTAGAATACTCATTTATATCATTAAGTTTTAATTCAAGAATTTCTAGAATAATATATATGATCAGACACTTGAAAAATAGGTTTTAAAAATAAAAATTATATGTATATGTCGACATACATAAACTGGTATGTCGACATACAACTGTCAGAAATTCAATTTTCAAAATAAGCGTCTTTTAACTATTTGTAACGTTCCAGAAGCATTGCAATATTTCAAAACTAATAAATAGGGGTTGATTTCAATTTTTTATCATTCTTCTTCTCCATCTTTACCCCTCTTTATCCCACCATTAATATTTCATATTTTACTGATTTCTACATTTCTACTTTGCCGATTTCTACTCTAATTATATAAAACTTCTTCTTTTCACACTCTCTATCCACTAGTCTCTGAATTGAAGAGTTATAGGGATGTTATAATCATTTGGGAAGTGTTTGGGAAAGGGTGTGTTCCTTGTATACCCAAAATCAAGGAAAGCGAGCGGCGATAACCTTTAGTCGTAAAATCAAGGATGTTTGGAGCGTTGTTAACCTTGTAGCCGTGAAATCAAAGGGATCGTACTTGGATATTGATAATAATAAAACTTTGTGCAATCCAGCATTGCGTGTGACTGCATGTAGGTGTAATCTGAATCAATATAAAATCCAGTGTGTTCTTTCCTTTTCTGCATTTAATATTTATCAGTTTCTGTGTTTGTGTTTGATTATGTGTGTGTGATCATATCTGTTGTGTGTGATTCCTATAATAGATCATATAAGTTTTAGTTTTTCATAAATTCTTTGAAAACACTATTCATCCCTCTAGTGTTAGTCTTTCCTTAAGATCCACATTTCGTGTTCCCAAACACGGTGATCTTTCCCATGGCTTTGTCGGACAGGGGATCGAAAATAGCGTTGAGTTTCCGACCTCTGTATAGAATGATCCCGAGGTAAGGGAAGGGAGGAAGCCTTAAAACCTGTGAAGGTTTCAATCCATGAAGATCAAAACCGGGGAAAATCTCTAGTCAAACGAAGCAACTTTTAGTAGAGTTACCGAGCTGGCCTGAGCACCTCTCGTACTACTGAATGAGGCTAAGAAGTTGACGGACTGAGCGATGGCTACCATTCATGAAAATGATAACATCATCAGCAAAAGATAGAGAAGAAATAAGAGGACATCATAAAGGGATGCCAAATTGCTGAATCTGATTCACTATCGTGAGTGAGTGTAACCCACACATGGAAGCCTCCACAATAGTAACGAAAAGAGTAAGGGGAAGTGGGTCTCCTTGACGAAGTCCCCTTCCCGCTATGAAATAGACGTTGGCCGATCCGATCCGTTGATAGAACGGAGAACCAACAGTTGGAAATGAGCCTCCAAATAATATCAATAAGGGATTACAGAAATCCGAAAGTCCTCGGAACCTTAATAATGAAAGACCCAGACATGCAATCGCAAGCCTTAGCCATGTCCAGCTTAACAAGCACATTAGAACCACTAACCTTCCAATTGATCTGGGAAACCAGTTCCTGGGATAAAAGGATGTTATCTATGTTCAATCGTCCTTTTACGAACCCAGCCTGAGAAGAGGAAATAGTATGTTTAAGTAACGGAGCTTGACGAGAGGTTAGGACCATAGGTATAACCTTGTTAGAGAAATTACACAAGCTGGTCGGACAAAAATTCATGCATGAACAAGGATTTTCGTACTGAGGGAAAAGAATCAAATTGGTGGAAGTCCAGCCCTGAGGGAGATCTCCACTAGAGAAGAAAAACCTAATAGAGAGACAAAAATTTGACTGGATGATCGACCAAACAGTCCTGAAAAATACGCCGTTGAAGCCATTAGGCCCACTGGAACTATCCTTACTTAGAGAAAATATGCAGGCCCATATTTTTTCTGAGGAAGGAGGTGCGATAAGATCTCCACTATCCGAAGGGGGTACCAATCTAGGAATGAAAGAAAGTAAGGCCGGATCAGAGACCGACACAGAGGGGGAGCCAAGAAAGGATTGGAAATGAGCCAGAATGGTCTCTTTGACTTCTTCTAGAATGGAAGCCATAGAGAGATCAGGGCGCTGAATCTGATGAATCGTGAGAAAACTATTCTTTTCATGAATCAAATAATAGAAGAACTTGAAGTTCATATCACCTTCGACCACCACTTGATCCTCGCCTTTTGGCAGAGATAGTCGTTCTCTATACAAAGCTCCAACAAAAAGTCCAACTGGGAAAGCGCCCATGCCTCCTTTTTAGAAGCCAAAGGTTCTTCATCAAAAGATGCTTCCGCCAGGATTTGAGCCTCTTCGGCCTCCCTGACACAGTCAAAGATATTCTTGAACACTTGCACGTTCCAAGCCTTGAGGCAAGCCTTCAGATGCTTCAGCTTACCCGAAAACACTACAAAGAGAGTGCCAAAAATAGGATAGTTCCACGAATCTCCCACAACCTGATGGAACGAGTGGTGAGATCTCCATATACTCTGGAACGTAAAACATGAAGGGCTAGAGAGAGAATAGGGGGAGTAGTGAATAATCATAGGTGCATAATTCGAGAAGGTACGATGCAAGTGGCAAACAGAGAAAGAGGAGAAGGTTGAACCAACCTTCCGATCCAAAAACTCTGTCAAGTCTAGAAAGAATCCGGTTAGGCCCTTCCTGGTTATTGCACAAGGTGAAAACCAAACCAACGAAAGACACATCGGAAAGACCCGAGCTGACGATGAAGGCATTAAAATCCGCAACCATAGAACAGTTAACGGTGACGCCTTTCCGTTTCTCGGCTTGATTGGCGGCAACATTACAGTCACCTCCCAAAACCGAAACCGCAAAACCCAAGTCTGAGAGAGAGAGGATGTCTGACCAAAGGGTCAACCTCTCTGACCTAACACATTTGGTGTAAACCGCTGAAAATAGAAAAGTGTAAGAGAAAGTCAGTCCCAAACAGACCACTGAGAGTAGCTGATCGGAATCGAACACAAAGCAAACCACCATATCTTTGGACCAAAGAATCTAAATCTTTGCAGATACGTTGGCTAAGGCAACCCCAAAGCCAAGAGATAAAACTGACCTGGTCAACTCTTTTATACCAATAAAAGGCTCCAAAAGCACCATTGGACAAACATAATGCTTCATAATGATATGTTTCAGCCTAGCCATCGACACATCATTGCCAATACCACGAACAGTCCAAAACAAGAAATTCTCCATACAGGAAAAGAGGAAAACTAAAAGCAAAAGCCAAAGACAAGAAAGAAGAAAATAAATTACTCTCAATGGTGGGAACACCCGATCACAACTCAGATAAGACAAAGCATATCCCGAGTAGATATAACGATCTGCTCGGACGCCGCTATAGAGCGTGTGCAGATAGTGCAGGGAGTACGAGGAAATGCTCTTGGTCTACGACTTGAGGAGCGAGACAGATCGCGAAACACCAGTCCGCGACTGACACAAGTTCTTAATAAGTCGAGATAGACAATTGTTAACAATCTCTATCTCGTTCTTACTAAGAAGGGTGTAAGAAGCAAAGCTAGAAGAGCTCAGAAAATCAGTGGGTCGAGTAGGGCAAGACGACAAGCAAAAAAACTGATGGGAACAATGTGGGGTTGCTCATATGTTGCAACACATATAATTGTGTGAGATTTACTAATTCCGAGCTGTCATGAGATTGACAATCGCGCATAAGAGGAAAAGATACCAGAGTTAAGCACCAACTGACTACATAAGGTCTAGTCAAAATTAGGAGGCAATTCCCTAGTATTCTGTATAGGGGACTAACTCAGGATCCGCTATACATTTATATGCCCTCGGCAAAAAAACACAACCATCGAACAACCCACACAAGCCGAGGCTTGACGCTCGGGCCCAAAGGAAAACAAACCAAACCAAATGCAAGCCAAACCAACAAAGTCTCACCAATTAAGCCCAATCAAAAATGCGAAATCCAAACAACCAATAAGCTCAAGATCAGTAAGGCATGGCAAGACCAACCCAGTCAAAAATGACAACCGCCACACATTATAGGGACCCACATAACCGAAAAGGAAAGGGGTAGTGAACCTACAAAGGCAACGCCACTTATAGGAAATGCAGGTAACAAACTCGAACAACAATGATAAGAAGGGAATTCCATACTTGAACAACTAAAATTAGCTAAAGATATATTAGAAAAGAAGGATGAAACTAGCTCAAAAAAGTGATATCAACACAAATCCTTTGAAATAAAACACAACCGAAGACCCAGGGACCACCAAATCAGTCACCGCCAAGCCCACAAGGTCCAAGCACACTGAACTTGAAGAATCAGGCACAAACAGCCCACAATCCACAGCTAATGAGATGGAGCAGCTCCTTTCCTCACAAGCATCTGCCAAGCCATAAGAAGAAGTCTTAGGCACATCCCCAAACAGGTCATCGCCAAAAACAGTGGCAGATGAACCCTAAAAAACAACCTCCTCATCCAACAAAGACTCCTCTACCAAAGCATTAAAGCTATTGGCCAAACAAACGGGTTCAATACAAAGTGCATGCCCATAACCAGGCTTAACAGCCACTACTGACAGGATGGATGAAGGCCCTTTCTCCTTCATAGCCTTCTTCTTACGCTGTCGGCGTCGAAGCTGATTCGAAGGAGGACAAACAACCCTTACCGGTAGAACCAACGACTGACGAGGGAAAATATGAGGCAACCGACATGGAAGGAAGTGGATAGGGGCGTCACTTCCCCTTCTACAAGCTCCTCCACCAACTGACTGATACCCAGTCCATCGCAAGCCGATACCCCCACAGACCAACGAACCAACCATAAACGCCATTAAAGGCTTTCGTCCAAAAGAGGAAGAAGCCTCACAAAACATTAGTGACGGCTTAAGTGGGGTGGTAAGATCCCCATAGCCAGAATAAGAACCCAAAAGCCCATCAGATACCGACCTGATCGGTAAAGAAGAATCACGACCAGCTTGGCCGACAACCACCGGAAGTGGTGAGAGCCCTAACAAGTACAAAGGAGTGACGTACAGAAAGAAAATGTTAGCAATAAAGAATCTTTTCCTCGAAAAGTACTTAAAATATTTCAAGTCATGAACCGGAATCGAAATATGCTTATCACCAACAATCGACACAAACGGCAGATCCAACGATGTTGACGAGAGCGCCTCTACAATAAGCCCAAAGGGGGATATTTCCGAAGAAACGAGCCCGATAACACGAAGAAGACATTGAATTGACTCATGAGAAAACCCTAGAATGTAAATAGGGAGCAACAGAGGAAGCATCAACTCAAAAGAGAGAGGAAAATAATTCCACGAGCAAACAGAGGAGTGAAATCAGGAAGAAACAAGAGCAATGGCAAGAAATCGTTCATAAGCTCATAAACTAGCTGCCATTAATATGCTTTGAAACTTCCCTTACCCTTTGCTAGCCATCCGATAGAGGTGTCTAAACCTATCGGAGGGACATGCAACTTTCGTTTATGTGTAAAGTCCTAGTATTAGACATCGATGACGTCGACTTCTTTTACGATGTGTATGTACTTGAATTCGAGGGGTATGGTATTATTTTGGGAATGGACCGACTATCATTTTGTGGGGTCGTCCTTAACTGCGAAAGGAGGATATTTTTTTTAGAGGCCAAGGAGGCTGCAACTTAGTAATCCCTTGTAGGACAAGGAATAGGGATTCAACATTGTTTTCCTTATCTTTTGGTTTAGAAGGACTGTCTTAAGTGCCAATTGTGTGTGAGTTTCCCGATGTTTCTGAGAAGGTCGTAGGATTCCCACCCTACCATGAAATATCATTTGGAATAGACCTCGAAAAGGATGTGAGGCATGTAGCATTGCCTTTGAGGCACATGGCTCCTAAGGAAAGGAGAAAGGTTGATAACCAAATCTCGGAGTTATTGCAAAAATGGTTTATTCGTAGGAGAACGTCTGAATAGGGTGCACCAATTGTGTTTACCACAAAGTCTAATGGATCTTTAAGATTATTTGTGGACTATAGGGAACTTAACAAGTTGATTAAAATGAATAAATACCCCGTATCGAGAATTGATGACTTGTTTGGCCCTTTGGAAGGAACCCAAATATTTTCCTAGTTAGATCCGACTACTAGATTTCACCAATTAAGGATTTCCGAAGAGAGTAAGCCAGAGGCAGCGTTTTGGATACCAGATGTGGGACGTTACTCCTTTTGGGTTGACAAATGCCCTCGCTTTCTTTGTAGACCTCATGAGTAAGGTATTTTAGGGAATACTCAATAAGATTGCGGTAATATTTCTAGATGATATTCTTATATTTTCCAAGGAACATGAGGATCACTTGAGAAGAGTCCTAAGAATTCTAAAGGAGAGCCAACTTAGAACCAAATTTTCAAAATGCAACTTTTTGAAGAAAGAAGTCAAGTTTCTAGGGCAATATGTTTCGGGGAAAGGATTATCGGTAGACACCGCTAAGGTTGGTGCTGTCTAAGAATGGAAGATACCTCGCAATGCGATGGAGGTCAGGAGTTTCCTTGGATTACCAGGCTACTATCATAAATTCATTAAGGACTATGCGAAGATTGCAACCCCTCTGACCAATTGAAGAAAAAAGATCATAAATTTGTATGGACTGAGAAATATGGAATTGCCTTTGAGAGGTTGAAGGAATATTTCAAAAGTGAACCTATCCAAGATGTTTACTGTTTTTACTGATGGATGTGTGACCGGTTTAGGAGTAGTACTCATGTAGGAGGCTAGAGTATTTGGCTATGTAAGTAGATAAATCAAGGACCATAAGAAAAGGTACCCCGTCCAGGATTTGGAATTAGAAGAAGTGATTTCCTCCCTTAAGATGTTGTGACATCATGTTCTTGGGGAGAATTTTGAGTTATTCACCGATCATAAGTCTCTTAGATATATTTTTTCTCAGAGAGATCTGAACCTTCGACGACAGAGATGGAAGAATACCTTACATCTTTTGATTTTTCCACTACGCATACCCCTTGTGAGGGTAACGTCATGGCCGACACTTTGGGTTGGAAGCACACTGTCTTTAGTGCTATCACTGAATGGAGACAATTAGAGTTTCTCTCTAGTTTTAATTCGTAACCACCATATGAGGCAACTCAAGGATTTCTTAGAGCTATAGAGATAAGACTAGTTCTATCGAAGAGGATCAAGAGTGAGCAAGACCATGATGATGAGTTGAGAGTATTAAAGAAAAAACCTCAAGAGGAGAATCTTTCCCTCATTCTGGTAGATATTCTGTTGATGGTAGTAGTAGCTTAGGGAGAGATGGATGGATTTGTGTCCCTAGGACTATGGACCTTAAGAAGGAGATTCATGAGGAATGTCATATGTCAAGAATGACCATAAACCCCGGACGTGACAAAATGTCTAGGGACATGAAGAGAAGATTTTATTGGGAAGCAATGAAAAGAGGTGTGGTAGAGTTTTCTTCTAGGTTCTTAACCTGTCAAAAACAGTAGGCGCAACAACGGAAGCCTGGAGGACTTTTGTTGATGGGCTTACTAGGAGTAAGAAGGGGAATGAAGTCATTTAGGTAATAACGGATCAGTTAATGAAGAGCGCCTATTTTATTTCAATCAAGAAGAGTAAGACTGCCAATTTGTTAGCCCAGTTGTATGTAATGGGGGATGTCAGCCTACATAGAATTCCAACTAATATAGTCAGTGATAAAGACCTGTTATGAACTAACGAATTTTGGAAGTCTTCAAGAAACTTTGAAACAATAGTGAGTTTGAGTACAACCTATCACCCGCAAACATACGTCCAGACAGAGAGAGAGTCAATAGAGCCTTGGAAGATCTACTTAGAGCCTGCATAGTTGACTTCGGAGGAGCATGGGAGCACTACTTCCCTTTGGTAGAGTTTAACTAGTACTAAAGCAACGATTGTTATGACCCTTACGAAGCTTTGTATGGGCATCCATGCAAATCGCCAACTTGTCGGTGGGAAACTACCGACAAGGGTTTACTCGGACTGGACCTTATCCATGCATCCATGGAAATTATCGCTTTGATTCGGTAGAGAATGAAGGCTACCCAAGATAGATAGAAGTCATATGCAGATAGGAGGAGGAAGGAACTAGAATTCGATGTTGGACATTTGGTGCTTGTTAAGGTTTCTCCTCTGAAGAAGATAGTTTGGTTTGGAAAGACTAGGTAGTTGGCATCCAGGTTTGTTGGGCCTTTTAATGTTCTGGATAGGATTGGGAAGAAGGCTTAGCGAGTGGATCTTCCCAAGCGTTTGGTGGGAGTCCACGATGTTTTTCAAGTTTCTCTTCGTTGCAAATACCTTCATGATTCAACCGATAGACTTGAGCTTAAGGATATTGGCGGCATAGAGAGCTTCGAGTTGGAGTCCATAGTACCCTGTGCCACCGCAATGATCATGGAGCATGGAATAAAATGACTTAGCAACAATCTTTTTAGCCTAATCCAAGTTCAGTGGAGGGATAACCCTGTAGAAAGCATCTAGAAAATGGAGGAGAAGATCAGACTAACTCATCCAAAGCTTTTCTCGGGTAATTGGTTTCTCCCAAAAATTTCGTTTTCTTGCATTGTGGTTTCTTGATTGGATGATAGGAGATGGATGCAGCATAAATGCACCGTGCACTTATATAGAATTATATGCATATTAGGATGTTTTCATACAGACGACATCACCTATTATACATACACGCTAGGACTGAGCTCATTATTAGCAAATCTGCAGTTCATAATCACTATGAATTATGAATGTTTATTAAAATAACATGGGTGTACAACATGGTTGTTTAGAGCGAGTTGTGTTCTTCGTCCTTCATAAGATTTCGGGATGAAATATCTAATAAGGGAGGAGAATGTAACACCCCATAAAATAAACATATATTAAACATATAATAATATAATTTAAAATAAATAAGGAAAATTAATAATAAGCAATTGGGTTGAAACATGAAATTTTGAGTAATCAATCATTGGGCCACGAATGTACTGAAAATGGAGTCAATCATTAAGCAATTCATAGCGAGGTTCTGATGCGTTTTCATAATTTATTTATTGAAAATGGAGTCCATATGCAAAAGATATTAATAAATTAAGTTGTGCATATATATTAACGTACAAATTTGAATTTCAAAAAAATAAATATAATAACCTAGAATATCTTAATTTGGATAAGCTTGAAAATAATATTCCTTTTGAATTCAAACTTGTGTGTATGTATTTATACACAATGGGGACATGGACAATTAGTATAGGGTAAAAAAAATCAATTAATGAATTAATAAAAGTAATGTACGTGAGACGTTATCTCCCGGGCTCGACCCCGGAATGGGGGTCGACTGCCCCTGTCAGCTGTTGTATATAACAATTATATGATTTTTGTTTGATGATAACAAACATATATATATTATAAATGTATTTGTAATTGTACTATTCTACTACATCACAGACAGAATTAAATATTTATATTTAAATAGAATACTACTGCATAAGAATTTAAATATTCAAACAGTATTTTATTGAAATATAAATATTTTATTTCAAATATTCGAATAGTACATATTTTTCTAACTCTACTATTTGTACATCTCAGTAATATAATACATTCCATTTCATATTAAATTTCATTTACACAGCTCCTCACAACAAACCCTTAGTTTCACTCGGACTCAATTATAATTCACTCTATCACTCATTTACATTTACTCACTCTCTCTCTGTTATAGATACTCTTACACACTTGCCTTCTGTCTGCTTCCCTGTCAGTCCAGTCACCTGCTTACCTATCACAGAAACACACATAGTAAACTAGAACACGATATTTTAAAGTCTAGCAGATATAATTTTATTTTAAAATTTATTTGCCTCAGAATTTTGGTGTGTTTCTCATCATATTTCATGACTTGGTTTAATATGCATATCATTCATTTGTGTCTAATTTGGTCAAATATCAGTGAATTGGCATGAACCAAGAAATTCAGTGCAACTGCAGATACAAACATGTATACATACATATCTGTGTGTGTATTATGTAGATATATATATATATATATATATATATATATATATATATATATATGCATGTATATAATATATGACAATAATCATGCACTAGGCAAAGAACATGTCAGCCGAGAAATGAAAAAGTGTACAATAGCGATACACAAAAATATGGCCGAGCAAGTACACAAGCAGGCAAATAAAAGCCCAAGGATGATCAGAGAATTCAAAGACGACAGCATGAAACATGCACAAGATATTTGCAGTATAAAGGCAAGTAAGCTAACATATCAAATGGGAAGAGACACACTCATGTGTATATATATATACACATACATGCTTGTATATGTATATACATACAAGGTTAACAAGTACATGAATGCATGCGGACTCAAGCTCAAAGTACATGAGCATGCGTGCGAATATTCACATGTACAAGTGCATAGCCAACAGAGCAAGTCAGGGTCATACAATAGGCAGGTGCAAGTATACTCACAAGTCAGTGTACACATTAGAGTACAATAAAATGCATGGACAAGAAAATTTAGCTACAACATGTCAAAAATTGGAACAACCACAAGAAGCATAGACTTATGTCAATAAGTCAAATGCAACATGGTTAAGAAGAGAAAGAATGTCATAGCTAGTGAAATGGTCCGGGAAAAAAAGCAACATGCAACAAGGCAGTATGAACACAAGATGTAATACATCAAATTTTAAAACACTATAACCATACATTAAGATAATAAATTGGGTCTACTTAATCAAAATATTCAGAATTAAGTGAGACCAGCATTACCATTGCGTTTGTCTTGGAATTCTAGTTCAGATAGACCCCAAGTTTGTGTAAAATGGATAACGTATGAAGAAGTTATTGGCATTAGAAGTTTGTATACATATAAGGAGCTTATACGTAAATATAATATATAAATAAATCCAGAAATTTCGAATGAAAAGAGGTGGGAGAAGAAGCGGGAACCAGGACCGTTGTGGGACAACCCACTGTAGCTCTCGGTGGATTCGTTCAGTGAATCTTGATGGATTTTTGGACTATATTTATTGCTGACTCATCGCTATGTTTATGGTTTGGATTTAAACCCTAGAATCTAAAGGCTGCGGTTGACTTTGTGAATCTACAAATAGGTGGCTTCTCCCATTCTGATTTACACCATTTCTTCATAAATTCTGCCCATATAATGGGGGAATGCTGCTGAGGACTGGATCATACAGAGACAACTCCAGGACTTGCATACATATAACTTGGATTGGACTTTTTCTGTGGCATAGTGTTATATATATAAGAGACTTATTCTCTTCTTCACCAAGACCCACACTATGAGTTCCTGTCATTTTCAGGTTTGATTCCTTAGACTATAAACATGACAGTCAAGTAAAATTGGGATAGGATATACAGTGTTATAAACTGAAGTTATATATGTTTTCACTATTAATCACCTACACCGTTATGATTAGTAAAACATATGCCTTTGATGTTGGATAATTAATAAGTTATATGTATCTATCTTCCTTTTACTATTTTCTATTTTTATGTTAATTTTCAGTCTTGCCTATATGCCTATGTGATTTGATTCTATTCTTCTTCCTCTGATTTCCCTTTTTATTTTACACTAAGCCTAGGAATATGGAAGCCTAGGCTATACCCAATTTGAGTGTGCATATAATTGGGGCAATAATGAATGATATAAAAAGAGGAATGTAGGCATGTTATTAAATTGGAACTGTTTAAATATAAATTAGGGAAAAAGGATAATATACACATATTTAGACTTGCTGTAAACTGATAAAAAGGGATAATGTGTATATACTTGTTGAAAATGGATAATATGCATAAACCTATACATGTTGTAATTTAGGAACATAGTTGATGAACAATATGCTTATGAATTGGACATGTTAGGTTTGACTTAATGCTGACATTAAGTAAATAACATGTTAGAATATGGTAAGTACTAGATGTAGGTTGATAAACTGAAACACTGTGGGAATTATATACATCTGGGCAGGTGTTTTGGGGAAGGGTTGTACACACATAATGACATGTAATTTTACAACCTAGCTAATTAGTATACCTAAACCTGCTAGGCTAAACATTAGTATTAATAAGCTAAGAGGTCCCTCGTTCTGCTGTTGTATCGGGCTTTGGGGACTCTTAAATTCTAGTTTTGGGGGCACAAGCATAGGGGTTTTGGCTTGTGTCAATCTGCTGTTTAGAACTCACATCGGTTAGTATCCCTGTTGGTATCTTGTTAGAGGGGGGCTTCACACTATGTAGGGGCCAGGGAACGCTTTACTGAACTGGATAGTAAAAGGTTCACATAGGGGTGGATACGGGAGCACTCCGGTAGAGTCATGAGCGTGCATGGGTCCGACTAGGGAAGTTAATACGCTGTAACACCAGTGAATAGGTCTATGTCATATAGTTGCTTGGTTAGGGAGTGATACACCATAGTACCGTGGATGACACAGTATTTACGTAGTAGGTAGCCAATCGCATGGGTAGAAATTAGGGTACACCTAGTCCTGCTGTTGTGTAATTAGGTTAACACCTAATATGGTTATGTAATTAGGGTACGCTTAATCCTACTTTTTAATCCTGCTGTTAATCCTGCTGATATGTGACTGGAACCTAGTCCTGTTAAACTTTAGTATTAGTGCAGACATACAAGTTTTAGGGATATATATGTGAAGCATTACTTCGATCATAGTGTATTCCCGTTATTCCTGTCCATCATGTTATTCTGTTTATTTTTGTTTACCTCATATGACATTGTACCTTTCTCGTCCAGTCCTTTTTACCTGTCTTGGTATTTCTATTTTATGCACATTTGAAAATAACTGGAACTCGCCAGACTTTATGTCTGATCCTTTTCTTTCTCTTCTTTCTTCTTTTCCCCCAGGTCCTCAGAGTGGAAACATTCAACAGTGACTAGGACTTTCTCTTATAACTTGGCTTGGATTTCTTGAGATGTACCGTTTTCAGCTTGCTCTCTATTCTATTATGGCTTATGGCAAGGGATATGGTTTTATGTACTCTGATGTTGGTTTTATGAGATGTTTTTTGAGATAGGTTTGATGGAACTAGTTTTGTTGTAACCGGTTTGTGACTACGCTTTATTTTTATTAATAATGAAGTTGAAAGTTTCCGCTGTTTATTTTATATCTGTCTTGTAAATTTTTTGTACTATTTACCTATTGCGCTTCCAGAAACTTAATGCATTCTTTTATGAGTGACATAAACGGACGTGTGGTGTCACATTTGGTATCAGAGATGAAGGTTACAAGATCAGAGAAAAAGTTTTTAAAATTGGTTTCAAAACCAAAGTATTTTCAAATAAAAAACTGTTTTGAAAAACATATCCCATCAATCCATAGTCAATATTCTCTCGATCTCTTGTTGAATCCTTTTTCTTTTCTTTTCAGCATGTCTGGAGAACCCAATCTTCCCGCAGGCATTCCGCTACCGACATGGTTCTGTTGGTATCTTGAGGCTACGACACGTGTCGGAGGTCAAGGCGACCCCCCTTCCCCACCTATAGCCACTATTGCTCCACCTGCACGAGAAGATGACTTTTCAATGTTATGCAAAGACTTCTGCGCTATGGGAGGAAAACAATCACGTGGTATTGAGAGCTTTGTTGAAGTACGGAATTAGGTATGAGAGATAGAGAACTTGTTTGGGCTTTTTGAGATTGATGACAGAAGGAAGATACAATTGGCTGCATGGCAACTAAAGGATGAAGCTTCTTACTGCTGGGCAGTAACGCAAGCTGGACAATCAGTAGATACTTGGGATGATTTCAGGCAGAGATTCAAGATGAAATCCTTATCTCAGGCGAAAGTGGGATTACAGATGGAGAGATCCTTGGCTCTGAAACAAGGGGACATGTCTATTAAGGATTATGTGAATAAGTTCAATCAGCTGGCAAAGTTAGTATTAGATTTCGTGAATACGCCCTACAAGAAGGCACTTAGATTTGTGAGAGGGTTGAATCAACCTCTCCAAGGACTTGCTTTATCTCATATACCGATGGGGGCGACGTTTGAAAGGCTGGTTGACATGGCTCTTATGCAAAAAGATTGCAAGGAGGAAAAGAAAGATAGTAAGAGTGAAGAGACACAGGCCAAGAGCGAGAAACAGAAATGGTGGCCCAAGAAAGGAAAGCAAAAGAAAGGTCGAAAGCCTGATAAGGCTCAGATCAAGAAGGATATCAAGTGTCATGGTTGCAGAACTATGGGTCATTTTGTCAATGATTGCAGAAAGAAGAAGAAAGTCTGCATTAATTGTGGACAAGTAGGACACTTCAGTAAGCATGCCCTAGAAAGCAAGGACAAAGGGCATGAACTTCTGGACAAGTGCATGCTTTAGAGGCTAGTGGAGCTGATCGAGGTAGGAAAGTCACGGTTGAAGGTTTGATTTCCCTTTTTGATTATCCTATTCGAACCCTATTTGATTCTGGTGCTTCACATTCATTTATATCTAGTTCTTTAGTAAATAGTCTGCACCTTAATACTAGTATAGTCTCTGATCCCGTAGTGGTCTCAAACCCTATAAGAGGATCCGCTCATTTATCCATGTAGTGTAGAAGTTTGAAAATTTCTATCTTGGGCATCGAGTTTTAATGCGACGCATACGTATTGGGATTCATGGGCTATGGTTTGATTCTAGGCATTGATTGGCTAACGATGTATGGTGTCATCCTTGATTGCGAAAAGAGAGTGTCTAGACCTTTTCCTTGTCATGGTAGGACTCTCGAAATTTCCTGTTACCCATGGAGATCAGTGATGCTCATTTTTATAAAATTGCTTGATAATTCTGTTGATGATTTGCGATATGTCCTCGTTGTCAGAGATTTCCTGGATGCGTTTGAGGAGGTTAAGGGGTAAACTCCAGGATGTGAGATAGATTTCCGGATTTACTTGATAGAGAATGTGAAGACAGTTGCTCACCATTGCATCACAATGCTCCTAGGGAAAGGAGGGAGCTTAGCCATCAAGGGAGCTATTCAAGAAAGGTTTGATTAGGTGAAGCATCTCAGATTGGGGAGCTCCAGTCGTCTTTTCAACTAAGGCGGATGGCTCACTTCATCTATGTGTGGATTATAGAGAGCTGAGTAAGCTCACTAAGAAGAATAGGAACCTGCTATCGAGAATTGATGACCTATTTGATTAGCTAGTAGGCACATCAGTTTTCTAATAGACGGATTTTTCCATGCGATTTCATCAGTTGAGAGTGGAAGAGAACATCATTGATAAGAATGCATTCAGAACTATAAATCGTTTATTCAAATGGTTAGATATTCCTTTTGGCTAACCAATGCACCCGACTACTTGGTGGACTTGATGAGTAGGGTGTTTAGGTAGTTTCTGAATAAGTTCGTGGTGGTCTTTGTGGATGACATTCTGATCTTCTCAAAGAATGAGAAGGAGAGTTCCCAACACTTAGGATAGGTTCTACGTACTCTTAGGTCACATCAACTCAAAGCCAAAATTTCTAAGTGTCACTTGTGGTGGAAAGAAGTAAGGTTCCTAGGGAATATGGTCTCCAAGGACGAGATAGTAGTGGACCCTTTTAAATTCGTTGCAGTTCAAGATTGGAGGGCTTCAAAGAATGCAACATAGGTGAGAATTTTCCTTGGGTTGATCGGCTACTACAGAAAGTTTATCAAGGACTTTGCAAGGGTATCGACCTCGCTTACCGATTGACGAAGAAGAACTTGGCTTTTTCGTGGAACATTGACTATGAGGATGCCTTTTAAATATTGAAGAGGGCTTTGACAATAGCCTCAGTTCTGACTTTCCTAGATGGAAGAAAGATATTCACAGTTTACACAGATGCTTGTGGCACATGTCTTGATGTCGTCCAGATGCAATATGGAAGGGTAGTATGCTATGGTAGGAGACAACTGAGAGTTCAATAGAAGAAATACCCTACCCATGATCTAGAGTTGGCTGTAATAATGTTCGCATTGAAGTCTGGGTGACACTATCTACTTGGAGAAAGATTTGAGCTATACACGGATCATAAGTTGCTCAAGTACTAGCTCTCAAAGAAGGAGCTCAACCTAAGGCAACAACATTGGATCGAGTTCCTAGCATCCTGATGACTTCGATATAGCTTATACCTAGGGCAAGGGTAATGTAGTGGAAGTCGCATTGAGTAGGCAAAGGATGACTTTGAGTCCTCTGTTCGAAGAAAGGCGAAGCTTGGAGTACATCTCGACCTTTGATTTTAAGCCATCTACGATTTCACAATGGGATTGTTAGCATTATTGGAGGTGCAACCTACTCTATTGGAGCGTGTTGGATCTACACAGTGGGAGGACCCGCAACTTTCAGTCATCTTGGACAGGATTAGTAAAGGAGAGACATGAAGTCACCTTGGTAGGTATACCGTGGACAAGAAAGGGTAGCTAAAACAAGATGGAAGTCTATGCATCCCTAGGATTGGGGAATTGCTTAAGGCAGTGCTAGAAGAAGCTCATCATTCTCGGATGACTATCCATTCATGCGGCAACAAAATGTATCAAGGCATAAAGAAGGTTTTCTTTTGGACTAGCATGAAGAAGGATGTGGCGTAATAGTGGCTCGATGCTTGACTTTCCAAAAAATGAAGGCTAAACAAAAGGAATCAGGCAGATTGCTTCAACCCTTGGATGTCCCACGATGGAAGTGGGGAGCATCTCTTTGGATTTCATCGATGGATTGCCTCGATTTAGGAAGGGCAATGCGCGCATTTGGGTGATAATGGACAGACTTACGAAGAGCACTCATTTTATTCCTGTTAAGAGTAAGAGGACGGCGACTTGGCTGGCATCAATATATCTTCGAGAGATAGTTCAATCTCATGGGGTTGCTTCCAGTATAGTAAGCGATCGCGACCCTATCTTTACTAGTGTTTTTTGGAAAATCTTACTAGAGGCATTAGGTATACAGCTACGTTTGAGCATAGCATACTACCCTCATACAGATGGACAAATTAAGAGGGTGAATAGAGCTCTTGAGGATCTTCCAAGACCGTGTATCCTAGACTTTGAAGGGACTTGGTAGGAGCGTCTCCCATTGGTGGAGTTCACCTACAACAACAGTTACCAATCGAGCATAGGCATGGAACCCTTCAAAGCGTTATATGGATGGCCTTGTAGATCGCCAATTTATTGGTGGGAGTCTACAGACCGACTTCTACATGGACCAAAAATGATTCGAGACACTTCTAAGAAGATTGAGCTTATCCGTCGAAGAATGAAAGCCGCTCAAGACAGACATAAATCCTATGACAACAAAAGGAGGACCAATTTGGAATTTGAAGTAGGAGATATGGTCTTTCTTAAAGTGTCACAGCTAAGGAATGTATTTCGCTTTGGCTTAGTAGGGAAATTGACACCGAGATTTGTAGGGTCGTTCCCTATAGAAGAGAGGATAGGTTAGATGGCCTATCAGATTAAGCTACCAGATAGATTGGTGGGGATACACGATGTGTTTCACATTATGCATTTGAGGAGATATCTCCATGATATGGAAGATATAGTAGAGTCAAGCACTATTGAGGACGTAGAAGTTGATAAGGAAGCATCAGTGAGACGAGTTCCTACTCATATCCTTGGATCCGAAATCCAGAAGTTACAGAACAAGGAAATCAAATTGGTGAAAGTACAAGGGGAGAAGACCGTGAAGATGCGACGTGGGAAACCGAAGATATGATTCACGCTTCTTATCCTTTTCTTTTTGAAAGTACGTACTTGACTTCTTTTCCAAGCTTTTACTTTGCATTTGCTTTTATCATTTAAATTTAATTATCCTATCGTTTAAACCTTTCAATCCTTAGGTAAAATCTAATGTTTGGAAATATGTGCTTGAAACAATTTATGATTAATGGTTGCATGTGGATGTAAGTGTTTGCTAGTGGTTGCTCGTGGATGCATATACACACGCAGGGCACTAGATCGGCTCAATCACTTACATGTTGCATATGAATGTGTATTCATTTAAATTTTCTATAGATGGAAATGGGTGGATCATCATATGGATGTTGCATTTTGATGAACGGTTGTGCACACATATAGAGTTTATATGTTATAAATAGGATTATTTTCATACATCTTGGACTCATGGCACAAACATATATTGCATTAAGGAGGTAAACCGAATTATTGGACCGCTTGATTTTTCGCATTAGTGTAAGGACATATACACAACACCTTTGCATATGTTCATACAAACATTAAATTTTTTAAGGACAATGGATGCATGTGGATGATGGATGAGTATATGGTTGTTAGACTAGTAACGTTCTTCTTAACTTGGAGACTTCGGGGACGAAATCCTTTAAGTAAGGGAGAATGTAACACCCCAAATTTTAATACACTATAACCATACATTATGATAATAAATTGGGTTTACTTATTTAAGATATTCATAATCAAGTGAAACCGGCATTACTGTTGCATTCGTCTTGGAATTCTGGTTCAGATAAACCCTAAGTTTGCGTAAAACGAATAACGCATGAAGAAGTTATAGGCATTAAAAGTTTGTACACATATAAGAAGTTTATATATAAATATAATATATACATAAATCCATAAATTTCAAATGAAAAGAGGTGGGAGAAGAAGCAAGAACCAGAATCGTTGTGGGACGAACCACAATCGGCATGTGACGACCCATGGTCGATTGTGTCGACCCCATGGGTGCAGTAGGTCGACCCACCGCAGATCTAGGCGGATTCATTTAGTGAATCTGGACATATTTTTCGACTATATTCGTTGTTGACTCAGCGCTATGTGTACGCGATTTAAACCCTAAAATTTAAAGGCTGAGGTTGACTCTGTGAAACTATAAATAGGTGGCTTCTCCCATTTTGATTTACACCATTTCTTCATACCATCTGCCTCTGTAAATCTATTCTAAAAACATAAAGATACAATGAGGAATGTTGCTGAGGACTGGATCAAACATAGACAACATCAGGACTTGCATACATACAACTTGGATTGGACTTTTTCTGCGGCATAGTGTTATATATATAAGAGATTTATTCTCTTTTTCACCAAGACCCACACTATGAGTTCCTGTCATTTTCAGATTTCATTTCTTAGACTATAATCATGACGGTTAAATAAAATTAGGTTAGGATATACAGTGTTAGCAAGATAAAAGTTATACAAGTTTTCACTATTAATCATCTATGTCGTTATGATCAGTAAAACATATGCCTTTGATGTTGGATAATTAACAAGTTATATGTATCTATCTTCCTTTTCCCATTTTCTATGTTTATGTTTATTTCCAGTCTTTCCTATGTGTTTTGATTCTATTCTTATTCCTCTATTTTCCCTTTTTATTTTACGCTAAGCCTAGGCCTTTGGAAGCCTAGGCTATACCCGATTTGAGGATGCGTATAATTGGGGAAATACTGAATGATATAAAAAGAGGAATATAGGAATGTTATTAAATTGGGACTGTTTAAATATAAATTGGGGAAAAGGATAATATACACATGTTTAGACTTGTTGTAAACTGATAAAAAGGGATAATGTGTATATACTTGCTGAAAATGGATAATTTGCATAAACCTGTATATGTTGTAATTTGAGAAAATAGTTGATGAATAATATGCATATGAATTGGACATGTTAGGTTTGAATTAATACAAACCTTAAGTAACTAACATGTTAGAATATGGTAAGTGCCAGATGTTGGTTAATAAACTAAAACGCTATGGGAATTATATACATCTGGGAAGTTGTTTTGGAGAAGGGTTGTTCACACATAATGACATGTAATTTCACAACCACACTTATTAGTAAACCTAAAATTGCTAGGTTAAACATGAGTATTAATAAGCTAAGAGGTCCCTCGTTCTACTGTTGTATCATGTTTTGGGGACTCTTAAATCCTAGTTTTGGGGGCACAAGCTTAGGGGCTTTGGCTTGTGTCAATCTGCTGTTTTGAACCCATATTAGTCAGTATCCCTGTTAGTATCTTGTTTTAGGGGGCCTCACACTAAGTAGGGGTCAGGGCACGCTTTGCTAAACGGGATAGTAAGACGTTCACATAGGGGTGGGTACAGGCACGTTTCGGCAGAGTCATGAGCGTGCATGGGTCCGATTAGGGAAGATAAGACGCTGTAGCACCAGTAAATAGGTCTATGTCATGTAGTTGTTGTGTTAGGGAGTGATACACCCTACTATCGGGTTTGACACAGGATATTCACGTAGCAGGGAGCCGATCGCGTTGGTAGTAATTAGGGTACACCTAATCCTGTTGTTGTGTAATTAGGTTAACACCTAATATGGTTATGTAAGTAGGGTAAGCCTAACCCCGCTATTTATTTCTGCTATTAATCCTGCTGACTTGTGATTAGGCTGAGAACCTAATCCTGTAAAAATTGTTATACTAATATTGGTGCAGACGTACGTGTTTTAGGGATATAAATGTAAAGCATTGCTCGATCATAGTTTATTCTTGTCCATCATGCTATTCTGTTTAGTTAATTTACCTCATATGACACTGTACGTTTCTCGTCCAGACTTTTTTACCTGTCTTGGCATTTCTATTTAATGCACATTTGAAAATAACTGGAACTCGCCAGACTTTATGTTTGATCCTTTTTCTTTCATTTCTTTCTTATTTCCTCCCAAGTCCAAAGAGTAGAAGCACTCAACAGTGACTAAGACTTTCTCTTAAAGCTTGGCTTGGATTTCTTGAGATGTACCATTTTCAGCTTGCTCTCTATTCTATTATGGCTTATGGCAAGGGATATGGTTTGATGTACTCTGGTGTTGGTTTTATGAGTTTTTTTAGATGGATTTGATGTAACTAGTTTTGTTGTAACTAGTTTGTGACTATGTTTATTATTTTTAATAATGAATTTGAAAGTTTCCGCTGTTTATTTTATATCTGTCTTGAAAATTTTCTGTACTATTTACCTATTGTGTTTCACAAAATGTAATGCATTCTCTTATGAGTGACATTAACAGACGTGGGGTGTCACACAAGACCAAGTATAATGTCAAAGTCATGCATGCACAAGCAGAGTTTTGGCAAGATAACAAAGGTGGAATTAGTGTCACACAAGTGTTCAAGAACAAGGCTAGTTTCGTGTTCATGTACACAAATAAGTGAATCATATTGGATGCAAAACCGGACAAGCACCAGTTTATATTAATAATCACACAATGGCCAAGAACATGGAACAGTGGAGCACACAACTCGTTGAATTACACAAGCAATTGGCATAGTAAGGTCGAGATCATGTATGAAACAATTTCCAGGCCAAACATGGATGTTAAGGAAGGTCAGTAACCAAACGCACAAGTATATATGCAGCAGTATACAAATGTAAACAAGGGCCACAAATGTGTCGAGTTCTAATTAAAGCAGTATGTAATTATACATGGATGTGAACATGGGAGTATACATTTATATGGATGATCAAGCTTGTATATCCCAAGTCAAGGAGCAATGTATGTGCAAGTACATCACAAGGTGTGTACAAGTCAATACAGAGCTAATAAGGTGGAGCAGCAAGTTGTATACGAGTATACATGCACAATGAATGTGGAAGTGTACAAAATGGGATGTACCAAAGGAAGCACTGACATTCACACATCAAGAGTATAACTGAATCAATACACATATATACATAAAACTAAGTGTGTGTGTGTGTGTGTGTGTGTATATATATATTTGTGTGCAAGTATAATGAAAGAATGATTTCAAGAGAAAAGGATATTGCGTAAATCACTGATGCAAGCAGGATGAAGAAAGTTTTAAAACTACTTTGATGGCATGTGTTATTTGTGGGAAATCAGATTTTACAAATCATATCACAAGTACAAAGTGAGAAAAATTATTTGGCAAGTGTAAATCTTAGCCAAATGTTTCCAGAATTCATATAGAATTATTTCTAGTTTTCGAATGCGCATATATGGCAAGTGTTCAACAAATCGCAAAATAATTTCTTTTGGAAAGAAATCAATTTTCTTAATTCAAAAGGTTGTCAAAATTTCAAGTCTTGTTTTTCAGGACTAAGAAAAATAATTTGATTGTTTCAAAGCATGCCACAAATTCCAGAAATCAATATTGGGAATAAACTAATTCATGCATTTCCAGAATTCATTCAATGAATTACGGTAGGGTTTCAATCACGACTTTTCAATCATGGAAAAAATTACATGCAAAATCAGACCAAAATCATTTATGGAAATCATAGAATATACGGATTTGTTAATCCTATTTAAACACTATATCATCATCAGTATAAGTGACATCGAAAACCAAGCAACAAACACTGAAAGCAAATCGAAAAAATCAAATCAGAGAAACTCATGTTTTCGATCGCAATCCCAAATCTGATCTACATGCAAGCCACAATATTTTGAAACTTCAGAGAATTATATTATTCATTTTTAACAAGCCGCGATTTGGGGAAAGAAGGAAAAACCCTAGTTTTTGGATTTTGGCCGACATAATTTTCAGAACAAAGCATTACTAAGGAAATAAGAGTAGCCGACCTTGTTTAATTTAGAAATGGGGATTTTGTTTATTTTGTTTATTTTATATATTTCTTTTCTAATCGTCCATAGTTTTTCTAGTTTGTCTGCAAAAACTAGAGATTACTATGTATAGGATTTATAGCTATGGTTTACGAGTTACGGGTTTGTAATTCGGGAAAATCTGATCTTAGGTACATAGATTAGTGCAAGGTTTTGAGCGTAGTATTAGAACAGGAGTAGGGATTGCGAGTTTACAGGGTTTTGTAAGAGGGATCTATTTTAATACCTAGTAAAAATATTGGGGAATGCAACAGTAGGCAGGGTTTGCCAAAGCTGGATAAAATCTATGTCATTTACTTTATGCATTTAATTTCTCTATTGAAATTTGTGTTGTAATAATTATGATATTTCGTAAAACTCCAATAAACCCTATTCACCCCCTCTAGGGTTAATCTAGATCTAGCAAGTGGTATCGAGTAGGTATTTTATTAACTCTAGATTCATGGTTTCTAGTTGTTAATCCAGTGAGAGTCAGTCCAGTCGTAGTCCAACTATTTTTAACGGTGCAGATTTTTTAAATTGGAAATCAATAATGAAATCTTATTTAAAATCTATTAATAAAATGTTGGGATATTGTTGTCAATGGATATGATATGGTAGATATGAATGATATTGGGTTTAATTCTAGTGCTACTCATATTTTATATTCTTATATTGATGATGTCCAATATAGCCTTATCATCCATTGTTTAACTTCCTAGGAAATCCACGAAACTCTCAATATACTGCATGGAAGAAAAGAGAACTACTCAAAACCCCAGAATGCCAACTCAGATTCAGATCTATGCTTAAAAGGAGAAACAAATAATGATTTCGATGGAGACTCAAAAGATGACGAGACAAGAAATTTCTTTTATGAACATTTAGTTTATATGTGTACCGATTTAACTAAATCCATTGATAGACTCCATTGGAAAAACAAATCTCTAAAATCTAAAAATCATGAGTTGTCCAGCAAAATTAATGACGTGGAATTAAAAATTAAATGCTCTAAAAATTATTCAAACTCTGGTTGCAAAAATTGTTTGAATTTGAAAAACAATCTTGTTTGTCTCAATTAAAATATTCAAAAGCTGGAGATTGAAATTCTGATCTTAAAAGAGAACAAGATTGAGCTTGTAAATACAAATAAATTTTTGCAAAAGGAATTGAATAATTTTAAGACATCTGAAAATTTCAAACTTGGAATTCTTAAAAAGGAAAATTTGGTTAAAACTGAATCTATTTTGGAAGAACTTGAAAACGAGATTGAAAAATTCAAAACAATTAAAAAACTTGAGTTTGAAAAACAAAAACATTTTGAATCTAATATCTCTGAATCCAAAGATAAAATCAAACTGCTTGAAAATGAA
This sequence comes from Allium sativum, assembly GCA_030737875.1. Classification (NCBI taxonomy): domain Eukaryota; kingdom Viridiplantae; phylum Streptophyta; class Magnoliopsida; order Asparagales; family Amaryllidaceae; genus Allium; species Allium sativum. Next base: position 279,895,792 of record CM060912.1, on the reverse strand, counting down.
AATTCGATCTTCAAACAAAATGATTTTGAGAAAAGAGTTGAGATCGACCATTGCTCTAAGCTGATAAACGAGAATAATCTTTTGAAATCCAAAATGAGCAGTCTTGAGTTAAGTATGAAATGTTTTTCGACCAGAGAAAAATCTTTGAACATGTTGTTAGAAAATCAATTCTTTTCTGGAAATAAAAATGGTCTCGATTTTGGAAAAATTTATGGCTTTGAAAAATTGAATCCAGATGTTTTTAAAAATCCTTCAAACTATTTTGAAAAGAATTATCTTTAAAATCTAGACTTTGAAAATTTCAAAGGATTTTTAAATCATAAACAAAATGAAAAGTTGTTTTGTAACAATTCATTTTAACATTTTTTGGATCCCAAAAGGAAAAAAATTGAATTCAAAAAAGTTCAAACAGATTTTGGTTACTAAAGGTACAAAGGTAAATTCAAATGGATTGTTACACAAACAGTTTTGGGTACCAAAATGTGTGAATGAAACTGTTAGTGGTTTAACAAATTTTATTAGACCACTCGATCCTCTAAATGCTTGGGTACCGAAGGATGTCTGAGGAACCACATTGCGAAAGAGAAATTAATTTCAAGTTATTCCACATCTTTGTTTTATTCAGAGTTCCTTGGCCAAGATTGTTATGTTAGAGATTCGTTGGTTCACATCGATTTCAGTTTTGATCTCTAACCTCATTATTTTTGTCTGTTTATATTCTTCTTCTTATTCCTTCTTTTTTATATTCCTCCTTCTACCCCTTCTATTTTTCTCTTGATCATGCTTATCTGCTTTGCCACTGCCACATTTTTTAACTTCTTCAGCTTCTTAACTTCAAATTGCATACTAGGAATTTTCTTCATTTGTATAAAACACTCATGTTTTAATTATTTTCATATTTTGAATTCAAATTTGTAAATATATGCAATTGTTTTTAATTTTATTTTTTCTTTGAATTCCTAACAGTGTTGATGCGTTCTTATCACATCTTGAACATTGTTAATTTGAATTCTTTTTTTTTTTGAAGATATGAAAAGCAAATGAAATTTCGAATATCTCTGCTGTTTTGAGCTCCTTCTAATTTATTTTGGAAAGAATTGAAAATTTACACTCATTCCAGCACATTACTATTTTTTAGTTGTGATAATTTCATTTATTTTTGGATTGGCTTGGATATTTCTGGATTGAAAAACATTTGGCTTGATTATTGTGAGTAGAAAATCATTTTGAATCAATCATTGTGCTACATCTAAAAACTCATTTTTATTTCATGATCTTTTGGCTTGAATATTTGTTTGTTTGAAATCATTTGAAATTGTTGATGTCTTGAATCTCACACGCTTCTTAGATTTGAGATTAATAATCTTGTGTGATGGATTCATTGAATCTTGAAGTTTACACATCATTTCAAGTGATTTCAAAATAACTGCTTTTAATCTTAGGTCACAATTCATCTCTTGAACTTGTTAGAAATAAGTGTGAAAAAAAATCTCATGTAAATCGTGTTCTGAAATTGAATGATTGTAGCTTTGATAAAAAGTTCAGAATTGTTAGATTCATCAGCTTGGGCTTGGTAATTGAATATTTTTTGTTAGAATGCCATAATGGATAACTAGAAGCTCCAAGTGGTATCAGTTTTAGAAGATTTGAAGATTTCTCATTCAACTGGTTGATTTGTTTTAATATGTGTCTCATCTTTCTCTTGTAATTGTTATTTCAATTTTAAAATCATTTATTGATAATTTATTCAGAAATTGAAATCAATAACCAAATTGAACTGTATTTAGAATTCATCAAAATTACTATTAGGCTTTTTGAAATTGTGATGAGTTATGACTACAATATATTTCATAACAAGAGGAAATATTATTTAAATTTTCATGAGGATTGAACAGTTTTTATAATATCTTTGAACTGTTACTTATTTCACGAACATCTTCCTTTTCTACCACCATTCTGTCATCTATTATGATTTTATATTAATGTGGATAGTTTATTTTTTTTAAATCATCTTAAATTTATAGTGTCAAAATTTGTGATGGAATTGTGATTATATTATTTTTCAGAATGAGAGATAATTAAAGAGATTCAAAGATCCCTGTATAGTTGAGCATACTTCGTAATATGATTAATTTTGAATTTTTTTTCACAACCATTTCTATACCTTCCATAGTTATATCATCCATTTTTGGTTTTATATACTGAGGATATTTTGTATAATAAGTGTTTTTCTAACCTCATTTAAAAATCCAAGATCTGGTCATGCCTGGTAATGAGATTACTTATAATTTAAGTTGCGACTGATCCCATTTAAAATCCATGATCTGGTTATGCATGATTAGTTTGCCCTTAAAGAGAAAAGAAAAAGGAAAAGGAAATAAATAAAATTATATATATATATATATATATATATATATGAATCTTCCTTGGTGTGTGAAAACCAGCCTAATCTTCTAATTTGTGAAATGTGTTAATACCTTATGGTATATTATGATTTGTTGATTGATAGCCACTGGGAATTGTGATTATTTAATTTTGTTACTCGCTTTGAATTTATAATAATAATCCAAATCCAGCTCTGTGTTGTGCTTATTTCAAAATTTTATTTAAAAACAATTAAACTCATTAAAACTCTCCCCATTTTATAAAATTCATCGTAAATATATCATTCTACAATGAAAATTTTGCTTCTAGTTCTTATAATATTATAATTTTTTTATTGAATGAAATTTATGATGAACATTCTCTCTCTAGAGCTGATTTTATGCTTTTTTGTCTGTTTTTCATCACTATTTTAATTTCTAAATCCTTTTGATGATAACAAAAAGGGGAGAATGGTTAAGATTTTGATTGATGAGTGAATATTTTAATATTGAGTTTCAATTATTGTTTTCACTCATGCACATATTTAGGGGGAGTTCTATTTCAGAGGGAGCATACATATAGGGGTTGTTCTACATTTCACTGTCCAACACTTTTATTATATTCAAAATCTTATTATATGTTTGTCATCTTCAAAAGGGGGAGAATGTTGTATATAACAATTACATGATTTTTGTTTGATGATAACAGACATATATATTATTATAAATGTGTTTATAATTGTACTATTCTTCTACATCACAGACAGAATTAAATATTTATATTTAAATAGAATACTACTACACAAGAAGTTGAATATTCAAACAGTATTTTATTGAAATATAAATATTTTATTTCAAACACTCGAATAGTACATATTTTTCTAACTCCACTATTTGTACAACTCAGTAGTACAATACATTCCATTTCATATACACAGTTCCTCACTACAAACTCTAAGTTTCACTCAGACACAGTTATATTTCACTCTGTCACTCATTTACATTCACTCTCTCTGTTACAAATACTCTGACACACTTGTCTTCTATCCGCTTCTCTATCAGTCCAATCACCGACTTACCTATCACAGAAACACACATAGTAAAGTGGAATAAGATATTTTAAATTCTAGTAGGTATAATTTTATATTAAAATTTATTTACCTTAGAATTTTGTTATATTTCTCATCATATTTCATGACTTGGTCTGATATGCATATCCATCCATCTGCGTCTAGACAGCTTGTGATATTCAAAGTGATTCACTGTTATTAGCACAAGGTAGAAAGTGTCTGTAGTGCTCATACACACACACACATATTCTACACATACACAATACATGTATACACATACATTTGTATGTATATACACATATTCTATGCAGGGGCAATATGGTCAAATATCAATGAATGTGCACGAACCAAGAAATTAAGTGCAAGTGCAGATACAAACACATATATACATACACATCTCTGTGTGTGCGTGTGTGTGTATATATATATATGCATGTGTATAATATATGACAATAATCATTCACAAGGCAAAGAAAATGTCAGCCTAGAAATGAAAAAGTGTACAACAGTGATACACAAATACATGGCCAAGCAAGTAAACAAGCAGATAATACAAGCCCAAGGATGATCAGAGAATTCAAAGACAACAACATGAAACATGCACAAGAAGACTGCAGTATAAAGGCAAGTAAGCTAATATGTCAAATGGGAAGAGACACACTCATGTGTGTGTGTGTATATATATACACACACACACATACATGCTTGTATATGTATATACATACAAGGTTCGCAAATCATGAATTCAAGCAGACTCAAGCTCAAAGTACATGAGCTTGCATGTGAATATTCACATGTACAAGTGGATAGCCGACAAAGTATGTCAGGGTAATACAACAGGTAGGTGCAAGTATACTCACAAGTCAATGTACACATTAGAGTACAAGAAAATGCATGGAAAAGAAAATTTGGCTATAGCTTGTCGAAAATTGGAACAAACACAAGAAGCATAGACTCTTGTCAATAAGGCAAATGCAACATGGTTAAGACGAGAAAGAATGACAAGGCAAGTGAAATGGTCTAGGAACACAAGTACCATGCAACATGGCAGTATGCACACAAGACCAAGTATAATGTCAAAGTCATGCATGCACAAGCAAAGTTTTGGCAAGACAACAAAGGTCAGTGTCACATAAGTGTTAAGGTACAAGGCCAGTTTCATGTTCATGTACACAAATAAGTGAATCATACTAGACAAGTACAGGTCTATATAAATGGTCACACAATGGTCAAGAACAAGTAAGACTGGAGTACACAACCAGTTCAATTACACAAGCAAATGAAATAGTAAGTTCGAGATCATGTATGCAATAATTTCCAAGCTAAACATGGATAATAAGGCAAGTCAATAACCAAATGCACAAGTATATATACAACAACATAAAAACGTGAACAAGCGCCAAAAGGGTGCCAAGTTCAAAGTAAAGCAACATGCAATTATACATGGATAGGAACATGGGAGTATACATTTATATGGATGGTCAAGATTGTATATCACAAGTTAAGGAGCAGTGTATGTGCAAGTACATCACATGGCGTGTACAAGTCAATACGGATCTAACAAGGTGGAAAAGCAAGTTGTACATGAGCAAGATCAGTGCAGGGTTTTGTGCGTAGGATTAGAATAGGAGAAGGGATTGTGTGTTTACAGGGTTTTGTAAACAGGATATGTTTTAACACTTAGTAGAAATCTTGGGGAATATTGTAGTAGGAAGGGTTTGCCAAAGTTGGATAAAATCTATGCCATTTACTTTCTGCAATTATTTTCTCTATTAAAATATGTGTTGTGATAATTTTAACATTTCGTAAAACTCCAATAAACCCTATTCATCCCCCTCCATATGGGTTAATCTAGATCCAACATCAACCGCCTTGGTCGACCGCCCTTCTGTAGGGTGCCCAGTGAGGGTGTTTTTTAAAAGGGGGACTTATTTATATTTTCATTAACGGACTACTTAGGTTAAATCTACTGAATCTAACGGTCCATATACATGATATCAACTATAAATAAGATCTCAAACCCTCACTCAAAACCCTAAAATCATTCTTTTCCACGCCTCCGTAATGCCTTCTTGTCGTTGCTAATTCCGAAAAACATAAGGGGTTTAGGATCTTCTTATATCTTCCTAACCAATTCTATCTCTTCTATTCTTTTCTAATGTAGATTTAGATTTATTCTGGAATTAATATATATATATATATATATATATAAGACTCTAATACGTGATTCTTATATATATATATATGTATGTATGTATGTACGTATGTATATGTATTAAAGGTTGGAGCACGATTGTTTACAAAGATCAAATCCAAATCTTATTCCACTTAATTCTATTGTTGATCATTCTTATAGCACTGTGAATGGAATTCATTTAAGATTCTATTTTCTATGATTTTTTATTTTAAAGTTAGATTATTGTACATAGGAAAATTTGAGTAATTACGAAAAGAAAACAACGTAAAATCCCTCAAATTTTCCATTTGCTTATTGTTTGTACTAAGAAATTGTCGATCTATTTGTGTTTGTGGTTTGGGATTATTGAATTAATAAAAGAGAAGAACGATTAGTGTTGTATATTTCTTTATATTTTGTCGGATTCATCTTATTTTATTTTGCGCAATTTCATATTTATAGTTTTGTGCAAAGGGTTAAGATTTGGATGGAACTGTAAATTTAAATAGGTTTAAATCTCTATTTTCTAAACAGACTATTTGAACGTATTTTTTACAAGATATACAAGCATTAAGGTTTTTCATGTAAACATACATAAAAGTTAATCCGTTAAAAAGTAGTAATTATAAATATATTGGATATATGACACTTTGTTTATCATATATTATTTAGATAATCAAATCGAAAATTCGTTGAAAGTTCTATGTTGCTATTGTTATTTTTCCCTTTTTGATTGGTACATGTTAAATTGTACATTCATGCCTCTATTGATGGAAATAAGGGAAATAATAACTTGTACACCTTTAATTTGAAATAGGGATTAACACTTCAAAACGTGGCTTGAATGTCAATTGCGTTCGCTTAGATCATGCCTATATATAGTGTAAACAAGGTAATATTTATACGTATTAAGTGTGAAATAAATACATATAATTAGGAATTTGAATTTGAATGTCCCTATAGGAATTCATACATTTCTGTGTGTTAATGGCTTTAAATATATTAATGACACATAGACACGAGGTTAACCATTACTTATAGTAGAAGCCTGCCCGAAACTGAACGACATATCTAGCATCTACAAGTAAGCCCGACTAATGTGAGAGGTCTTAGTGTCATGGGACAATATAATTAGTACACTATGATACGAGGTTAGACCCTACTTATAGTAGAAGCCTTCACTGAACCGTCTAGCAAATCCAGCATCTACAGGGGGTTGGTCTGATGTGAATATATATTTATGTGTGAAGTAGGACTTCCTTGGAGAAAAGGTATTAAGTGGTTGACCTACCTTAATTTGGGTTTTAAGTAGTTAGGACTAGATCCATTCCTATGGTTCACTCCTTGGTTTAGGACCCAAGTCATGGGACTCGCCCTTACAAGGGTCTTAAACGGTCATTGGGTCTGCCTTTCTCATATGAGATATTAAATGGTCTTAATAGATGATAACGTGAGTAGGGTAGTTCTCTAAGTAATGTCCACTTCTTATTTAGGGGATAGTGATGGTTGACATAGGGACGAATTTTATATGGTCTATAAGAACCACCGTCTAAGGAAAGTATTAAGTGGCAAGGAGTTCACCTGTAGGGACAACTAGATAATAACAAGAGGGTCTACCAGGAGGGTTCTCTTAAGAAGTTGAGTTCCTGACACAAACTTGGTAGTAAGTGGCCGTTATTATTTCTCGAACTACAAGAGAAATTATTTTTGACCTCGACACTAAAGAAGAGGTCTTAACTGGGGCCCGCCATAGGGTATTAAGTGATTATAGGGATGTCCATATTTAATAAATTAGTAAATGGCCTTAATTAACTTAGAATGTTCGCCCTTAAAATTACCTGGCGCGGTATTAAGTGACTGTAAGCACATCCGCCCTTAGACTCACATATAGACCTTAAGTGACTGTTAGGGTGTCCGCGTTATATGTTTAATTTTGTGTATGTTTGTTGCATTGACATAACGTGAAGAGTTTATACTGCCAAATATAAGAAATAATTATTCCTAATCTTATTTGTATTTCATTCACCAGAACTTTATGTTCTGACCTCCCTCCTCTTAACATTAACAGGTTAGTAGTGAGATTATTGAGTGAAGATGAGGACCGATTGCTTAGAGGAGCAGCCTCTTGTATATTTATTTATTATGGCAGTAGCTTTATTATTATTGTTGTTATATAATTGGGATAATGAATGATGTACCTGTGGTCAACTATAAGATTTATTGTATCTAAGTCTATGATTTTTAAATAATGGTATATCTTTATTATGCTATTATATTTTATCCCTTCCACTGTGTGGGATTCTGATTTTTTTGTTTAGAATGCTTAGTATATCTGTTTAGTAATTACTTATAGGAACCAACAATCCACTTAGAGTGGCTCTAAGTTACAATGGGCTTATTCTAGGTTGGAATTTAGGCCCATTACGAGCGGATTGTTACAGGTGTGAGCGATGAAGGTCATGTGGATGCTTCTTACGGAATAAGGTTTTAAACATACTGCTCGAGGTGTTTCTCTTGGATCGGCTTGTTGATGGCATCTTTGAGGTGATAGTCATTCGTGTTATGGCCGAACATATCATGGAATCTGCAGTATTTGTCGGAATTCTTCTCTCGGTCGGTAGATTCTCCGGTGTTCGGCTTCTTGTATTGCATTGCATTGTATTATATGTCTCTAGACATATTGTCTCTAACTCAGTATTAAGTGGAGTGTAGACCTTGTAAGTCGAATAGCAGTCACCTGGCTTGTCGTTGTTAGGCTTAGGCTAGAATGGGGTTATCACTTTACCCTTGTCAGAAGATTCCCCGACTTATTTTCCCTTGGCGATGTCTTGAACAGTCCTCAGATGTTGGTTGTAAGGATGGCCAGTCTGAGCTGCCATGTTTCCATGCACTTCCCCTTAACATAGAAACCGGTTAGCCTTTTCATAAAAAGTTTCTAGGGTCTTAGGCTGCTTCCTATCGATCCAAGCTCTAAATTCGCTATTGGGCAGAATTCCCTTAGCAAGTTGAACCCAAACGGTGCGAGGCTCTAAATCCTCAACATCGACCAGGGCGTTGTTGAACCGTTCGAGGTAACTCTTATGAGTTTCCCCTATGCCTTGGTAGAGATTGGAGAGGGTCAAGGTTCCTTTGGCCTTGGGACTTGCATCCTGAATGGTTTCACCAACTTGACAGCAAGTTGGTTAAAAGTAGAGATGGATCTCAGCAAGAATCGAGAGAACATGAGGAGACCGACACCTTCAAGAAAGACTGAGAAAATTTGCATTTCATAGTTTCGGTGGCGTGACTTGAGTCCATATGCCACTCATAGCGATTCAAATGAGTTACAGGAATCAGTCTTTCCCAACAAGTTGTTAGTTGAGGCATGTTGAAGCGTCGAGGTCATTCATCGTCACGCATGGCTCGAGTAAGGTGTAATGCCTCGTATTGGTTTCCCATATGTCGATGGCTTTCGCCCACGTTTCCCTCACGGTCCTATAGACCATGTCGATGAGAACCGCGGACTAGACCTCCGTTAGATTTCAGTGGTCGTGGTCCATCTCGAGTGTTCGGAGTTGTGGGAGTCTTTAATGGTGAACGTCGGCATCGTCTTCGGGTAAGTCTCCAACCTCCATTGCTTTGTTTTGTTGAGGTTGGTCGGAAATAACGTGAGCATGGTTAGCTGCAGGAAGCATATGCACCAAGTTCTGAGTAGCGACATGGAGGTCTATGGTGGAGAGGGTTGGGTCTAGTTCATTGATCAATGTTAGGACCCAACTGGGAATGATCCCGTTGATGCACTCCCTCATAGATGGTAATGGTTGTTTCGTTACCGTTTCCGTTTCCATTTTCATTAGCGTTAATCCTCCTTCTTTATCTACAGTTTCCCTGGTATGTATTTGAAGAAGAGCGTTCCAAACATTCGGCTGAGGATGAGGGTTTCTGTTAACTTTGAGGCGAGCGATGTCGCGTTAAACGTTTAGTTGGAGTCATCGCATCAAGTCTATATTTGTTTTCATTTGACCATTAAGAAGTTTCTTCCTTTCCTCCAATTTCTTACTAAGTTTGAGAAATTGGGTTTGAGTAACCACAGCCTCTGGATTGAAGGAGGTAACAATTTCCATATCTACCGGAATTCCAAAAGGTTGAGGCTGAGGGAAAGTTTCTGTGTCAGCAGTAGTGGAATTTGCAATCATAGGGTTCTTTCCTTTCCTAGCCATTGTAAGAAAACTTAGGAGGTAGGCCTTAGTGAAAGACAGTCGGAAAGAGATAAAGTTGGGAGTTGAGATCTCAATGAAAGAACCAGGATGTTAATGCGCAAAATTGGCACAACATGCAAGGATTTCCGAAATAATGAAAATAACTTTTCACGTAAGGAAAATGTGCAGAAAGTAATGAACACGGTATTAGGACTATCAATGTATACAGCAAAATCTGAATTTCGTCTGCATACGCATTCGAAAAGTGGATAAACATCTGATATTCAAAAAAAGGATACGGATACAGTCATATCCGCATCCGAAAATTATCCGTCATTTTTTTTATTATAGCTTAAATTATGTGCATTTTAACATAATTAGATATACTAATTTAGTATTTTGTTATGTTGAAAATCTATTAAACGCATGCTAATTGCTCAAAATTGTATATTATTATTGTATCTATTTTTTTAGTACTTTAGGTAATCAATTGGGTTGAAAAAACTTAATATTAAGCTAAAAAATTCATTATGTTCATTGATTTATTGATCGTTGGCGGAGCGGATAATTATCCAATATTCGTCTGTATCCACGGATGCAGATATCAAATATCAAAAAATGATTTCGAATGCCGATGCGAATATGACATTATCCACATCTGAATGTATCCGTTGACATCCCTACATGATATTCATGGTGGTTTGGTTAAGATTGAACCTACAGGCACTTTAGAGGCTTTACTGATTTTATTTACTATTGTAAAAGTACAATGGTGGACTTCAACAATACAATTGTTCACAAAGGAAATGGTTGTACTAAAGTTCTATGTGGATCTTGATTTTGGAGTTCCTTTGTTGTCTGGGAGTTCAAAACCTCAAGAAGTATGCAAATTCTTCTTCCTAAAGTTCTACAGTGCTCTACCGGTGTCCAAGGTCAAGAATTACTTCACAAAGTGTCAAATCAGCCAAATGCCAACACTTAAAACATTGCAGGCCAGGAGGTATTTATAGGTAGTGGAGTAGGTGGGAGCAAGTGAGTAGTGGGGACCATTGATAACTTTTTGTAACCCAGGATCGGTACCGACCCTGAAATCAGTACGTATCATGGGGTGCTCTTTCTTTTTGTTGCCTTGCTCCGAATACTTGAAGTCTTTGCATCTATTTGCTTCGTATCCGAATTTCGTATCCTGCATCACCGAGTTGGGGAATTGAAATATTTTTAGAGTTGAATGCGTTGGGATATGATTTGTTGGATACAAATTTTCTGGGACAGTGGTATACAAATTCAACGTACCGATCTTAGCACTTGGTGAATCTTTGGAGCGTTGGAAGATTTGGTATCTGGAGTTCGCATTGCAGATTACTAATCCGGGCAGTTGCACGTGGGATACAAAGTTGGCATGGGATGGATTTTTGAGGAGTGGATGATGCTGGGGATACGAAATATTAGTGTCGATCCCGCTTCTTATCTATATTCGAGCAGTTTCGACGAGCTGTGGTGATCACTCTTGTGAAACTTCTTGGTGGCTTGATTCCTAAGTATCTTGGCGGCACTTTGGGATGTTGGGCCACGCGTTGGGCCAAGCCATGTGGGCTCGAATTGCTTTTGGGAATTGGGCCAAAAGTCCAATTAACAATAATTTATATATGCATATACTTATCTCACCAACTTAAGCATACACAAATACATTATATTTTCAATTTCCAGAAAATAAATTTATATTCCTATCTAACAACGACCTCGGTATGATAAGAAAACTTGAAATTTTTACACTTGGTAATCTTCTTATACATGTCCTAATGGTACAAGTATTTTGCAATTTAATTTGAAAGCTATCTTACTTTTAAAACATATTAAATGGGTTAAAACCATTAACACTCAAATATGGTTTTACTAAAATATTAAATAAAATACTTAAGTAAAGCGCTTTATAAATTTTACTTTATATATTTCTTTACAAAAAAATTATTAAATAATTTCTTTATGAAATATTATCGATAAAGTAATGGCTTTTTAAGCATTGATAAAATACATACTTGACTGCTTAATAAATCTTTTTTAGTCAAACAAATAATAAAAATTTAATGATTTAAAAACATTAAAATTTAAAAGTATATGACAATCTAAAAGTGAACAATTTAAAAATATAAAATAATTTAAAAAATAATCAATTTAATATTAATACTAAAATAACTTAAATAATATAAAACAATTTAATAAATAACAATTAATAATATGAAAACAATTTAAGAATATTTTTTTTACTAAATAACAGTCAATAACATAAAAAATAAGATACAATTTTTTTTAATAATTAATAATATAAAAACAATTTAAGATGTAAATTAATTTAATATTGTAAAAATTTAAACCCTTTATAACATTATAAATATACGATAATAAGTAACATTTATAAATTAGATAATAATTAATCTTCCTTTAAATCATTATTGTAAAATAGATGGAAATACCTTTAAAAGAATAATGATTAACCACAATCATGATAAAAATAAATTAACTTTATTTTTTAACACTGTTGAATAATGGTTTTCCTTTTGAAAACATCATAATTAAAGTAAATAATGATTTTTCTTTTGAAACCGTCATAATTAAAATAATTAATAATTTAAAAATATTGGCTTCAAAGAAACATAATGACTGTTGTCACGTGATGGTTGCATCTCCATCTAAGAGATTCCATAAGCCACTATGGCCAAACTTACAAATTTTGAATATTTCTTCAATATCGCATGATGTTCGCCATGGTACTTGTATAAGCTACCAGAAATCAATTTATTTTCGAGTCAATACTAGCATTTTGCTTAAACATGAAGATAAGTAAATAAATCAATAATTAGCTACAACAACTAATATCACTTCATCAACATTGATAGTGATAATTCCAAGTTAATATGCTAGTAGAGGGGGGTTTTTTGTATAGGATATGCCATTACGAATAAATTCGTCCAATTCATCAAATGGTGTCTATTTGGTTAAAATTTTGAGTACCAACATATATTTAATTTAATGATGTTACAATAAACGTAAATAAAATATCGTTATCTATCAATTTACATACGATCAACATTCAAAATAAATTTGAAAACAAATAAACTCAAAACATTTCAAATAGCAATTCGGGATGCTATAACATGATCCTAGATCAGATTTAAACAAACAGCCTGCATTTCATGAGGCTATATCGCGATCCTAGGTTCAATTCAACCATCAACCAATTATCAATCCGGACATCCAATTAAGAACATGGTTATATCAACCAATCCAATCAACTAACAATCTACATAATTAAGTAGAAAATAGTACTTCATTCTGCTTATATGATAATGGTTAATCAGGATGGTAAGTTTTACTCATATTTGTTCCATTCATCACTTCACGTTTTGATTCTGTTAAATTTCTAACATGTTCGAAACTGGCAAAAATTCCAATAAATCTCAAATCCATCCAATTCAGTTCCTGTGCGTGCATAATGATGGCAATAGTTGAACGAGACAAACTGCACTCGATTAGCCTTATATGAGGAAGTTACGAAATTTATAAGATTTCTTAAAGTATAATTAAAAAAATAATTATCAATTTAATAAGCCAATTGTATAGGTCAATCCAAAACTTCATCTTCCTCATTTGAAAATTCTGTTTCTCGAGAAAAACCTATTCACGACCAAATTTTAAACATTCCTGTCTCCTCCTCCATCCATGAACAACCACGTGACCACCACTATCGGTTTTCCTGTCACCTCCTCTTCACGACCATTCCCTAAACTAAAGCCTAGTCCCATTAATGGAAAAGCAACCTGAATTAATATAGTAGCCCCCTCAAAAGTGTATTCCACTTCAAACCACCTAACGCCACCATGCTTCAATATTAAACAAAAATTCCTTTGCTAATATCAAATCTGAATTCCAATCAAGCAAATACACCATCAAAATGAAGGAAATAGAAACCCTAGCTTAAAACGAGGCCTCTACTGCTCTTCAATAGTTGAGCTCACAATATCACTTACTTCATCAAAACTTATATCAACACATAGATCTCCCTTAAAAAAAACCAAAGCCTTTTGTTTTATCTAATTTCATTGAGAATGTGTAAATATTTTAATTTTTGAAGACAAGGAAGATTATTTTTTTATCCACCTGCACTAGATGAATAAATGAATGGAAGCAAGAAAAATGTGAGTGTTGCATTGCCTAAACTATAAAAAATCTAAGCTAATTTTAATACAATTTCCTAATGTCACATTGCACATGTTTGATTTTGCGTACGTACTCCAAGCAATAAAATTAAAATATCATTGTGCTCAGAATAATGAAACGATCCCAAATAAATAATTATATATACCAGATATTGAATTTTGAAAAATACATAAACCCTACAATTTTACTATAAAATTAACTATAATATTGTAATTTAAATCGCTAAACGATACACATTTATATCATGTACGATCACATAATAAGTCCGATCATCGCGAAACTTGACATCTTACAGTAATTTACTATTTTGGATCTGATGAAACTGGTTTTTCGAAATCCAAGACAATTTTCAAAATTTGTTTATCCACACATTAATTAAAATGACTTATTATTAAATGATTTTAATCATTTAATTTTCAACTACAATAAATTCTTATTATCATTCTAATCCATACTGATTTAATTTAGTCTTTGACTACCAACCACATTCATAGATTCAAAATCCAATTTATTCATAAAATTTTCAAATTTGAAATTACAATTTTGATACCCAAATAATTTTGAATTCAAGTTACTTAATTTGTCGAATCATATTTTAATATTTGTAATTAATTAAATATTGTGTTATAAAGAATCCGAGTTGTTATATTCTTTTGCCCTTAAAAAAAATTAGCCCCAAAAATTCGTAAAGTTAGAAGAATGTGACCAAATCGTTAAACAATTCTTAAATAATTTATTTAAAATATTCTAAGTTTAAATATTACAGATAGCAGTATTTCCTTTTCTCCACTCGATCTGGAAAACTACAAATGTCGCACAGTGCCTCAATCAATTAAAGAAAATCAAAAGCTAAACGATTATCTGTATTTAGGACATTAAATCATCCAATCAAAATAATAAAATAAATGTGTGCCTATTTGTTGACAATCATACACTAATTATGGGACTAGAAACAACTTGCGACTTCTGCTTCTATGAAGCATTTCTTATTTAAGTAGCACAAATCGGTTATACATGACAATTAAATAAATATGATAACACATCTAGCACATTCAACACGAGATAACATTCCAATACACATAGCAATCATAATACATAAGATGGTCAAAATCTATTAATGTAACTTATATTTTAAATGCCCAAATCACACAATTCTATTTTTAGCCTAGACGATTCGTATGTGTCATTCATACGGAATTTCAATTTTGATTGTATTCTTTGATCACACACAGTTTCGATTCCAAACTAGTATTGCTCATTAATCACTCTAGTGTGGGCACAGATTTGGTTTCTTGATTAGAAATTGCCATTCTCCTTGCATAGTAATAAACTTCGATAGAGGATTCTAGAATCGGCCAAAAACCGGTATCCAACATTCAATGTCAAGAATCGAGTGAAAAATCTTTGTTCAGACATATATAAATTATCTCAAAATTATGCACTCAAATTTAAATAAAAATTGGTTATGATAATAAAATCATACGTACATTCCATATATTTATCCCAATTGGTTCGTTACTACATCAGTTTATTTTATTCACATTTATTCAAAATTTGATATGAAACTTAGTTTGGATAGGCTTACTTACGAAATCCTTTGAGTTAAATAAACCAAGGATGTTTGAGACAAGTGTGCAAAATTGCACAGATTGCTCCAGGTTAGTCGACTGACCTAACATTCTGTGTGCAATCCACACACATGCATCACCATATATATATATATATATATATATATATATATATATATATATATATATATGGATTTTTCAGTGGACTGGCCTGAAGTTCTGTCAATTGAATTTTTCCAATGGTCAAATTTTCTGAAAAGTTGCTATTTTTCGTGAAGAGAAATAACTTTATATGAATAGATTTAGACACTACTTTTCAACCAAACCTCTTCGGCAATAGTTGCTTATATTTATGCATTATATATAGATGATCTAGCATCAGTCAAATTAACTTTATCTCTTCTAATATGTTCTATCTATATCTATTATTCTTTATTTTCTGCATTGTAAACGTACATATATATTGCTTGAACTCACTTTCGTACTATATATTCAAGCAATAACTTTCTTCCTTGTCTTCATGCACATAAACTATATATATATACACACATACATACTCGAGGAGAAGTTTATAAGAAGGGTATACTATAAATCGAAAATTCATGTTATTAAGAACATAAATAGCCTACCAAACTTTAATATTATTGAAAAGTCCTATTCTGTTGCTCAGGAGCAACAAGACCTCTTCGGCTGCTAAGGCGAAATCCTATTTTGTTGCTCAGGTTCCTATTCTGCTGCTCAGATGTTGTAGAAACATATTCCTCTGGTTTAAGTGCGGTTATTGTTTAGTTGAAATTGCAGAACGAGTCTGGGACTAGATGTAGGACGATGCTCTGAACCAATATAGAAATCTCTGGTGTCTTTTACTTTTATTTACATCTTTCATATTGTTAATTGACTTGCAGTATCATCTATAATTATTTATCATTTAATATTTACTTGCTAATATCAAAATTAGTATATACATCTTCCGCAATTAGAACCACACGACTATCCATATTACACGATCCGCACTGCTTTTCATTTGGCATTAGAGAAAGGAATGAAAAAAGAAAATTTTCAGTAGAACAGCTTTCAAACGAACTGGATTGCTTTTTGAAAGACTTTCACTTGCTCTCATATAACTGTAAATCAGTTATATGATACTATAAGTAATATGGATAACAACACCAGTACTAGCACTAACATTAGTTTTATAGAACGACAATCTACTGCACACCCACCTCTATTTAATGACATGAATTATAACTGTTGGGTTACATGCATGAGGATATATATGCAAGCAAATGGTTTTTCTTCATGGAATATTACACAAACGAAATACCTTATTCCTACAACTGAATATCCTTCTTGGTTGAATCCACAAAAATTAAATGCTACTGCTAATGCGAAAGAAATGAATATGTTGTTTTGTGCCTTAGATTGAAGTGAGTTTAACCATGTTAGCATGTGGATAACCACATATGAAATATGGCAAACACTCAAAGTCACTCACGTAAGAACTTACAAGGTTAAACAAAGCTAGATATTCATGCTTAAAAGGCAATTCCAAAATTTTAGAATGAGTCAAGATGAATCCATTAATGATATGTATTCTAGGTTTCAAGATATTTATCATTCATTATTAGGACTAGGAGTTTTTTTTATTTCGATATAGTTTCAAATTAAATCCTCAACTCTTTAACGGATGAATGAGAAAGGAAGGTCTTGACTATCAAAGAAGGTAATGATCTCCCTACCATGAAACCAGAAGAGTTAATAGGAAATCTAATGTCATATGAACTAAACTTGTAGGCAAGACGAGTACATGGATAAGATAAAAATAATGTAGCATTTAATGTAGAGCAAGAAGAATCAAAATTAAACGAAGATGGTATATCATTTATAACTAAGAATTTCATAAAGTTTTTGAAATATAGAAAAGGAAGCAAAAATAGTAAAAAAGAAAAGCTTTAACACTAACAAACCATCATCGTTAGTGTTAGAATGTTATAAGTATCTCAAGAAGGGACACATAAAAAAGACTGTCCAGAACAAAATAAGGAACATCGCAATGTACATAAGAAGGATGGATTTTAAAATAAGGCATTTTCAGTTACTTGGGATGATTCAGGTTGCTCTTCTTTAGAAAGTGACGGCGATAGTGATAATGAGCAAGCTAACGTGTGCTTCATGGCTAAAGAAAACGAAGTTAATGATCTAACTTTCGATGATATAATTGAAATAAATTTAGAATTACTACACATTTTGAAAGGTCTCAAAAGAAAATATAAATAAGCATATACCACTATCGGAAAATATAATTTACAATACGAAAGGAACAAAAATGGGGGCATATCTAAACCAAAATCGACTCCCCTTTCACCTTGTCTAACCCATTCTCCTTCTCTCCGGCGTTCTTCTCCACCCAACTCTGCCATGTCGATGGTCAAGTGCAAGAAGAATAAGGCGCGACTCAGCACTGAGTCCCGTTCACCTAAATCCAGCACTAGATCTGGGTGCCAGTATAAGCTAATCACCTCTGAGCTTGAACTCGACTTGGCTTCGATTAATTCTAACTCGTCGGAGTCAACTTTGTCTCCGTGTGAACTGGCTTTTGTTGAAGCTCTGGAATTACATCTGCGTGACATTCCTATAGCTCCCCATCTGTCAGTAGACCCTCCAGTGGTGATTAGTTCAACAACAATCCATTCTCGCCTAGTCAAGGTAAGTCTCTTCGTCGAATGGTTTTGGGGGAACAAACCGACGCTGGTGAAATTCCAGTTGAAAATGATGTCGCTGTGAATGTTAACTCTAATGGAAATGCTGAGTGCACTACTGTGCCGCCTGGGATTGTACAATCTTCGTTCCCGAGACTCGTGATACTGTGATAACTGATTGCACCCATGATGTTCGACAAAATGCCAAGCCCACTTTGACTACAATGACATCCATTTTTGAAACCTTACCAAACATTGCGGGAATTTATGATCCAATTTATTTCTCCATTCCTGATCCTGATACTGGTCCAGCACCTCCTATTGAAATACTTAATGAAGCTAAGACATTTTGGAAAGATCATGTTTTTGGGTTCTTGGATTCCAAACTTCTGAATTTTGATATCCAAGCTGCGTGTCGTGGAGCTTGGCGGCTTCATGGGTAGCTTTGGATTACTCTTGTCAATTGGTATGTATTATATGAAATTCTCATCTAATGAAGAAAAGCATAGAGTCTTCGAGACAACACCAACAATTATTAGAGGAAAACTGTTTATCGTCACCCCTTGGAATGCGTTTGTGGATAGAGCTAGAGATCAGGTCCTATCTATCCGAGTCTGAGCCTATTTAACCACGTCCCTTCTGCTCTACAGCCTCTTATTGGGCTCAATTGGCTTGCGTGCCATATTGGCAATGTAATACCCCGAATTTTTAACGACACTGAAAGAGGATAAATTAAATAATAATTATTTTAATATTCAGAATTAAGGAAAACAGACTGTGCAATCGTGTCCGTCTCGAAATTCTAGTCAAGATAGATATTTGATTTGTGTAAAACTGACACCGTATGAAGAAGTTATGAGGGTTTTAAGTTTGTATACACGCAGAAAGAACATATATACACATACGAGTCATGTATGAGTCAGATATGAGTCAGACCCTATCCAGAACAGTTTGAAAATCAAAAATTCATCAAGGCGGTAAATTTCCCGCTCTAGGGGGTCGAACCCCTAGAGGGGTGTCGACACCGGGGTCAACCCCCTTTAAGGGGTGTCGACCTGTGGGTCGACCTACCTACAGGGGTGTCGACACCCCTAGGGATGAGGTGGTAGTCGGTTTCAGAGGGTTCTGTAGCTATATATATGTGTCCAATTCTCCAATTTCTTCATTGGAAATTATGGGAGCCAAATGCTGCAGGTGTGCGAACTGAGATGGATTCGTTTTCTTCAACAACATACAACATTCAACTTCGCAAATCAAATCCAAAAATTCAAGATCTATTGTCTTCTCTAAAGGTTACGTAGTAGTTTCTAGTTGCTTTTAGGTTTAAATAAAGAAAAGTAAATTGTGAAAGACTGTGAATTGATATGTTGTAAACTATGAATCTATGCCATTGTTAAATCTTATACTATGTCATGATGGATCTACACTTTTAGATCCAGTGCAATTGTGGTTATTCTATTATGTTACCTATGTGGATCTTGACTTGTAACTATGTTGTGGTGAATGTAAATCTGTTAATTTGGACAGCTGCAACATTGGTTAGATCTAACTCTTTATGTAAATTACCTTTCACCTGTCATATTGTGATCAACTTAGATATGTTGTAAGTTGGACATGTGAACCCATATTTAGATCTAAACATGTTATTATGTCATTTTAATGGTGTTATATCTATTTTAACCTCTAAATCTGAATTATTGATCTAATTTATCACCTTGTGTTATCATGTTAGATATTAACCAATTGGACATCTAAACTGCTAATTTAGATCTTACCATGCTTATTGTGACATCATAGTTATGTTAGAATCAATTGACTGCCACCAGTTCATCAGTTTTATGTCCACCTTGTTATGATGTTAATTACATGTCCATGCTAGTATGTACGTTCACCTTATCTTCATGCTAGTTTATGACAAGACGATCACTTTGGTTATATTCCCATTATTTTCCCTATTATCGTTTATGACTTGGCTATTGACTAGCCTGCGCATGCCACCATTTTATGAGTGCACTAGTTAGGAAACGGGGGAAAAAGGGTTAAAATTGGCTTAATTTGAATATGAACATTTTCGGACATATAATTCAAATTATTGGGCAAAATGGGCATTAACACTTATAAAGGGAAAGGATTAATTAATTGACTAATTAATTAATAATGGGATGTCTAGTAATTACAATTAGGAATTGTAATTGTACTTATGACACGAGGTTAGGTTGCATTAGTGGTAGAAATCTACCCGGACCCGACCGGCATATCCAGCAGCCACTAATGTTGAACCTAATGTGGGAGGTCTAAGTACGCAAATTCGAATCGGGCTAAGACACGAGGTTAGGCCCAATAGTGGAATAAGACTGCCCGGACCCGGTCGGCGCATCCAGCATCCTCACGTTGAAGGCCTAATGTGGGAGGTCTATTCCATTATAAACCATAAATGGACGTGTTAATGAATTGGACTACTTGACCAAATCTAATCCATAGGGATTATATGATTATGAAATAAGGTTAGGGTTAAGTAAATTGATTGGAATAGTGGATGGGTTAAGCAAATTTGGAGGGGGTGGGTAACATTTACATACAGGCCTGTAAACTTAACCCGATAAGGTTGTGTAATTAAAGACACCTAGTGGTATACATAACCGGAGGAAACTATAAAAGTTATGTAATTAAAGATACCTTTTAGGGTAAGCATAACTGGTATAGGACCGTGTAATTAAAGAAACCTAGTGGTATACATAGTCAGTGAAAAACCTAGTAGGGGATGCAAGACAAAGGGGAGAGCTTGTATCATATTGTGTGGGACCCATTTCAGTCGGTAACCCGGAGTAAGTATCAAATAAAATACTTTGTACTAGGCGGAGAGGGGACACACTTACTGATTGTAAGAGATCTGAACGTGGAGGACGGTGTGGGCTGCGCAAACCGACCGGACCATGTGCGTGCATGAGCCGAGCAGAGGGGGATAAGATGACCGTGACACCATTAGATATGGGGTTGTGCATATCAGTGAGGGTCTGCCACTGTAGGATGTGATACATCCTACCGTGGGGCCGGCACAGTATCTACGGAATAGGGAGCCGATCGATTAGGGTAGTGGTTAGGGTATATTTGGACATATGCCTTATGTCTATCACCTTATAGTGGAAGGGATCATCTCATTCTGGTTATACTAGTAATAGTGCAGAGTAATCATTAGAGCAGTGTATACACCTTACCCTATCTACCTTGTCACACAAGCCATTTATGTAATGATCTCTCTTATCCACTTTATATGCCTATCATGTTACTTTTATTTATTTACTGGTTAAAAGTAACTAGACTCGCCAGACTTTATGTCTGACCCTTTTGTTTCTCCTTCTTTCTTTCGTTTCCCCTCCCCTCTGGTTCTCAGGGAGGAAACACTCAGGCTTAGTCAGGACTCAGATATCATCTTGCAAGGAGCCACTTCTGAAGTATGGCTCAAGTTCTTGTCTCTACTATGGCTTAGCCCTTTCAATTGGGGAATTATGCTTTCTATATTCTTATGTACTCTGACAGTGCAAGACAGAAGTTATTTTCTTGTAATGGATTTTGTGACTTATGGTATTGTGGACCACGGTATTATGATTCATGTTTCAAATAAAAAAATAATTTTCCGCTGCTATCTTATTTATATCTATCTTGTAATTATTCTTTGTCTGTTTACCTATAACGCTTCACGAAACTTAATGCATTCCCTTAGTGAGTGATATTAATGGACGTGGGGTGTCACACTTGGTATCAAAGCTGAAGGTTACCAGATTAGATAAAAGTCTTTGAAAATTATTTTCAAAAAGGTTTTAAAAGAAAGCATTTTCAAAAAAGAAAAGACTATTTTGAAAAACATTCCCCATAAAGCCATATGTAGAATCCTTCGGTCCTTTATCTAAATTTCTTCCTTTTTTTCCTTTTTAAGCATGTATGGGGAACAAAACGTTCCAAATATCCTAGAGGGCGTCACAATACCCGAATGGTTCCGTAGATATATTGTGGCCACAGCGCTTGCTGAAGGCCAAGGAAATGTTCCTCTCCCAGCTGCACTACTCATTCCTCCTCTTCCCCCTCTAAGAGCAGCTAACTTTGCCAAGATCTGCCAGGACCTTTGTAACGGCCCGAAAATCCATACTATCTTAGCTGACTAATACAACACACGTCAAACTCAAATAATACAGAAATACAAGTCATTAGGGTTAAAGAAAATAGAAAAGATATAAGAAGAACAGAAATAACAATACAGAACCTCAAAGCGGAACGAATAAAATATATTATATAACTTAACTTTGAAATACAAATTTGTTTTGTATGTACATACCACATCATAGTACAACATAACATTTGATACAGCGGAAATAACACTAAATAACTAACAGTGAAGCATCCTGCTTCAAGCTCCTTCAAGTGTATCTGTAAAGCCTGAAACACTTGACTGCTTGTACAAATTTGGGCACCTAAGAGTTTAGGAAAAAATCAAACAAAATAGACTCTGGGTCAGTCATGGTACTGGTGTGAGTAAACTCAAACCATATTGTTTAACTTTGAAAAAAACCTTTTGAAAGGGAAGGATAATAGTAAGACCAGCCCACACTTAAACACGGACGGTTTTTACCTTACTATAACCCAAAACATTTTTGATATCAAAATCCAGTGATATTATAATAGTGTCTAATTAAATAAATAACCAAATAGTAGAACGCTTGCATCTCACGCTCTACCTACATAGTATAAAATCAAAAACCGTAGGGCGCTTATTGGAGATTGGATTCCAACTATGACAAGGTATGGGACTACATGCCGATAGTGTATCTCTAGAGGGGAATACACTGGGTTCAACAGGAACGTCTTGCAACCCGACCCACACATGACCGACCACTCATTTCGCTTGAGTGTATCGAATGTATATCACCAACGATTGGGCTCAAACCACCGTTTCCCAAAAAGGGACAGCATCAAAATAGATTAAAGAAGTAAAAGGAATTTTTCTAGATAGGTGATTATGCACCCTAATGGGAGCGGCCCACATAGCCATGCTGCCTGCCCGATTTTTATCATTTCTCGATTGTGAAGCTTGAGGCCACGTTTATCTTTCAGAACATCTGGCCACCATACACTTTGAATGCCATATCATCAAACCCGTCAAATCACTAGTTGATCTTCCCAAAAATATTACGGGTATAAAAGCTAAGAGAGACGAATTTCTCTGCCACTAGACGTAATACCTTGAAAAGATCATCTTATGTGACCATTAGTAATACTCTGTCAGACATTCGTCCATACAAGTTGTCCTGGGACTGGACAAACATAACGGCTCTTGCATTTCACTGCGTCTTCGATTATCTTCAGTATAATTTAATTCGCAACATCTATGCCTATACGGAGTGGTTTTAGGATATTAAATTCAACCGGTCACTCCGTATTGACAACGATGGTCAAAAATAATTGATAGTGGGTATCAAAGGAAAAAATAACATCCATCAAACAATTTCACAATCATTGTCCCTTTCTAATATTTATTCATTCATTATCTTTTTTCCAAACTTCTTATCAAATTATATATATTGATTTCTAATTGTCAAATTTCTTAAAAATATTCTAACTCCTTAAATTTTCGGAAAATTTCGCCAGCACCTCCTTTGTATAGGTCAATAGTTCAAACCCCAACTCGCCTCTCTAAGCCTCTTCCATTCAAAAAGAAAATCAAAAAGCCAAGCGGCTTGCCGATTCGGCGCATAAAACCCATATGGAAATTTAAACATGTACCTTTTTGTCGGGCACTTAAATTATAAATATTCTCTCTACATACTCTTCATCCCATACATGTTAACATGTACACGTCTATTTCCAACTCATTTCAATTAATTCAATCCTTTTTACGTAACTCGCTTTACCTTAACTAAATTTCAAATTAGCTTCTTGGTTCCATTTTACTTTTAATTTGAACATATCACGTTCAAATGCATTTGTATTCACTTATTCCCAATTCTACTCAATCTTCTTGCTTACAATTTCAAATCCCAGTTTTACATTCAAATTCCCAATCTCGATTTACAAATTCAATTCATTTAAACTAAGTTCGACTCGAATCAAGCTCTATTAACTAATTCTTTTTGGAATTAGTTAACCTCAATCGATAAACAAATAAAAATCTGATTTTTGTTCCAAAAATCGATCAATTTACTCGACTTGAGTTCATATTTAATTTGTAGCTCAAGTCCGGATTTTTCTAAAGGAAATTCAGATTTTTATCCACTCGAAATCCTTTTATTTAGTTAAATAAACCGTTGTGGTTTAAAACGATTATGGCGCTGTTTTTCTAAAAATTAGATTTTGATATAACTCGAAATCTATAAGAGGAAATTTAGGTTTTTCTCTTCCATTAGAAAGCTATCATTCAATAGGTCCGAGCGTTTCTTGTTTCATCGAATTCTGACTTATATTGAGTTCGATATACTCAATTGAAATTCGTATCGTCAAATTACGAACTACCGCGCTGCGGCGAGTTCGGTTTAATTAAAATTAAATTATAAACATTAACTTTGCTTATAAGATAAATCTCAACTCCATTTTCAGTATTTAAAAATAACACAAACTCATTATCCAAATTTAATCTTAATAATTCAAGTTATCCAAACTCGTCGATTATTCATTTCCTATTCATAACTCCGTTATGAAGTTGTTCAACCTCGATTCTCAACATTAAGTCCAATTCACACGGAATTGGATTATGTAAAAAAATAATATCAATATCGTTGAATTCCAATTATAAATTCTTTTGATGCAAGTAATAAATAAATTCAATATCACTTACAATTTACAAATTAATATCATCTCTTATAATAGTGAAGTTGTTCGAGTTGGGGTATTTTATTTACCTCTCAGACCTTGATCGACAACATTCCTACCTTGAGACGGATAAGAGTTTGTAATACAAAACCGCCATTATTTTTCAACAAAATCTCCTCTTCTGTCTCATTTAAAAATATGATTTTTAAATGTCAGTTCTTATATTTGGAATAAATCTATTTCCAATCTCCCCAAAGAAAATTTATAAACATAGTTTATAAATCACTTTCTTATTTTATATTTAACAAGCTTCCATCTAAAATTCCATTTTGAACTCGATTTCCTTGTTTGAAATATGTTAATATTATACCTATATATATTAGAAAAATAATCTATTTTCATATTAAAATTCTACATTTCTATTCAATACAGTTCCCATACCCTTTGGAAATAAATTTATTTCTATAAATTTGACATACTCGAATTCCAGCTATAAATCCAAATAGATTTATTTCAATTCAACACATTCCGAACATCGAAAATAAATTTAATTGTTTTCTTCTCGAACGATTCCAAACTCACTTATCAAATTCATACTTGAATTAAATTTCCAATTTATCCAATAATAATTATTTTCCTTTATTTATAAATATCGTCAATGATTTCATTTCTTGTTTTAAATACTAAACCAAGATTTTGATTTCAGATTCCATTTGAAATCCAATTCCCATTTCAAGAAATAATTTTTCCTTTTTAAATTCAAACTTGAATTTAACAATTAAGATTATCAAATGATAATTTCCCCTTTCCATTTATAAACATCATTTATAAATTCAATACTTGATTTACTATTAAAACAAGTTAATATTTTCCTTAGCCTATTTGAAATTCAAATTTTATTTCGAAAAATAAAATTCCCTTTTCAAATCTAAAAAACCCCTTTTATGATATTTTAAATATCAACCTCTAGGGCCAGTGATATTCAAGCATTCCACACACAACATCAATTCAATTCACACATCACATATATATAGATATGTAAACAATAGTAGATAAATTTGAGGAATCCAGTTGGATTCCTCCAACCTGTTTCCTGCATTCACAGATGTCAGACAACATAAATAATACCAATCCTGCTTCAAGGCAGGATATCGCGGTATAGAAGGTCATCCACACATATATCGTGGGGTGATAGGGTCATCCGCTAATGGTATTGCTGGCATCCGCTAATGATACTGCGGGTAATTCAATATATATATATATATATATATATATATATATATATATATATATATAATAACCACAATCACCAAGCCTGGGTATAACTAACATATATAATAACCAAGACTGATAAATAATTTGCAAAAGCATCCAAGTAGCCAACAATTTATTTTTAAATAAAACCTTGAGTGAGATTTACTCACCTGATTTGCCGAATATTCCGTTAGTTTCCATACATCTGCTACAGATTTACTTGAATGAATTCACCCCTATGATAATTTGATTCAAATTTACTGATTAAACATTTATTCATTCAAATGAACTATTTACCTAAATAAATAAATTTACTCTATGAATATTCAAAATTATAAAATGTATACCTTATCGCTTTGCTAATTAACTGATTAATTCCTACAACAAATCTGGAACACCTCCAAAACTTGCCATCCGTCTACTATGCCATTTCATCGACATCACACTGACAACCACCATTTATCCTTCTAACCATTGTCACCACCTTACCACATCCCAAACTAGTCACCACTGCTATTGTCATCCCATACCTCAAAACATCAGCTTCCCGCTGACTAGGCTAACACCTTCAATAACAGGCCATTCACGGCATACGTCCATATTGCAATCATCACAGACTACTTCCCAAAATTTAATTGCCAACCCCCAAATATCATCACAGTTCAACCTAGTCAATTTTGAACTCAGTCGAACTTCCCTGGCATCCATCAGACTCTGCACCATTTTTCCCTAAACAACCTGTTGCATCTCCATTTAAATCATCAGTAAATCACACTGTTAAAAAGAACAAATCAAACCCATTTAAATAAACAGACTTACAATCGCCAAATACCCACTGTCCAGTCAACATTATTCCCCCAAATGACAAGTTAAATTCATCACGCATGTATCCACAAATCACCAAATTCAGACCTTTTTTCCTAAATTCTACAAGGCCGAATCCCCTTCCCAATTTCACACTATTCGTCCATCAAACTCCATTCATTCTCCTGCATCCCTTTTCCAAAATAATACAGACCAATTTTTCACCTTCCAATTTGCCGAACTCCCACCATAGTCTATCCTCACCTTTGGACTCCCCTTTTCCCCAAATCGCACAGAAAAACTCAACCTTTTACTCCCTAAATTCGCGAGCTCCTCCTACCTGAACAACGTCGAACTATAAAACCTTGAACTACCTCAATTCGAAACTCTTCAGAACCCCCCTCTCCAAACTCGCGAGCCACATAACAGACCCAACCGCACCTCAGTTTCCAACTTTCGAATAGCTACCGTAACAGCGGCGGGTTCAGGGACTACACCGACCTCATCGCACTTCATCTTGATGCCCCTGCTCGACACCCACCTCGTGCATCACCAAGCGATTTCTAGAACTCGTCGAAGCTACTTCTGTTATCGAAAGCTCGCGTTATCATTTTCAGTTTTTTTCCTTTTATTCGGTGCTTTTTGATTTGGATAATTCGATTTTAATTTATGAGGTACGACATTTCTTTAGTCTCGTTTGTTGGGGAAGAAATGACGAGGACTCTTGATTTATATAAAAGGGAAGAGGGGGCAAGTATTACTACTCGAGAAAGAAAGGTTTACACTAAAATAAAAATAGGTTAGCAGAATAGGGTAGCGCCATTAAAATTGTGTTTCCATGATATGGAAAGTGGGAGACACTGAGGTACGCGACCTGAAAGTATGGGCAGCTATTGCTAGGAAGGCTGCGTGAAGAGGTCAGTCTCATTTTATTCAATGTGAATAAATTTTATTTTGATTTTTATATTTAAAGTTAAATTAATGTGATTTAAAATGTATTGTATTTCCCAACTCTGTTTTAAACGTAGCAACTACACACTGGACATGTTCTGAATCCTAGTTTAATCATATGAAAAAGATACCAATTTAATTAACGATTTAAATTAAATTCACTTTTAAATATAAATTGATTTCAACAATTAAATTCATCGACAATAAATTATTATTGTTGTTCTAATTCAAATAGAATTTATATTAACCGACTGAATTGTTTTGATTCAGTTTTTAACTCCACATTTAATTATTGTCATTTGTCATATACGGTTATTCAATATTTTCGAAATTTAAATCGCATACTATTTATTAAATCTATAAATTATTTATATAAATCAATTCACTATTTCAATTAAATATTTAAAATAAATTTAAATATTCATTATAAAACAGCAAAAATCCGGGACGTTGCATTCCTTCCCCCTTAAAAGAATTTCGTCCCCGAAATTACTAAGTTAGAAGAAATGCTACATACCCATTAACTTTTCAAAAGCTCACTTTGTTAACTCAGCATTTCATAATCTATAACTCAAGTTTTATACAATTTTCAGTTTTCATGGGAATATTCAATTTCAATTCATTCAACCGGTTTCCATTATTTCGATTTATTTAACTTGCTTAAGTTAAATTTAGATTTCAGAATTCAAATCCCCGGGTTTTTATTTCAAATCATTTTTTTTAAATCGTATAAATATATATATACCTATATTTGTTTCCATCTCAAATTCAAAGTATTTGAATTTTTCAAACAACTTGTTTTCTAAAATAATTTTCATTGGAAATCTCACTAAGGTAGCAATCCACCACTTAGAAACTCGAAAATGAACACTGACGATGGCGCGCTTCATCATCAGAATTATTTTCCAGTATCTGAAGTGAATTCAGTGCTTTATCATTTCCAAAATCCATTTAAAATGATTTTTATTCAAAAATCTTTCCAAAACAAAGCTATCCTATTTTAATATACTTCAGAAAAATGTTTTCCAAACGTCCGAGATTTAAATTCTAATTCTGGTTTGGATCCAATTTAGTTTCATCTCATTTTGTATATATTAGAAATTCTATTTGATTATAAATAGCCGTTTAAATTTATAATCTCGCAATAGCAACCAACTCATCCATATATAAATAATTACAGAAAATTATTTATATCAAAATATAATCTTGGGCAAACTTATTTCATTTACCCACTTTAAAACAATATTATGTCAATTCCTCTGCTCAAGTGTTTAGAAACTCCTATCGACTTCATGGCGCCGCACAATTCAATCAGAATTCATAAACTACTCAACAGATAAGCCAACACAATATAAAACAATTTTTATTTCAACTTACAAGCACGTCCTCTCATACATATACACTCAACTCATTCTAGGGTACTACTGACCCTATCTCTAATGAGTAAACCCCCCACCAAAGCCTAGGTGTTCGCTCAACCTAATTTCTGATACCAACTGTAACGGCCCGAAAATCCAAACTATCTGAGCTGACAATACAACACACGTCCAACTCAAATAATACAGAATTACGAGTCATTAGGGTTAAAGAAAATAGAAAAGAAAGAAGAAGAACAGAAATAACAATACAGAACCTCACAGCGGGACGAATAAAATATATTACATAACATATCTCTGAAATACAAATTTGTTTTACCACATCAGAGTACAACATAACATTTGATACAGCGGAAATAACTCTAAATAACTAACAGTGAAAGCCTCCTGCTTTAAGCTCCTCCAAGTGTATCTGTAAAGCCGGAAACACTTGATTGCCCGTACAAATTTGGGCACCCAAGAATTTAGGAAAAAACAAACAAAATAAACTCTGGGCCAGTCATGGGACTGGTGTGAGTAAACTCCAACCATATTGTTTAACTTTGAAAAAATCCTTTTGGAAGAAAAGGATAATAGTAAGACCAGCCCACACATAAACACGAACGGTTTTTACCGTACTATAACCCAAAACATTTTTGATATCAAAATCCAGTGATATTATAATAGTGTCTGATCAAATAAATAACCAAATAGTAGAACGCTTGCATCTCACGCTCTACCTACATAGTATAAAATCAAAAACCGCAGGGCGCTTATTGGAGATTGGATTCCAACTATGACAAGGTATGAGACCACCTGCCGATAGTGTATCTCTAGAGGGGAATACACTGGGTTCAACAAGAACGTCTTGCAACCAGGCCCACACATGACCGACCACTCATTTCGCTTGAGTGTATCGAATGTATATCACCAACGGTTGGGCTCAAACCACCGTTTCCCGAAAAGGGACAACATCGAAATAGATTAATGAAGTAAAAGGAATTTCTCTAGATAGGTGATTATACACCCTAGTGGGAGCGACCCACATAGCCATGCTGCCTGCCCGATTTTTGTCATTTCCCGATTGTGAAGCTTAAGGCCACGTTTATCTTTTAGAACATCTGGCCACCATACACTTTGACTGACACATCGTCAAACCCATCAAATCACTAGTTGATCTTCCCAAAAATATTACGGGTATAAAAGCTAAGAGAAACGAATTTCTCCACCACCAGACGTAATACCTTGAAAAGATCATCTTACGTGACCGTTAGGAATAATCTGTCAGACATTCGTCCATACAAGTTGTCCTGGGACTGGCCAAACATAACGACTCTTGCATTTCACTCCGTCTTCGATTATCTTCAGTATAATTTAATTCGCAACGTCTATGCCTATACGGAGTGATTTTCGGATATTAAATCCAACCGGTCACTCCGTATTGACAACGATGGTCAAAAATAATTGATAGTCAGAGATTTAACTATCAAACGAAAAAATAACATCCATCAAACAATTTCACAATCAATGGCCCTTTCTAATATTTATTCATTCATTATCTATTTTCCAAACTTCTTATCAAATTATATATATTGATTTCGAATTGTCAAATTTCTTAAAAATATACTAACTCCTTAAATTTTTGGAAAATTTCGCCGGCACCTCTTTTGTACCGGTCAATAGTTTAAACCCTAACTCGCCTCTCTAGGCCTCTTCCATTCAAAAAGAAAATCAAAAAGCCAAGCGGCTTGCCGATTCGGCGCATAAAACCCATATGGAAATTTAAACATGTACCTTTTTGTCGGGCATTTAAATTATAAATCTTCTCTCCTCATACTCTTCATCCCATACCTATTAACATGTACACGTCTATTTCCAACTCATTTCAATTAATTCAATCCTTTTTACGTAACTCGCTTTACCTTAACTAAATTTCAAATTAGCTTCTTGGTTCCATTTTACTTTTAATTTGAACATATCACGTTCAAATGTGTTTGTATTCACTTATTCCCAATTCAACTCAATCTTCTTGCTTACAATTTCAAATCCAAGTTTTACATTCGAATTCCCAATCTTGATTTACAAATTCAATTCATTTAAACTAAGTTCGACTTGAATCAAACTCTATTAACTAATTCTTTTTGGAATTAGCTAACCTCAATCGATAAACAAATAAAAATCTGATTTTTGTTCCAAAAATTGATCAATTTACTCGAATTGAGTTCTTATTTAATTTGTTGCTCAAGTCCGGATTTTTCTAATGGAAATTCGGATTTTTATCCACTCAAAATCCTTTTATTTAGTTAAATAAACCGTTGTGGTTTAAAATGATTATGGCGCTTTATTCTAAAAATTAGATTTTGATATAACTCGAAATCTATAAGACGAAATTCAGGTTTTCTCTTCCATTAGAAAACTATCATTCAATAGGTCCGAGTGTTTCTTGTTTCATCGAATTCCGACTTATATTGAGTTCGATATACTCAATTGAAGTTCGAATTGTCAAATTACGAACTACCGCATTTCGGCGAGTTCGTTTTAATTAAAATTAAATTGTAAACGTTAACTTTTCTTATAAGATAAATCTCAACTCCATTTTCAATATTTAAAAATAACACAAGCTCATTATCCAAATTTAATCTTAATAATTCAAGTCATCCAATCTCGTCGATTATTCGTTTCCTATTCATAACTCCGTTATGAAGTTGTTCAACCTCGATTCTCTACATTAAGTCCAATTCACACGGAATTGGACTATTTAAAAAAATATCAATATCGTCGAATCCTAATTATAAATTCCTTTGATGCAAGTAATAAATAAATTCAATATCACTTACCATTTACAAACTAATATCATCTCTTGATAATAGTGAAGTTGTTCAAGTTGGGGTATTTTATTTACCTCTCAGACCTTGATCGACAACGTTCTTACCTTGAGACGGATAAGAGTTTGTAATACAAAACCTCCATTACTTTTCAACAAAATCTCCTCTTCTATCTCATTTAAAAATTTGATTTTTAAATATCAGTTCTTATATTTGGAATAAATATATTTCTAATCTACCCAAAGAAAATTTATAAACATAGTTTATAAATCACTTTCTTATTTTATATTTAACAAGCTTCCATCTAAAATTCCATTTAGAACTCGATTTCCTTGTTTGAAATATGTTAACATTATACCTATATATATTTATAAGCAAAAAAAATCTATTTTCATATTAAAATTCTACATTTCTATTCAATACAGTTCCCATACCCTTTGGAAATAAATTTATTTCTATAAATTTGACATACTCGAATTCTAGCAATAAATACAAATAGATTTATTTCAATTCAACACATTCCGAACGTCGAAAATAAATTTCATTGTTTTCTTCTCGAACGATTCCAAACTCACTTATCAAATTCATACTTGGATTAAATTTCCAATTTATCCAATAATAATTATTTTCCTTTATTTATAAATATCGTCTATGATTTCATTTCTTGTTTTAAATACTAAACCAAGATTTTGATTTCAGATTCCATTTGAAATCCAATTCCCATTTCAAGAAATAATTTTTCCTTTTTAAATTCAAACTTGAATTTAACAATTAATATTATCAAATGATAATTTCCCCTTTCCATTTATAAACATCATTTGTAAATTCAATACTTGATTTGCTATTAAAACATGTTAATATTTTCCTTAGCCTATTTGAAATTAAAATTTTATTTCAAAAAATAAAATTCCCATTTCAAATCTAAAAATCCCTTTTTATGATATTTTAAATATCAACCTCTAGGGCCAGTGATATTCAAGCATTCCACACACAACATCAATTCAATTCACACATCACATATATATAGATATGTAAACAATAGTAGATAAATTTGAGGAATCCATTTGGATTCCTCCTACCTGTTTCCTGCATTCACAGATCTCAGACAACATAAATAATACCAATCCTGCTTCAAGGAAGGATATCGCGGTATAGAAGGTCATTCACTCATATATCGTGGGGCGATAGGGTCATCCGCTAATGGTACTACGGGCAATTCAATATGTATATATATATATAATAACCACAATCACCAAGCCTAGGTATAACTAACATATATGATAACCAAGACCAATAAATAATTTGCAAAAGCATGCAAGCAGCCAATAATTTATTTTTAAATAAAACCTTGAGTGAGATTTACTCACCTGATTTGCCGAATATTTCATTAGTTTCCATATCATCGGCTACAGATCTACTTGAATGAATTCTCCCCTATGATAATTTGATTCAAATTTACTGATTAAACATTTATTCATTCAAATGAACTATTTACCTAAATAAAAAAAATTTATTCTATGAATATTCAAAATTATAAAATGTATACCTTATCGCTTTGCTAATTACTCGATTAATTCCTACAACAAATCTTGAACACCTCCAAAACTTGCCATCCGTCTACTATGCCATTTCATCGACATCACACCGACAACCACCATTTATCCTTCTAACCATTGTCACCACCTTACTACATCCCGAACTAATCACCACTGCTATTATCATCCCATGCCTCAAAACATCGGCTTCCCGCTAACTAGGCTAACACCTTCAGTAACAGGCCATTCACGGCATACATCCATACTGCAAACATCACAGACAACTTCCCAAAGTTTAATTGCCAACCCCCAAATATCATCACAGTTCAACCTAGTCAATTTTGAACTCAGTCGAACTTCCCTGACATCCATCAGACTCCGCACCATTTTTCCCTAAACAACCTGTTGCATCTCCATTTAAATCATCAGTAAATCACACCGTTAAAAAGAACAGATCGAACCCTTTTAAATAAACAGACTTACAATCGCCAAATACCCACTATCCAGTCAACATTCTTCCCCCAAATGACAAGTTAAATTCATCATGCATGTATCCACAAATCACCAAATTCACAGACCTTTTTTCCTAAATTCTACACTGCCGAATCCCCTTACCAATTTCACATTATCCGTCCATCAAACTCCATTCAGTCACCTGCATCGCTTTTCCAAAATAATACAGACCAATTTTCACCTTCCAATTGCCGAACTCCCACCACAGTCCATCCTCACCTTCGGACTCCCCTTTTCCCCAAATCGCACAGAAAAACTCAACCTTTTACTCCCTAAATTCGCGAGCTCCTCCTACCTGAACAACGCCGAACTGTAAAACCTTGAACTACCCCAATTCGAAACTCTTTAGAACCACCTCTCCAAACTCGCGAGCCACATAACAGACCCTACCGCACCTCAGTTTCCAACTTTCGAATAGCTATAGTAACAGCTGCAGGTTCAGGGACTACACCGACCTCATCGCACTTCATATTGATGCCCCTGCTCGAAACCCACCTCGTGCATCACCAGGCGATTTCCAGAACTTGTCGAAGATCGTTCTGTCGACGTTACCGGAAGCTCGCGTTATCATTTTCATTTTTTTCATTTTATTCGGTGCTTTGTTATTTGGAGAATTCGATCTTAATTTATGAGGTACCAATATTTCTTTAGTCTCGTTTGTTGGGGAATAAATGACGAGGACTCTCGATTTATATAAAAGGGAAGAGGGGACAAGTATTACTGCTCGAGAAAGACAGGTCTACACTAAAATAAAAATAGGTTAGCAGAATAGGGTAGCTCCATTAAAATTAGGTTTCCATGATATGGAAAGTGGGAGACATTGAGGTACGCGACCTGAAAGTATGGGCAGCTATTGCTAGGAAGGCTGCGTGAAGAGGTCAGTCTCATTTTATTCAATGTGAATAAATTTTATTTTGATTTTTATATTTAGAGTTAAATTAATGTGATTTAAATTGTATTGTATTTTCCGACTCTGTTTTAAACGTAGCAACTACACACTGGACATGTTCTAAATCCTAGTTTAATCATATGAAAAAGATACCAATTTAATTAACGATTTAAATTAAATTCACTTTTAAATATAAATTGATTTCAACAATTAAATTCATCGACAATAAATTATTATTGTTGTTCTAATTCAAATAGAATTTATATTAACCGACTGAATTGTTTTGATTCAGTTTTTAACTCCACATTTAATTATTGTCATTTGTCGTATACGGTTATTCAATATTTTCGAAATATAAATCGCATACTATTTATTAAATCTATAAATTCTTTATATAAATACATTTACTATTTCAATTAAATATTTAAAATAAATTTTAATATTCATTATAAAAAAGCAAAAATCCGGGACGTTACAACTTTCGTGCTATGGGAGGGAAGCCATTCCATGGGAACGAGACATTCGTAAAAGCTCGGAATTGGCTCAAGGAGACCGAGGACTTATTTGTAATCTTTGAAGAG
Organism: Allium sativum; assembly: GCA_030737875.1. Classification (NCBI taxonomy): domain Eukaryota; kingdom Viridiplantae; phylum Streptophyta; class Magnoliopsida; order Asparagales; family Amaryllidaceae; genus Allium; species Allium sativum. Next base: position 279,860,018 of record CM060912.1, on the reverse strand, counting down.
GATAGAAGGAAGGTTCAGTTAACCATCTGGCTACTGAAGGACGAAGCCTCATTTTGGTGGGAAGTCACTCAAGCTGGACGCCTGGTGGAAACTTGGGAAGATTTTAGACAGAGGTTCGAAATGAAATTTCTTTCCCAAGCCAAAAGCAGCTTGCAGATGGAGATATTCTTAGCACTCAAACTAGGAAACTTGACGGTAAAAGAGTATATGAATAAATTCAACCAGCTAGCAAGGTTCGGTTTAGAGTTGGTGGATACGCCGCACAAAAGGGCTTTGCAGTTTGATAAAGTGATGAATGAGCCTCTGCATGGTTTAGCCATGTCCTGTATTCCAATGGGGGGCCACTTTTGAAAAGCTTGTCGATATGACCCTAATGCATGAGGAAGACAAGGGAGAAAAGAAGGCTGAGGAGACATCGCAAAATAGGAAGGTGTGGCCCAAGAAGGGCCAGCAGCAACAGCAGAAGAAAGGAGGGAAAAATGATAAAGGTAAGGACAAGAGAAAATGTCACCATTGTGGGAAGGAAGGTCATCTGGCTAAAGACTGTAAGCGAAGGAAGAACTCTTGCTACCACTGTGGAGAGGCCGGACACTTTGCTAGAGAGTTCCCGAAGAAACAGGGATCACAGGGACAGGGATAAAGTACCGAGACTTCTGGAGGGTAGGTCCACGCTTTCGCAATCATTGCTCCTGATAGAGGTAGAAATTTTTTGTGGAAGGTTTAATTTCTCTTTCAAACCATCCTATTAGGACGCTTTTTGATTCTGGTGCCTCACATTCATTTATATCAAGTTCTGTAGTTGAATCTCTGCACTTAATTACTAGTATGGCAGTGGATCCCGTAGTTGTTTCAAACCTCATTGGTGGTTCGGCTCATTTATCTATGATTTGTCGGGGTTTGAAAATATCTTTGTTAGGCGTCGAGTTTGAATGCGACGCGTATGTGCTCGGGTTTATGGGCTATGGGTTGATTCTAGGAATGGATATGCTTACAACGTATGGTGCCATTCTGGATTGTGAGAAGAGGGTTGTTATGCTTCTGACTTATCAAGGGAGAACCCTCGAGATTTCGTGTGACCCACCAGGGCTGGTTATGCTTTGTTTCCTAGAGTCTCTTGATGCATATATCGACGATCTGCAATCTGTACCAATAGTCCAAGATTTTTCTAATGTTTTTGATGAGGTTCGGGATTTACCTCCAAGGTGCGAGATCGACTTTTGTATATATTTGGTAGACAATTCAATGCTAGTTGCATTGCCAGTGCGCCACATGGCTCCGAGGGAAAGGAGGGAGCTAAGTAAGCAAGTAGGGGAGTTATTTGAGAAAGGATTTATCAGACGAAGCATATCTAAATGGGGTGCTTCAGTAGTATTCATAACTAAGGCAGATGGTTCGCTTCGTTTGTGTGTTGACTATAGAGAGCTGAATAAACTCACTAGGAAGAATAGGCACCCGCTTCCGAGGATTGATGATTTATTTGATCAGCTTATTGGTGCCTTGGTATTTTCCCAGTTAGACTTAGCCACGGGGTTCCATTAGTTGAGGGTAGCTGAGGACAACATAGATAAGACTGCTTTTAGGACGCCGGACTATTTCTTTGAATGGCTAGTTATGCCTTTTGGGCTGACGAATGCACCCGCCTATTTTGTCAATCTGATGAGTAGGGTGTTTCGGGAGTTCCTAAATAAATTTGTTGTGGTCTTTATCGATAATATTTTTATCTTCTCCAAAAGCAAAGAAGAGCATGCCCAACATTTGAGAGAAGTTTTGAAAACTCTCCGTGACCATCAGCTTAAAGCAAATTTCTCCAAATGCCATTTTTGGAGAAAAGAGGCGAGATTCTTAGGGCATGTGGTCTCCAAAGAAGGGATAGCTCTAGATCCCGCCAAGGTGGTTGCAGTGCAAGATTGGCAGGTTCCTAAAAATGCAACCGAGTTGAGAAGGTTTCTTGGGTTACCAGGTTACTATAGGAAGTTCATTAAGGGCTTCGCAAAGATATCAGCCCCAGTCACAAGGCTGACGAAGAACTTGGCATTTTCATTGGATATAGACTATGATATTGCTTTCCAACGACTGAAGAGGGCTCTGACAACACTCCCAGTCTTAACCTTGCCTGATGGTAGTAAGGTGTTTACTATTTACAATGATGCGTGTGGTACAGAGCTTGGTGCGATTCTAATGCAAGAAGGGAAAGTAGTGTGTTATGGGGTAGACAGTTGAGAGTTCAGGAAAAGAACTACCCACCCATGATCTAGAGCAAGCTTCCATAGTGTTTGCGTTAAAGACGTGACGTCATTATTTACTTGGAGGGAAGTTCGAGTTATACACCGATCATAAATCTCTCAAGTATCTGTTCTCGCGGAAGGATCTCAATTTAAGGCAACAACGATGGATGGAGTTTCTAGCTTCTTATGATTTTGATATTTCTTATACCCCTAGCAAAGGTAATGTGGTGGAAGATGCACTAAGTAGGCAGAGGGTGGCCCTGAGTCCTCTGCTCATGGAAAGAAAGAACTTGGAATTCGTATCAACTTTTGATTTTAGACCCTCCACCGAGATATTGCCTGATTTGTTTACATCCTTGGAGATACGACCGACTCTTATGGACCAGATAAGAGCTTCACAACAAGGTGACCCACAGATTCTAGACAACATGGATAAGCTCATAAGAGGGGAGACTTCTAGTCACCTTAGTAGAATTGCCATAGATGAAAAGGGGTGGTTGCGACGAGATGGAAAGCTTTGTGTTCCTCAAACTTGAAGCTTGATAAAGGCAGTCCTGGAAGAAGCCCACCATTCTAAGATGACCATTAATCCAGGCGGTGATAAGATGTACAGGGACATGAAGAGGGTTTTATTTTCGGCTGGGATGAAGAAAGATGTGGCCGAATTTGTTTCTCTATGTTTAGTTTGCCAGCCAGTCAAAGCTGAGCAAAAGAATCCCGGTGGATTACTTCATCTATTGGAGGTTCCGCAGTGGAAATGGGAGAGCGTCTCTATGGATTTCATAGATGGTTTGCCTAGATCGAAGAAAGGAAACACCAGTATCTGGGTTGTGGTAGATTGACTCACTAAGAGCGCTCACTTTATTCCAGTTAAGAGTAAGAGGACGACATCATGGTTGGCAGTAATTTATATTCGTGAGATAGTTCATCTTCATTAAGTACCTTCCAGCATCATGAGCGATCGTGACCCCATCTTTACCAGCAAATTTTGGAGGAGCTTACAAGAAGCATTAGGTAAACAGTTGTGTTTGAGCACCACTTATCATCCTCAGACCGATGGACAGACAGAGAGGGTGAACAGGATTCTTGATGGTCTTTTAAGGCTGTGTATCCTAGACTTCGGAGGGACCTAGGAAGAGCATCTTCCTTTAGTAGAGTTTGCCTATAATAACAGTTATCAAGCTAGCATCGGCATGGCACCCTTCGAAGCATTGTACGGATGACCCTGTAGATCACCAACTTGTTGGTGGGAATCTACAGAAAGATTATTACTTGGACCAGATATGGTTAGGGGAACGTCCGAAAAGATTGACCTTATTCGACGGCGGATGAAGACAGCTCAAGATAGGAAGAAATCCTATACAGACAAGAGAAGGACTGACCTTGAATTTGAAGTAGGAGACTTGGTTTTTATCAAAATGTCACCTCTAAGTAATGTGGTTCACTTCGGATGAATACGGAAGTTGGCACCTAGGTTTGTGGGACCATTTCCCATAACAGAGAGGATTGGCTGAATGGCCTATAGAGTAAAACCCCCAGACAATCCATCCAGTGTTCATGATGTTTTCCATGTTTCTCATCTGCGAAAGTGCCAGCATGACACCGCATTAATTGTTGGGACGGGTGTGTTGGAAGAAGTAGAAGTGGAACGGGAGGCGACAGTCACGCGAGTCCCTACCCGTATTCTGGGATCAGAAGTTAATAAGCTACATAATAAAAAGATCAAGTTGCTAAAGATTCAATGGGAAGATAACCCAGTGGATGCGACTTGTGAAACCGAAGACAAGATTCGTGCTTCGTACCCTTTCCTGTTCAAGGGTATGCTCTTAACTCCTTTTTCCAAGTTTTATCAGTGCTTGTTTCTATCATTTGAGTATATCTTATCCATAGTTTTTTTGACCTTAAGATAGGTATCCTATGGATGTAAACATGTGTTTGAGGCGTGTTATGTTTGATGGATGCAAGTGGTTGCAAGTGTTTGCTAGTGGTTGCCTGTGGAGGCATATACACACACATTAGGCACTAAGATCGGCTCAATCACTTTCATATTGCATATGGATGTGTGTGCATTTTCTTTTCTTTTATGGATGGAAATGGATGAACTAGCATATGGATGTTGCATTTGGACGAATGAGTATGCACACATATAGAACTTACATGATATAATAGGTTTATTTGCATACATATGGGATTCATGGCACTGACATACATTGCATTAAGGAGGTCAACTGAATTAGTAGACCGCCTGATCTATCGCATTAGTGTTGGGACATATACACACACTGTTGCATATATTCATATAAGCATTAGAAGTCTATAAGGACAATGGATGCCAGTTGTTGTTGGATGAGTAGATGGACGATGGATGGTAAGATATGCATTCTTCTCAACTTACAGATTTCAGGGACGAAATCCTTTTAGTAGGGGAGAATGTAACACCCGAATTTTTAACGATACTAAAAGATGATAAATTAAATAATAATTTATTTAATATTCAGAAGTAAGAAAAATGGACTGCACCATCGCGTCCGTCTCGAAATTTTGGTCAAGATAGACATTTGGTTTGCGTAAAACGGATATCGTATGAAGAAGTTATAAGGGTTATAAGTTTGTATACATGCTGAAAGAACATATATACACATATGAGTCACGTATGAGTCAGACCCTATCCAAAACATTTCGAAAATCAAAAATTCATCAAAGCGGTAAATTTCCCGCTCTAGGAGGTTGACCCCCTAGAGAGGTGTCAACACCGGGGTCGACCCCCCCTAAGGGGTGTCGACCTATGGGACGACCCACCCACAGGGGTGTCGGCACCCCTAGGGCTGAGGTGGCAGTCAGTTTCAAAGCGTTCTGCAGCTATATATATGTGTCCAATTCTCCTATTTCTTCATTGTAAATTATGGGAGCCAAATGCTATCGGTGGGCGAACTGAGACAGATTCATTTTTTTCAACAACATACAACATTCAACTTTGCAAATCAAATCCAAAAATTCAAGATCCATTGTCCTCTCTAAACCTAACGCAGTGAGTATCTAGTTGCTTTTAGGTTTAAATAAAGAAAAGTAAATTGTGAAATACTGTGAATTGGATATGTTGTAAACTATGAATCTATGCTATTATTAAATTTTATACTATGTCATAATGGATCTACACTTTTAGATCCAGTGCAATTGTGGTTATTCTATTATGTTACCTATGTGGATCTTGACTTGTAACTATGTTGTGGTGAATGTAAATATGTTAATTTGGACAGTTGCAACATTGGTTAGATCCAACTCTTTATGTAAATCACCTTTCACCTGTCATATTGCGATCAACTTAGATATGTTGTAAGTTGGACATGTGAACCCATATTTAGATCTAAACATGCTATTATGTCATTCTAATGGTGTTAGATCTATTTTTACCTCTAGATCTGAATTATGTGATCTAATTTATCACCTTGTGTTATCATGTTAGATCTAAACCAATTGGACATCTAAACTGCTAATTTAGATCTTACTATGCTTATTGTGACATCGTAGTTATGTTAGAATCAATTGACTGCCACCAGTTCATTAGTTTTATGTCCACCTTGTTATGATGTTAATTACATGTCCATGCTAATATGTACGTTCACCTTATCATCATGCTAGTTTATGCCAAGATGATCACTTTGGTTATATTCCCATTATTTTCCCTATTATCGTTTATGACTAGGCTATTGACTAGCCTAGGCATGCCACCAGTTTATGAGTGCGCTAGTTAGGAAACGGGGGAAAAAGGGATAAAATTGGCATAATTTGAATATGAACATTTTTGGACATATAATTCAAATTATTGGGTAAAATGGGCATTAACACCTATAAAGGAAAGGATTAATTAATTGACTAATTAATTAATAATAGAATGTCTAGTAGTTACAATTAGGAATTGTAATTGTACTTATCACACGCGGTTAGGTTGCATTAGTGGTGGAAGTCTGCCCGGACCCGACCGCCATATCCAGCAGCCACTAATGTTGAACCTAATGTAGGAGGTCTAAGTATGCAAATACGAATCGGGCTAAGACACAAGGTCAGGCCCAACTGTGGAATAAGACTGCCCGGACCCGACCGGCCTATCCAGCATCCACACGTTGTAGGCCTAATGTGGGAGGTCTAGCCCATTATAACCCATAAATGGACATGGTAATGAATTGGACTACTTAACCAAATCTAGTCTATAAGGATTGTATGATTATGAAATAAGGTTAGGGTTAAGTAAATTGATTGGAATAGTGGATGGGTTAAGCAAATTCGGAGGGGGTGGGTAATATTTACATATAGGCCCACAAACTTAACCCGATAAGGTTATGCAATTAATGACACCTAGTGGTATACATAACCGGAGGAAAGTATAAAAGTTATGTAATAAAAAAGACCTTTTAGGTTAAACATAACCGATATAGGTCTATGTAATTAAAGATACCTGGTGGTATACATAGTCAGTGAAAAACCTAGTGGGGGATACAAGACAAAGGGAAGAGCTTGTATCATATTGTGTGGGACCTATTTCAGTCAGTAACCCGGTGTAAGTATAAAATAAAATAATCCGTACTACGTAGAGAGGGGACACACTTACTGACTGATTGTAAGAGATCCGAACGTGGAGGACGGTGTGGGCGGCGCAAACCAACTGGGTCATGTGCGTGCATGAGCCGGCCAGAGGGGGATAAGACGACCGTGACACTAGTAGATATGGGGCTATGCATATCAGTGAGGGGTTGCCACTATAGGACGTTATACATCCTACCGTGGGGCCGACACAGAGTATCTACGGAGTAAGGAGTCGATGGATTAGGGTAGTGGTTAGGGTATATTTGGACATATGCCCTAAGTCTAACACCTTATAGTGGAAGGGATCATTTCAATATGGTTATACTAGTAATAGTGCAGTGTAATCATTAGAGCAGTGTATACACCTTACCCTGCCTACCTTTTCACACCTGCCATTTATGTAATGATCTCTCTTATCCACTTTACATGCCTATCATGTTACTTTTATTTATTTACTGGCTAAAAGTAACTAGACTCGCCAGACTTTATTTCTGACCCTTTTGTTTCTCCTTCTTTCTTCCGTTCCCCCCACCCAAGATTCTCAGGGAGGAAACACTTAGGCTTAGTCAGGACTCAGATATCATCTTGCTAGGAGCCACTTCTGAAGTATGGCTCAAGTTCTTGTCGATACTATGGCTTAACTATTTCAGTTGGGGAATTATGCTTTTTATATTCTTATGTACTCTGATGGTGCAAGACAGAAGTTATTTTATTGTAATGGTTTTTGTGATTTATGTTATTGTGGACTATGGTATTATGATTTATGTTTGAAATAAAAATTAAATTCCTGCTGCTATCTTATTTATATCTATCTTGTAATTATTCTGTGTTTGTTTACCTATAATGCTTCACGAAACTTAATGCATTCCCTTAGTGAGAGACACTAACGGACGTGCGGTGTCACAGGCATGCTCAAATGTTTTGACTCTAACATGGTCGCCAGAAGAAATCTTGTATTAGCGAGAGCATTGATTGAACTAACTCCAGATAAGCCTCTTCCAAAGCAGTTGAAGGTATGCATTGAAGATCATTATTATTATGTTGATGTGACATACAAATGGATAGTGGAGATATGCAGCTCGTGCAAATCTTTTGGTCATGTTACAGAGAAATGTACTACTTCGAGTGATAACTTTCAAACGGAGAAGTTTCCTCTATTGCATGCCCCTCCTATGGTTTGGTCCTCAAAATCAATCCTATTGCCATTCCACCAGCTAGTAATTTGGATGGTGTCGATAATCTCAATGATAAAGTACCGATTGAAAGTCTAATTTTTGACTGGAGCAAATCAGAAAGGATTTTGACACATACTAATGTAGTTTGAAACACAAGTTGAGCGAGGGAACATATTACATTCATGTAGATGAGGAAGATATAGCACAAAAACTAATGTACCAAGTGAAAGGTGACAGGCTAATATTAGCAAAGGATGGTGATGATGGGAAAAACAACGAGCTATTACTTCGTGACCCAGTTTGGGATAGACGACACCAATCTTTGTGTTAGATCTGGCTAACCATTTTGTTGAGGCCGTGCTGGAAGTATCACCAGGAGAAGCTGATGGGGTTAACCCCCTTTTAGTGCTTTGTAGTCTTGACATTTTAGTCAAGCTCCTATTTTTCTTTCTATTTGTAGTCTAGCTGTTAGCTAGCTCCTGTGTTGTAAGCGTGTTTAGGTATATGGTGGACGGTCCACCTAAAAAACCGATAGCTTATTGTCTACTAACAATCACATGTACTTTTCTGTATTTTATTATTAGTTATAATAAAAGGTGTTTGTAGTCACCTTAAAAATGGTCTACTTTGCCCAAAAAAATAATATAAATAAGCATTTGAGAATAAGAACAAGGCTGAACTCGAAAGAGATATGGTTAAAGATGAGAAGAAATTATTGGAAGAATTCGAAAAAGCTTCGTTTACTGAGGCTATCGTAAATGGCGATAGGGGAAAAATTCCTCTTTCTCGCATTTGTTCTCGCTCCTCAAAATCTTTTCTTTCATCATTTTTTTCTCCACGAATTTCTTCCTTCTTCTCGCACCCGAGATTTCGCAATGCATGATAGCCTTAGTAAACCTAATTGTCATGTTCTTTACTAATCTTTGCCATGTAAATCGATTTGAGCGGCAATGACCGATTTCCTCCTGCTACATTAGATCCGTGCTTTCTCCTCCATCATTTCATTGCTAACGCAGTTTCCACCGCTGCGCAATGATTTCAGGTAACTACTTGTCACAAGTTCTTCAACTGGTCATTCTGCGAGGTATGGAAGTCTGTCTCTAACGTGGAGTAAATAAAGTGAGTAGTAACTCCTGTTGAGTGTTTTGATTTCACATCTTGTTAAAGTTGTTTCTTTTCCTGTAATGGTTTATTATGATCTATAAGTTTTCAATGTTCTTATTATTTGTCGTCTTATTGGAAGAACTCTGGTGTCAGTTATGTAACTATGGTAGAAGTTAGTTTTCATGTTCTGATGCTTGGTTTGTTTTATGGTTGTCGTGCGCTTAGATCTTAGTTTTGTCATGCAGTTTTTTTTGCTAGTCCACCGTGGTCTTTACGCACTGTTTGGTTTCTTGTTTGGGTGGGTTTTCACTTTTGACTAGTGGCAATGCACGAGATGCTTTAGCACTGATTTTCTCTTTCCTAGTTGATGGTGATTTCTTCCTATTTGGTAAACTCTAACTCTGTGTGTGGAGGTCACTACTAAATGTGGGTTGTTATGTAATTCCTGGGGACATGCTACCCATATAGATTTTGGTTTTAGGTCCTGAAATGACCCATACTTTCCCTTACGGGAAAGTCCGGATTGAGTTGAGAACACGATAAATCAAACACAAACAATAGAACATTTCATTGCTATTACAACTATTACATCAGAGTACAAGAATATAACAGAGTATGAATAAATAATATACATCAGAAGAATATCATAGATTAAAATACATTACAAAGCAGTGCAAAAATAATACATAACACAACTAAAAGAGATACACCGATACAAAGCTTTCTGGATATAGCTCCAGCTGTAGATTCAAGATCTTGGGAAAATAATATCTGCAAAACCAAAACTACCGACTGCCCGTGTGGAAAATATAGGCACCCAGCGTTTAGGTAGAAACAATAAACTCCGAGTCAGTCATGAGACTGGTGTGAGAACTAAAACAGTTATTTAAAACTTTACTTTAAAATTTGATAAATCAAGGGACCACGACGTATAACATGAAACAGGTTTTCTCCTAAGTATACCAGTGCATAAAACAAACACCGCAATACTTTTTGGAAAATTGAAGCTATTATTAGACTCAAGTCCTATCACACAATGCAACGCAAGCCGGAGGATAGAGTTTTACCTTATAATAGCCAAACATGCTTGGTAAGTTTAAAACAAATAATTTTGATATTAAAGTGTATAGTGTCAAAATCACTTCAAATATAAATGTATCAATCATAGACGGCATAGTATCCCATGCTACTATGTCGCCATACTAGTTCTGCAATTAAAACTGAAATGTCACGTATTGGAAATTGGATTTCCGTATATGAGTCGAGGGCAGGGATGGGTCCTTACCGATTCGAGACACTTTAGCAAATGCCTCAGGATCCCCCGTACTGAACCCTTGGATACTTCAGGGTCGGTCCTCCCTTATCTTTGAGGATTGGTTATTCCTGAACACACGTTTCCCGGTCCTATCGGACCTATCCATCGGCCCCGTAGTGACCGATATATCCGAGGCGTCTCGCAATCCATCATCCAAATAGGTAAAAAATATAAATGTTTGGGCTCCATACCATGACACCACCCATAGCTAGAAAAAAACATCGTGCACCCCCGTAGTCTGATCCCGTTTTTGACTCATACCGAGGTGTGAGGCTCGCGAATTAATGCTATACACAAAGTTATGCTATTTAAAGCCGTGCTTTGATCATCAACCACAAGACTCTGTTTTTCAACAAAAGCCTTGATCATTTGCATCTCAGCATTCCACACTGACAATTCATGCCATGCGACTGATATCCATCAATATACAACCCCAAAGCTCAAACGTCTCAGAGAAGGGCGTTAAGCAAGAGAATAAATTCTCCGTCGCCAAACAGATATATATTTAATAGAAATCAATCAACACAGAATGAAATCCAATGTCGGACACACATTCATTTACAAGTCCGTTCTGGGTCTGAATGAAACCGGAGGCACCTTATTCCTCGTCCCATATGTCCAATACAGGAGAGAGGTCCTCGCATATCCGATCTATCTCCAAGTACGTTTGGACAACAACCACTTACTACCTTGTCTTGGGTGTACGGCTTGATCAAGACATCAGTAACCATCCAAACGATGTGAAGATCTCCGATCTTCAACCACCGTCTTCATCGTCGACTTATTGTCGAATTAGTTATTCAGAATAGGTATAAACCCGGACTTTCCGAAAAACTCGCGTATCTCATAAACAAGTGCTATAAAAACACAACATATGCCTCATTCCAATTCAGAATATTCTTTTATTCAAATATTCACATCATTAGGGAAAGTTTCCCATTAATTTTATCAAAGATAAATTCTTTAAATTTGTTCTTTAATCTTCCTTTGGATATCAATTCAATAAAAATTAAGGATTATCCAAACTAGTCGGGATTAGCGCACCTTACCGAAGTAATCATTTGTTTTATTTCCCAGTCCCAACCTATTCATCCCATAGAGCAAAACTAGTTATACTCCATATCTAACACCACGGTGTTATCGGTAAAATTAATTACCATTTCTCGTTCAAATATAATTAAAGATTTAACTATCGCCTGGTGCAAAACTAGTAGTACTCCATTCTCGATCATTTCCCAAATTTGATAATTTTAAATTATCACATTCTCATTTCAATCTAATCAATGATTCATTAAAACACCAATTAGTTTTATTCTTCCAACAATCATTAGTTAATGATTATTTAATTTTGGAAACACGAACATGCCACATCAACAATCTACACCGTACCACTGATTTTTGCCAATATATAACCTCTAAGCTCATACGTCTCAGAGAAGGGTGTTAAGAAAGAGAATAAATTCTCCACCACCAAACATATATATATTTAGCAGAGATCAACAATACAGTACGAAATAAAATGTTAGACATGTAATCCTGTCTTTAACTGGGTTAAAGAACCAATGTAGTTTAAAACACAATTCATGATAAACCCAAAATCACATTCCATTAATTATGGAATCCTCATGGAAAACAGATCAATATATAATCGATATCAATTTCCGTATCCGACTAATAATATAAATGGAATAACAACAAAGCCTTTTAAATTCCATATATAATAACAATCTTCCTCCACAGAAGCTCACTTTGATTATTACCAAATCAAATTCCATTCAATCCCAATTTAATATATTAAATTGGAAAACTTTACATTGGAAAATTTCCACTAAATCTTAATAAAAAGATTTATAAATTCCAAATCACATTTCACTGTTAATAGGGTTAAAAAACGAATGTCGTAAAAAACACAGTTCACAATAAACCCAATTCACATTCCATTTTATTCCAATTACTAAATATAATTGGAAACTCTAATAATCTTAATTAAAAGATTTATTCTTTTCACACGGGGTTTAAGAACAGTGTTACTGAAGACACCATTCATGACAAACCCAAAATCCACTTTGATATTAAATATAAGGCTCTAAAAAGAAATTATATCGGCTTACATTCAATATCAAATTCTAAAACCAACACATATCGTATGGGGAATAACGATATACATATCTGTCTTCCAAATTCCTCCACAATATCTGTATATTCACGGAATCCAATATTGAAATATCCCGAAGATGATTTCTATTCAAATTCATTCCAATTTATACATTGTAAAATTCGAGTCATTTTAAAACCCATTTTTCAAATCTAATTTATTTATTTAAGACCATTGGATTATTTTTCTAGCTAATAACTTGTTCATTTTGATAAAAATATATTTATATCTTTTCAAATATGGAATATTTCATCCTAATTCTTTCCAAATCATTTATTATGATTTTACACAAATTATTAATATTTTTAATAATTTTATTAAGGCCCTTTCAGTCGATTTTCATAAACGGTCATCGAACTGCATTTACAGCGACCTTTAACAAATTTGATTTGGATATAATTCCAAATCCAACCATAAGATTTCAAATCTCTTAAATTCATTGGAAATCTCTTTCAATACGAACCCAATGGTTCTAGTTTTAGGAGAATCCGACGGTTGGATCTCCCGTAATGTCAATTCGAAGTCAATGGTCGAAATTCGCGAACGGTCGCGGCGCGACGCGTTCTATTCAAGCCATTAATATATATACACATAATATATATTTCGTTCAAAACGTATTTTATAAATTCGTTTTAAAAACGATTCCCACTTTCATTTGAATTTTAAAACAAAATTGATTACTCCTTATTATTATAATACTTAAATGATAATATTTTCAAAATATCAGATTTTGAAATCATTCCTTCTCGATATTCATTATAAAAATGAATAAAATCGATATAAATATCATTCGCATCAAAATGGCATCTTATAAACAAGGCTTCATATATTTCCATATTTTCGTGTCCATCCAAAATCGAACATCAAATTCACATTTTAATCCTTTACAGAATATTATTTTAAAATATTCGTTATTTTGAAATATATGTTCTTTCTGATTTGGAATCAGATCCATTCAATTACCATATAATGTTATTAATATGAAATTCATACATCACATGTACACAACAATAATGATACACAATCAACCATCATCCAGAGTGCATTGCACAACTGCATAAGCATTAAATATAAATAATTAATGCTTACAATAGTATGTCAACCAATCGATTGACATACAACTAAATAATTGGGATTAGTGTACGTCAAATATCATCCTAACTCCCGTGTGGGGTTTCAACCAACAAATACTGAATATTATTTATGCAGATGGGCGATGTGTAAAATTTATCGTCCCAATCAATATCAGTTAAATGGGTGTGCATAAACAAATCGTCTAATTTGTAAATGAATATTTATTTTCATTTCAATAGAATTTTATGCCGTTCATATATACATTAAAAAATATATTTTTAACGATAAAATATTTATTTCAACACTTAACTATTTCATATAGCCCATATATTCAATAAAAATAATATTTTTATTGTTCAAACATTTTATTCAACACATGAATATTTTATACGATTCATATACACATTAAAAATGAGATTTTTAGTGAATAAATATTTATTTTAGAAAATTTCGGCATTATAATGGGGCGATATTAAAACCGGAGTAATGTCTAGCATTACCCCTCTCCTGGTACGGGCTCACGTCATACACAATAGTCAATCATATTTAATACACCATGATACAATCAATTTTCAACACAACCAAATTTCCATAATACAATCCAGACAAACAATCATGGTTTGTATAATTAATAGTACCGGGGGCTACTAAGCCCAATTTGCATCCTAGTATATATTTAACTGTAAAATAATTAGAGTGAGAAGGAGTTCTCACATTGGGTTCCACTCCGTCATTCTTTATTTGAAGATTTTAGTACGGTTTGGGTTTGAATTTGCCTGCAATTCTAACTTCCACTATTTTTGTTCTAGTTTGTTCCATCACGTTGCTCTCGTTGCTAAGAATCCAACGCACTCAGCCTTGTTAAATTCTGATATCTTTTGGCAAAGTTAGATGGTTTATATATTAATTACAATAATTAATTTATTAATATAATTAATAAATCATTAACCTTTCCCTTTCTTCTTCATTCAATACAGGAAACCGCAACCCCAAATCATCATCACCATCTTCCACAAACGCACCGCCCCTCGTCCCTTTGACCGACGATCAATCAATTGTAATAACCCGGAAAATCTGAGCCAATTTAAAATTTTTATTTTGGCAATTTTAATGAATTTTGAATATTTAAAATGATTTATTTTAAATAATAACGGCGAGAAATTTATTCTGAATAGAATTAGAATGTATATATTTATATAGATTATCGTTAGAATATAATATTTTATTTTAAATATAAAAGGAATTGAAAATGGCGCGGTAGTTTGAAATTTCGATTTCGAAATTCAAATGAATGTACAGGATTCAAAATAAAACGGATTTTGGCAAAACCAAAAATATTTGAATCTATTTGATAATATCTTTCCAACGAATCCGAAAAATCAAAATTCATAGCGGGAATAAAAAGTTATGCCCAATTGAAAATTCAGAATAGTCGCTATGAAATTCTGGCCCTTAAAAATGAGAATTTTGCAAACGACCTCGGTTTTCGACGAAACCACTTTTGTTGGATCCGTGATGTCAAGTTACCGCTAGGTTTCAAAATTCATAATTTTTCAAATCAATATGTGAGTGTGGCGAAGGAAAACGTGTTTTGACAGTTTCAGTCAATTTTGATCGACTGGAAAATGGCCATTTTTCAAACGGTCTCAGAATTTGACGAAATTAGTTTTGTTAGAACCGTATCATCAATACGAAGCTGGGAAATATTTTTCGGGAATTTTTAGAGTCCGTATGTGGCCCCGGTAAATTGAAATGTGCGTTCAAATTCAATATATAGATTTATATTTTGATTTTGGCGAAAATTGATCGAAACAGTCGAATCAGCCTGCGATACCTATCCCATTGTGTTCGGAATGGGGTAATTAGCTATGGACGACAGTCGGTGGGTTCGATTTCGAGTTCGAAATTAAAAGTTGCTTTTTAAAATTAAATAATTAAATATATATATATATATATATATATATATATTAATATATTCTCTAATCCCTCCTCCCCCTTTTATTCTCTCAGAAGAAATCGAAAAAAAAATCGCATCGCCGCCCCCCCCCCCCTCCCTTTTTCATCGCGCCGCCACGCCAGGAGCACCCCACCGCCGCCCGACCTCCACTCCCTCGCCTCTTCCCTCCTCCCCTTCCAGCACGCAAGCCCTTCCTCCCTCTCTCCTCCTCCACAAACGAAGACCGCGAGCCCCCCTTAACCCAAATCGAATGCGCTGCCTCCCCTAGCCTCACCCGCCCCCTGGGCGCCCTCAGCTCCTCCACCGACCGCCGCTGACAAGCCGTGGCCCCTTCTCCAAAGGAAAAATCCGATTTTGTTATAAGGTGAGCTTTATTTTAATTTTATTTAAGGTAATAGGTGTTAGAAAAATAGGAAAATCAGTAAATAAAAAAAGATCGGATTGTTATCATGAAGAAAGCGATATAAAAAAAATTATATCGTAGGAAGAATAAAAATATAATTTTTAAATTATAGAAAGTATAAAGATTAGATTTTTATATTATAGAAAGTATAAAGATATAATTTTTATATATGTAGAGATATAAAAATATAATTTTTATATGTGTAGCGAAATAAAATTCTGATTTTTTTTATTATATATATGTTGAGATAAAAATGTGATTTTTATAGCGACGATATAAAAATCCGATCTTTATATTAGAAGTAGCGCTATAAAAATATAATCTTTGTGATGAAAACATCGTATTAAAGATGCTATTTTTATCATTTTGAAAGCAATAATATAAAAATGTGATTTTTATATATGTAGTGGCTACGGGCAACGAAAGTGGCAAAAGGCGAGCACGACGAAGATTTCCTACATATGAAGAGTTGTGGTGTTTGGTTTGGCTAGTCGGTGATAACTTCTCACTTTAAATTTCATTTTCTTGTTAAAATATATACTAGGATGAAGACGGTGTTTAGCAGCACCCGACACCCGTCATCCACAGACCATAGGCGACTTGTATGCTTGTTTGATGTGTTGTGAAGTTTGTTTGTGATGTTGATGTGAACAGGATAACAAAACATTCATGTGTTGAAATAAAAAATATTTTATCGTTAAAAATATAATTTTTAATGTGTATGTGAATAAAATAAATATTCATTTACAAATCGAACGATTTGTTTATGTACACCCATTTGAAGGATAATTATTGGGATGATAAACGTTACACGTCGCCCAACCGCACAGATAATACTCAACGTTTGTTGATTTGAAACCGCACATGGGTGTTGGTATGAGATTTGGCGTACACTAATCCCAATTATTTAGTAGTATGTCGATCGATTGGTCGACAGATTGGGTAAGCGTTAATTATTTATATTTAATGCTTATGCAGTTGTGTAGTGCACATTGGATGATGGTTGATTATTTATCATTGCTATTATATACATGTATTGTATGGAATCCATATAATTAACATTATATGGTAAATGATTGGGCCTCATTCCAATTGGGAAAATAAAGAATATTTTATAGATTCATGTGTTGAATAGAATAGATATTCATGTGTTGAATAGAATAAATGTTCATGTGTTGAATAAAATAAATATTCATGTGTTGAATAAAATATAGATTCATGTGTTGAAAATATTCATGTGTTGAGTAAAATATTTTAACAATAAAATTTACATCTTTATCATATATAAAATTAGAAACTAACTGGAAACTAGATAAGATGAGTGGTCACCTGGGTATTGATCTGATGTTGGTTTCGGCCTTCAGGGTTAATACTTAGGGAATCGTTCTCTTACTAATTTATGGTTGGAGTCTGGTTAAAAATTAAACGTTAGAAATCTTAATTTTATAAAATATATTAAATAACAAAAATAGTCATGTGTTGACGATACTCATGTGTTGAGAATATTCATGTGTTGAAAGAAATATAGATTCATGTGTTGAATAGAATAAATATTCATTTGTTGAATAGAATAACGAAGTGATTGAAATATATAAAGCCGTGTTGATTAGAGATGCGCCATTTTGACGTGTACGATATTTATATCGATTATATTCGTTTTTATAATGAATATAGAAAAGGAAGTGATTTCAAAATATAACGTTTTGAAAATATTATCATTTGTATATCGATGATGTGCAATATTCAATTTTGATTTAAAATTGAATATGAAGTTGATTTTGTTTGAAAATGAATTTAAAACGGTTTATAAAATACGTTTTGAATTGAAATCGATGAAATATATATAATATATTTATTATATATATTAAATGGCCTGAATAGAACGCGCCGCGCCACGGTAGTTCGCGAATTTCGACCATTGACTTCGAATTGATGTTGCGGGAGATCCGAACGTCGGATTCTCCTGAAACCAGAACCGTTGGGTTCGTATCGAAAAGAGATTTCCAATGAATATTAGAAGTTTGAAATCTAACGGTTGGATTTGGAACTATGTCCAAATCAAATTTGGAAAAGGTCGTTGTAAGTGCAGTTTGGTGGCTGTTATTGAAAACCAACTGTACGGGCCTTGATAAAATTATTAATATTTTTTGTAAAATCATAATATATGAATTGGAAAGAACTGGGATGAAAAATTCCACATTTGAAAAGATAAAAATAGATTTTTATCGAAATGAACTAGTTTTGAACTAGAATTATAATCCCATTTATTTTTAAAATAAATAAAGTGGATTTGAAATGGTTTTGAAAATAACTAGAATTTCCAACATATGAAATGGAAATAGATTTGAATCGAAATTGGCTTTGGAATATTTCGATGTTGGATTTCATGATTATACAGACATTGTTATGGAAATTTGAAAGATATATTTATATCGTTATTTCCAATACGATATTTATTGGTCGTAGAATTTGATATTGAATATAAGCCGATATATTTTCTATTCAGAGCCTTGTATTTAATATCAAACGTGATTTGGGTTTGTCGTGAATGGTGTCTTCATTAACACTGTTCTTAAACCCAGTTGAGAAAAAGATTAAATCTTTCTATTTAGATTTAATGAAGTGTACCAATTAAATATTATAAATTGGAATTGAATTTAAATTGGTTTTCGGGTTTATCGTGAGCGGTTTTTTGAATAACACCTGTTCTTTAACCCGATTAACAATGTGAAGTGATTTTTGGTTTATCGTGAACCGTGTTTTAGATGACATTGGCTCTTTAACCAGTTAAAGACATGATATTGATTTTTGGGAAGATTAAAACTAAGTGGAGTTTTAATGAATCTTTTATTAGATTAAAGTGATCGAGGATGGAGTATCACCAGTTTTGCTCCAAAGTGATAGTCAAATCTTTAATTAGATTTGAACGTGAAATGGTAATTAATATTTACCGATAACACCGTGGTGTTAGATATGGAGTATTACCGGTTTTTCTCCATGGGATGAATAGGTTGGGATTGGGAAATAAAATAAATAATTACTTCGGTGTGGTTCGCTAATCCCGACTAGTTTGGAAAACCTTAACATGGTTTGAAATGATATCCAAAGGAAGATTAAAGAATAAATTTAGAAGAATTTATCTTTGATAAAATTAATGGGAACCTTTCCCTAAGAATGCGAATTTTTGAATAAAAGAATATTATGAATTTGAATGAGGCGTATGTTGTGTTTGTGTTACACTTGATTATTATATATGCGGGTTATTCGGAAAGGCCGGGTTTATACCCATTCTGAATAACCGATTCGACGATATGTCGAAGGCGAAGACGGTGGTTGAAGACCGGAGGTCTTCACGTCGGTTGTATGATTCCTGGCAATCTTGATTGGGCTGTACACCCAAGATGATGGAATATGTTGGAGATCGTCCAGACGTACTTGGAGATCGACGGATATGCGAGGAAAGTGCCTCCGGTTTCGTTTAGACCCAGAACGAACGTGTAAATGGACTGTGTGTCTGACATTGGATTTTATTCTGTGTTGATTGATCTCTATTAAATATACATCTATTTGGCGGCGGAGAATTTATTCTCTTGCTTAACGCCCTTCTCTGAGACGTACGAGCTCAGAGGTTGTATATCGATGGACATCAGTCGCATGGAGTGAATTGCCTGTGTGGCATGCCTAAGTGGCAGATGATCAAGGCTTCTGTTGAAAAGCAAAGTCTTGTGGTTGATGATCAAAGCACGGCCTATGTGGCGCAACTTTGTGTATAGCGTTAATTGGCGAGCCTCACACCTCGGTATGAGTCAAAAACGGGATAAGGACCGTTGGGAGAACACGACGTTTCTTTCTAGCTATGGGTGATGTCAGTGACCTACCAGCCCTGACATTTATATACTTTTTACTTGTGTGGTTGCTGGATGCGAGGCGCCTCGAATATATGGTCGATAACTGGCACTATGTGAGCCGACGTACAGACCATTATATAGGTTCTATAGGACCGGGAAACGTGTGTTAAGGAATAACCAATCCTCAAAAGTAATAGAGGACCGGCCTAACCGATTCCAAGGATCGCTGTGTGTGGTCCTGAGACATTTGCTAGAGTGTCTCTAATGGAGAGGAGCTTGCCCCTTTCCTCGACTCATGATGGAATCCAATTTCGAATACGTTATAGTTCGGTTTTATTTGTAGAGCTTAGTATTGGCGACATAGTGGTATGGGGCACTTATGTCGTCTATGATTGATACTTATGATTGAAATTGTTTTGACACTATACACTTATAATGGTATCAAATGATTTGTTTTAAACGTACCAAGCATTCTTTGGCTATTATAAGGTAAAAACCCTATCCTCCAGCTTGCGTTGCATTGTGTGATGGGACCTGGGTCTTATAATAGCTTCATTTTTCTTTATTTAGCATTGCATTGTTTGTTTTATGCACTGTTATTCTTGGGAGGAAACTCGTTCCGTGTTATACGGCGTGGTCCCTTGATTTACCCAACTTTAAAAATAAAGATTAATAACTGTTTTAGTTCTCACACCAGTCACATGACTGACCTGGGGTTTATTGTTTTAACCTAAACTCTGGGTGCCCTTATTTTCCACACGGGCAACTAGTAGTTTTGGTTTTGCAGATTTATATTCATAGGATCCAGGTTTACAGCTGGAATGATATTCGGAAAGCTCTGTATCCGTATATCTCCTTTCAGTTGTGTGTTGTATTATTTTTCCGCTGCTATGTATTTAAATGTAATTTAAGCTTCTGATATTTTTCTGATGTATTATATTCATTCATACTCTGTATATTCTTGTATTCTGATGGAATTGTTGTAATTAACAATGAAATGTTCTTCTGTTTGCGTTCGGATGTGTGTTGTTCTCAAAGCAATCCGCGCTTTCCTTCACGGAGAAGTTACGGGTTATCATAGTGGTATCGGAGCTTTGGTTTACAGAGCTCGAGAACAAGATAAATTAGAACTAAACAAAATAATTCATCAGATATTGGATTAGTAATATCCAATTAGAATTACTCGTTAGAGATGGGATCAGTAGTATCCTAGAACGAGTGTGAAGAGTATATTTTTAAAATAAAAATTGAAAACAAATTTTGTTTTAAAAGTTAAATTCAAGTATAGGTATGTGAATATTTTATTTGTATTGAATTTGGACAATCGAGTATATAAAGATTTTGCATATACGCGTCATGAACATATATTCGAAGTTTTAATATACTTGATAGATATAGAATCACACTCTAGTCGCCCGGGGACAATTCTGATGATGATTGCAACATCATCAGTATTTGTGTTCGAGTTTTGAAAGTGGGATTTCTATATATTTCCATTGACTGGTGTGAGAACCAAAACTTACATAGGGTTATTTGTTGTGATTTGGCATCAAAAATATGATTTTTGACTATGTATTAAAGTTACGTGTTTGAAATTCTAATTCACTAATTGATTGCTGATTGTGTTATTTGATTATTGGTTTGATATTTGAACCATTATACCAAATTGAACAGAATATTGAACTGTATTGAAAAATGATTACAATTGCATGCATATACATGTATATCTATTGAACAGGTCATAGCAAGGAGGCAAGAGCAGAAGAATAAAATTGTTTGCCCGACAAATAGGTACATGTTTACAAATTTATTGGGTTTGGATGAATTTACGAGCCGATTGGCTAGCCGCTTGGCTGTTTCGTTTTCTTTTTGGATTGGTGAGGGCCATGGGAGGCTATTTAAAACATCCCGATGTAACACCCCGTGAATTCTATAACATTAAGCTTCACAAATTAAAGTGTAATTAATTCTAAATGAAAGAATTAAGGGAAATGGGTTACGCCATTGCGTTCTTCTCGGAATTCTGCTTGAGATAGAGTCCGAGTTTGCGCGAATCGGACTCCGTATGAAGGAGTTATGACCTTCGGAAGTTTCAGAATAAAGTTTAAATTCAAACAGCTCAGTTTTAAATTCGAAATTCGAAAAACAGGTTCAAACTGGGCTGGGCAGGAAAATTCCCGCCCAGAGACCAGGTCGACCATAGGGTCGACCATGGTGTCGACCTGGCCACCCCAGGTCAACCATAGTGTCGACCTGGGTGTCGACCTACCTGGTCGACCTGGCTGGCTAGGTCTGGCTCTAGCTCGAATTTCTGTGGCTCGGTGTGTCACTAGGGCTGACATGTCACCTCTTGATTGGCTCTTTGAACTTTGTATGGTCTAGATTGCTCCTGTCTTCATCTGATGGCTCAGAACAATTTAAAAATCTATAAATACACCCTAAGTCTCAACTGAAAATTCACATAAGAAAATAAGATGGGAGTCGTCATGCTGCCAGAGAGGAATTGAGCATAGCCATCAAGAGAGAAAAGCCTAGAGACGAATCAAATTAAGAAGAAGATTATAGTTTAGTCAAATTAATCAACGCAACATTAATCTACCCAAAGGAGAGCATCTCAATTTTAGAATCCAGAATTCAAGATTCTGCATTCGTTGTAAGTATAGTGACCTTTCAGAATATGAATAAAAACTGTGATGTGATTCGATGTAAATGAAAATAGAATTGTGTTATTGTATGAATATGATATAAATTCTATGTATTGTAATGATTCTGTCATGACTTGTGTATTGATATTTGTGGCCTAAATTGATTGATGCAAGCCTATTGGACATTTGTATATGAAAGTAATAACAATAGCAAGTTGTGGCAAAAACTAGAAATTGATCCCTTTATGTATATGTCGATGGCATGGACTATGTATACTCCCTTAATCTAAGTTAGAATTTATGTAAACATGTTCCAGATTTGAGATCCTTTTTATGCCTACATGACCCAAAACCTATTATATCATTCTTATGTTAATTTGCAAGTATAATTGGATCTATGTTAAGTATCGTTTGGGTTTCATAAACTATGCAAGTTCATGTTGAAATAGACTATGTGATTAGATGTTATAATTGGACATTTTGGTGAATATACAACATGCTAGTTTTGTGGTTGACATTATGCCAAGTTAAACATGTTTAAACACAAGTTTGTATTAGCCTAAACTATGCCATTTCATATGTCACCTACTTAGTTATACTTCGATTTGACTGTAAGTTCACATGACCCATATTATATGTTAGTAGAATCGCTAAATTGCAAGTTCATGTGCCACACACCTTTATGTATTACATGTTCTTGATTTCCCCTTTTTCTCACATTTATAAAGTTGGGCTGAATTGTGACAAGCCCAACACATGTTATAATGTTGTGAATGTACAAATGGGGGTAATAACGTTGGGTGTAAAACATGAAAATATATGTTGGCATGGTTGGCACATGCCAACGACAATGACATTTAAGCGGTATGAATTGATATACCCAAGAATAAAAGATATGACATTTACATATATAATTGAGAAATAATAAAATATGTAAATTTAGAAAACACGATATGTTTAACCCGAGGTTGGATTGAGTTGTGATGTAAACCTGCCCGGACCCGCCCGGCTGTCCAGTAGTCACAACAATACCTATCCAATGTGGGTGGTTAAGCATTGAGCCCAATAATGACCTGAGGTTAGACTGAGCTACGGTGTAAACCTGCCCGGAACCGACCGGCACATCCAGTAACCGTAGCAATACCTGTCTAATGTGAGTGGTCTGGTGCTCTAAGAGGCTAAGGACAGATAGTTGGGTTAAGTCAACTATAACACTTAACCAAATTCAACATGTTAACAAGAATTGATGGGTGGGGTTAGGTAAATACAGACACTTAACCACTTAACATGTTTGACTAGAAAATCCTGGTAACGAGGGACCCGTTTCAGAAGTAACCCAAGTTAGGTATCATGGTACCCTGAAACTAGGCAGGGTGGGGCACGATTACTGGGCTGATTGTAAGCGGTTAAAGCGACGGCGGTGGGTGCAACAATGTAGGTTCTAACGGGGTGCGGGCGTGCACACACTTCGGAGAAGACAAACAGGGCACTGGGGGTACCAGTAGTATAACCTATGCCTTCTAGAATTTGTGTCGGGGCCGCCACCATGGGTCTTGATACACCCTATGGTGGGACCAGCATAGGTATCTACAATTCTTCGGGGCCGTATGACACATATTTACGCGAGTAGGAGCCGATCTTTAAATAAAAATGGGATCACTTCACCCTTTGCATGGGGTGCCAGTTAAAGTAAGTTCAAGTAGGTGCAGAGATATAGTATGGGTGCGATAATACATTCGACACTTCCTTAGCTTGGGACACTTTCCTGTTTTCAGTTTATATCTATCATGCCCTTTTCTTATTCACATACTGAAGAGTTACTTGATTTACTCAGGCTTTATGTCTGACTCTATTTTCTTTTCGTCTTCTTTTCTTTCGTTCCCCCCAGGTCCACAGGGAGGAAACAACTCAGCTCAGTCAGACTCTTTACAAGCTCCAAGAACGTAGATGTATGACTTGGATCTCTTTTCCTCGGATTATGGCTTCGGATATCACTATAGGGATTTTTGTCACTTTATTTATGTTTTATGCTTCTTTAATAATCAAGACAGTAATGAGGTTGTAATGTTGGAAGTATTTTGAGACAATTATGGAATGTTTTGTTTGAACACGTATTGATGAAATAAAAGTCTGTTTGGCTTCCGCTGTTTAAAATATGTGTATTTATATCTGTCTTGAGTTTATCTGTGGCTTTTACTTATAAACCTCCACCAAAGTTAAGGCATTCCCTTTGTGAGTGACCTTAACGGAGGTGGGGTGTTTCACTTGGTATCAGAGCATAGGTTTACCAAACAAGATAAAAGTTTTTGAAATTGTTTTCAAAAAGAAAGTTTAAAGAAGCATTTTTCAAGAAAAAGTGTTATATTTTAAAAGACAAAATCCCCCAAAGCCATATGCACTATCTCTCTCTATCCTTCGTTTTGAATCTTTCCTTTCTGTTTCAGCATGTCTGGAGACCTTAACCTTCCTGAAGGAGTACCGATACCCGGCTGGTTTAGGAGGTATTTAGAAGCGAGGGCCAATGGCGCGGGCCCAGCAGACATCCCTCCTCCAGTGGTCGCGGTTCCTCCTCCTCCTCCTCGTGGAAATGCCTTCGCAAAAACATGCAGAGACTTCAAGGCAATGGGTGGAAAAGACTTTTATGGGACAGAATCCTTTGTAGGAGCAAGAAACTGGCTAAAGGAGACTGAGGATCTGTTGTCATCTTCGGAGTTGATGACAGGCAAAAGATACAGCTAGCAGTATGGTTACTTAAAGATGAAGCTTCATATTGGTTGGAAATTACCAATGCTCAGAGGGCGGTGGAAACATGGGAAGACTTCAGGATAAGGTTTGAGATGAAATTACTCTCCCAAGCTGAAAGAAGCCTGCAAATGGAGAAGTTTCTAACTCTGAAACAGGGAAGTATGACAATCAGGGAGTATGTTAATCAGTTTAATCAGCTGGCCAGATTTGGGCTAGACTTAGTAAACACCTAACACAAGAAGGAACTTCGTTTCGTCAAGGGTTTGAATGAGCCTCTACACAGCCTTGCCATGACCCATGTATCCACGGGAGCGACTTATGAAAGCTTGGTGGACATGGCGTTGCTACATGAGGAAGACCACGGCAAGAAAGAAACTACGGTGGAAAAGAAGAAAGAGGGTATACAAACAAAGAAAACAGACTTCAAGAAAGGAGGGAAGAACAATAAGCCCCGTGAGAAGAGAAGGTGCAATTTTTATGGCATTGTGGGACATATATCAAAAGACTGCCTAAAAAGGAAGGCGAAGATGGGTGGTTGCTTCCATTGTGGAGAAACTGGACACCAAGCTAAGGACTGCCCAAAGAAGAAAGGGCAGGGACCGAAAGCCGGATCCACTTCAGGGGGTCAGGTTCATGCGCTAGTGGCACCTCAGTAGGAACGAGGTAGTAATATTTCTATAGAAAGTGCAGTTTATCTTTATGATCTTCCAATTCTTACACTTTTTGACTCTGGCACATCACACTCTTTTATTTTATCTGCCTTAGTAGAATCTCTGCATCTAGACACTAGTATGGTAGAAGATCCCTTAGTAGTTTCAAATCCAATTGGGGGCTCCGCTTACTTGTCAATGGTTTGTTTGGGTTTGAAAATCTCTATTCTCAGCGTTGAGTTTAGTTGGAATGCCTTTGTTTTGGGCTTCTCGGGATATGGTTTGATCTTAGGCATGGACTGGTTATCCAGTAATGGGGCCATCCTTGATTGTGAGAAAAGAGTAGTTAGACTCTTGACTTGGCTTGGTAACACTTTAGAAATTTCTTGTAATCCCTTGAATGCTGTTATGCTTAGTTATCTATAGTCGCTTGATGCTTCTGATGAGAATTTGCAATCAGTTAGAGTAGTCCGGGAATATCCGGATGTCTTTGAGGAGGTGAAAGGCTTACCTCCGAGGCGGGAAATAGACTTTCGCATATATCTTGTGGATAATGCAAAGCCTGTAGCTTTACCTGTCAAACACATGGCTCCAAAGGAGAGAAAGGAGCTCAGTAAGCAGGTTAAAGAACTTCTCGAAAAGGGTTTCATTAGACGTAGCATTTCGGAATGGGGTGCTCCAGTGGTGTTCGCAACCAGAGCGGACGGTTCGCTTCGCCTTTGCGTCGACTATAGGGAGTTAAACAAATTGACCAAGAAAAATAGGCACCCTCTTCCCCGAATTGATGATTTGTTTGATCAGCTTGTAGGAGCATTGGTCTTCTCCCAACTTGATCTGGCAACTGGGTTCCATCAGCTAAGAGTAGCCGAAGATAGCATTGATAAGACGGCGTTCAGAACCCCAGACGGTTTCTTCGAGTGGCTTGTCATGCCTTTCGGCTTGACAAATGCACCCACTTATTTCGTAGACCTAATGAGCAGGGTGTTCAGAGAATTCCTCAACAAATTTGTGGTTGGCTTCGTAGATGATATCTTAATCTTTTCAAAGAATAAGGAAGAGCATGCTCATCATCTGAAAGAAATCATGGAAACTCTCCGTTCACATCAGCTAAAAGCCAAATTCTCCAAGTGCCACTTTTGGAGAAAGGAGGTAAGATTTCTGGGGCATATGGTGTCCAAAGAGGGGTTGGCTGTGGACCCCGCGAAAGTGGTGGCAGTACAAGATTGGAAGACACTAAGAAATACAACCGAAGTTCGAAGCTTTCTTGGGCTAGCCAGTTTTTACCGAAAGTTTATTAGAGATTTCGCGAAAATCTCAGCCCCACTCACAAGGCTAACAAAGAAGAATCTGGCGTTCACTTGGGATTTGGACTACGAGTTTGCTTTCCAACGATTAAAAAGGTCTCTCACAACAGCCCCAGTTCTGACCTTACCAGATGGAAGCAAAATGTTCACAGTATACACGGATGCATATGGAACGGGACTAGGCGTTGTTCTAATGCAAGAAGGAAGGGTAGTAGCTTATGGCGGAAGACAATTGAAAGTTCATGAAAAGAACTACCCAAGCCACGATCTTTAGTTAGCCGCCATTGTCTTTGCGCTCAAGTCTTGGCACCATTATCTCCTAGGTGAGAAGTTTGAATTATACACTGACCATAAATCGTTGAAATATCTCTTCTCGCAGAAGGATCTTAACTTGAGGCAGCAAATATGGATGGAGTTTCTTGCCTCGTATGATTTTTAAATTTCCTATACTCCCGGCAAAGGCAACGTAGTAGCAGACGCGTTGAGCCGAAAGAAACTGACCTTAAGTCCGCTCTTTGTGGAAAGGCAAAGCTTGGAGTATATAGCCAGTTTTAACTTTAGGCCCTCCTCAGATTTTGTACCGGGTTTGTTAGCATCTCTCGAAGTACGCCCTACTCTCTTGGACTCAATAGGGGCTACACAACGTGAAGACCCTCAGCTTGTTGATGTGATTGATAAACTTATTAGGGGTGAGACTGCTAGTCACCTCAGTAGGTACGCCATCGATGATAAGGGTTGGCTGAGGCGAGATGGAAGATTATGCGTCCCACAAGCAAGGGAGTTGACAAAGAGGGTTCTCGAGGAAGCGCATCATTCCAAGATGACTATACACCTTGGCGGTGATAAGATGTACAAAGATATAAAAAGGACTTTCTTTTGGAGCGGCATGAGGCAAGACGTGGCAGATTTCGTTTCTAAGTGCATGACCTGCCAATAGGTCAAGGCGGAACAGAAGAAGCCTGGAGGACTACTTCATCCTTTAGAGATCCCACAGTGGAAGTGGTATAGCATTTCAATGGACTTCATTGATGGACTGCCTAGGTCGAGAAGAGGCAACACTAGCATTTGGGTAATAGTGGATAGGCTTACTAAAAGCGCCCACTTTATACCTATCAAGGTTAGAAGGACTGCCGCATCTCTAGCATCTCTTTATCTCAAGGAAATAGTTCGACTCCATGGGATACCCTCCAGCATTGTTAGTGACCGAGACCCTATCTTCACAAGTGAGTTTTGGCGGAGTCTGCAAGAAGCTGTAGGCACACAGTTTTGTTTGAGCACGACCTATCAACCCCAAACCGATGGCCAGACGAAAGGGTGAATAGAGTTTTGGAGGATCTTTTAAGACTTTGTGTTCTTGACTTTGGAGGGACGTGGGAGGATCACCTTCCTTTAGTAGAATTTGCCTACAACAACAGCTACCAAGCTACCATAAGCATGGCACCCTTCGAAGCCTTGTATGGAAGACCGTGAAAATCACCAACTTGTTGGTGGGAGTCTACAGATAAGCTTATACTTGGGCCAGACATGATTCAAGAGACTTCGGAGAAAGTGGACTTGATATGATATGTAGGAGAATGAAGACTGCCCAAGACAGACAGAAATCCTACGCCGACAAAAGATGGACCGACCTTGAGTTTGAGGTTGGGGACAGGGTTTTCCTTAAGGTATCTCCTTTAAGGAACGTCGTTCGCTTTGGATCCGCAGGAAAGCTAGCACCAAGATTTGTAGGACCTTTTCCTATCATCGACAAGGTTGGGAAGATTGCCTATAGATTAGAGCTACCCGAGAGACTGGTCGGAGTTCACAACGTCTTTCATGTTTCTCACCTCCGGAAGTGTTTGCATGAGTCTGCGGAAGTGGTAGAACCTAGCACTCTAGAAGAAGCCGAAGTGGAACGTGAAGCAACTGTGAGGAGAGTTCCAACCCGCATCTTAGGAACTGAAGTGAAAAAGCTACGCAACCGCGAGGTCAAACTCGTTAAAGTTCAGTGGAGTGACGCCGAGGAAGATGCAACTTGGGAAACGAAGGACAGAATACGCGCTGCCTAACCTCTTCTTTTTTAGGGTACATCTTTGATCTCTCTTTTTCCTTAAGTTATGCTTTATCAATCTTTTTAGGTATATCTCCTCGGTCCTTTTCCTAAATCCTTAGGTAGAAAACAAATGGATGCAAACATGTATTTGAAAACATGTTATGGATGATGGCTGCAAATGGTTGCTAGTGATTGCTAGTGGTTGCTCGTGGATGCATATACACACACCCTAGGTTATAGATCGGCTCAGTCACTTCATATTGCATATGCATATATGTATTCTCATTTGTATATGATTGAAACTTGATATGTTGTCATATGGTCATCGCATTTGTATGAATAGTTGTGCACTCATGTAGAATTATGAGTAGGAAAAATTTGCATACATATTGGATTCATGACACTTACATGATTCGCATTAGGGAGGTCAACTGAATCAGTAGACCGCCTGATTTCTGCATTAGATAAGGACATGTACACACACTATGCATATAATCACGAAGCATAAGAAGTCTTTTAAGGACAGCGGACGCCTGTGTTTGTTGGTTGAGTAGATGTACTGTTGGATGGTAGGATATACATTCTTCCTAACTTGAAGATTTCGGGGACGAAATCCTTTTAAGGGGGGAGAATGTAACACCTCGTGAATTCTATAACATTAAGATTCACAAATTAAAGTGTAATTAATTCTAAATGAAAGAATTAAGGGAAATGGTTTACGCCATTGTGTTCGTCTTGGAATTCTGCTTGAGATAGAGTCCGAGTTTGCGCGAATCGGATTCCGTATGAAGGAGTTATGACCTTCGGAAGTTTCAGAATAAAAATTAAATTCAAACAACACAGTTTTAAATTCGAAATTCGAAAAACAGGTTCAAACTGGGCTGGGCGGGAAAATTCCCGACCAGAGACCAGGTCGACCATGGTGTCGATCTGGCCACCCCAGGTCAACCATAGTGTCGACCTGGCCACCCCAGGTCGACCATAGTGTCGACCTGGGTGTCGACCTGCCAGTCGACCTACCTGGTCGACCTGGCTGGCTAGGTCTGGCTCTGGCTCGAATTTCTATGGCCCGGTGTGTCACTAGGGCTGACATGTCACCTCTTCATTGGCTCTTTGAACTTTGTATGGTCTAGATTCCTCCTGTCTTCATCTGACGGCTCAAAACAATTTAAAAAATCTATAAATACACCCTAAGTCTCAACTGAAAATTCACATAAAAAAATAAGATGGGAGTCGTCATGATGCCAGGGAGGAATTGAGCATAGCCGTCAAGAGAGAAAAGCCTTGAGACGAATCAAATTAAGAATAAGATTATAGTTTAGTCAAATTAATCAACGCAACGTTAATCTACCCAAAGGAGCGCGTCTCAATTTCAGAATTCAGAATCCAGAATTCAAGATTCTGCATTCGTTGTAAGTATAGTGACCTTTCAGAATATGAATAAAAACTGTGATGTGATTCGATGTAAATGAAAATAGTATTGTGTTATTGTATGAATATGATATAAATTCTATGTATTGTAATGATTATGTCATGACTTGTGTATTGATATTTGTGGCCTAAATTGATTGATGCAAGCCTATTGGACATTTGTATATGAAAGTAATAACAATAGCAAGTTGTGGCAAAAACTAGAAATTGATCCCTTTATGTATATGTCGATGGCATGGACTATGTATACTCCCTTAATCTAAGTTAGAATTTATGTAAACATGTTCTAGATTTGAGATCCTTTTTATGCCTGCATGACCCAAAACCTATGATATCATTCTTATGTTAATTTGCAAGTATAATTGGATCTATGTTAAGTATCGTTTGGGTTTCATAAACTATGCAAGTTCATGTTGAAATAGGCTATGTGATTAGATGTTATAATTGGACATTTTGGTGAATATACAACATGCTAGTTTTGTAGTTGACATTATGCCAAGTTAAACATGTTTAAACACAAGTTTGTATTAGCCTAAACTATGCCATTTCATATGTCACCTACTTAGTTATACTTTGATTTGACTGCAAGTTCACATGACCCATATTATATGTTAGTAGAATTGCTAAATTACAAGTTCATGCGTCACACACCTTTATGTATTACATGTTCTTGATTTCCCCTTTTTCTCACGTTTATAAAGTTGGGCTGAATTGTGACAAGCCCAACACATGTTATAATGTTGCGAACGTACAAACGGGGGTAATAACGTTGGGTGTTAAACATGAAAATATATGTTGGCATGGTTGGTACATGCCAACGACAATGACATTTAAGCGGTATGAATTGATATACCCAAGAATAAAAGATATGACATTTACATATATAATTGAGAAATAATAAAATATGTAAATTTAGAAAACACGATATGCTTAACCCGAGGTTGGATTGAGTTGTGATGTAAACCTGCCCGGACCCGCCCGGCTGTCCAGTAGTCACAACAATACCTATCCAATGTGGGTGGTTAAGCATTGAGCCCAATAATGACCCGATGTTAGACTGAGCTACGGTGTAAACCTGCCCGGAACCGACCGACACATCCAGTAACCGTAGCAATACCGGTCTAATGTGAGTTGTCTGGTGCTCTAAGAGGCTAAGGACAGATGGTAGGGTTAAGTCAACTATAACACTTAACCAAATTCAACATGTTAACAAGAATTGATGGGTGGGATTAGGTAAATACAGACACTTAACCACTTAACATGTTTGACTAGAAAATCGTAGTAAAGAGGGACCCATTTCAGCAGTAACCCAAGTTAGGTATCATGGTACCCTGAAACTAGGCAGGGTGGGGCACGATTACTGGGCCGATTGTAAGCGGTCAAAGCGATGGCGGTGGGTGCAACAGTGTAGGTTCTAACGGGGTGCGTGCGTGCACACACTCTGGAGCAGACAAACAGGGCACTGGGAGCACCAGTAGTATAACCTATGCCTTCTAGAATTTGTGTCGGGGCCGCCACCATGGGTCTTGATACACCCCATGGTAGGACCAGCATAGGTATCTACAATTCTTGGGGGCCGTATGACACATGTTTACGTGAGTAGGAGACGATCTTTAAATAAAAATGGGATCACTTCACCCTCAGCATGGGGTGCCTGTTAAAGTAAGCTCAAGTAGGTGCGGAGATATAGTATGGGTGCGATAATACATTCGACACTTCCTTAGCTTGGGACACTTTCCTGTTTTCAGTTTATATATATCATGCCCTTTTCTTATTCACATACTAAAGAGTTACTAGATTTACTCAGGCTTTATGTCTGAATCTATTTTCTTTTCGTCTTATTTTCTTTTGCCCCCTCCCCCCCGGTCCACAGGGAGGAAACAACTCAGCTCAGTCAGACTCTTTACAAGCTCCAGGAACGTAGATGTATGACTTGGATCTCTTTTGCTCGGATTATGTCTTTGGATATCACTATGGGGATTTTTGTCACTTTATTTATGTTTTATGCTTCTTTAATAATCAAGACAGTAATGAGGTTGTAATGTTGGAAGTATTTTGGGACAATTATGGAATGTTTTGTTTTAACACGTATTGATGAAAGTCTGTTTGGTTTCTGCTGTTTGATATATGTGTATTTATATCTGTCTTGAGTTTATCTGTGGCTTTTACTTATAAACCTCCACCAAAGTTAAGGCATTCCCTTTGTGAGTGACCTTAACGGAGGTGGGGTGTTTCACTCGAAGTCCCCGGTGCAGAGGAGGTTATGGCGAAATTTTTCGAAAATTTAGGGTGTTAGCCATTTTTTTGAAAAATTTGAAAAGTTCTTAGAAACTGAAAAGTTGAAGAACTTAAGCCGTAATGAAAATAATGGAAGTTGAGTTGATTATTTAAACAACTTTCGGCTTCGTTCCTTTTCGAGGACGAAAAGTTTTAAGTGGGGGAGATTGTAATAACCCGAAAAATCTGAGCCAAATTAAATTTTTTATTTTGGCAATTTTAATGAATTTCAATATTTAAAATGATTTATTTTAAATAATTACGACGAGAAATTTATTTTGAATAGAATTAGAATGTATATATTTATATAGATCGTCGTTAGAATATAATATTTTATTTTAAATATAAAAGGAATTGAAAATGGCGCGGTATTTTGAAATTTCGATTTCGAAATTCAAATGAAGGTACAGGATTCAAAATAAATCGGATTTTGGTGAAACCAAAAATATTTGAATCTATTTGAAAATATCCTTCCAACGAATTCGAAAAATCAAAATTTCATAGCGGGAATAAAAAGTTATGCCTAATTAAAAATTCAGAATAGTCGCTATGGAATTCTAGCCCTTAAAAATGGGAATTTTGCAAACGATCTCGGTTTTCGACGAAACCACTTTTGTTGGATTCATGATGTCAAGTTATTGCTAGGTTTCAAAATTCATAATTTTTCGAATCAATATGTGAGTGTGGCGAAGGAAAACGTGTTTTGACAGTTTCAGTCAATTTTGATCGACTGGAAAATGGCCATTTTTCATACGGTCTCAGAATTTGATGAAATTAGTTTTGTTAGAACCATATCGTCAATACGGAGCTAGAAAATATTTTTCGGGAATTTTTAGAGTCAGTATGTGGCCC
The DNA here is from genome assembly GCA_030737875.1 of Allium sativum. NCBI lineage: Eukaryota > Viridiplantae > Streptophyta > Magnoliopsida > Asparagales > Amaryllidaceae > Allium > Allium sativum. The sequence goes on along the minus strand of CM060912.1, from coordinate 279,826,245 downwards.
CGGTAAACTGAATTGTGCGTTTAAATTCAATATATAGATTTATATTTTGATTTTGGGGAAAACTGATCGAAATAGTCGAATCAGCCTGCGATACCTATCCCATTGTCTTCGGAATGGGGGTAATTAGCTATGGACGACAGTCGATGGGTTCGATTTCGAGTTCAAAATTAAAAGTTGCTTTTTAAAATTAAATAGTTAAATATATATATATATATATATATATATATATATATAAATATATTCTCTAATCCCTCCTCCCCCTTTTATTCTCTCAGAAGAAATCGGAAAAAAAAAATCGCGTCGCCGCCCCCTCCCCCCCTTTTTCATCGCGCCGCCACGCCAGGAGCACCCCACCGCCGCCCGACCTCCGCTCCCCCGCCTCTTCCCTCCTCCCCTTCCAGCGCGCAAGCCCTTCCTCCCTCTCTCCTCCTCCACAAACGAATACCGCAAGCCCCCCCCCCTCAACCCAAATCGAATGCGCCGCCTCCCCTAGCCTCACCCGCCCCCTGCGCGCCCTCAGCTCCTCCACCGACCGCCACTGACAAGCCGTGGCCCCTCCTCCAAAGGAAAAATCCGATTTTGTTATAAGGTGAGCTTTATTTTAATTTTATTTAAGGTAATAGGTGTTATAAAAATAGGAAAATCAGTAAATAAAAAAAGATCGGATTGTTATCATGAAGAAAGCGATATAAAAAAAATTATATCATAGGAAGAATAAAAATATGATTTTTATATTATAGAAAGTATAAAGATTAGATTTTTATATTATAGAAAGTATAAAGATATGATTTTTATACATGTAGAGATATAAAAATATAATTTTTATATGTGTAGCGAAATAAAAATCTGAATTTTTTTATTATATATATGTTGAGATAAAAATGTGATTTTTATAGCGATGATATAAAAATCCGATCTTTATATTAGAAGTAGCGTTATAAAAATATAATCTTTATGATGAAAACATCGTATTAAAGATGCTATTTTTATCATTTTGAAAGCAACAAAATAAAAATGCGATTTTTATATATGCAGTGGCTACGGGCAACGAAAGCGGCAAAAGGCGAGCACGACGAAGATTTCCTACATATGAAGAGTCGTGGTGTTTGGTTTAGCTAGTCGGTGATAACTTCTCACTTTAAATTTCATTTTCTTGTTAAAATATATACTAGGATGCAGACGGTGTTTAGCAGCACCTGACACCCGTCGTCCACAGACCATGGGCGACTTGTATGCTTGTTTGATGTGTTGTGAAGTTTGTTTGTGATGTTGATGTGAACTAGATAACAAAACATTCATGTGTTGAAATAAAAAATATTTTATCGTTAAAAATATAATTTTTAACGTGTATGTGAATAAAATAAATATTCATTTACAAATCGAACGATTTATTTATGTACACCCATTTAAAGGATATTTATTGGGACGATAAATTTTACATGTCGCCCAACTGCACAGATAATATTCAGTATTTGTTAATTTGAAACCCCACACGGGTGTTGGGATGAGATTTGGCGTACACTAATCCCAATTATTTAGTAGTATGTCGATCGATTGGTCGACAGACTGGGTAAGCGTTAATTATTTATATTTAATGCTTATGCAGTTGTGTAGTGCACATTGGATGATGGTTGATTATTTATCATTGCTATTATATACATGTGTTGTATGGAATCCATATAATTAACATTATATGGTAATTGATTGGGCCTCATTCCAATCGGGAAAATGACGAATATTATAAAATATAGATTCATGTGTTGAATAGAATAGATATTCATGTGTTGAATAGAATAAATATTCATTTGTTGAATAAAATAAATATTCATGTGTTGAATAAAATAAATATTCATGTGTTGAATAAAATATAGATTCATGTGTTGAAAATATTCATGTGTTGAGTAAAATATTTTAACAATAAAATTTACATCTTTATCATATATAAAATTAGAAACTAATTACAAACTAGATAAGATGAGTGGTCACCTGGGTATTGATCTGATGTTGGTTTCGGCCTTCGGGGTTAATACTTAGGGAATCGTTCTCTTACTAATTTACGGTTAGAGTCTGATTAAAAATTAAACGATAGAAATCATAATTTTATAAAATATATTAAATAACAAAAATAGTCATGTGTTGACGATACTCATGTGTTGAGAATATTCATGTGTTGAAAGAAATATAGATTCATGTGTTGAATAGAATAAATATTCATTTGTTGAATAGAATAACGAAGTGATTGAAATATATAAAGCCGTGTTGATTAGAGATGCGCCATTTTGACACGAACGATATTTATATCAATTATATTCGTTTTTATAATGAATATAGAAAAGGAAGTGATTTCAAAATATAACGTTTTGAAAATATTATCATTTGTATATCGATGATGTAGAATATTCAATTTTTGTTTAAAATTGAATATGAAGTTGAATTTGTTTTGAAAGCGAATTTAAAATGATTTATAAAATACGTTTCGAATTGAAATCGACGAAATATATATAATATGTATATTATATATATATTAAATGTCCTGAATAGAACGCGATGCTCCGCGGTAGTTCACGAATTTTGACCATTGACTTCGAATTGACGTTGCGGGAGATCCGACCGTCGGATTCTTTTGAAACCGGAACCGTTGGGTTCGTATCAAACTTTCCAATGAATATTAGAAATTTTAAATCTAACGGTTGGATTTGGAATTATGTCCAAATCCAATTTGGAAAAGGTCGTTGTAAATGCAGTTCGGTGGCCGTTATTGAAAACTGACTATACAGGCCTTGATAAAATTATTAAAAATATTAATAATTTGTGTAAAATCATAATATATTAATTAGAAAGAACTGGGATGAAAAATTCCACATTTGAAAAGATAAAAATAGATTTTTATCGAAATGAACTAGTTTTGAACTAGAATTATAATACCATTTATTTTTAAAATAAATAAAGTTGATTTGAAATGGTTTTGAAATTAACCAGAATTTCCAACATATAAAGTGGAAATAGATTTGAATCGAAATTGGCTTTGGAATATTTCGATGTTGGATTTCATGATTATACAGATATTGTTATGGAAATTTGAAAGATATATTTATATCGTTATTTCCAATACGATATTTGTTGGTCGTAGAATTTGATATTGAATATAAGCCGATATATTTTCTATTCAGAGCCTTGTATTTAATATCAAACGTGATTTGGGTTTGTCGTGAATGGTGTCTTCATTAACACTATTCTTAAACCCAGTTGAGAAAAAGATTAAATCTTTCTATTTAGATTTAATGAAGTATACCAATTAAATAATATTAATTGGAATTGAATTTAAATTGGTTTTTGGGTTTGTCGTGAGCGGTGTTTTGAATAACACCTGTTCTTTAACCCGATTAACAATGGGAAGTGATCTTTGGTTTATCGTGAACCGTGTTTTAGATGACATTGGACCTTTAACCCAGTTAAAGACATGATACTGATTTTTGGGAAGATTAAAGCTAAGTGGAGTTTTAATGAATCTTTAACTAGATTAAAGTGATCGAGGATGGAGTACCACCAGTTTTGCTCCAAAGCGATAGTTAGATTTGAACGTGAAATGGTAATTAATATTTACCGATAACACCGTGGTGTTAGATATGGAGTATTACCAGTTTTGCTCCATCGGATGAATAGGTTGGGATTGGGAAATAAAATAAATAATTACTTCGGTGTGGTTCGCTAATCCCGACTAGTTTGGAAAACCTTAACATGGTTTGAAATGATATCCAAAGGAAGATTAAAGAATAAATTTAGAAGAACTTATCTTTGATAAAATTAATAGGAACCTTTCCCAAAGAATGTGAATTTTTGAATAAAAGAATATTCTGAATTGGAATGAGGCGTATGTTGTATTTGTGTAACACTTGTTTATTGTATACACGGGTTATTCGGAAAGGTCGGGTTTATACTCATTCTGAATAACCGATTCGACGATATGTCGAAGGTGAAGACGGTGGTTGAAGACCAGAGGTCTTCACGTCGTTTGGATGATTCCTGGCAATCTTGATTGGGCTGTACACCAAAGATGAGGGAATATGTTGGAGATTGTCCAGACGTACTTGGAGATCGATGGATATGCGAGGAAAGTGCCTCCGGTTTCGTTCAGACCCAGAACGAACTTTTAAATGGACTGTGTGTTTGACATTGGATTTTATTCTGTGTTGATTGATCTCTATTAAATATACATCTGTTTGGCGGCGGAGAATTTATTCTCTTGCTCAATGCCCTTCTCTGAGACGTACGAGCTCAGAAGTTGTATATCGATGGACATCAGTTGCATGGAGTGAATTGCCTGTGTGGCATGCCTAAGTGACAGATGATCAAGGCTTCTGCTGAAAAGCAAAGTCTTGTGGTTGATGATCAAAGCACGGCCTGTGTGGCGGTATAGCGTTAATTGGCGAGCCTCACACCTCGGTATGAGTCAAAAACGGGATAAGGACCGTTGGGAGAACATGACGTTTCTTTCTAGCTATGGGTGATGTCAGTGACCTACCAGCCCTGACATTTATATACTTTTTACTTGTGTGGTTGCTGGATGCGAGGCGCCTCGAATATATGGTCGATAACTGGCACTATGTGAGCCGACGTACAGACCATTATATAGGTCCTATAGGACCGGGAAATGTGTGTTCAGGAATAACCAATCCTCAAAAGTAAGAGAGGACCGGCCCAACCGATTCCAAGGATCGCTGTGTGTGGTCCTAAGACATTTGCTAGAGTGTCTCGAACGAAAAGGAGCTTGCCCCTTGCCTCGACTCATGATGGAATCCAATTTCCAATACGTGATATTTCGGTTTTATTTGTAGAGCCTAGTATTGCCGACATAGTGGTATGGGGCATTTATGTCGTCTATGATTGATACTTATGATTGAAATTGTTTTGACACTATACACTTATAATAGTATCAAATGATTTGTTTTAAACGTACCAAGCATTCTTTGGCTATTATAAGGTAAAAACCCTATCCTCCGGCTTGCGTTTCATTGTGTGATGGGACCTGGGTCTTAGAATAGCTTCATTATTCTTTATTTAGCATTGCGCTATTTGTTTTATGCACTGGTATTCTTGGGAGGAAACCCGTTGCGTGTTATACGGCGTGGTCCCTTGATTTACCCAACTTTAAAAAATAAGATTAATAATTGTTTTAGTTCTCACACCAGTCACATGACTGACCTGGAGTTTATTGTTTTAACCTAAACTCTGGGTGCCCTTATTTTCCACACGGGCAGCTAGTAGTTTTGGTTTTGCAGATTTATATTCACAGGATCCTGGTTTACAGCTGGAATGATATTCGAAAAGCTCTGTATCCGTATATCTACTTTTAGTTGTGTGTTGTATTATTTTTCCGCTGCTATGTATATAAATGTAATTTAAACTTCTGATATTTTTCTAATGTATTATATTCATTCACACTCTGTATATTCTTGTAGTATGATGGAATTGTTGTAATTAACAATGAAATGTTCTTCTGTTTGCGTTCCGATGTGTGTTGTTCTCAAAGCAATCCGCGCTTTCCTTCATGGAGAAGTTACGGGTTATCACATCAATGCTCCCTGAATCGGCGTCGAAACCCCCTCCTGGCGCCACCAATAGCATCAAATTCGATGCCTTATCGTGGTCTAGAAACCCACGCGAAATGACCACCTTCAATCCCCAAATACTCCCAAACGACGAAGCTCCTCCTCATCATCACCGTTGGCCTAAGAGAGCTCGGCGAGCTCTTCGATTTGGTAGTTGGGGTTTCAATTTTTATTGACTGGAGGGGGAGATCTGAGGCAAACTTCTTTGGAGCATGTCGTTTGTTGATAGGGAGGAGCGACTGGAAATTAGTTTGACCGCGTGAAAATGACTTAGGGTTATCGCTTCAAACTCCAAATTAAACCCAACGACTATCGTCCCTAGCTAAATACCCCCATTCCGGACATAATGGGATATGTCCCGTAAGCCAATTCGACTATTTCGATCAGTTTTTATCAAAATCAAAATATAAATCAAGATATATTGAATTTGAACGCACATTTTAATTTACAGGGGCCATATACTGACTCCAAAAATTACAGGAAATTAAATCTAGCTATGGTTTGATGATACGGTCCTAAAAAAACTAATTTCATAGAATTTGGAGACCACTTGAAAAATGGCATTTTTCTGGTCGATTAAATTTAAACAAAATTACCAAACACGTTTAAATTTACCACGCTCACATATTAATTCCAAAAATTATGAAAATTGGAATATAACAATAATTTGACATTTCGGATCCAACAAAAGTGGTTACGTCGAAAACTGAGGTCATTTGAAAAATAGCAATTTTAAGGGCTGTATATTATTAAAAATATATATAAATTCCATAGCGACTATTCTGAATTTTAAACTGGACATAACTTTCAATTTATATTATGAAATCTCAATTTTTCACATTCGTTAGAAAGATATGATTAAACAGATTCAAATGTTTCTGGTTTTACTGAAATCCGATTTATTTTCAATTTGCACATTCAATTGAAATTAGAAATCGAATTTTCAAACTACCGCGCCATTCCAGGCTCATTTTATAATTAAAATAAATTTGTACATTCTAACTTCAATTAAAATAAATTTTTAGTCGTTATTATTTAAAATAAATCATTTTAAATATCCAAAATCCATTAAAATAGCTAGAATAAAAAAAATTAAATTAGTTCTGAAAATCTGGGTTGTTACAATCTCCCCTACATAAAATCTTTTCGTCCTCGAAAAAGAACGGAGCTGAAAGTTGTTTAACTAACCAGCTCAACTTTTATTCCGGCTTTCATTCTTCAACTTTTCAGTTTCTAAGAATTTTATAATTTCTCAAAAATTTGGCTAACACCCTAAATTTTCGAATTTTTTTTCCATAACCTCCTTTCTGCGGGGAGACCTTTAAAACCGCAACTAGCCTCACAAGGCCCTCATCAATCCAAAAGAAAAGGAAAAAGCCAAGCGGCTAGCCAATCGGCTCATAAAATCATCAAAAATCAATAAATACAATAAATATGTACCTCTTTGTCAGGCATACAATTTATTCCTCTTCTTAGCTTCCATGTTATGACCTGTTCAAACATATATATGTACATGTATGCAATTCCAATCAATTTTCAATTCAGTTCAAAATTTGATTCGATTTGGCTTAATTTACCTCTCATTCATTTATTGGTTTTATCTATCTAGTATTTTTATTAGTTAACTAATAATCAAACAACACAACCGGCGATCAATTAGTTGAATAGCTTTCCAAACATATCATTTTATACATACTGAAAAATCATATTTCAATGCTAAATTACAAATATAAACCCTAACTAAGGTTGGGTTCTCACACTAGTCAATTGGAAATATATAGAAATCCCACTTTCGAAACTCAAAAATAAATGTTGATGATGACGCATCAATCATCGGAATCATCTCCGAGCGACTATAGTGTGATTCTATATCCATCCATATATTTGAGACTTCGAATATACGTTCATGACGCGTATATGCAAAATCTTTATATACTTAGTTGTCCAAAATAAAATAAAATACCCAAATATGTATAATTAGATTAAATTTTCAAAACTAAGTTTGTTTTTTGTTTAAATAATACACTTCTAACATATTCTAGCATACTACTGATCCTATCTCTAACGAGTCATTCTTATTGGATATCACTAATCCAGTCTCTGATGAATTCTTTCGTTCGGTTCTAATGTGTCTTGTTCTCGAGCTCTGTTAACCAGAGCTTTGTTACCACGTCTGAAACGACCTAAACTCGCCCTTATGGGAAAGTCCGAATTGAGTTGAGAACACAACAAATCAGAACACAAAAAATAGAACATTTCATTACTATTACAACAAATACACTAGAGTACAAGAAAATAACAGAGTATGAATAAATAATCTACATCAGAAGAATATCAGAGATTAAAATAACTTACAAAGCAGCAGAAAAATAATACATAACACAACTGAAAGAGATACACGGATACAAAACTTTCCGAATATAGCTCCAGCTGCAAATGCAGGATCCTAGGAAAATAATATCTGCAAAACCAAAAGTACCGATTGCCCATATGGAACATATGAGCACCCAAGGTTTAGGTATAAACAATAAACTCCGAGTCAGTCATGGGATAGGTGTAAGAACTAAAACAGTTATTTAAAACTTTACTTAAAATTTGATAAATCAAGGGACCACGCCGTATAACACGGAGCGGGTTTTCTCCTAAGAATACCAGTGCATAAAACAAACAGCGCAATGCTTTTTGGAAAAATAAGGCTATTATAAGACTCAGGTCCAATCACACAATGCAACGCAAGCCGGAAGATAGAGTTTTACCTTATAATAGCCAAACATGCTTGGTACGTTTAAAAAAATCATTTTGAAATTACTATAAGTGCATATTGTCAAAATCACTTCAAATAAAAATGTATCAATCATAGACGGCATAGTATCCCATGCTATTATGTCGCCGTACTAGTTCTGCAATTAAAACCGAAATGTCACGTATTGAAAATTGGATTTCCGTCTATGAGTCGAGGCCAGGGCTGACTCCTCACCGATTCGAGACACTCTAGCAAATGCCTCAGGATCCCCCGCAGTGAACCATTGGATGCTTCAGGGCCGGTCCTCCCTTACGTTTGAGGATTGATTATTCCTCAACACACGTTTCTCGGTCCTATCGAACCTATCCATCGGCCCCGTAGTGACTGATATAGCCGAGGCGCCTCGCAATCCATCATCCACATAGGTAAAAAATATAAATGTCTAGGCTCCATACCATGACACCACCCATAGCTAGAAAGAAACGTCGTGCACTCCTTGCAGTCCGATCCCGTTTTTGACTATACCAAGGTGTGAGGCTCATGAATTAACACTATACACAAAGCTATGCTATTTAAAGTCATGCTTTGATCACCAACCACAAGACTCTGCTTTTCAACGAAAGCCTTGATCATTTGCATCTTAGCATGCCACACTGAAAATTCATGCCATGCGACTGATATCAATCAATATATAACCTCTAAGCTCTTACGTCTCAGAGAAGGGCGTTAAGCAACAGAATAAATTCTCCGCCGCCAAACATATATATATTTATATTAATTTAATTCACATTTGGCGTACACTAATCCCAATTGTTTAGTTGTATGTCAATCGATTGGTTGACTGTGCATAATTATTGTTGAGTACTTGTGTGCCACGATAAACCCAAAATCACATTCCATTAATTTTAGAATCTTCACGGAAAACAGATCAATATATAATCGATATCAATTTCCGTATCCGACTAATAGTATAAATGGAATAACAGCAAAGTCTTTTAAATTACATATATATTATTAGTCGGATACGGAAATAGATATCGATTATATATTGATCTATTTTCCGTGAATATTCCATAATTAATGGAATGTGATTTTGGGTTTACCGTGAACCAATGTCATTTAAAACACGGTTCATGATAAATCCAAAATCACATTCCATTAATTATGTAATCTTCATGGAAAAAAGATCAATATATAATCGATATCAATTTCTTTATCCAACTAATAATATATATGGCTTTAAAAAGGCTTTGCCGTTATTCCATTTATGTTATTAGTCGGATACGGAAATTGATATCGATTATATATTGATCTGTTTTCCGTGAAGATTCCATAATTAATGGAATGTGATTTTGTGTTTATCGTGATTATCACATTCACATTTCAATCTAATTAAAGATTCTAAAACTCCATTTAGTTTTAATCCTCCAAAATCATTATATAATGATTATTTAACTTTTGAAACACAAACATGCCACATCGACAATCTACACCATACCATTGATTTCTCCCGATATATAACCTCTAAGCTCGTACGTCTCAGAGAAGGGTGTTAAGCAAGAGAATAAATTCTCCGTATTGTATAAATTTGATTTAAAATTAAAATGAAAGTGGGAATCGATTATAAAACGAATTTATAAAATACGGAGAATTTATTCTCTTGCATAACACCCTTATCCAAGACGTACGAGCTTAGAGGTTATATGTCGGCAGAAATCAATGGTACATTGTAAATTGTAGATGTGGCATGTTTGTGTTTAAAAAGTTAAATAATCACTAGATAATGATTTTGGAGGATTAAAACTAAATGGAGTTTTAATGAATCTTTAATTAGATTGAAATGTGAATGTGATAATCACGATAAACCCAAAATCACATTCCATTAATTATGAAATCTTGACGGAAAACAGATCAATATATAATCGATATCAATTTCCGTATCCGACTATAATATAAATGGAATAACGGCAAAGCCTTTTAAATTCCATACATATTATTAGTCGGATACGGATATTGATATCGATTATATATTGATATGTTTTCCGTGAAGATTCCATAAATAATGTAATGTGATTTTGGGTTTATCATGAACCATGTTTTAAATGACATTGGTTCATGACAAACCGAAAAACACATTCCATTAATTATGGAATCTTCATGGAAAACAGATCAATATATAATCGATATCAAATTCCGTATCTGACTAATAATATATATGGAATTTAAAAGGCTTTGTCGTTATTCCATTCATATTATTAGTCGGATATGGAAACTGATATCGATTATATATTGATCTGTTTTCCGTGAAGATTCCATAATAATGGAATGTGATTTTGGGTTTATCATGATTCTTTTATTCAAATATTCTTATACTTTGGGAAAGGTTCCCACTAATTTAATAGAAATCAATCAACACTGAATGAAATCCAATGCCAGACACACATCCATTTACAAGTCCGTTCTGGGTCTGAACGAAACCGGAGGCACCTTATTCCTCTTCCCATATGTCCAATACAGGAGAGGTCCTCGCATATCCGGTTGATCTCCAAGTACGTCCGGACGATCACCACTTATTACCTTGTCTTGGGTATACGACCCAATCAAGACATCAGTTATCATCCAAAAGATGTGAAGATCTCCAGTCCTCAACCACCGTCTTCATCGTCGACTATCGTCGAATCAATTATTCAGAATGGGTATAAACCCGGACTTTCCGAATAACTCGCGTATCTCATAAATAAGTGCTATAAAAACACAACATACGCCTCATTCCAATTCAGAATATTTTGTATTCAAATATTCACATCATTAGGGAAAAGTTCCCATTAATTTTATCAAAGATAAATTATTTAAATTTATTCTTTAATCTTCCATTAGATATCAATTCAAACCAAATTAAGGTTTTTCCAAACTAGTCAGGATTAGCGCACCTTACCGAAGTAATCATTTGTTTTATTTCCCAATCCCAACCTGTTCATCCTATGGAGCAAAACTGGTAATACTCCAGATCTAACACCATGGTCTTATCGGTAAAATTAATTACCATTTCCCGTTCAAATCTAATTAAAGATTTAACTATCGCCTGGAGTAAAACTAGTAGTACTCTATTCTCGATCATTTCCCAAATTTGATAATTTTAAATTATCACATTCTTATTTCAATCTAATTAAAGATTCATTAAAAATCCAATTAGTTTTATTCTTCCAACAATCATTAGTTAATAATTATTTAACTTTGGAAACACAAACATGCCTCATCGACAATCTACACTGTACCACTGATTTCTGCCAATTATAACCTCTAAGCTCATATGTCTCAGAGAAGGGTGTTAAGGAAGGGAATAAATTCTCTGCCACCAAACAGATATATATTTAGCAGATATCAACAATGCAGTTCAAAATACAATGTTAAACATATAATCCTGTCTTTAACTAGGTAAAAAGAACCAATGTCGTTTAAAACATAGTTCACGATAAACACAAAATCACATTCCATTCATTATGGAATCTTCATGGAAAACAGATCAATATATAATCGATATCAATTTCCGTATCCAACTAATACTATAAATGGAATAACAGCAAAGCCTTTTAAATTCCATATATATTAAAAGTCTTCCTCCACAGAAGCTCACTTCGATTATTACCAAATCGAATTCCATTCAATCCCAATTTAATATGTTAAATTGAAAAACTTTACTTTGGAAATTTTCCATTAAATCTTACTAAAAAGATTTATAAATTCCAACTCACATTTCACTATTAATCGGATGAAAGAATGAATGTCGAAAAAAAACACAGTTCACAATAAACCCAATTCACATTCCATTTTATTCCAATTACTAAATATAATTGGAAACTCTAATAATCTTAATTAAAAGATTTATTCTTTTCACACGGGGTTTAAGAATAGTGCTATTGAAGACACCATTCATGACGAACCCAAAATCCACTTTGATATTAAATATAAGGCTCTAAACAGAAATTATATCGGCTTACATTCAATATCAAATTCTGAAACCAACACATATCATATGGGGATAACGATATATATCTGTCTTCCAACTTCCTCCACAATATCCGTATATTCACGGAATCCAATATCGAAATATCCCGAAGATGATTTCTATTCAAATTCATTCCAATTATACATTGGAAAATTCTGGTCATTTTAAAACCCATTTTTCAAATCCAATTTATTTTTTTAAAACCATTGGATTATTTTTCTAGCTAATAACTGGTTCATTTTGATAAAAATATATTTTTATCTTTTCGAATATGGAATTTTTCATCCCAATTCTTTCCAAATCATTTATTATGATTTTACACAAATTATTAATATTTTTAATAATTTTATTAAGGCCCTTTCAGTCGATTTCCATAAACGGTCATCGAACTGCATTTACAACGACCTTTTACAAATTTGATTTAGGCATAATTCCAAATCCATCCATTAGATTTCAAATCCCTTATATTCATTAGAAATCTCTTTTTGATACGAACCCAATGGCTCCGATTTAAGGAGAATCCGACGGTCGGATCTTCCGTAATGTCAATTTGAAGTCAATGGTCGAAATTCACGAACGGTCGCGGCGCGGCTCGTTCTATTCAAGCCATTAATATATATATATATATATATAATGTATATTTTCATCAAAATGTATTTTATAAATTCGTTTTAGAAATGATTCCCACTTTCATTTTGATTTTAAATCAAAATTGAATACTTCTTATCATTATAATATTTAAATGATAATATTTTCAAACTATCAGATTTTGAAATCATTTCCTTTCCGATATACATTATAAAAATGAATAAAATCGATACAAATATCATTCGCATCAAAATGGCGCATATCTAATCAATACGGCTTCATATATTCCCATATTTTCGTGTCCATCCAAAATCGGACATCAAATTCACATTTTAATCCTTTACAGTATATTATTTTAAAATATTCATTATTTTAAAAAATTAGTTCTTTCTGAATTGGAATCGGATCTAGTAAATTGCCATATAATGTTATTAATATGGATTTCAACATCACATGTACAAAACAATAATGATACACAATCAACCATCGTCTAGAGTGCATTACCCAACTGCATAAGCATTAAATATAAATAACTAACGCTTACAACAGTCTGTCAACCAATCGATTGACATACAACTACGTCAAATATCATCTCAACACCCGTACGGGGTTTCAACCAACAAATACTGAATATTATTTGTGTAGTTAGGCGATGTGTAAAATTTATCATCCCAATCAATATCAGTTAAATGGGTGTACATAAACAAATTGTCCGATTTGTAAATGATTATTTATTTTCATTTCAGGAGAATTTTATGTCGTTCATATATATGTAAAAAATTATATTTTTAACGATAAAATATTTATTTCAACACTTGACTATTTTATATAGTTCATACATTCAATAAAAATAATATTTTTATTGTTCAAACATTTTATTCAACACATGAATATTTTATATGGTTCATATACACATTAAAAATGAGATTTTTAATGAATAGATATTTATTTCAGAAAATTTCGGCATTCTAACAACGCGATATTAAAACCGGAGTAATGTCTAGTATTACCCCTCCCTGATACTGGCTCACGCCATACACAATAGTCAATCACATTCAGTACACCACGATACAATCAATTTTCAACACAACCAAATTTCCACAATACAATCCAAACAAACAATAATGGTGTAACACCCCGGATATTTCTATAAATATTTGATTGTGCATATATGTAAATATATGCATGGTTATTGATAATTTAAAAAAAATGTTATAAAGGTAATGCATGAATATATATTAAAAGAAAGGGATTCATGCATTTTAAAAAGGTTAATGCATTAAATGTGCAAGTAAAAGGAAGAAATCAATGTGGCAATGCATTAATATAAAAGTAGAGATAAGCAAGGATAAATTAATGAGACAATTTTATGCAACAATAAAATAAGGAAAGATGTAAAGTTTTAATGCATGAAAAAAGAAAGAAAGAGGAAGTTAACAATGTAAGCAATAAAGGTATGCAATAAATAGAAAGGAAAGATAAAGAATCAATGTAATAAAATACATGCATATCATACATTAACGAGAAGAATAGTGCAAAGAAATGCATGCAATGCATGCAATAAAGTGCATGTAATAATATATAAAAAAAAGGAGAAACATTAATGATTTGATGGCATGCATAAAAATGGTTAATAAAGAGTGTATCATAATCAGTGCATATATAAATATGTATATATATATATATATATATATTAAAATGTGAACGGAAGAAAGAGGTGAATTAATAACATGCAATTAATTATGTGCATGTTAATATATGCATAAGTTAATATATTGAAAGTTATATTGTTAATGCATAGAATAATAAAAAGAATTGAGCGCATAAAAGTAGAGTGCATTAATTACAATGAATTAATTAATAAATAAATGCATTAAAGGTAAACTGATTGATTGATTTTAAAATAAGGATGTGCAATCAAAATAAAACGAAAGTTAAATGCATGAAGGTAAATTAATTGATTGGATAAAGAATGACATATGCAATGCAGTGTGAAAGCGGTTAAAAAGATGGTTTAATTAAAAAGATGGTGTGAAAAAGGGGTTATGTAGAGAGGAGGTTAAAAAGAGGTGAAAAATTTGTAATGTCACGTATTTTTACGGTGTAATAATTTATTTAATTATTTAAATTGTGTTTAGAGATTTAAATGGTCATTTAATTAAATAATATTGAATATTTAATTAATATAAATAATAGAATAATATATTTAAACCCGAAATAGTCGGAAATAACATAATTCACAATACTGTGTGAATTGGATCATTTAAAATATTTAATTCAGTTTATAATTGAATTAGAATAACGAATATATTATTTGAACGACATTAGAACGTATTAATTATATTATAATTATAATCGAGCTCGAAATGGCACGGCAGTTCGCTATTTGGCGATTCGAACTTTAAATGAATATACAGGATCCGTTTTACATCGGATTTCTGTGAAACAAGAAACGTTCGGAGCTGGTGAAGTATATTTTTCTAATGGAAGAGAAAAATCGGGATTTCGTCGTGTAGATGGAGAGTTATGTCCAAATCAAATTTTTGAAAAGTCGCTATGGAATTCCTTTATAATTTATAGCTATTTATTCATATTATAAACGTATTTTTCAATATAAATTGAATATCGATTCAACCGGGATTTAAATATCGAGTTATAAATCCATTTGGGCCTGTATGATATTCTATTGTGAATATATACAAAAATATTTACTTATAAATATTTAATTTAATTATTTTTAAATATATTTATATATTTAAATGGGTTATTTAGAGCTTTAAAAATAGCCAGTTTTGCAAACGAGCTCCGTTTTCGACGAAACAAAATTTGTTGGATCCGTAACATTAAATTATTGTTAGATTTCAAGTTTCGTGATTTTTAGAGTTAGTATGTGGTCGTACGGGATTTTAATGCGAAAAACAGTCAGTATTTTGATGGTTAAAAATATGTTGTGTGAGAAAACGGAATTGAAATTCGACGAAACCAGTTTCGTTAGGTCCGTAATGTTGAACTTTAGTTGCATGCCCATTTTCATGATTTTTGGATATCATATGTGATCATAGGAATTTTAAAACGATAAGTACAAACAACGGTTGAATAAAATTTATATAAATATTGAATATAAAAATATTTGTCTATGTTATAAATACCCCTCACTATCTCTCTAAACCATAGTCTTCACATTTCACGGTCAATACAAATTGCCGCCATCAGGATGTAGTAAAACGTGAATATGAAGATCCTCAAAAATCAAAATAAATGCAAAGAAAATTGTATAAATCAATATACATATTTATTTTGTATCTTGAAATGATCCTCTTCATTTCGATATGATTATCGTTGGGTTCGAAAGCAATTTCCATCGCGCCTTTTTACAGCGCGACATCTAGGGTTCTTTGATTTGAGAGTTTGAGAGATCGAATGAAGTGATAATTGTTGTTTTTGGGATCAGGAAGTGAATCTGCACCTTGTGTGCTAATTTTGTGGATTTCCACGAGATTTGTTGTCGATCTTGTTACTGTGTTCGTGCTTGGAGATGGTTCCGACGCAGTGATGAAAGGGGGATCGAGCTTTGCTTTGAGGAGCTAGGGAGAGGTAGTTCTTGAAGAGAAGTATTATGGTACTTACGGTTTGTTGATCGGTGAGATGATGATGTTTAATTGGTGGAGAAAATGTTGGCTATGGTGTTTGCGTAAAGAGGATACGGGTTACTGAAGTAATATTGGGAATAAGAAGATGATGAGAAATGGTTTAAAGTGGTGATTAGTGGGTAAATATAATAATTTAAGTGTTAATAAATGATAATGAAGTTTATATTGTATATAACTTGTAAAAATCACAACTATCTCATGCAATATCAGAATCCGACGAAACAAGAGACGTTGGAACCGTCTCGACAAATACTACACAATGGAACTGATTGGGAGTGGTTTGGAGCTCGTTACAATTTATAGCGAAATAAATTGTCGTCCGAATCAACCGACAATTATCGTTATTTAACGATGATCGTCCAATGTGAGTAAATCTCACTAACTCTATCAGTTTATATTTTTATAAAGATAATCTAGTAATGATAAATGTTGATTGAGTGCTGTGTGATGATTGTTTGGTTGGATTGCTTATGTATTGGTTGAAATTATAGATAACGATATATAAATCGTTAATTAAATATTGATTCTGTTTATCAGAATATTTCATATTGAAATGAAATCGATGTTATTTATATTGTTTAACACCTGTGAACGCAGGGAAACAGGTTGGAGGGATCCAACTGTATTCCTTAATATTTATAATACTGTTTATTTTCATATATTGTGATATAGATGTGATATATAATTTATGATTGATTATGATGACACTGGTCATGTTATTTGGTATTTTAAATACCATATGAAATACTGGAATGTAAAAAGGAAATTTTCAAAGTAAATATTGAAAATGAAATATTTATATAAAATAAATAAGATATTATAAAAGGTAATATTTGAAAAACAAATATTGGAAAATATAATAATGGAAAATTGGGAAATGAATAGCATTATATAAAAGGTTTTATATATAATGAATAGAATTATATAAAAGGATTTATATAAAATAAATAGTATTTTATAAAAGGAAATATTTATAAAATAAATAGAACTAAAAAAGGAATTTTGATTTAGAAAGTAAATAGAATTATAAAGGGAAATATTGGGAAAATGAATAGAGTTTTATAAAAAGAAAATATTACATTAGGAAGGTTTAGACCCGTGCTTCGCACACGGGGGTAACATGATATTGATTTAAAGTAAATATTTTGAAAATAAAATATTACAAAGGAATTTGGGGTTTGAACTAGGAATTTGAATGGAATTACTGGAATTAGAAACTGACTGGAAATTAGTTGAGTTGAATGGCTTTCTGGGTATCGATTTGATGTTGGTTTCGGCCTTTGGGGTTAATACGTAAGGGGTTGTTCTCTTACTAGTCTACAGTTAGAGACTGATATATGTGAAAATACAGTGATGTGTGAATTAGAAATGGAAACGTTTTCCAAAGTTAATAACGTATATTTCTAAAACTAGAAAATAAGGATTTGATGAATATATGGAACGGAGAAATGGGGAAATGAATAAATGTTGATTGTTGATTGATCGATAGAATTTACGTCTGGAAATAATATCATTGTTTGCACACATGTTTTCCTTTGATAGTTAACTCACCGACTATAGAATATTTTGACCATTTCCGTTGTCAATACGGAGAGACCGGGATCAGATATATTATCTGAAAACCACTCTGTATGGGCATTAGCGTTGCGATCAAATATGATGAAGATAATTAAAGACGGAGTTATGCAAGGGCTAGGACAACTTGATTGGACGAATGTATGATAGAGTATATCCGGTAGATCGCGTGTAACAACCCAAATTTTAATAACATGTTGAAACAAGAAGTCAAGGTATAATTAATTTTTAAAATAAGAATCAAGGGAAACGAGTTGCGCCATTGCGTTCATCTCGGAATTCTGCATGAGATAGAGTTCGAGTTTTCGAAAATCGGAGTTAGTATGAAGAAGTTATGGCACTTAGAAGATTTCCAAATTTTCAGAATTAAATAATAATAATCAGTCCGAATTCAAAATTCAAATTTCGAGTTTCAAAAACGAGTACCCGGGCTGGGGGGGAAATTTGCCGCCCAGGACCCAGGTTGACTGGGTAGTTGACCTAGGTAGGGGCAGGTCGACTACATGGTCGACCATGTAGTCGACCTGGCCCAAAAGGGGTCGACCTCCCTGGTGCTGGGCCGAGCCCGCCTCGGCTGTGTTGGTTCGTGGGTGCGTTTTTCGGGCCTGTGACGAATTTTGATGGTTCAGATGAGTTCTATGATGATCTAAAGGCCCTAACTATTCACTACACTTATAAATATGTAACTACCCTAACCCTAATTCACTAAACATTCTCTAAGACGCCATTATGCTCTGAAATCCCTCTTGAACATGGTCGCCGCCTCTAATCTTTTTCCTAATCCTTCATGCACAATCTAAATTAAAGAACAAAGCTTCAACAATGGTGCAAACAATAAATCAGCAACGCCGCAACATTTCTACAACAATTTCAGTTCTTAATCCATTAGTCGTGCTATGTAAGTTCTAGTTATTTTCAGATCTAAATATTTAAATTTAATATGGGCATGTGATGAAGTGGAATTGGACTTTTGACTCAAGTCTATTTCTGTTTCTTCTTGAATCTTGATTTTTGGGCTTTTCTATCTTCATACTCATGCAAAGTTTATGATCTATTCAGCAGTTTTCTTGATTCGTAATGATGTTATCATCAAGTTGTAATCTTTTTGCCTATCATGATGATTTATGTTGTTTTCTCTTTTATCTTGTTCTTATTGCAACTTCTACCTCCCCTTATTTATTTTCTTTTGATGAACCTAGGTCAATTTCGGACAAAGGCCTAAACTATGATATACGTGCGATGGTATACGGGGGAAATATTGGAATATTGCCTAGTGGAATATATGGGTCTGGTGGAATCGAAGGCATAATATGAAAATTGGATGTTTGGGGATAAATTACCATTAACATGAAACGGGGTAATTTTGGGTATTGTCATTATAATGGTTATTGCGCGATTGGGATTGATATATGTAATTTGACATGGATCTTGATATATGTAATTTGGCTAGAACTTGTTATGGCTAAATTGGGGTAAATGTGGTATACATGTAATTTTGGGTATAAAACTTGATTTATGTAAATTGAGCATAGCTTTGTAAACATGTAAATCATGAATCTTGACATATGGAAAACGGCATGAAACTTGGTATATGTGTAAATTGGCATAAAATTGGCATACATGTAAAACGGCATGAATTGAACATATGTAAATTTGGTATGAATTGGGCATATGTAAAACTGACATGTAATCTAGAAATTGGGCATATGTTAATTATGTAAAATTTGGATTTGAAACATATATGTTAATTTATGACTTGGTAGAGGTTTAATATGAACGCGCCTAAGTTGGTTTTGGGTAGTTGGCATGTATTGTAAATAAAAGGCTATAACTTGGCATAACCTTATAGTGAATTATGGTAATAATTTGGGAATACGTTTTGGGGCAAAAACGTGAATTATGAACTTGATAATTGGCATATAACTGGAAATATGAACGTGGTTGAAACATGAACATGAACGTGAATATGAACACGAACGTGAACATCGCTAACTCGAGGTTGGGTTGAGTTTGCAGTGTAATTCTGCCCGGAACCGCCCGGCATATCCAGTGACTGCAAATAATAAGATCCAATGTGAGAAGTTAGTCATATCGTGCTTAAACCTGAGGTTAGACTGAGTTGTGGTGTAATTCTGCCCGGAACCGCCCGGCATATCCAATGACCGCAACAACAGGTCTAATGTGAGTGGTTGATGCATTAATAATTAATTAATGCCAATAAACAGACATGCTAAGAATGGAAAGGTTAAGTAACATATGAATAGTCGACACTTAACCAATATAACATGTTAATTAGACAAGTGGGTGGGGTTAAGTAAATTAAGGACGCTTAACCAACATAACATGTTAATTAGACCAGTGGGTAGGGTTGAGTAAATTAAGAATGCTTAACCAACATAACATGTTAATTAGACCAGTGGGTAGGGTTAAGTAAACTAGGAACGCTTAACCAACATAACTGTTAATCAGACCAATGGGTGGGTTAAGTAATATGACTAGGCTAATGACACTTAACCGATATGACATGAATGGGTGGGTTAAGTAATATGACTAGACTAATGACACTTGACCAATATAACATGACGCATGGCAGGGTAAAGTCAACTTGAACATATAGATAATACTTAACCAACTTAGCATGATACGTGGGCGGGTTAAGTCATGAACTTCTTGAAAACACTTAACCAATTTGATATGCTAAGATAGCGGGGTTAAGTTATGAATCACTAGACAGCGCTTAACCAACTTGACATGATACGTGGGCAGGTTAAGCCATGAATTACTTGAAAACACTTAACCAATGCAATCTGACGAATGGGAGGGTTAAGTTAAATGGGTTGGCGATGCTTAACGAATATGACATGGTGTGTGGCAGGGTTAAGTAAACACGCGAAGGCAACACTTAACCGATATAACAAGACATGCGGTAGGGTTAATTAACACAAGAGAGAACACTTAACCAAGGTAACATGATGGGTGGTGGGGTTAAGTTAACTTGAATGGATAACACTTAACCAACCTGTGGGGTATACGAATAGATCCTAGGAAAACCTTAGTAGCGGGACCCGTTTCAGCAGTAACCCACATTAGGTATCAACGGTACCCTGAGCTAGGCAGGGTGGGGCACGATTACTGGGCTGATTATAAGCGGTCAAAATAGCGGCAGGTGATGTAGCAGTGCAGGTTCTGACGGATTACGGGCGTGCACGTATTCCGGAGTGGAAAATTTAGCCACTGGGCATCAGTAGATATAAAGCTGTGCATTAAGAATTGTGTCGGGGTTGCCATCCTAGGGATTGATACACCTTAGGGTGGGACTAGCACAGGTATCTACAAGTAAGGGGCCGCGTGACACAAACGAGAACTAGGTCGAGTAGGAGCCGATCGATTAAGGTAGTAAGGATACATCTAACACATTCATGGCAATTGGGCTGTTGAGGTAAGAGCCTCATACTAGATGTAGTCCTGAAGGCTACCACAACTACGGGGTTGGGATCACCTTATTATATAACACGGGCTACTATTTGGGACACTAGTAGGGGGTAAGGATCCTTGTTACACAGGACACTAGTTGGAACACTAGTAGGAATACAGATCATTCCATGCAAAATACTTGTGAGGATGCTAGTTAGGTGGTGCAGAGCAAATAGATATCATAGAAATATTTTAATGGTGAAGTAGAGAAATCTTCCGATGCTTGATAGAAATCTTGCGAAATTATACTTAGTTTATCTTGAATAGGAACCTTGCGATGTTATACTTGACAAAAATCATATGATGTTATTCTTAGTTATCTTGCCTGTTGCTTATCTTGTCATCATTCTTATGTTTACTTTCAGTTTATTCATGCCATGTTATCTTTATCTGTTTTTATGCTGAAAGTCACTAGGACTTACTCAGTCTTTATGACTGACCCGTTTTGTTTCGCCTCTTTTTATTCCGTTCCCCCCAGGTTCGCAGGGTGGGAATACAGCTTAGTTCGGATCTTACCAAGCTCCAAGGCTCTTTAATGTACGGCTTGGTTTTCTCTTGGCTATGGCTTGCTTTGCTTTTTTGGGGAATACTACAATTTATTTTTATGTTTCTTTGTTTTTGAGCAAGACTGATATTTTGACTATGTATTTGGGTGTTGGAAGTTGTTGGGCCTTTATTGTAAACAATTATATTTGATAAATGATTTGAAGTACTTCTACTTTACCTTCCGTTGTTTTATATATGTCTGTCATGTAATATTTCTGTTCCCGTACCCATAATTCTCCATTGAAGTTAAGGCATTCTCTTTGTGAGTGATCTTAACGGATGTGGGGTGTTACATTTGGTATCAGATTAGAAGGTTACCAGTCTGGGCAAAAGCTTTTAAAAACCTTCTGAAATTATTTTCAAAACGTTTACAAAGAAGCATTTTGCTAAGAAAAGTTTTGTTTTTACGAAAGGCATATTCCCCAAAGTCATATGCACTATCTTTTGATTCCCTCTATGAGTCTCTTCTCTCTTTCTTTTTCACCATAGTTTTGTAGGTGTACGACACATGTAGGAGGGCAAAGAAGTGCCCAACTTCCATCTATAGCCGCAGTAGTTCCATCTGCAACTAATCTTATTTCAAGCTTAGGGTTACCATGTGATGTAGGTAGCTTTCGAGAAACTTGTCAACAAACTATACAAGGATAGTAAGAACAGGGATAAAGAACACAAGCCTAAGGATGAAAAACTTGTTGATATGGCTTAATCCACGAAGGAGGAAAAAGGTGAAAGGAAAGAGGCCAAAGTGAAAGAATAATAAAACCCATGACAAGAAAGAGCATCGTTGGTATGGTAAAAAGGGACATGTAGTTAAGTATTATAAGACAAGGACAAGGGCAAAGGACAAGATCGTCGAGAGGGCAATTGTATGCTCTCACTACTAGCATACCTAAGAGGGGTGGTAACGTTTCTGTTAAAAGTTTATCTTTTATTTTCTATCATACCGTGGGAACTTTGTTTTTGTACATCGCATCCTTTTAATTCTGCTTCGATAGTTGAGTCTCTGCACCTTAGTACTAGCGTGGTAGAGGATCCCATTTTTGTCTCAAATCCTGTTGGGGAATCGGCTCATTATTTCATGACTTGTTTGGATTTGAGAATGTCTATGCTAAGTGTCGAGTTTAGAAGTAATGCTTATGTTTTTGGGCTATGGGTTGATTCTAGGGATGGAGTGGTTATCCAGAAATAGTACCATTCTCGAGTATGAAAAGAGGGTAGTTAGGCTCTTGACTTGCCTCGGTAATGCCCTCGAAGTCTAGTGTGACCCTTAGGGTTCTGCCATGCTTAGTTACCTAGATTCTCTTGATACATTTATTGATCCGCTCGAGTAGTGTTCACCACTAAGGCGGATGGTTCATTTCGCTTATGCATGAAATATAGAAAATCACCCTAGTAAGTACATTTGGCAACATTTGTTTGTTTTCAAGAGATAGTTCTTCTGCGTGGAATACCTTATAGTGAGTAAACGAGATCCAGAATTCACTAGTGAATTTTGGAAAGCTTGCATGAAACCATGAGTACGCAGTTATTTTTGGGCCGAGTATACTAGAAGGAGAATAAGTGAACGTGAAACGAGAGGCAACAGTGAAATGAGTTCCAATTCATATTTTGGAAACAAGAATTAAGAACCTACGAAATTGTGAAGTTAAAGACGGTCAAAGCACAATGGAGTTAAGCTCAAGGAAATGCAACTTGGAAGATGGAAGACTAGATACGTGCATCATATCTCTTTTGCAAACCCCATAGGGAGTATGACTCATCTGTTAGTAATACATGTTGGGGCTAGAGGGCGTCCGTTAGGTTGACTAAACTTTTTGGGTTTTATAGGATATGGGTTGGTTTTAGGAAGGGATTTCTTGTGACCAAAAAGGATTCCATCATGCTTAGTTTCCTAGAAACATATATATTGGTTGGGTAATTCTTTGGGTGTCAGTCTGATGTTGATTTCGGTCTTCGGAGCTGGTGCTTAGGGAGTTCTTCTCCTAATCAGTATATATGTGACGTAGATTTCCAATTTTGACATTGCCTAATGGGAACGAAGTTTTTACTTGCTTCTATCATTCGACTATACCTTTAGGTAGGAACAATTGGGTGTAAACATGTGTTTGAGACATGTTATGATTGATGGTTGCAAGTGTTTGCTAGTGAATGCATATACACGCACATTAGGCACTAGATCGGCTCAGTCACCTTTCATACTGCATATGCATGAGTGTTTATACTTGTTTATGGATGAAATTGAATGTGTTATCATGTGAATGTTGCATATGTATGGATGTTTGTGCACACATATAGTGTTTATGTGACTAGGACTATTTGCATACATGTTGGACTCATGGCACTAAACATATTTTGCATTAAGAAAATCAATCAGGCCTGATCATTTGCATTAGATAAGGAACATATACACACACTTTCTGCATATTTTCATACAGCATTAGAAAGCTCTTAAGGACAATGGATGCCTATGATTGATGATTGGGTAGATCGATGATTGATGGTAGGACACATTCTTCTTAACTTGAAGATTTCGGGGACGAAATCCTTTAAGGAGGGGAGAATGTAACAACCCGAATTTTAATAACATGTTGAAACAAGAAATCAAGGTATAATTAATTTTTAAAATAAGAATCAAGGGAAACGGGTTGCGCCATTGCGTTCGTCTCGGAATTCTGCATGAGATAGAGTCCGAGTTTTCGAAAACCGGAGTTCGTATGAAGATGTTATGGCACTTAGAATTTTCCAAATTTTCAGAATTAAATAATAATAACCAGTCCGAATTCAAAATTCAAATTTCGAGTTTCAAAAATGAGTACCCGGGCTGGGCGGGAAATTTCCCACCCAGGACCCAGGTCGACCTGGGTAGGGGCAGGTCGACTACATGGTCGACCATGTAGTCGACTTGGCCCAAAGGGGGTCGACCACCCAATCGACCTCCCTGGTGCTGGGTCGAGCCCAGCTCGGCTGTGTTGGTTCGTGGGTGCGTTTTTCGGGCCTGTGATGAATTTTGATGGTTCGGATGAGTTCTATGATGATCTAAAGGCCCTAAACTATTCACTACACTTATAAATATGTAACTACCCTAACCCTAATTCACTAAACATTCTCTAAGACGCCATTATGCTGCTGAAATCCCTCTTGATCATGGTCGCCGCCTCTAATCTTTTTCCTAAGCCTTCATGCACAATCTAAATTAAAGAACAAAGCTTCAACAATGGTGCAAACAATAAATCAGCAACGCCGCAACGTTTCTACGACAATTTCAGTTCTTAATTCATTAGCCGTGCTCTGTAAGTTCTAGTTATTTTCAGATCTAAATATCTAAATTTAATATGGGCATGTGATGAAGTGAAATTGGACTTTTGACTCAAGTCTATTTCTGTTTCTTCTTGAATCTTGATTTTTGGGCTTTTCTATCTTCATTCTCATGCCAAGATTATGATCTATTCAGCAGTTTTCTTGATTCGTAATGATGTTATCATCAAGTTGTAATCTTTATGCCTATCATGATGATTTATATTGTTTTCTCTCTGATCTTGTTCTTATTGCAACTTCTACATCCCCCTATTTATTTTCTTTTGATGAACCTAGGTCAATTTCGGACCTAGGCCTAAACTACGATGTACGTGCGATGGTATGCGGGGGAAATATTGGAATATTGCCTAGTGGAATATATGTGTCTGGTGGAATCGAAGGCATAATATGAAAATTGGATGTTTGGGGATAATTTACCATTAACATGAAACGGAGTAATTTTGGGTATTGTCATTATAATGGTTATTGCGCGATTGGGATTGATATATATAATTTGACACGGATCTTGATATATGTAATTTGGCTAGAACTTGTTATGGGTAAATTGTTGTAAACGTGGTATACACGTAATTTTGGGTATAAAACTTGATCTATGTAAATTGAGCATAGCATTGTAAACATGTAAATCATGAATCTTGACATATGTAAAACGGCATGAAACTTGGTATATGTGTAAATTGGCATAAAATTGGCATATATGTAAAACGACATGAATTGAACATATGTAAATTTGGTATGAATTGGGCATATGTAAAACTGATCACATGTAATCTAGAACTTGGGCATATGTTAATTATGTAAAATTTGGAGTTGAAACATATATGATAATTTATGACTTGGTAGAGGTTTAATATGAACCCGCCTAAGTTGGGTTTTGGGTAGTTGGCATGTATTGTAAATAAAAGGCTATAACTTGGCATAACCTTATAGTGAATTATGATAATAATTTTGGAATACGTTTTGGGGCAAAAACGTGAATTATGAACTTGATAATTGGCATATAACTGGAAATATGAACGTGGTTGAAACATGAACATGAACGTGAATATAAACACGAACGTGAACATGGCTAACTTGAGGTTGGGTTGAGTTTGCAGCGTAATTCTGCTCAGAACCGCCCGACATATCCAGTGACTGCAAATAATAAGATCCAATGTGAGAAGTTAGTCATATCGTGCTTAAACCCGAGGTTAGACTGAGTTGTGGTGTAATTCTGCCCGGAACCGCCCGGCATATCCAGTGACCGCAACAACAGGTCTAATGTGAGTGGTTGATGCATTAATAATTAATTAATGACAATAAACAGACATGCTAAGAATGGAAAGGTTAAGTAACATATGAATAGTCGACACTTAACCAATATAACATGTTAATTAGACAAGTGGGTGGGGTTAAGTAAATTAAGGACGCTTAACCAATATAACATGTTAATTAGACCAGTGGGTAGGGTTAAGTAAATTAAGAACGCTTAACCAACATAACATGTTAATTAGACCAGTGGGTAGGATTAAGTAAACTAGGAACGCTTAACCAACATAACTGTTAATCAGACCAATGGGTCGGTTAAGTAATATGACTAGGCTAATGACACTTAACCGATATGACATGAATGGGTGGGTTAAGTAATATGACTAGACTAATGACACTTAACCAATATAACATAACGCGTGGCAGGGTTATGTCAACTTGAACATATAGATAATACTTAACCAACTTAGCATGATACGTGGGCGGGTTAAGTCATGAACTACTTGAAAACACTTAACCAATTTGATATGCTAAGATAGCGGGGTTAAGTTATGAATCACCAGACAGCGCTTAACCAACTTGACATGATACGTGGGCAGGTTAAGCCATGAATTACTTGAAAACACTTAACCAATGCAATCTGACGAATGGGAGGGTTATGTTAAATGGGTTGGCGATGCTTAACCAATATGACATGGTGTGTGGTAGGGTTAAGTAAACACGCGAAGGCAACACTTAACCGATATAACAAGACATGCGGTAGGGTTAAGTAACACAAGAGAGAACACTTAACCAAGGTAACATGATGGGTGGTGGGGTTAAGTTAACTTGAATGGATAACACTTAACCAAACTGTGGGGTATACGAATAGACCCTAGGAAAACCCTAGTAGCGGGACCCATTTCAGCAGTAACCCACATTAGGTATCAATGGTACCCTGAGCTAGGCAGGGTGGGGCACGATTACTGGGATGATTATAAGCGGTCAAAATGGCGGCAGGTCATGCAGTAGTGCAGGTTCCGATGGATTACGGGCGTGCACGTATTCCGGAGTGGAAAATTTAGCCACTGGGCATCAGTAGATATAAAGTTGTGCATCAAGAATTGTGTCCGGGTTGCCATCCTAGGGATTGAAACACCTTAGGGTGGGACCAACACAGGTATCTACAAGTAAGGGGCCGCGTGACACAAACGAGAACTAGGTCGAGTAAGAGCCGATCGATTAAGGTAGTAAGGATACATCTAACACATTCATGGCAATTGGGCTGGTTGAGGTAAGAGCCTCATGCTAGATGTAGTCCTGAAGGCTACCATAACTACGGGGTTGGGATCACATTATTATATAACACGGGCTACTAGTTGGGACACTAGTAGGGGGTAAGGATCCTTGTTACACAGGACACTAGTTGGAACACTAGTAGGAATACAGATCATTCCATGCAGAATACTTGTGAGGGTGCTAGTTAGGTGGTGCAGAGCAAATAGATATCATAGAAATATTTTAATGGTGAAGCAGAGAAATCTTGCGATGCTTGATAGAAATCTTGCGAAATTATACTTAGTTTATCTTGAATAGGAACCTTGCGATGTTATACTTGACAAAAATCATATGATGTTATTCTTAGTTATCTTGCCTGTTGCTTATCTTGTCATCGTGCTTATGTTTACTTTCAGTTTATTCAAGCCATGTTATCTTTATCTGTTTTTATGCTGAAAGTCACTAGGACTTACTCAGTCTTTATGACTGACCCGTTTTGTTTCACCTCTTTTTATTCCGTTCCCCCCAGGTTCGCAGGGTGGGAATACAGCTTAGTTTGGATCTTACCAAGCTCCAAGGCTCTTTCATGTACGGCTTGGTTTTCTCTTGGCTATGGCTTGCTTTGCTTTATTGGGGAATACTACAATTTATTTTTATGCTTCTTTGTTTTTGAGCAAGACAGATATTTTGACTATGTAATTGGGTATTGGAAGTTGATGGGATTTTATTGTAAACAATTATATTTAATAAATGATTTAAAGTACTTCTACTTTACTTTCCGCTATTTTATATATGTATGTCATGTAATATTTCTGTTACAGTGCCCATAATGCTCCATTGAAGTTAAGGCATTCCCTTTGTGAGTGACCTTAACGGATGTGGGGTGTTACATCACGTAAGTTTATCGTTTCAAACGTATTTACGTTGGTGGCATAAGAATTCATATCTCTTAGCTTATACCCGTGGTATTTTTGGGAGAATCAATTTGTGATTTGATGGGTATGACAATGTGGCATTCAAAGTCAATGAAGGAGTGATCTGTTAAAAGATACGTTGTGACCTCAAGCCTCATCAACTGGGAAATGAAAGAAATCGGGCAGACAGTATGGCTATGTGGGTCGCACCCAAGTATGGTATATTGTCACCGTTTAGAGAATATTCATATTTGTTACTTCTTTCAATTCTGTATCTCCCGGGAACGGTTATGTTGGTATACCAACCATAAGGTGATAATATATTCGGAACATTCAAGCGAAATGAATGGTCGGTCATGTGTAGCCGAGTTACAAGATGTTATTGTTGAACTCCAGTGTATCGTTTCTAGATTACACTGATCGGAAGGTGGTTCCATACCTTGTCATAGTTATAAATCCATTACCCAATAAGCGCCTGCGGTGTTTGATTGTATATAATATATGTGGAACGTGAGGTGAACGCGTTTCCACTAGATTGCTATTTATTTGATTTAGACATTATTATAATATTAGAAGTGTACTGATTTTAAAGAAATGTTTCGGGTTATCGTAAGGTAAAAACCATTTGTGTTTATGTGTGGATAGGTCTTACGATTATCATTTCTTTAGAAAGGATTTCAAAAGTTAAACAAATGGTTGGAGTTTACTCACACCAGTCACATGACTGACCCAGAGTATTTTGTTTTGTTTTCCCTAAACTCTTGGGTGCCCAATTTTGTACGGGCAGTCAAGTAGTCGGGATTTTTCAGATAGTTGAAGAACTAGAGCAGGAGGCTTCAGGATTTTATAGCTATTATTATTTTTGCTGTGTTGTAAGTGTTGTACTCTGATAATGTTATTGTATACATATACTTGTTTTATTTCAAACTTATGTTATATTTTATTCGTTCCGCTGTGAGATTCATGTTTAGTCTGATGTTGTATGTTCTTCTTCTTCTATTCTAAGTTTCTATCTTATCTATTCTCACCCTCTAATTTCTTTCATGGACTATCCGGTATTTCCGATGCTTGATTAGTCGACATCATGTTTGGTGTCGATTAACCAGGATCGCGAAAACCCGGTTCGTCACAGTGGTATCAGAGCATAAGGTTAAGTGATTACCTTGGCTCTGTGGCAAGACTCGGTATATATAAGGTTAGTAATACCCTAGATTGAGTTTGAGTATATATATATGAGCGCGTATTTGTTATTCAATATAAAATGATTTTATATTTTGGAGATTTATTGGTTGAGTTGTATATGAGTTCAGGTCGATTAGTTTGATCCACTGTATCGGTAGGAATTTATAAATATTCGAATACGATGAACCGACATGATATGTTTTGAGAAGAGGGCAAATGAAATAATTTTACCCAAATATATTTTTATATAAAGAAAGTATAGATATTGAAAATATTTTGGTATATTGGATATATTGGTTGTTATTATAATCAAATGAGATTATAGAAGTAAAACGGTTATGTAAATAACCAATCAAATTTCGTATAAGTATTACGAAGTGAATTAAATCAGAATTGAAATTAATACCCTGGAAATTTGAATAAGTGTTTGAAAATGAATATGGATGGGATATAAGAGAATTTTAAAATCCTGGGAGATTTTAAATTGTTTTAAAGCATTGTAAATGGTATTTTTGAAATGAATTTCAAAATGGAAGTTTTTAGATATGGTTTTGAAAGTGATATAGTATTGAACTCACTTCGATAGCTGGAAATAGATTCCGATGATGATCATGACATCATAGGTGTTCATTTTCAAGTTGTAAGTGATGAATTACTACCAAAATTTTTTGTTTTGGAAATGTTTTGCAAAAACAAGTTGTTTGAATTTTGAAAAGGATTATTTGATTTTTTTTGACAAAAGCAAAGATGTTTAAAAACTCCCAGAAGCGGACTGTTTGAATTAAAACAAATTAGATGGAAATTTGTGAAACTAAATTGAAAAACAAAAATGATACTTGAGATTGATAATGGAATTTGGCTTGGATAAACGAATGGTTGTGTTGGAGATAAAAGTGAATGGAGTTGACTGAGATGACATTGGCATATGTTGAATTGGTAACAGATGGAAAGGATATATTGATATGCCCGACAAAAAGGTACCGGTTTATATTATATATGGGTTTGAGATTTGGATGAGTCGAATTGGCAAGCCGCTTGGTTGTTTGATTTTCTTTTGGGTTAGAGAAGGCCTAGAGAGGCGAGTTGTAGTTGTACCGATTGACCAGTACAAAGGAGGTGCTGGCGATTTTTTTTGAAAAGTTAAGGTGTTAGAAAATTTTCAGGATTTTTGGAAATTTTCGTTGGTAGCATCAGTTAAAACTGGAGTTAAGAAGTAAACAAATAATTTTTACCCAGTTAATAGACTTTGTTTTCTACCTTAACAATTTCGAGGACGAAATTATTTTAAGGGGGAAGAATGTAATGTCCCATATTTTTACGGTGTAATAATTAATTTATTTAATTATCTAAATAGTGTTTAGAGAATTAAATGGTCATTTAATTAAATAATATTGAATATTTAATTAATGTAAATAATAGAATAATATATTTAAACCCGAAATAGTCGGAAATAACAGAATTCACAATACTGTGTGAATTGGATTATTTAAAATATTTAATTCAGTTTAAAATTGAATTAGAATAACGAATATATTATTTGAACGACGTTAGAACGTATTAATTATATTATAATTATAATCGAGCTCGAAATGGCATAGCAGTTCGCTATTTGGCGATTCGAACTTTAAATGAATATACGGAATCCGTTTTAAATCGGATTTCTGTGAAACAAGAAACGTTCGAAACTAGTGAAGTATATTTTTCTAATGGAAGAGATAAATCGGGATTTCGTTGTGTAGATGGAGAGTTATGTCGAAATCAAATTTTCGAAAAGTAGCTACGGAATTCCTTTATAATTTATAGCGATTTATTTATATTATAAAAGGATTTTTCAATATAAATTGAATATCGATTCAGCCGGGATTTAAATATCGAGTTATAATTCCAATTGGTGCTATATGATATTCTATTGTGAATATATACGAAAATATTTATTTATAAATATTTAATTTAATTATTTTTAAATATATTTATATATTTAAATGGGTTATTTAGAGCTTTAAAAATAGCCAGTTTTGCAAACGAGCTCCGTTTTCGACGAAACAAAATTTGTTGGATCTGTACCATTAAATTATTGTTAGATTTCAAGTTTCGTGATTTTTAAAGTTAGTATGTGGCCGTACGGGATTTTAATGTGAAAAATAGTCAGTATTTTGATGGTTAAAAATATGCTATGTGAGCAAACGGAGTCGAAATTCGACGAAACAAGTTTCGTTGGGTCCGTAATGTTGAACTGTAGTTGCATGCCCATTTTCATGATTTTTGGATATCATATGTGATCATAGGAATTTTTAAATGATAAGTACAAACAACGGTTTAATAATATTTATATAAATATTGAATATAAAAATATTTGTCTATGTTATAAATACCCCTCACTATCTCCCTAAACCCTAGTCTTCACATTTCACGGTCAATACAAATTGCCTCCACCAGGAAGCAGTAAAACATTAAAATGAAGATCATTAAAAATCAAAATAAATGCAAAGAAAATTCTATAAATCAATATACATATATACATTTTGTATCCTAAAATGATCCTCTTCATTTCGATATGATTATCGTTAGGTTCGAAAGCAATTTCCGTTGCACCTTTTTACAGCGCGACATCTAGGGCTCTTTGATTCGAGAGTTTGAGTGATCGAATGAAGTGATAATTGTTGTTTTTGGGATCAGGAAGTGAATCTGCACCTTGTGTGCTAATTTTGTGGATTTCCGCGAGATTTGTTATCGATCCTGTTACTGTGTTCATGCGTGGGGATGGTTCTGATGCAGTGATGAAATGGGGATCGAGCTTTGCTTTGAGGAGCTGGGGAGATGTAGTTCTTGAAGAGAAGTATTATGGTACTTACGGTTTGCTGATCGGTGAAGTGATGATGGTGAATGGGTGGAGCAAATGTCGGCTATGGTGTTTGCGTGAAGAGGATAAGGGTTACTGAAGTAATACTGGGAATAAGAAGATGATGAGAAACGGTTTAAAGGGGTGATTAGTGGGTAAATATAATAATTTAAGTGTTAATATACGTTAATGAAGTTTATATTGTATATAACTTGTAAAAATCACAACTATCTCATACAATATCAGAATCCGACGAAATAAGAGACGTTGGAACTGTCTCGACAAATACTACACAATGGAACTGACTGGGAGTGGTTTGGAGCTCGTTACAATTTATAGCGAAATAAATTGTCGTCCGAATCAACCGACAATTATCGTTATTTAACAATGATCGTCCAATGTGAGTAAATCTCACTAACTCTATCAGTTTATATTTTTATAAAGATAATCTAGTAATGATAAATGTTGATTGAGTGCTGTGTGATGATTGTTTGGTTGGATTGCTTATGTATTGGTTGAAATTATAGATAACGATATATATATAAATCGTTAATCAAATATTGATTCTGTTTATCAGAATATTTCATATTGCAATGAAATCGTTGTTATTTATATTGTTTAACATCTGTGAATGCAAAGAAACAGGTTGGAGGGATCCAACTGGATTCCTCAATATTTATAATACTGTTTGTTTTCATATATTGTGATATATGATGTGATATATAATCTGTGATTGATTATGATAACACTAGTCATGTTATTTCGTATTTTAAATACCATATGAAATACTGGAATGTAAAAAGGAAATTTTCAAAGTGAATATTGAAAATGAAATATTTATATAAAATAAATAGGATATTATAAAAGGTAATATTTGAAAAACAAATATTGGAAAATATAATAATGGAAAATTGGGAAATGAATAGAATTATATAAAAGGTTTTATATAGAATGAATAGAATTATATAAAAGGATTTATATAAAATAAATAGTATTTTATAAAAGGAAATATTTATAAAATAAATAGAATTATAAAAGAAATTTTGATTTAGAAAGTAAATAGAATTATAAAAGGGAAATATTGGAAAAATGAATAGAGTTTTATAAAAACAAAATTATACATTAGGAAGGTTTAGACCCGTGCTTCGCACACGGGGGTAACATGATATTGATTTAAAGTAAATATTTGGAAAATAAAATATTACAAAGGTATTTGGGGTTTGAATTAGGAAATTGAATGGAATTACTGGAATTAGAAACTGACTAGAAATTAGTTGAGTTGAATGGCTTTCTGGGTATCGATCTGATGTTGGTTTCGGCCTTCGGGGTTAATACGTAGGGGGTTGTTCTCTTACTAGTTTACAGTTAGAGACTGATATATGTGAAAAGATAGTGATGCGTGAATTAGAAATGGAATCAATTTCCAAAGTTAATAACGTATATTTCTAAAATTAGAAAATAAGGATTTGATGAATATATGGAAAGGAGAAATGGGGAAATGAATAAATGTTGATTGATGATTGATCGATATAATTTCCATCTGGAAATAATATCGTTGTTTGCGCACATGTTTTCCTTTGATAGTTAATTAACTGAATATCGAAGATTTTGACCATTTCCGTTGTCAATAGGAGAGACCGGGTTCAGATATATTATCTGAAAACCACTCTATATGGGCTTTAGCGTTGCGATCAAATATGATGAAGATAATTGAAGATGGGGTTATGCAAGGGTTGTCGTGTTTACAGAATAGTGCCTTCGGATTGTCCAGTCCGAGGACAACTTGAATGGACGAATGTCTGATAGAGTATATCTGGTAGATCGCGTAAGTTGATCGTTTCAAACATATTTACGTTGGTGGCGGAGAAATTCGTTTCTCTTAGCTTATACCCGTGGTATTTTTGGGAGAATCAATTTGTGGTTTGACGGGTATGACAATGTGGCATTCAAAGTAAATGAAGGAGTTTTCTATTAAAAGATACGTCGTGACCTCAAGCCTCATCAACTGGGAAATAACAGAAATCGGGCAGGCAGCATGGCTAAGTGGGTCGCACCCAAGTAGGGTATATTGTAACCATCTAGAGAATATTCATATTTGTTACTTCTTTCAATTCTGTATCTCCCGGGAACGGTTATGTTGGTATACCAACCATAAAGTGATAATATATTTGGAACATTCAAGCGAAATGAATGGTCCGTCATGTGTGACCGAGTTACAAGATGTTATTGTTGAACTCCAATGAATCGTTCTAGAGTACATTGATCGGAAGGTGGTTCCATACCTTGTCATAGTTGGAAATCCATTACCTAATAAGTGCCCGCGGTGTTTGATTGTATATAATATATGTGGAATGTGAGATGAACGCGTTTCCCCTAGATTGCTATTTATTTGATTTAGACATTATTATAATATCAGAAGAATACTGATTTTAAAGAAATGTTTCGGGTTATCGTAAGGTAAAAACCATCCGTGTTTATGTGTGGATAGGTCTTACGATTATCATTTCTTTAGAAAGGATTTTAAAAGTTAAACAAATGGTTGGAGTTTACTCACACCAGTCACATGACTGACCCAGAGTTTATTTTATTTTGTTTTCCCTAAACTCTTGGGTGCCCAATTTTGTATGGGCAGTCAAATAGTCGGGATTTTTCAGATACTTGAAGAACTGGAGCAGGAGGCTTCAGGATTTTATAGCTATTGTTATTTCCGCTGTGTTGTAAGTGTTGTACTCTGATAATGTTATTGTATACATATACTTGTTTTATTTCAAAGTTATGTTATATTTTATTCGTTCCGCTGTGAGATTCGTGTTTACTCTAATGTTGTATGTTCTTCTTCTTCTATTCCATGTTTTATCTTATCTATTCTCACCCTCTAATTTCTTTCATGGACAATCCGGTATTTCCGATGCTTGATTAGTCGACATCGTGTTTGGTGTCGGTTAACCAGGATCGCGAAAACCCGTGTCATTATAAAAATATATAAATATATATAATAATAATAGCCATGCCCCTCCGCATGGTCTATTGGTGCAATGCGCCCTGGCTGTGTTGGCTGGGTTCTGGAATGTTCTTTTCTTGGGTGAGGTGGACGGTTTACATGAGTTTTTTTATTTAATCCTAAGGGCCCAGTTCTTCTAACCCACTTATAAATAAAACCTTAAACCCACTGATTTATTCATCTATTTCTATGGCGACGCCATGGTCTCCTCCTCCTTCTTCTTCCCCAAGAAATTCTTAAATCTAATCTCTTTTATTCTCTCCAAATCTCTTAATAAAATAAAAGATTAGATTTAGAATTTCTTCTATTTCAAAATAAAGAGAAAAGGGATTTTTATCTACAATCTACGCCGCAAGAAAGGGAAGAACTTTGGATGCTAATCTAAATCAGACCTAGGAAAGCAAAAAATCACTGTGAGTGGATTTAAATTACCCTTGTTGAATAATAGTAGATGTATCGTTTATCAATTCTCCAAGTTAATTTGTTTAATTTAATTGAAATAATTCAGATTTTGTTTTATGCGTATTCTGTTCTTCTTCTTCCCCTTTCCTTTTTATTTTTAAGATTAGGCTAACTTCAAGCCCAATCCAAATCTCGCTGAAAAGCATGCGTACGAACAAAGATTGGAATAGTGAAAATGATGTTTGGGAATTTGGGAATAATTTGTAATTGGGGAATTGGGGAATAACATATAACATAACCTGAGATTGGAAAATTAGGGGAAATTGGCACATATATTAACCTAGAACATAAAAGAAAATACGTGCGATTAAAACAGAGAATGATTAGATATGCTTGGGTATGTTGAATCAAGAATTTATGCATAAACTATATGTACATAAGAAAAGTTAGAATTGAAGATTTAGACATATGGGATTATAAGTTGAATTGGGATCTATGCAATAAGAATGAGGGTTGACATGAATTAATTGTTCTAAGCAATAAGAATGAGGGTTGACATGAATTATTGATAAGTTTAAAGAACAATTAATTTTGGTATAATTAGGTATAACTTACATATATGAAAAGTTGGGCATAACATATAATAAGGATTATTGGCATAACTATGTATGAGATTATGTAATCATGGTAGAATTTATGTATCCAAATCCAATTGGAACCATAGACATGAAATTTGGTTTAGAAGCGTGAACATGAATTATTGGGCATTTAAAACCTAGATTGAAATTGTCAGTTAAAAGATGAACATGCCTAACCCGAGGTTAGATTGAATTGCGGTGTAAGTCTGCCCGGAACCGCCCGGCACATCCAGTAGCCGCAACAACCGGTCTAATGTGAGAGGTTAGCGCATTAATCCTAAAACTCGAGGTTAGAACGAGTTTCTGGTAGAAGTCTGCTTGGAGCCGCCCGGCATATCCAGCAACCTCAAGCAACATGTCTAATGTGAGAGGTTGAGTGCATTAATAAAAAGATTAATGCTATGAAACAAACATGTTACGTGTGCTAAGGTTAAGTAAATGGAGGCGTATAGTAAAACTTAACCAACGTAATAATGGGGAATGGTAGCAAACCTTAGTTAAGAAAACTAAGTAAATAACAATGGATTATGGCAACATCAACAGATATGAGTATAACTGAATGGGAAGATAATAGGTAAGCTTGTTACAAGACAAGTAAGAATTATAACATAAGTTATAATGATCGATACAAAGATGAAATAACTTATGAAAGAATGCAAGCCGTACTTGATTGAAGATTAAGTAATCTGTGGGAACGGGAAAACATAAGTTATATGAGTAAGGGGAAAACTTATTAGTAAAACTTAGTTAAGATGACTAATTTAATGAGTAAACGATAAAGAGAATTTGTTAGTAAACCTTAGTTAAGAGAACTAAGTAAACAATCATGGAAAGTCATGTTGGTAAACCTTAGTTAAGAGGACTAAGTAAACAGTTATAGAAAGTCGTGCATGAGCATGTTAGTAAACGTTAGTTAAGAGAACTAAGTAAATAATTAAAAGATCGCGGCTACATAAGAAATAGGGAAATACTTATGAAAAATAAACTTTGTAATTTAAAAAATAATATGGATGAGATAGCCAAGTTAAAAAGAAAAACTAATGAGATAGAGCAAGCGTAAAATTAGAAGATTAGGCTTAAGGTCTAATAACACGAAAGGGTAAGGCGCTTGGACCAGTCCATACGATAGGGGATGAATAACCAAACACGGTAGATCATCACGATGTCGTAGGGCGCAAGGGGGAGAGAACGTCCATCTGATCATGCAGAAGGCTCCAAGGGACTGGGTTACGAAACACGCGGCTTCTGGGGATGTAAGGTTACTCTTGGTATCCCTCTGTGAGTGGCAGATGATACGCCTGTGCTCACAGAGGTTCTGCATGGGAAGAACCAATGAGTATGCCTTGATTGCAAAACAAGAGGCAATCAAAAGACTAAGATGGACCAGCGTGATTTGGCGAGACCAGTTAGTGCCCTATGATAGCAACTCGTCGTCTACCTACCGTCTTCAGTCAGTATGTGAAGTGGAAAGGCGGAGAACTCCAAAAGACCATATACTTTGCTATCTAGTTATGGGTGAGGTTGGCCAATAGGATTGAAGGGCATAGGCGGCCGGGGTTACAGTTCTCATTCTTGATATTCTTGGATGCCTTTCATTAGTTTAGGGAGGGGTCTAGTGGGACCACAGCCACTATAAAAGCAGACCTTAGCATCTACATCGGTAGATATCTAAAAGCTCCCGATCGAGTTCCGTGTTTCTTGATTAGTCCTGCCACGGGACTCGGGCGCACATATAGAGAACATGTGCAAATAGACATCGAGTACGATTGACGATACGTACGTGGGAAAAGTCTAGGTACACTCATGTCGCTCTGGGTGGTGTACCATAGACCAGAGGTCATTATTCGATGACAGAATCTAGTAGGATCTAGAATGGCAGTCCAAACGCTTACGTAACACAGTAGTTTTATGCAAACGTAGCATTGATATACATACGACATGCGACATTGGATAAGGGACTGCGTACATACGGTGGAGACCATGCGAATAGAGTATACCTTAATTGGGGGTAGCTACATATACATTATATTACGTTAATCTACTAGAGAGTAGATGGGTGCGACGTGTGTGTAAGCCTTGAGTGCTAATAACACAAATAACCTAATAAATAAGAAAATATAATTGAATGGTATATGTAGGATTATCCAAGAAGTGTAGTTTAAATTCATTCATACAGAACTTATGTTCTGACCCCCTCCTCATAACATTCGCAGGTTAGGTTCATGACAGAGACTGTATAGCTTTGGATATTGGTTTAGCAGTATTATTATTAAGGTAAAGCTATGTTTCAACTACATTATATTTATTCGCTCCGTTGTGAGATATTTTCCGAACTCTGACATGTTTTATGTCTCTGTCTTTCCAGCAGGATACCAGAGCAAACCAACTCGGGTTTCGATGGATTGGGTTTTTGAAAAAAATTCGGTCCATCGGAATCCGGGTTGTTACATCTTGTATCAGAGCTTCGGGTTAGTGTTCCTAGTGAAATAATGAGTGAGCATATTTGTATTTTCAAAAATATAAATATAATATATATATATATAAACCTAAGTCCATAAAAAACCCACTAGGTAGAAACAGTAAAATATGGAATGAGTTGGGATATTGGCTTGTACACTAAAGGAATGAATATAGAAATTTTAAGACCCTTAGGTGGCTTGGTTGGAAAGTGCACAACATGATTTGGTATTGGAGAAAGAAAGTATCCCATAGGATGGAAACTGAAATGTTAGTAATTCAGAATAGTGGGTTTAGAAGTGAAACATTATAAATTAGAAAAAAAGTTAGAATGTGGAAAATGGATTAGGAATATATATATAGTTGAGAAGTGTCTAGGAAAGCCTAGTTGAGCTAAAGACCCAACTCTGGCATAGAAAGAACATGAAACACCCCACCTCCGTTAGGGTCACTCTCAAAGGGAATGCCCTAATTTCAGTGGAGGTTTATAAGTCACAGATATACAAGACAGAATATAAGAACACATATTTTTGAACAGCGGAAAAACAACAACTTTTATTTCATAAAAGATATGTGTTACAACAACATACCATAATTGTCTTATAATACTTCCAAAAACATAACATCTTTATAACTGTCTTGATTACATTATTTAAAGAAGCATAACGAAAACATAAATAAACTGCAAAAGTCCCATAGTTGTTGTCCAAAGCCATAGTCCAAAACGAAAAGATCCAAGCAATACATTCTTTCTCTTCAAGCTGGATATGAAGACTGGTCAAGCTGCGGTATTCCCTCCCTGTGGACCTGGGGGGGGGGGGGACGGAAGAAAAGAAGACGAAAGAAAAGTAGAGTCAGATATAAAGCCTGAGTAAGTCTAGGACTATTCAGTCTATGAATAAAGAACTGGGTATGATAAGTATAAACTAGAAATGGGAAAGCATCATATAATTAGTTAAGTTGTCTAGGGTCGAATATACTATCGTACCCCATATTAATCTCTGTACCCATATAAACTAGTTCCCAACAGGCACTCCATAATCAGGGTGAAGTGATCCATTTTATGATGATCGGCTCCTACTCGCATAGTTACATGTGTCTTACGGCCCCCAATGTTGTAGTTACCTATGCTGGTCCCACCATGGGGTGTATCAAGTCCCATGGCGGCGGCCCGACACAATCCTAGAATGCACAGGTATGCTACTGGTGCCCAGTGCCTTATTTTTCTGCGCCGGAGTGAGTGCACACCCACACCCCGTTAGAACCTACACTGCTGCACCACCGCCGTCGATTTGACCTCTTACAGTCAGCCCAGTAATCGTGCCCCACCCTGCCTAGTTTCAGGGTATCATGATACCTTATAGGGTTACTGCTGAAAAGGGTCCCCCACTACTAGGTTTTCTATTTCTAGCCAACATGCTAATTTGGTTAAGTGTTTTGTAAACCTAACCCCCAATCAGTCTGTTTAGTTTAGCATGTTCCATTTTAATTAAGTATTAATATAATTTACTTAATCCTATCAATCCTGACTC
Organism: Allium sativum; assembly: GCA_030737875.1. Classification (NCBI taxonomy): domain Eukaryota; kingdom Viridiplantae; phylum Streptophyta; class Magnoliopsida; order Asparagales; family Amaryllidaceae; genus Allium; species Allium sativum. Next base: position 279,785,269 of record CM060912.1, on the reverse strand, counting down.
AGCCTTAATTGTCTTATTAAAGCCTTGACCTCTCACATTAGACAGGTATTGTTGTGGCTGCCTGTTGCCGGTTGGGTCCGGGCAGTCATACGCCACAAATCAGTCTAACCTCGGGTCCTTATTGGGCTCCATGTTTAACCACCCACATTGGATAGGTATTGTTGTGACTACTGGACAGCCGGGCGGTTCCGGGCAGGTTTACATCACAACTCAATCCAACCTCGGGTTAAACACATCGTATTTTCTGCATTTACATATGTTGTCTTTCTTCTTTTTATATGTAAATATTTGTGGCCCATTATTCAAAAATCAATTTAAACTAATGGTGTAAAGGTTTACACCAATCATGGGCCCAACCCATTCTTGAATTTGGGCCCCTCTACTTTTATATTTTCATTTATTAATTAATTTGGCCCAACGCTATTTCCCCCGTTTTATACGTTCGTTTATTATAATATATGTTGGGCTTAGCCTTTTAAGCCCAACTTAGCCATGTGAAAAAAGGGAGGCTTAAAACGTGATTATATACACAAAAAGGGGAATGTGAACGCATGAACTTGCAACATAACGTTGGAACTACAAAATAGAAACTGGTGTACTTGCATTGTGGTAACATATACTTTGGTCATAAAGCATAAGTGACATAAACCATGTAAACTTGTAGTTAAGTTAAGAATCTAACTAAATTAGATATCATTATTGACACATAGTCTTAACTACAACATAAACCTATTTTTACTTAGGCATAATGTCAAACATAAGCAAATCATGTTTATAAAATTACTATATGTTCACAAAGGTGCTTACTTTTGTTACTAATACAAAAGTATAGTTCAACTAGAATTATTCCAACTTAATCATGATTTTTAATCTATTCACATAATCATGGCACAAATATACCCAAACATGAAATGATGGTTTTTGATCTATTCATGTAATCATGGCATAAATATTTCTAAACATGAAATCATCGTTTTTACTTTATTCATGCAAACTTGCAATTGGAATGTAAATCTAACTTAGCTATTATCATATAATTCATGTTAACAATATAGGCCTAACATGTTTTTCAATTAGGCATAATACAAAACATAGCCTAGTCATATTCATAAAATCAACATAAGTTCACAAAGAGGCTTACTTTTGTTTCTAATACAAAAGTATGGTTTTATACATAGATCATGATGCCAATTCCAACATAATTTCATATGTATCATAATACCCCAAATTTGATCCAATTACACACAAAGTGATTTTGTACAAAAATATACATTATGTTGGCACAGTAGCAAAACCACATACTTGCATGAATCTCAATTAAACAACCACAAACATGAATTACATACTTGCGAATATCCAATCGTATACTTGCATGAATCTCAAATAAACTACCGCTAACATGTAGTTTTTATCATGAATTACATACTTGCGAATATCCAATCGTTATATCACAACATTCCAAATCGATTAGAATCATAGCAACGCACAAATATGAATTACTATCACCACAAATCAAGTGTAATTCTCATTTTACACAAATCAAACACAGTTATTTAATTCATACCGGAATAGTACTCTACTTACAATCGTGTGACGAATTCTTCAATTCAGGAATCTGAATTCTGGATTTGGAGATGCTATTCCTTTGATGTAGGCGTTGATTTGATTTGTTTACGTTTAACTTGTAGTTGCTTTATGCTTTAGAGTTTGTCTCCTAATCGTCTCTCAAATTGGTGGCTACTCCTAGTCGTTCCTCAACAGCATGATGGCCTCATTCTTATTTTTGAATGAATAGATTAGGTAGAGTCTAGGGTCATTTTTATAGAGTTTATGAACTGATTAGGACCATCGATGTAGCTTGGGTTAATCGTAGCCATTCATTCGAAAGAGAGACCAATCAGGAGCTGACACCTAGCCCTAGTGACAAGGCAAGGCTCGGAAAATCGACTAAACACAGACCTGGCCAGCCAGGGTGGGCTGGGTTCGACCTGGCTCTGGGGCCAGGTCGACAGCCCGGTCGACAGCCCTGTCGACAGCCCTGTCGACCTGGCTAGCCCAGGTCGACTGCCAAGTCGACCTGGGTGCCTTAGGCGGGAATTTTCCCGCCCTGGCCAATTGGGCCCGGTTTTGAATTTTAAACTTGTTTTCTGAGCTGTTTTCGTCTGTTTAAATTTTAACCTAAATTCTGAAACTTCCGAAGGCCATATCTTCTTCATACGGACTCCGTTTTTCGAAAACTCGGACTCTATTTCGCGTATTTTTCCGAGACGAACACAACGGCGTATCCCGTTTCCCTTAATTCTTTGATTTGAAATTAATTATACTTTAATTTGTGAATTTCATGGTTATAGAATTCATGGGGTGTTACATTCTCCCCCACTTAAAAGGATTTCGTCCCCGAAATCTTCAAGTTAGGAGGAATGTATATCCTAACATCCAATCATCCATCCACTCATCCATCAAACACGAGCATCCATTGTCCTTAAAAGACTTCTAATGCTTCATGATCATATGCGAAGTGTGTGTGTGTGTACGTGTACTTATCTAATGCAAAATCAGGCGGTCTACTGATTCAGTTGACCTCCTTAATGCGAATTATGTAAGTGCCATGAATCCATTATGTATGCAAATTTTCCTATTCATGATTCTACATGAGTGCACAATCATTCATACAAATGCAAAATCCATATGATAACACATTAAAGTTAAACCATATACGAATGCAAACATATATGCATATGCAATATGAAGTGACTGAGCCGATCTAAAACCTAGATTGTGTGTGTATATGCAACCACGAGCAACCACTAGCAATCACTTGCAACCACTTGCAACCATCATCCATAACATGTTTCAACTACATGTTTTCATCCAAAGAGTTTCTACCTAAAAGATAGGGTCGAGGAGATATACCTAAAAAAATAGATAAAAGCGCAACTTAAGGAAAAAGAAAGATCAAGGATGTACCCTCAAAAAGAAAAGGGTAGGCAGCGCGTATTCTAGCTTCAGTTTCCCAAGTTGCATCTCCTTCGGCGTCGCTCCACTGAACTTTGACGAGTTTGACTTCGCGGTTGCATAGCTTTTTCACTTCCGTTCCTAATATGCGGGTTGGAACTTTCCTCACGGTTGCTTCGCGCTCCACTTCAGCTTCTTCTAGGATATTTGGCTCTACCACTTCAGCAGACTCATGTAGACATTTTCGGAGATGTGAAACATGAAAAACGTTGTGAACTCCGGCCAGCTTTTAAGGTAGCTCTAATCTATAGGTCATTTTCCCAATTTTCTCGATGATAGGGAATGGCCCTACGAACCTTGGTGCTAGCTTTCCTGTGGTTCCAAAACGAATAACGTTCCTTAGCGGAGATACCTTAAGAAAAACTCTGTCCCCAACCTCAAATTCAAGGTCGGTCCTCCTCTTGTCGGCGTAGGACTTTTGTCTGTCTTGGGCCGTCTTCATCCTCCTTCGTATTAAGTCTACTTTCTCTGAAGTCTCTCGGATCATATCTGGTCCAAGTATGAGCTTATCAGTAGACTCCCACCAACAAGTGGGCGATCGGCATGGTCTTCCATATAAAGCTTCGAAGGGTGACATTCCGATGGTTGCTTGATAGCTGTTGTTGTAGGCAAATTCCACCAAAGGAAGATGGTCTTCACATGTCCCTCCGAAGTCAAGGACGCACAGTCTTAAAAGGTCCTCCAAAACTCTGTTCACTCTTTCTGTTTGGCCGTCGGTTTGGGGATGATAGGCTGTGCTCAAGCATAACTGCGTTCCTACTGCTTCTTGCAGACTCCGCCAAAACTCACTGGTGAAGATAGGGTCTCGGTCACTAACAATGCTGGATGGTATTCCATGGAGTCGAACGATTTCCTTGAGGTAAAGAGATGCTAGGGATGAGGCAGTTCTTTTACTTTTGACAGGTAAAAAGTGGGCGCTTTTAGTAAGCCTATTCACTGTTACCCAAATGCTAGTGTTGCCTCTCCTAGACCTAGGCAGCCCATCGATGAAGTCCATTGAGATGCTATCCCACTTCCACTGCGGGACCTCTAGAGGATGTAGCAGACCGCCAGGCTTTTTCTGTTCCGCCTTAACCTGTTGGCACACCATACACTTAGAAACGAATTCTGCCACGTCCTTTTTCATGCCGTTCCAGAAGAAAGTTCTTTTTATGTCCTTGTACATTTTATCTCCGCCTGGGTGTATCGTCATCTTGGAGTGATGTGCTTCCTCGAGAACCCTCTTTACTAAATCCCTTATCTGTGGGACGCATAGTCTTCCGTCTCGCCTTAGCCAACTCTTATCGTCGATGGAGTATCTGTTGAGGTGACTTGAAGTCTCACCCCTAATTAGCCTATCAATCGTTTCCAAAAGCTGAGAGTCTTCGCGTTGTGCTGTCCCTAATGAGTCCACTAAAGTCGGGCGCTCTTCGAGTGATGCCAGCAAGCCTGGTACAAAATCGGAGGAAGGCCTAAAGTCGAAGCTGGCTATAAACTCTAGGCTTTGTCTTTCAACAAACAGTGGGCTTAGGGTCAATTTATTTCGGCTCAACGCGTCTGCCACTACGTTGCCTTTGCCCGGAGTGTAGGAGATCTCGAAATCATACGAGGCAAGAAACTCCATCCATCTCTGTTGCCTCAAGTTAAGATCTTTCTGCGAGAAAAGATATTTCAACGATTTATGGTCAGTGTAAAGTTCGAACTTCTCACCTAGGAGATAGTGTCGCCAAGACTTGAGTGCAAAGACGATGGCAGCTAACTCAAGATCATGGGTCGGGTAGTTCTTTTCGTGCACTTTCAACTGCCTCCCGCCATAAGCTACTACCCTTCCTTCTTGCATTAAGACGGCGCCTAGCCCTATCCCACATGCATCTGTATAAATAGTGAACATCTTGCTTCCATCTGGCAACGTCAAAATTGGGGCTGTTGTAAGAGCCCTTTTTTAGTCGCTGGAAAGCAAACTCGCAATCCAAGTCCCAATTGAACACTAGATTCTTCTTGGTCAATTTCGTGAGCGGAGCTGAGATTTTCGCAAAATCCCTTATGAACTTTCGATAGAAACCTGCTAGTCCTAGAAAACTTCGGACCTCAGTTGCATTCCTTGGTGTCTTCCAATCCTGTACCGCCACTACCTTAGCAGGGTCCACTGCTAACCCTTGTTTGGATACTACGTTCCTGTAACAACCCGTATTTTCAATAACCTGTAATAACATAAATCGAGGCAGAATTTAATTCTAAAATGGGAATCAAGGGAAACGGGCTATGCCATTGTGTTCGTCTCGGAAAAATACGCGAAATAGAGTCCGAGTTTTCGAAAATCGGAGTCCGTATGACCAAGATATGGCCTCGCGAAGTTTCACGAAAATTCCCAAATTAAAGTATACTTAATTAAGTGAAATGGGTTGTGTAGATATATATATATATATATATATATATTGATATATATATATATAATTGAAAATTTAATAAATAAATATGCAAAAATGCTCAAAACAGCGAATTGGGAGAGGGGAATAACCGAACCGGCCGATTTTTGAAGTCGACCCGAGCCCGCTGGGTCGACTAGGGGTTAATCCAGGGTGTTTGGCTGTCAACCCGTGGGCCGATTCGCTCAAGTGCAGATTTTGCATTTGAATGGTTCTCATGGTCCATCTTTAATCTAAAGGCCCTAGATGGTTCCTACACTTGACTTCTTCCCCAAGACATGCTTTGATGGCTTGGATTGAATCTAGGGTTAATCCTATGGCCTAAAACACTTGCCTAATCTATAAATAAGACCCTAACCTACCCTAATTCATTCATAATTAAACCTAGTGACTAAACTATGGCAAAATGCTAGCTCTCATGGCCTCCACTAATTTTATGAAGAGGGTTGCATACTAATCACTCTCTAATCAACTTCTAATCCCTTCTTAGCATCTTAATCTTCTTCATTTGGTGTTCAAAGTTGCTAGTTGTGAGTTTCTATCACTTTGATGATCTTTTGGTAAACTAATTAGATGAGATGTGATGAGATTTATGGTTTTGTATGTGGGTTAATGAGCTTTGAATCATATGATATGATGTTAGCATTAATCTTATGTTTATGCATGTTGAGTATGTAAGCTTATGCAAGTTTAATATGATGTATGTTATGTTTGCATGATGCTAAATATGCAAGTTGTGGGCTATGTAATCATATGCATGTTATGCAAGTTCATGGTAATATGCTATGCAAGTTACATGTTTGTTAATATGCAAGTTACATGTTTGTTAATATGCAAGTTACATGTATGTAAATATGCAAGTTACATGTTTGTTAATATGCAAGTTACATGTTTGTTAATATGCAAGTTACATGTATGTAAATATGCAAGTTACATGTTTCTTTATATGCAAGTTACATGTTTGTTAATATGCGAGTTACATGTATGTAAATATGCAAGTTACATGTTTATTAATATGCAAGTTCATGATGACACATTATGCAAGTCTATAAGCTAATATGCAAGTTTGTTATGCAAAATGAATATGTAAGTTATGTGACATATTATATGCAAGTTATGTGACATGTTATGCAAGTTCATATGCAAGTTATGTGTTTGTTAATATGCAAGATGGCACCTTTGAAACATGTTCATTCATATGCAAGTTGACACCTTTTATATGTGTTATATCATGAACGAAATTACGTGGGAACGATGGGGTAATTAAATGCATAAGTTAATAAGATTGTGTGAAATTAATATAATTATGCATAACACAAAATAAATAAACATAGTATGGGAATTTGCCTATTTGGTTAGGTGTACCCATACTATGTGTTGGGAATTTACCTATTGAGTTAGGTCTACCCCATGGGAATTTACCTATTAAGTTAGGTCTACCCATGTTAAGAAAACTTGATTAATTAGGGATAATTAATATAAAATTATGAGGGTGATTAATTAGGTGTAATTAATTGACTAAGACACGAGGTTGGACTCAGTTGTAGCGTAAAACTGCCCGGACCCAACCGGCTTAACCAGTTGCTACAAATGTTAGCCCAATGTGAGAGGTCTTAGGCACAAACTAAATACGTAATTAATGTAAAGACACGAGGTTAGACTCTGTTATGACATAAGGCTGCCCGGACCCAACCGGCTTAACCAGCGGTCATAAAAGACAGTCTAATGTGAGAGGTCTTTACAAAGGTTACGTTCTTAATTAATTAATTAAGAAACACTTAACCACATTAGCATGTAGAGGGACATGAGGGGTTAAGTGGGTGCCTCGGGTGGCATGAGAAAATCTAGTGGTTGCCTTGGGTGGCAATAGAAAATACGATTAGAATACTTAACCAAAATAGAACATGTAATTAAAACATGATTAAAGGGTTAAGTGGGATATACTAGAAAAAGGGACAAGCTTAGGTGGGTAGCTTGTGGAGGCCCATTTCAACCAGTAACCCATACGTATCTTTGTGGGCTCGACCCATGTCGAGGACGGGACACGCATACTGGGCTTGACTGTAAGAGGCAAACGGGTTAGCGGTGGCAACGCAAGTCCAACGGGCTTCATATGCGTGAGTGGGCCCGGGCTGGTAGGTAAGCCGTTGTTGCATCGAGTAGATATAAGCCGTGCACCTTTAGTTTCATCAGGTTGCCACATTGGGGAATGATACATCCCACGGTGGGGCCAGCACGGGTATCTACGTTAGGGAGCCGATCGAATGGGAAGTAGTGTGTACACCTAGTGGATTGTAGGGCCCCGTGGCGCCTACTTGGTCACCTAGGGGTACGCAGGTACTAATTAGTAAAATTTATAAGTCCTTGGGTGGGATCAACCTTTAAGTTAGGAACGACTGGTGTGGTGCAGTTTAGTAATTTACCTTAGGGAGGGTAGATGCGTCTTTATCCTTTATCTTCGTTTAGTTGACTGCTTAGGGTAGCCATTCATCCCTATATGTTACCGTATATCAGTTTATGTCTTCTCTGGTTACTTTAACGATTGTATTGTTAAAGTTATAGGACTCGCTCAGACTTATGTCTGACCCTGTTGTTTTTATCTTTTTCCCAACCCTCAGGTCCTACGGTGGATCCTAGCAGTAGTGGAGCTTGATCGGATTGCTGTTCCAGTCTTTAGGAGCTTGGATAGATGTAAAGCTCCAGTTATCCAGTTATCTTTTCTTTTGTTTGGCTATTGTATGAGAGTGGGATTATGTACTTCTTTATTTTGATGGATATTGTACTTGACCTTTATTGTGGTTTTATGATGTAACCAGACATGTTTTACTTCCGCTGTTATGAGATGATGTTTTAAAATTTCAAGTACTATTTATATCTGTCTTGTTGTAATTTTTCTGTTCTATATTCACTAAAATACTCCACCGATGCTATGGCATTCCCTTAGTGAGTGATCATAGCGGGAGTGGGGTGTTACACGTGGTATCAGAGCTTAAGGTTACCAGAACAGATAAAATTTTTGAGAAAAACTACTTTCTAAGAGTATTTTCGAAGAAAGTATTTTTAAAAGCATGTCTTCTAAGAGAAAAAGTTTTTGAAAAAGAAAAGCATAATCCCCAATAGCCATATCTTTATCTTTCGGAATCTCCTTTTTGAATCTTTCCTCTTTCGTTTCAGCATGGCTGAAGATCTTAACATCCCGGAGGGTTTAGTTATACCACTATGGTATAGGAGGTTGCAAGAGGCTAGGGCCGCGGCTGCGGGTCCGGCCAATGCTACTACACCAGAGACAACCGCTCCTCCTCCTCAGCCTAGAGTGGATAATTTTGCTAAGGTTTGCAAGGAGTTCAAGGCTATAGGAGGAAAACCTTTTCTTGGTTCAGAGACTTTCGTAGAGGCTAGAGATTGGCTTAAGGAAGTGGAAGAGTTGCTAGATATCTTTGAAGTGGAAGAGGGAAAGAAAGTCAAGTTGGCGGCTTGGTTAATGAAGGGAGAGGCCTCATTCTGGTGGGAGGTCACTAATGGAGAACGCCCTGTTGACTCTTGGGCAGATTTTAAGCAAAGGTTTGGGGCTAAGTTTCTCTCAAGGGCGGAAGAGAATCTGTTTATGGAGAAGTTCTTGAATTTGAAGCAAGGGAATCTCACGGTGAAAGAATATGTCAACAAATTCAATCAATTAGCAAGGTTTGGCATAGAGTTGGTGAATACACCGGAGAAGAAGGCTTTGAGGTTCGTTAGAGGCTTGAACGAACCATTGCAAGGAATAGCTATGACTCACATTCCTATGGGGGCCACTTTTGAGAAGCTTGTCTACATGGCACTTATGCATGAGGATGATAAGAATTCTAAGGCACCAGAGAAAAAGGGGGATCAGAAGAAACCGCAACAGCAACAACAAGGCAAGGGCGGAAAAGGCAATGGTGACAAAAAGAAGACGAAGAAGAAGTGCTTCAATTGTGGAACACCAGGACACCTCAGTAAGGATTGTCGCAAAAAGAAGAAGACCGGTTGCTTTCATTGTGGTGAAGCAGGGCATCTTGTGAAAAACTGCCCAAAGAAGGGGCAGAAGACGGGGTCTACCTCAGGAGGCCAGGTGCAAGCTCTTATAGCACCACCTCAGTCAGGGGGGCAAGTTCAGGTTCTCTCAGTTCCACCGATTCAGCAGAGAGGTAGAACTATTTCCGTTGAAAGTCTGGTTTTTCTGTTTGATCATCCAGTTCGTACTTTGTTTGACTCTGGCGCATCGCATTCTTTTATCTCATCATCGTTAGTTGAGTCACTGCACTTAGACACCAGTCTAGTTGATGATCCCTTGGTTGTCTCAAACCCAATTGGGGGCTCCATATATCTGTCTATGATATGTTTGGGTTTGAAGATTTCTATACTTAGCGTTGAGTTTAGATGTGATGCTTTTGTATTGGGCTTCACGGGCTATGGGTTGATCTTGGGCATGGACTGGTTATCCAGTAATGGTGCCGTTCTTGATTGCGAAAGGAGAGTTGTCAGGCTCATGACCCGCTTGGGTAACACTCTCGAGATCTCTTGCAATCCCATGGAATCTGTTTTGCTAAGTTATCTTGAATCGCTCGATGCTTCGGTCGAAAGTTTGTGTTCTGTCAGAGTAGTCCGGGAATATCCGGATGTGTTTGAAGAAGTAAAGGGTTTGCCTCCGAAGCGGGAGATAGATTTCCGAATTTATTTGGTGGATAATGCCAAACCAGTGTCTTTGCCAGTACGCCACATGGCTCCTCGTGAGAGAAGAGAACTTCATAAGCAAGTAGGGGAGTTGCTTGAGAAGGGGTTCATAAGGCGAAGTATATCGGAGTGGGGAGCTCCAGTAGTGTTTGCCACGAAGGCGGATGGGTCCCTCAGACTTTGTGTGGATTATAGGGAACTTAATAAGCTCACGAAGAAGAATAGACACCCATTACCGAGGATAGATGATCTCTTTGATCAGTTGGTTGGTGCGTCAGTATTTTCGCAGATGGACTTAGCTACAGGGTTTCATCAGTTAAGAGTGGCGGAGGACAGTATAGAGAAGACTGCTTTCCGGACTCCGGATGGTTTTTATGAGTGGCTAGTGATGCCATTTGGGTTGACAAACGCCCCCGCATACTTTGTTGATCTCATGAGTAGAGTGTTCAGAGAGTATCTGAATAAGTTTGTAGTAGTTTTTGTGGATGACATCTTGGTCTTTTCCAAGAATGAAGAAGAGCATGCCTTACATCTCAAGGAAGTGTTGGAGACTCTTCGAGCGCATAGTCTTAAAGCTAAATTCTCTAAATGCCATTTTTGGAGAAGAGAAGTGCGATTCTTAGGGCATGTGGTCTCTAAGGAAGGGGTAGCTGTGGATCCCGCAAAGATAGTATCTATCCAGGATTGGAAAGTTCCTAGAAATGCTACCGAGGTAAGAAGTTTCTTGGGGTTGGCAGGATATTATAGGAAGTTCATCAAAGACTTCGCGAAGATATCAGCCCCATTAACCCGCTTGACGAAGAAGAATCTGGTTTTCTCATGGGATGTAGATTGTGATGATGCTTTCCGACGGTTAAAGAGAGCTTTGACCACCGCTCCAGTTTTAGTGCTTCCAGATGGGAGTAAGCCGTTTGTTGTTTATACCGATGCTTGTGGAACAGGATTAGGCGCAGTCTTGATGCAGGAGGGAAGGGTAATAGCCTATGGAGGGAGACAATTGAGAGTGCATGAGAAGAATTACCCTACCCATGATCTAGAGTTGGCCGCGATTGTTTTCGCACTTAAGTCTTGGCGCCATTATCTTCTTGGTGAGAGATTCGAGTTGTTCACCGACCATAAATCATTGAAGTACTTATTCTCTCAGAAGGATTTAAACTTAAGACAGCAAAGGTGGATGGAGTTCTTAGCATCCTATGATTTCGAGATAGCGTATACCCCTGGTAAGGGTAACGTGGTGGCAGACGCCTTAAGTAGAAAAAGGCTATCTTTGAGTCCATTGTTCGTGGAACGACGAAGCTTGGAGTTTCTTTCTTTGTTTGACTTCAGACCTTCTGTTGATTTTGTACCTGGTTTGTTGGCATCCTTGGAGGTTAGACCTACTCTTTTGAGACGGATTGGCGAGGCTCAGCGAGACGACCCACAGTTGGTTGTGTTGGTAGAGAAGCTTATAAGAGGGGAGTCGTCCAGCCATTTGGGTAGATACACCATAGATGATAAGGGATGGTTGCATAGAGACGGTAGACTTTGTGTACCGCAAGATGAGGGTTTGAAGAAGGCTATTTTGGATGATGCACATCGTTCAAGAATGACTATTCATCCCGGTGGAGACAAAATGTACCAAGACATGAAGAGAGTTTTCTTCTGGGCCGGTATGAAGAAAGATGTGGCCGAGTATGTGGCTAGATGCTTAGTGTGCCAACAAGTTAAAGTGGAGCAAAGGAAACCCGGTGGGTTGCTACACCCATTGGAAGTTCCACAGTGGAAGTGGGATAGTGTCTCGATGGATTTCATCGACGGGTTACCGAGATCGAGGAAGGGCAATACGGGAATTTGGGTTGTGGTAGACAGACTTACCAAGAGTGCCCATTTTATACCCGTAAAGAGTAAGAGGACCGCTCCATGGCTTGCTTCAGTCTATGTTAGAGAGATTGTTAGATTGCATGGCGTACCATCCAGCATTGTGAGTGATCGAGATCCTATTTTCACTAGTGAGTTTTGGAGAAGTTTGCAAGAGGCGGTAGGGACTCAGTTGTGTTTGAGCACCGCATATCATCCTCAGACGGACGGTCAGACCGAGAGGGTGAACCGTATCTTAGAAGATCTTTTGAGGCTTTGTATCTTGGATTTTGGAGGTACATGGGAAGAACATCTTCCTTTGGTGGAGTTCGCATATAATAACAGCTTTCAGTCCAGTATTGGTATGGCTCCTTTCGAAGCTCTTTATGGAAGGCCTTGTCGATCTCCTACATGTTGGTGGGAATCTACGGATAAGATCTTGCTTGGGCCGGATATGGTTAGAGAGACTTCAGAGAAGATTGATTTAATTCGAAAAAGGATGAAAGCAGCGCAAGATAGACAGAAATCTTATGCGGATCGGAGAAGGACGGATCTTGAGTTTGAGGTTGGGGACATGGTTTTTGTCAAAGTATCTCCATTGAGAAATGTTGTTCGCTTTGGGTCCGTAGGGAAGTTAGCACCGAGATTTGTTGGGCCGTTTCCTATTAAGGAAAGGATTGGACGGATGGCATATAGGGTGGAGATGCCCGACAGACTTAGTGGTGTTCATGATGTATTCCATGTATCACATTTGAGGAAGTGCTTACATGAGACCGCGGAGGTGGTAGAGCCGAGCTTGCTTAGAGATGTAGAGGTAGAGCGTGATGCGACGATTCGACGAGCTCCTACTCGCATCCTTGGGTCAGAAACTAGGAAGTTGAGGAACAGAGAAGTTCAGCTAGTTAAAGTGCAATGGGGAGATGACGAAAGCAATGCTACTTGGGAGACGGAAGCAAAGATGCGTTCTTTGTATCCATTTCTTTTTGAGAGTATGTCTTTTAACTTCTCCTTTATTGCTTGTCTAGTACTTATCTTATCTTTAGTATATCCTCTCGCTAATACCTATGACCTTTAGATAGGGTAAAACCTATGGTTGAAACATGTGTTTGAAACATGTTATGGTTGATGGATGCATATGGATGCAATTGTTTGCTAGTGGTTGCTCGTGGATGCATATACACACACATTAGGCACTAGATCGGCTCAGTCACTTCATGTTGCATATTGCATAAATGGATGTGGTAGTTAGATTGATGGATGTATCATGGCTGTGTTATCATATGGATGATGCATTTTTGTGTATGGTTGTGCACGCATGTAGAAATTTGTATGTGTCAATAGGGTTTCGCATACATATTGGATGCATGGCACTATCATGGTTTGCATTAAGGAGGTTTACTGTATCAGTAACCGCCTGATTTTCGCATTAGGTAAGTACATATACACACACTTTTGCATATATCCATCCAGCATTTAGAATCTTGTAAGGACAATGATTGCTCGTGGATGATGCTTTGAGTAGATGGATGATTGGATGGTAGGATACGTTCTTCCTAACTTGAAGATTTCGGGGACGAAATCCTTTAAGGAGGGGAGAATGTAACAACCCGTATTTTCAATAACCTGTAATAACATAAATCGAGGCAGAATTTAATTCTAAAATGGGAATCAAGGGAAACGGGCTATGCCATTGTGTTCGTCTCGGAAAAATACGCGAAATAGAGTCCGAGTTTTCGAAAATCGGAGTCCGTATGACCAAGATATGGCCTCGCGAAGTTTCACGAAAATTCCCAAATTAAAGTATACTTAATTAAGTGAAATGGGTTGTGTAGATATATATATATATATATATATATATTGATATATATATATATATATATATAATTGAAAATTTAATAAATAAATATGCAAAAATGCTCAAAACAGCGAATTGGGAGAGGGGAATAACCGAACCGGCCGATTTTTGAAGTCGACCCGAGCCCGCTGGGTCGACTAGGGGTTAATCCAGGGTGTTTGGCTGTCAACCCGTGGGTCGATTCGCTCAAGTGCAGATTTTGCATTTGAATGGTTCTCATGGTCCATCTTTAATCTAAAGGCCCTAGATGGTTCCTACACTTGACTTCTTCCCCAAGACATGCTTTGATGGCTTGGATTGAATCTAGGGTTAATCCTATGGCCTAAAACACTTGCCTAATCTATAAATAAGACCCTAACCTACCCTAATTCATTCATAATTAAACCTAGTGACTAAACTATGGCAAAATGCTAGCTCTCATGGCCTCCACTAATTTTATGAAGAGGGTTGCATACTAATCACTCTCTAATCAACTTCTAATCCCTTCTTAGCATCTTAATCTTCTTCATTTGGTGTTCAAAGTTGCTAGTTGTGAGTTTCTATCACTTTGATGATCTTTTGGTAAACTAATTAGATGAGATGTGATGAGATTTATGGTTTTGTATGTGGGTTAATGAGCTTTGAATCATATGATATGATGTTAGCATTAATCTTATGTTTATGCATGTTGAGTATGTAAGCTTATGCAAGTTTAATATGATGTATGTTATGTTTGCATGATGCTAAATATGCAAGTTGTGGGCTATGTAATCATATGCATGTTATGCAAGTTCATGGTAATATGCTATGCAAGTTACATGTTTGTTAATATGCAAGTTACATGTTTGTTAATATGCAAGTTACATGTATGTAAATATGCAAGTTACATGTTTGTTAATATGCAAGTTACATGTTTGTTAATATGCAAGTTACATGTATGTAAATATGCAAGTTACATGTTTCTTTATATGCAAGTTACATGTTTGTTAATATGCGAGTTACATGTATGTAAATATGCAAGTTACATGTTTATTAATATGCAAGTTCATGATGACACATTATGCAAGTCTATAAGCTAATATGCAAGTTTGTTATGCAAAATGAATATGTAAGTTATGTGACATATTATATGCAAGTTATGTGACATGTTATGCAAGTTCATATGCAAGTTATGTGTTTGTTAATATGCAAGATGGCACCTTTGAAACATGTTCATTCATATGCAAGTTGACACCTTTTATATGTGTTATATCATGAACGAAATTACGTGGGAACGATGGGGTAATTAAATGCATAAGTTAATAAGATTGTGTGAAATTAATATAATTATGCATAACACAAAATAAATAAACATAGTATGGGAATTTGCCTATTTGGTTAGGTGTACCCATACTATGTGTTGGGAATTTACCTATTGAGTTAGGTCTACCCCATGGGAATTTACCTATTAAGTTAGGTCTACCCATGTTAAGAAAACTTGATTAATTAGGGATAATTAATATAAAATTATGAGGGTGATTAATTAGGTGTAATTAATTGACTAAGACACGAGGTTGGACTCAGTTGTAGCGTAAAACTGCCCGGACCCAACCGGCTTAACCAGTTGCTACAAATGTTAGCCCAATGTGAGAGGTCTTAGGCACAAACTAAATACGTAATTAATGTAAAGACACGAGGTTAGACTCTGTTATGACATAAGGCTGCCCGGACCCAACCGGCTTAACCAGCGGTCATAAAAGACAGTCTAATGTGAGAGGTCTTTACAAAGGTTACGTTCTTAATTAATTAATTAAGAAACACTTAACCACATTAGCATGTAGAGGGACATGAGGGGTTAAGTGGGTGCCTCGGGTGGCATGAGAAAATCTAGTGGTTGCCTTGGGTGGCAATAGAAAATACGATTAGAATACTTAACCAAAATAGAACATGTAATTAAAACATGATTAAAGGGTTAAGTGGGATATACTAGAAAAAGGGACAAGCTTAGGTGGGTAGCTTGTGGAGGCCCATTTCAACCAGTAACCCATACGTATCTTTGTGGGCTCGACCCATGTCGAGGACGGGACACGCATACTGGGCTTGACTGTAAGAGGCAAACGGGTTAGCGGTGGCAACGCAAGTCCAACGGGCTTCATATGCGTGAGTGGGCCCGGGCTGGTAGGTAAGCCGTTGTTGCATCGAGTAGATATAAGCCGTGCACCTTTAGTTTCATCAGGTTGCCACATTGGGGAATGATACATCCCACGGTGGGGCCAGCACGGGTATCTACGTTAGGGAGCCGATCGAATGGGAAGTAGTGTGTACACCTAGTGGATTGTAGGGCCCCGTGGCGCCTACTTGGTCACCTAGGGGTACGCAGGTACTAATTAGTAAAATTTATAAGTCCTTGGGTGGGATCAACCTTTAAGTTAGGAACGACTGGTGTGGTGCAGTTTAGTAATTTACCTTAGGGAGGGTAGATGCGTCTTTATCCTTTATCTTCGTTTAGTTGACTGCTTAGGGTAGCCATTCATCCCTATATGTTACCGTATATCAGTTTATGTCTTCTCTGGTTACTTTAACGATTGTATTGTTAAAGTTATAGGACTCGCTCAGACTTATGTCTGACCCTGTTGTTTTTATCTTTTTCCCAACCCTCAGGTCCTACGGTGGATCCTAGCAGTAGTGGAGCTTGATCGGATTGCTGTTCCAGTCTTTAGGAGCTTGGATAGATGTAAAGCTCCAGTTATCCAGTTATCTTTTCTTTTGTTTGGCTATTGTATGAGAGTGGGATTATGTACTTCTTTATTTTGATGGATATTGTACTTGACCTTTATTGTGGTTTTATGATGTAACCAGACATGTTTTACTTCCGCTGTTATGAGATGATGTTTTAAAATTTCAAGTACTATTTATATCTGTCTTGTTGTAATTTTTCTGTTCTATATTCACTAAAATACTCCACCGATGCTATGGCATTCCCTTAGTGAGTGATCATAGCGGGAGTGGGGTGTTACAGTTCCCAAGGAACCTCACTTCTTCTCTCCAAAAGTGGCATTTGGAGAATTTGGCTTTTAGTTGATGGATTCGCAGAGTTTCCATGATTGCCCTTAAGTGATGAGCATGTTCCTCTTCATTCTTTGAGAAGATAAGGACATCGTCTACGAAGACCACTACGAATTTATTAAGGAAATCTCTGAATACCCTACTCATCAGGTCCACGAAGTAAGCAGGTGCATTTGTCAAGCCGAATGGCATGACAAGCCATTCAAAGAAGCCGTCTGGGGTTCTGAATGCCGTTTTATCGATACTATCTTCAGCCACCCTTAGCTGATGAAAACCGGTCGCTAAATCGAGTTAGGAGAAAACAGATGCTCCTACAAGCTGATCAAACAAATCGTCAATTCTGGGGAGAGGGTGCCTATTCTTTTTCGTTAGCTTGTTGAGCTCCCTATAGTCAACACATAGACGGAGTGAACCATCCGCCTTTGTAGCGAACACCACTGGAGCGCCCCATTCTGAAATGCTGCTCCTAATGAACCCCTTCTCTAGAAGCTCTTTAATCTATTTACTGAGCTCTTTTCTTTCCCGTGGAGCCATGTGTCTAACGGTCAACGCAACGGGCTTTGCATTATCTACAAGGTATATGCGGAAGTCTATCTCCCGCTTCGGAGGCAAGCCCTTCACCTCTTCGAAGACATTCAGATATTCCCGGACCACCCTAACTGATTGCAAATTTTCAACAGAGGCATCTAGCGATTCAAGGTAACTAAGCATAACCGCATACGAGGGATTACAAGCAATTTCCAAAGTATTACCGAGCTGGGATAGGAGCCTAACAACCCTTTTCTCACAATCAAGGATGGCCCCATTACTGGATAGCCAATCCATGCCCAAAATCAAACCATATCCCGAAAAGCCCAAAACAAAGGCACTACATTTAAATTCTACGCTTAGAATAGAAATTTTCAATCCCAAATAGATCATAGACAAATGAGCTAGGCCCCCAATTGGGTTTGAAACAATTAAGGGGTCCTCTACCATACTAGTTTTTAGGTGCAGAGATTCTACTAAAGCAGACGAGATAAAGGAGTGCGACGCGCCAGAATCAAATAAAGTGCGAACGGGGTGATCATAAAGATAAACTACACTTTCTACAGAAGTATTTATACCTCGCTATTGCAGAGGTGGCGCTTCTAGCACATGAACTTGTGCCCTTGAGGTGGATCCAGCCCTCTGCCCCTGTCCTCGTTTCTTTGGGCAGTCCTTAGCCCTGTGGCCTGTCTCACCGCAAGAAAAGCACCCACCATTCTCCTTGGCCTTCTTTTTCCGGCAATCTTTCACTAAGTGCCCCACTTTGCCACAGAAATTACACTTCCTCTTCTCTTTGTTGCCTTTCCCGCCCTTCTTAAAGTCTGTCTTCTTAGGCTGCAAACCCTCTTTCTTCCCTTGAGAGCTTTCTGCCTTTGTTTCCTTCTTGCCCTTATCCTCTTCGTTTAGCAATGCCATTTGTACCAATCTTTCATACGTGGCTCCCATGGGTATATGGGTCATGGCCAAACTGTGTAATGGCTCATTCAACCCTTTGACGAAACGGAGAGCCTTCTTGTGCGGGGTGTTGACTAGGTCCAGCCCAAACCTAGCCAGCTCATCGAACTGATTAACATACTCTTTGACTGTCTTGTTCCCTTGCTTAAGAAATAAGAATTTTTCCAACTGCAAACTCCTTTCCGCATCTGAGAGAAATTTAGCCTCCAACCTTGTCCTAAAGTCCTCCCATGTATCCACTGGTCTTTCTGCATTAGTGACTTCCCACCAGTAGGAAGCCTCGCCCTTTAGTAGCCAAACTGCCAGTTGTACTTTCTGCCTATCTTCTACCTCAAAGATGATGAATAAGTCCTCGGTTTCTTTCAGCCAATTTCTAGCTGCCACGAAGGACTCAGCTCCATGAAAATCCTTTCCTCCCATAGCTTTAAAATCTTTACATATCTTAGCAAATGTGTTTCCCCGCGGAGGAGGTGGAGGAAGAGGTGCCGCTGCAGCTGGATGATTTCCTGCAGCTGGGGGAGGAGGAACGGTAGGACCTGGCTGAGTGGCCCTTGCTTCTAAGAACAGTCTAAACCAACCAGGTATTGGTACACCCTCTGGCAAGTTAAGTTCTTCGGACATGCTGAAACGAAAAGGACAGATTCAAAACGAAGGATAAGAGATAGTACCTATGGCTTTGGGGGGGGGACTTTGCCTTTTTAAAATAAAATAATATTTTTCTTTTAAAAATGCTTCTTTAAATTTCCTTTTTGAAAATAAATTTTCAAAACTTTTTATCTTATCTGGTAAACCTATGCTCTGATACCAAGTGAAACACCCCACCTCTGTTAGGGTCACTCTCAAAGGGAATGCCCTAATTTCGGTGGAGGTTTATAAGTATAAGTCACAGATATACAAGACAGAATATAAGAACACATATTTTTGAACAGC
This sequence comes from Allium sativum, assembly GCA_030737875.1. Lineage (NCBI taxonomy): Eukaryota > Viridiplantae > Streptophyta > Magnoliopsida > Asparagales > Amaryllidaceae > Allium > Allium sativum. The sequence goes on along the minus strand of CM060912.1, from coordinate 279,766,030 downwards.
GGAAAAACAACAACTTTTATTTCATAAAAGATATGTGTTACAACAACATACCATAATTGTCTTACAATACTTCCAAAAACATAACATCTTCATAACTGTCTTGATTACATTATTTAAAGAAGCATAAAGAAAACATAAGTAAACTGCAAAAGTCCCATAGTTGTTGTCCAAAGCCATAGTCCAAAACGAAAAGATCCAAGCAATACATTCTTTCTCTTCAAGCTGGATATGAAGACTGGTCAAGCTGCGGTATTCCCTCCCTGTGGACCTGGGGGGGGAACGGAAGAAAAGAAGACGAAAGAAAAGTAGAGTCAGACATAAAGCCTGAGTAAGTCTAGGACTATTCAGTCTATGAATAAAGAACTGGGTATGATAGGTATAAACTAGAAATGGGAAAGCATCATATAATTAGTTAAGTTGTCTAGGGTCGAATATACTATCGTACCCCATATTAATCTCTGTACCCATATAAACTAGTTCCCAACAGGCACCCCATAATCAGGGTGAAGTGATCCATTTTATGATGATCGGCTCCTACTCGTATAGTTACATGTGTCTTACGGCCCCCGATGTTGTAGTTACCTATGCTGGTCCCACCATGGGGTGTATCAAGTCCCATGGCGGCGGTCCGACACAATCCTAGAATGCACAGGTATGCTACTGGTGCCCAGTGCCTTATTTTTCTACGACGGAGTGAGTGCACGCCCACACCCCGTTAGAACATACACTGCTGCACCACCGCCGTCGATTTGACCTCTTACAGTCAGCCCAGTAATCGTGCCCCACCCTGCCTAGTTTCAGGGTATCATGATACCTTATAGGGTTACTGCTGAAAAGGGTCCCCCGCTACTAGGTTTTCTATTTCTAGCCAACATTCTAATTTGGTTAAGTGTTTTGTAAACCTAACCCCCAATCAGTCTGTTTAGTTTAGCATGTTCCATTTTGATTAAGTATTAATATAATTTACTTAATCCTATCAATCCCGACTCAGCCTTAATTGTCTTATTAAAGCCTTGACCTCTCACATTAGACAGGTATTGTTGTGGCTGCCTGTTGCCGGTTGGGTCCGGGCAGTCTTACGCCACAACTCAGTCTAACCTCGGGTCCTTATTGGGCTCCATGTTTAACCACCCACATTGGATAGGTATTGTTGTGACTACTGGACAGCCGGGCGGTTCCGGGCAGGTTTACATCACAACTCAATCCAACCTCGGGTTAAACACATCGTATTTTCTACATTTACATATGTCGTCTTTCTTCTTTTTATATGCAAATATTTGCGGCCCATTATTCAAAAATCAATTTAAACTAATGGTGTAAAGGCTTACACCAATCATGGGCCCAACCCATTCTTGAATTTGGGCCCCTCTACTTTTATATTTTCATTTATTAATTAATTTGGCCCAACGCTATTTCCCCCGTTTTATACGTTCGTTTATTATAATATATGTTGGGCTTAGCCTTTTAAGCCCAACTTAGCCACGTGAAAAAGGGGAGGCTTAAAACGTGATTATATACACAAAAAGGGGAATGTGAACGCATGAACTTGCAACATAACGTTGGAACTACAAAATAGAAACTGGTATACTTGCATTGTGGTAACATATACTTTGGTCATAAAGCATAAGTGACATAAACCATGTAAACTTGTAGTTAAGTTAAGAATCTAACTAAATTAGATATCATTATTGACACATAGTCTTAACTACAACATAAACCTATTTTTACTTAGGCATAATGTCAAACATAAGCAAATCATGTTTATAAAATTACTATATGTTCACAAAGGTGCTTACTTTTGTTACTAATACAAAAGTATAGTTCAACTAGAATTATTCCAACTTAATCATGATTTTTAATCTATTCATATAATCATGGCACAAATATACCCAAACATGAAATGATGGTTTTTGATCTGTTCATGTAATCATGGCATAAATATTCCTAAACATGAAATCATCGTTTTTACTTTATTCATGCAAACTTGCAATTGGAATGTAAATCTAACTTAGCTATTATCATATAATTCTTGTTAACAATATAGGCCTAACATGTTTTTCAATTAGGCATAATACCAAACATAACCTAGTCATATTCATAAAATCAACATAAGTTCACAAAGAGGCTTACTTTTGTTTCTAATACAAAGGTATGGTTTTATACATAGATCATGATGCCAATTCCAACATAATTTCATATGTATCATAATACCCCAAATTTGATCCAATTACACACAAAGTGATTTTGTACAAAAATATACATTATGTTGGCATAGTAGCAAAACCACATACTTGCATGAATCTCAATTAAACAACCACAAACATGAATTACATACTTGCGAATATCCAATCGTATACTTGCATGAATCTCAATTAAACTAGCGCTAACATGTAGTTTTTATCATGAATTACATACTTGCGAATATCTAATCGTTATATCACAACATTCCAAATCGATTAGAATCATAGCAACGCACAAATATGAATTACTATCGCCACAAATCAAGTGTAATTCTCATTTTACACAAATCAGACACAGTTATTTAATTCATACCGGAATAGTACTCTACTTACAATCGTGTGACGAATTCTTCAATTCAGGAATCTGAATTCTGGATTTGGAGATGCTATTCCTTTGATGTAGGCATTGATTTGATTTGTTTACGTTTAACTTGTAGTTGCTTTATGCTTTAGAGTTTGTCTCCTAATCGTCTCTCAAATTGGTGGCTACTCCTAGTCGTTCCTCAGCAGCATGATGGCCTCATTCTTATTTTTGAATGAATAGATTAGGTAGAGTCTAGGGTCATTTTTATAGAGTATATGAACTGATTAGGGCCATCGATGTAGCTTGGGTTAATCGTAGCCATTCATTCGAAAGAGAGACCAATCAGGAGCTGACACCTAGCCCTAGTGACAAGGCAAGGCTCAGAAAATCGACTAAACACAGACCTGGCCAGCCAGGGTGGGCTGGGTTCGACCTGGCTCTGGGGCCAGGTCGACAGCCCTGTCGACAGCCCTGTCGACCTGGCTAGCCCAGGTCGACTTGGCTCTGGGGCCAGGTCGACAGCCCTGTCGACCTGGCTAGCCCAGGTCGACTGCCAAGTCGACCTGGGTGCCTTAGGCGGGAATTTTCCCGCCCTGGCCAATTGGGCCCGATTTTGAATTTTAAACTTGTTTTCTGAGCTGTTTTCGTCTGTTTGAATTTTAACCTAAATTCTGAAACTTCCGGAGGCCATATCTTCTTCATACGGACTCCGTTTTTCGAAAACTCGGACTCTATTTCGCGTATTTTTCCGAGACGAACACAACGGCGTATCCCATTTCCCTTAATTCTTTGATTTGAAATTAATTATACTTTAATTTGTGAATTTCACGGTTATAGAATTCATGGGGTGTTACAGAACAGGTCTTGGAGAGATGAGAGTATACAAACGGGGCTCAATCTCCCTTATTATCCAAAGAGGGAGCCCTTGCTACCCAGGGACTTAGACGAGTCTAACCCATTGATTAATTTTTAAGAACTTGAATTTGTAAAAGTTTTTGCAAAAGAGTTTGTGGTGTTTTCACGTTTTAATCTTAAAAGTATTTTTGTTGTTTGAGGAAAATATGTAAAGAACATATTTAGTGCATGTTGGGTTTTAAAGTAAAGTGGGGTATATATTTTGTAAAACAATGATTACTTGTTTTAAAAAGAATTCTCTCATGAAAAAGTTGCATTTTGAAAAAGAAGTTTTAAATCTCTATTCTGTTAATAATAAATTTTGATTATTGATTTATAAAGAAATTTTGTTGGGAGGACAAAATAAGTTGTAGAGAGTAAGAATAGAGTAGATTTTTGTACCTTGTAGAAAGCAAAATATAAGGTGTAGAGAGTAACAATAAATTTACACCGAACGACTGTTGTTCCTAGCTAAATACCCCTTCCGGACACAATGGGATATGTCCCTTATGACAATTCGACTATTTCGATCAGTTTTTATCGAAATCAAAATATAAATCAATATAAATTGAATTTGAACGTAAATTTTAATTTACAGGGGCCACATACTGACTCCGAAAATTACAAAAAAATAAATCTAGCTATGTTTTGATGATACGGTCCTAACAAAATTAATTTCGTCGAATTTCGAGACATGGCCCTTTTTGGTCAATTAAATTTAAACAAATTTACCAAACACGTTTAAATTTACCATGCTCACATATTAATACCAAAAATTATGAAAATTGGAATATAACAATAATTTGACATTCTGAATCCAACAAAAGTGGTTTCATTGAAAACTGAGGTCGTTTGAAGAATGGCTATTTTTAAGGGCTATATATTATTAAAAATATATATAAATTCCATAGCGACTATTCTGAATTTTAAACTGGACATAACTTTCAATTTATATTACGAAATCTCGATTTTTCACATTCGTTAGAAAGATATAATTAAACATATTCAAATTTTTCTGGTTTTACTAAAGTCCAATTTATTTTGAATTCTATACATTCAATTGAAATTAGAAATCGAATTTCAAACAACAACGACATTCCGGGCTCGTTTTATAATTAAAATAAATTTATATGTTCTAACTTCGATTAAAATAAATTTTTAGTTGTTATTATTTAAATTAAATCATTTTAAATACCCAAAATCCATTAAAATAGCTAAAATAAATTTTTTAAATTGTTCTGAAAATCCGGGTTGTTACAGGTCCATCTTAGTTCAAGTTAGCTACATGGAATCTTATGCTCGAACTTGCTGATTTGGCTAAGCCGCTCCTTCCATCTACCTCATGGGCTATCTTCTCTCAACATTGATGGGATTTCCAACTTGCAGATGTTTCAGAATGAGACGGACTACCAGCTTTTGGTTATGCCTATATTGTCACTTCGTAGTTTCTGTCGGGTGATGGATTTCAGTTGGGTAGACTAGACGTGATGTATGCAGTAGGCTCCGGCAGTGTACACTACGAAGTTAAGTGTTTTTGACACTAAATGATGTAAAAACACTATTCATGGAATGGAAGTATGTATGCAGTCTTGTCTGTACTATATTATTTTTCCAGCACTTATTTATCACTCCCTGCGTGGAGTATAAAATGTAATATAGTAGTCTAGTATGTTAGCTAGCTCATGCACTCTAATCTTGTATGGAGACTATGGACGACCCACATTTAATGTCGTAAACGGTGGACGATCCACCATAAAAACCGAACGGTAGAAGATTGACGACCACCAATCTCCTGTTATATTTGTATTTATTGTTAGTATTAATAAAAGTGTTTGCGGTCACTTTAAAAACCGTATAGCTTTGCCAAAAAGTATATTGGAAGAAGAAGTGGAAAAATTCAAGATTCATTTTCTGATGTTAATTCTCAACTTATTTGTTGAGTCAAGAAATTTAAATTCAAAAAAAATATGCTTTTATTTATGAAAATCATGAGTTGAAAATAGTATTAAGATGATAGAATTAGAAAATTCTGGTTTAAAGACAAAATTATTAGGGATTACTAAAAATGTTTCAAATTTTAATAAAGGAAGAAAATTTTTATCTAAAATTTTTGAACATTCTGGATCCACTTCAAATAAAAATGGACTAGGATATAAAAACAAACTTAAAACCTCATCATCCAAAAATTTGAAAAAGGTTTTCATACCTAGTACCTAAAATTTAAAAAAGAAAAGTGATTTGTAAAACAATTAATATATAGGTTCCTTAAACTAACAATAAGTTGATTAGTAATAAATTTATTAAAATATTTTTAGAAATTGTACATAATAATAAAGATTATTGTTTGACACTTTTCTATGAACTAGAAAAGCACATACTATGTAATAATTACTACAAGCGCATAGGTCCGTAGCATGCGGGTCGAACACAGAAGGAAAATTAAAATTTATTACTTATGTAATTTCGCAGGCAAGTTAGACAATGTTAGAGGATGGGATTTAAATAAAATTGAAATTGCAAAATGGTTCATAACAAATCTAATTGAACCGATAACCAAATTACAATTATTAATAAAACAAAAGAGAAAAGAAAGTAAACTACAATTGAATTCACTACCGATTCGAATATATATTAAATTCAATATTTAAATAACAAAACAAAATACTAAAATTAAAAATTACATAATAGAAATAAAACAATAAAAATTAAAATTAGGATTATCATTGAATCTAATCGGAATGTCAATCACTAATAAGAAAAGAAAATGTAATAGCAATTTATGCTCTATCAAATTTAATTGAATAGATAGCACAAACTACCATGATATATAGAAATGCAGAAATAAAATAAAAGCATTTATTAAGGAGAAGAAGAAAAGAATGTTACAGTAAATGGTACATAAGTTTACAATGAATACAATGGGCATTTATATGGGATGTGTAGTCTTCTATCTATGTGAATATTAGGACTAAGAAAAATGTATGAAAATACATTCTTTTCAAAGACAATGGATATGATTGGATTCTGATTTGGTGATGATCCTATCAAATCTTCTCTACATGGCAACATAATTAGAATGGTTTCATTTGATTTCCTTGAGAAGAATATGCCCAACTCTTCAAATCTTTATTATTGTATATATTATATATATATATAATATAACGCTTGTCCATATATTATTCAGAGCAAATAAGGCTGTATGTATATATCCATGTTCCTTTCTTCGACAAAAAATAGGGCTTGATAACAAAAAATATTGCAACCATGAAATAAATTCTTAGTTTGCTTGTCATAGTTTGCGAAGTGGTATTCTTATTTCCTTGTGTATGAATAGTTAAATCTATAAGGTCAAGAAGTGCTTAGGCATCCATTTCTTATTCTCTATCTCTATAAATATTAAAATTTATAACTAATTACACATACCTAATTGAAAAGACCAAGGTATACCACCCATGCACTGCCTCGTGGGCATACGCAAGAATTGGGACAGAGTTTGGTGGGTTTGCACACCAACGCTAGATTTACTAGCAATGTTGGATACCCTTGGATTACTATTATTTTTAAACATAAAAATAAGAGAGAGTTACGTGAATTCAACTTAACGCAACTTAGTTTTAAAGACTCGAAAAGTCAATACTTGTACTTTAAGTCCTCCACTAATTAAATAAAGACTACAATTTAGAATAGACTTTGCAACCATCACCTAAGAATCTCCATATATACTGATTACATTATTACCGCTCATAATTCAACTTTTCATTATATTTCTTGTTCGATCTTAGTTGAGAAAAAAATTACCATCAACTTCCCAAAAATTGTTAACTTACTTCATTGTACTTATCTATAATGAGTCGTGTTGCAAAAAAAGCATGTTATTAAGACCTAAAATGCATGATGGTCCTATATAAATGCATGAAAAGGAAAAGGAAAAAAAGAATGCAGTGCAGACTCCCCCCCACACTTGGTCAAAATAATGTCCACATTATAGCACGCTTCCTAAATGTGAAAGATAATAACCAAAGATGAATGAGATGAAAAAAGATTTGTAAAATGAAATGCAGTTTGACAACTATTTTTAAATGCATATTATATGCCAAGTGAGATCTATGATGATGAATAATGTTTTGTGAAAAATGATTTTCCTTTCCTCCTCCCTCCCCCCACACTTGCCTCAGTCGAAAATGATGCATGACAATTTCTTATCTGTTTTGAGAAGTACAATAGGCATGTCAATGAATTCTGAAATCAAAATCCTTCCTGTGAAAATTTTGTTGTGCCAAAGGTTTATACCATTTAGATGAAGATTATCATAATTCCATAAACTTGAGTTTTTAACCGCAATTTCTTTTGACGATATGGACTTAAGATTACCTTCGAGATGTTCCATAGGTTCATTCTCATTATTTAAGAATTTAAGCTCTTATTCGAATAGTTCTTCGAAAGACATAGTGGACACATCTATTGAGAAAAGTGAAGCTTTCTAAGGAGATAAATCGGATGTATCATCTAAAACTGTTTCTGTTATATCGACTTCTCCAATTTCACACTCTTTTGGTTGATGAAAAATATTCAACTCAATGCTTAAGTGCCCAAATGATAGTCGAAGTTGACTGCTCCTATAATTTATGATAGAATTTGTGGTGGCTAAGAAGGGATGACCCAAAATCAATTGAATTTGACTATCAGGATTCAAAGCAGGCTTGTTTTAAGAACTATGATGTTAACAAGGAAAAAGTTATTCAGTTCGAACCAAAACACCTTCAATTATACCAATGGATTTTTAAACAGATCAATCGGCCAGTTGAATCGTTATGTTCATATGTTTCAATTCCCCTAGTCCAAGTTGATGATAAACAGTGTTGGAAAGAAGATTGGCACTTGCACCAAAATCAAGTAGGGCATGCTGATGTGAGTGTTACCCATTTGGCGACCGACTATAGGGCAACCAGGGTCCCTATACTTGATTGATGAAGGATTTGAGAAAACAGAGCAAGTATCCGCAGTCAAGAAGGTAGTTTTAGGAACATTAGTGGCCTGTTTTTGGGTGCATAGTTCTTTCAGACACTTGGCATATTGTGGAATTTGTTCGATGGTGTCTAAGAGTGGAATATTGACATGAATTTGTTTGAAGATTTCAAGAATTTTTTCAAAATTCCCATCTTTCTTCCTATTGTTAAGTCTATGAGGATACGGAGCTACTGGTTTATAGACTCTTTCAGTATTTTGATCATTCGAAGAAGAAGGTTTCGATATGGGAAGTAAAGGAGGTAAAGGTGTAGAAGATGAGTTATTGGGATTGCCAACATTAAAAGAAGAGATGTTGGGATAGTCAACATTTGAAAATGATAGGAGTTTGGAAGGTTCATAAGGGTTGGAATTAGTAGCCATCAGATGAGCGTCAAGCTTTTGAATTTGGGTCGAAATAAAACGATTATCAGGATTGCCGACCTTATTGTCAATTGTTTTTCCGGACCTAATTGTGATGATCGAGTTGACCTAATTATGTTTTTCGTCCTCACATGAGTTCACAGTATGAGAAATATATTTTTAATTCACCACGGGTTGAATAGGAAATTGTAACGACCCGTATATTTTGGCCAACAAATATTTAATTTAATTAATTTATTTATTTTAAATATAATATTTGGAATATAAATGATTTTTTTTAAAACGAAGTTTAAACGTTATATTTTATTTATAATATAAAACGAGCTCGAAATCGCGTGGCAATTCGTAATATTTGGTTTTGAACTTCAACTGAGAATACAGGATTCGATATAAGTCGGATTTTTGTGAAACAAGAAACGTTTGGAACCGTGTTGACTAAAATTTTCATATGAAAGAGAAAAATTCAGATTCCGTGTTATAAATGGTTAGTTATAGCCAAATCAAATTTTTAAATAATCGCTATGGAAATCGTTAATAAACGATAAGGTTTATTAAATAAAATATTAACGGTTTTTATAATTTTTTGGTATGGTTTAACCCGAAATTTTGAATGTTAGGTTTGGAATCCACTTTAGTTTTATTTAGAGTTACACGGTATTTCATTTGAGTATATTCGGTAATATCGATCTATTTTTATCTAATTCAACCGTAAACACTAAGCATGTTTACTAAAAGATTTTTACAAAATGTATAAACCATTTGATTCATAAGAAAGTTTGTAATAACACGTTTTACCAACCTAAGTATATCCAAAGTATGGATTGTTCACTATCATTTTTTATGTTCGCCACCAGATAGTGAAAGATATATCCATTGGTAATTTAGATATCTTAGATCAACATAAAACTTGTACACCATATACTATCAGTTTTTTTCCACTTGGTTCGCAAATCAAATGAAACCCAGGTTACATATATGCATCATACTTGTCCGACAAATAAAAAGTTTGCTATATGTACATGAAATTGGAATATACAATATGAAACTGAAAGTGTTTGTTACAAAGAAAAACCAACGTATTCATATGTCTTTTCCCGAACTAATACAAAACCGAAAGAACCAAACAGTCCATTTTAAATTGCATTGTCAACATGCTTTGTTTTTCAGTGCACTCTGTTCTTCCCGTAAGAAAGAGTAAAACAAACAGATACAAAAAACAGCTGGACAACTAAAGTAAATCACCTAATGAACAGATGAATATATATTCTTACATCAAATCTCTATAGATCTTGAACAGCTAGACAAAACAGTACAATGAACAGATAGAGAAAACAAGTATATATATATATATATATATATATTTATTCATCAAATCTACAGATAAATCTGCATAGCTAAATTTATTCATATGAACAGTCGATTCTATATACAAAATTTTGGGGCTGTGATGCCATACATCAAAGCTTTACAGTACACAAACAACTAAGGGAAATGCATATAGAGTTGTTGTACAACACAGACTAGCATGGACAACAGCTCATTTTAATTGTTGCATGTCTTACTCCTATTTCGGTCCTTCCCTGAAAAAGTGAAACAATCAAATATAAGAAGGAAAAAATGAAGAAAAAAAACCAAGAAACAGCTAAATAATCAATTCAAAAACAGCTACAGAATCCTAGGAAGAAGACAACTAATATATGTACATCTACATAGAATTGAACCAGCTAAATGAAGTAGCAACACAGCAACACCACTAAAATATGCATACATCAATCCTTAATACAAAGAGTAGCCAAGTGAAATCAAATCCAATGTGTATATATTTATACCATCAAGTTTCAGTCAAATCAAAATAGATGATATGTATACTTGTACATATACAGTTGATTCATGTACAAATTCCATGCTGCCATATTTTTAAAATGGAACACAAAATCTATAGTTTTCAAATATTTGGGTGATATAAACAAGTCATAGTCGTACCTCACCTAGTCTATACATACCCACACAGTTCGATCACTGTTCTCTTTGAACAGAGCAACAGTATTGGAAATTAAATACTCAATCCAACAAAATTTTCACCAAAATTCCATCTAATCTATATACACAGATCAACAATATTGAAACCTCATATCAATTCAAAATCCCTGCTAAAAATCCACCACACAGATATCAGTTTTCCATCAACCATCAATACGCAAATCTAAAAAAAATGGGGAAAACCAATGGCCTAAGAACTAGGTAGCCGAACCTGTATAGGATGGACATGGAGTACTATAAATACAGGTATCGCATAAGGGATTTCATCAATTCCAAACGGTTTGAACATTACAGCAAACAAGAGAAAAGAGGAGGGAAAAAATGGTTCAAACCAAAACAGAAAAATACTGGAAACAAAAATCAATTTAAATACTTATCTATGATGTAATTTGGATCCGCATGCTTTGGACAAATTTCCGGATGGATCGGTTCAGGACCGCAGACTTGGGTCGATCAAATTTTCGAATGGAACCTTCGAGTTGGGTTGCGAATGGATCTGGAAGGCGTGGGAGCTGGTCAGCGAGACGGTGGTGACATTAGAGGTTGTAGGGTTTGATTAGGGGCGTCTGAGGTTTCACAGAACAGTCGAAGAGCGGTTGCGTGGAGGAGGGGGGTTGCGAGGCAACGACCTCGGATGTAGTCGAAGCAAAAAGGGGGAAGGGGATCCGATTTGGGCCATTAGGGATTTCATTTTTGGAGGCGGCAGATGGGTGAAAAATGGGAGTGTAAACCGATGGGATAAGGGTTTTGATGAAGGAAACGGATTGGGTTTGGGCCGAATAACAATGGTAAGAGCCCGTTTTAATAAAAAATATAAAACCATGGTTTAAAATTAAATTAGTTAAAATTGTTTATGTGATTTCTCGTGCGTACCTTACCAGATTTAAGCACGGTCTGTTTCGTTGGGACCGTAGAGATGAGATCTTCGAGATGGAGCAGGGTAATCGGGATTGGATGCAATTGGAAATTTTAGTCAAATTAAACGTTAATTTAATTTGACTAAACCAGACTGTTTATCGACGAATTCAAAATCAAAGTGAGTTAAACTCACTTAGTTTTTTCCATTTATATTTTTATATAAATTGGGTTTTTATTTTGTGTGCTCTGCTTGCCAATGGTTGACTATTTGCTAATTATAGATTTATTTGCTGATTTAACTGATGAGATTAAACCGTCGTTTAATTTCAATGAAATACCAAATTGTTATTCTAATGTTTGGTTCCAATAAAGGTAACTTACCTTGTTGGACTGGTTTATAAAATAAACGTGTTTAATGGTTTGAATTGTTTGATCTGTTTGAATGGTTTGATCTGTTGAATTGAATGATCTGGTTTGTGATAACCGTTTTGTATACAGGGAAGAACTGGTTGGAGGGATCCAACCAGATTCCTCAAATATATTATTTATTTTGATATTTTCATATATGAACTGTTATGACTGGGTTATTGATTTTAGTAGTGATCATTGACTGAAAAATCAACATGTGTTGTGTTTTAACCAATGAGCTATATTGGTTCAGTAATCAGCAGTAAATGGCCTAAAAAGTAAACGTTTTGTTTATATTGATTCACCGTTAGATGAGTCGATAGCGGTGAATTTATAAAATTTATTTTATAACTGGAGATAGATTTTTGAATATATTATTTTGAAATAAAGTTTATTTAAAGGAAATAATAATAGTAATTATTATTTGGGTTATAATTTGTTAAAAATTTATTTTATAAAGTAAGTTCTGATGTTAATCAAATTTATAAGTACGAGAATAGGAATTAACCTCACGGTTAAGTGGTATAATTGTTTTAACAATTGAATGTAATTATTTAAATTAATTATGTTATTTATTAATTTAAAGTTAGAATGGATTAGAAAATGGGGTTGTTAAAAGTGTATGTGATAAAGAAGCTAGTGAAGGATTTCGTGATACAAATCCGTTTTGATAAATCAGTTGGTTCAGAGAATTTAAATATAAAAAGGAAATGTTTAACAAGAAATTACTTAATCAACAAATTAAGTAAAAATGGCTGTATTTGAAAAGGGGATTTTCAAAATAAGAAAAGAATTATAAAACCACGATGTAAGATAAATGGTTAAATGGGATTTGGGATGATATTAAAGTACATATTGGTTTTTGAATTACAACTTGTATCTACCTTAAGATATGAACGGTGTTGATCAAGGTCTGATAGGTAATTAAAATACCCCAACTTGAATGACAGCGGGAGTATCTGAGGATGATATAAGTTGTAATGGTGAAAGAGGTTGGTGAAATTTATTATTTCATTAGAGAAATAATAGCGCAACATTTTTGGTGAAATTAGGAATATATATATACCAAGGGTTCCAATGTAAAAAGGGAATCGCGGAAAGTTACAACGACATTTTCGAACTAGAAGGAAATGTAAAGTTGAATTCTATTCTATAATAATAAGTGTGGATCGCTATCCCAAGTAATGAAATAAACGATATTTCATAACGTTGTTTCATGTGTAATAAGTTTAATCGATTTCCAATATTGAGTAATAATGTAACTAATGTTTTGAAAGTGGAAATAGGAAACTGGATATAAATGTGAATTTGTTTAAGGATAATCTTATGTTAAATAAGGAGCGAGAAAACTATATTTAAAAATATCGAGATATTTAAGAGTTTTAAATTGACATTTGTTTAATTAAAAGGCCAAGTGGTGCTGAATACTAAACCATTGAACCCACTGGACTGTCATGACTGAACCACTGTTTATTTGGATAGTAAAATCACCGACTATCAAATCTGTCCAATACGATTGTTGGTACGGAAAGACCGGGATCGAAGTTATATTCGAAAACCATTCCGACCAACAAATACGTGGAGATATTAGAAGATGATCGAGAGGGAGCATTGAAGACGGTAGATCTTCACAATCGGAAGAACCGCTACTAATCTCTGGTTTAGCGGCCAGACAGAAACTGTGGTTCTGTCGTGGTTGGAATCTACGGGTTGCAAGGACTTCTCGCTACTGATCCATGGAGTGATTCCTATATTGGATGCAGTAGGAGCGTACCTTCGGTTCATCCTGTTCCTGGATGACTTGTATGGACGAGTGTCTGACAGAGTATTTCCAGATGGCACGTACATTGATTTTTACAAACGTACTTCTGTCAGCTGCAGAGTATTTTTGTGAACGTCAATTAGTGATTGGACGGATCTAACGATGTGGCATTCAAATAGAAAAATGACCAGGTGTTCAAAGTATAATTTAATTCTCAAGCCTCACAACCGGGAAATGACAGAAATCGGGCAGGCAGCATGGCTATGTGGGTCGCTCCCATTAGGGTGTATAATCACCTATCTAGAGAAAAATCCTTTTGTTCCTTGAATCTACTTCAATGCTGTCCCTTTTCGGGAAGACGGTGGGTAGTTCCCAACCGTTGGTGATATACATTCGATACACTCAAGCGAAATGAGTGGTCGGTCATGTGAGGGCCGGGTTACAAGACGTTCTTGTTGAACCCAGTGTATTCGCCTCTAGAGATACACGATCGGCAGGTGGTCCCATACCTTATCATAGTCGGAATCCAATCTCCAATAAGCGCCCGCGGTTTTGATTGTATACTGTATGTGGAGCGTGAGATGCAAGCGTTCCACTAGATTGTTATTTACTTGTATTTAGACATTATTATAATATCAGACAAGATATTAATTTCAAAACTGGTTTGGGTTATCGTAAGGTAAAAACCGTCCGTGTTTATGTGTGGATTTGGTCTTATGATTATCCTTTTCCTTTGAAAGATTTTGAACCTTAAAATCATGATTGGATGATTTACCCTTAATACTGTGCGAGTTTATCTCACTCTGGTTCACCAGACTGACCCGGTGTTTTGTAAATGCTCGGGTTAGTCCGGAGTGTACAGGTTCAGGTTATCGAATGCTGTGAAGTCCAGAGGCGAGCTGGAGATGTTTAGACGTACGATATTATATAGCTACTATCCCGCTGTGTGTTGTATATGGGAACAGGTTATTATAACTGTCCCATTGTGTGATGTACTCTAATATTGTAAGTATTTTTAAAGCTCTCAATAAAGATTTATTTCTGTATTATATTTTGTTCCGCTGCGATGTGAGACTCTGTGTTGTGTTGTTTCTTCTTCTTCTATTCTAATATTTATTTATTTCTTATCTCACCCTCAAAATTCTTTCTAATAACGTTCCAGTGTTTTCGGTGGTTGGAAGGTCGGCATGAGTTACGGTAAGGTATTTATGTCAATTTCCAGGGCCGAAAATCCTCGGGTCGTTACAGTGGTATCAGAGCTATTGGTTTAGTAATAACCTTGGCTCTATAATGTAGCTCGATAGAGGTTGGGTTAATAATAACCTAGATCGAGATTGTGTGTATTTATATGAGAGCGTATTTGTAAATTGCATATATAAATGTTTTGTACTTTGTTTGTTGATCGGTTCAAGTGTTGAGAAGCGTTGAACTTGAAATCGATATAGTATTGTTTTGTAAAGAGGGTAAATGAAATAATTTTACCCAAATTATATTTTTGTATAAAAAGGAAATAATTTTATAAATTATTGAGATATTACTATGTTTGATGGATTTGAATGGAATTCAAATCGAATTGAAATTTAATCTGATTAAGTAAAATTAAATGAATAATGATACTGGAATAAATAAATAAATTGAAATTTGAATAAATGATAATCAAATAGAAATCCTTCGAATATTAGTCGATTGATGTTCGAATATGGGAAACCAAAGTAAAATGTTAATATTGAATGTAAGTTCAATATATTTGGTTAATTTGGTTGTGAAATGTTGGTTATTGGATGGTAGATTGTTTGAATGAAATAAATCGACGATTTAATGAAGTCGGATAAATTATAAACTAAGGTAAATAAATTCCAGTATAATAAAACTGGATTAAACTTCATGTGAACTGAGATTAAGGATATAAACCTGGATTGGTAAATAAGTTGATGCTCATGTTTGAATTTGTGAAGTTATACTTGTTAATCAATGAAATGTTATCTCATGTATTTGTGACTTACATGTTAATTCAGTTAAGTACAGGTAGCAGGAGACTTGAAATTAGATTTTGGTTGCGTAGATTGAAATAAGATGTGCAAATATGCTCAATAACGCTCGTAAAAGGTACGCCAATGCAAGATATAAAATTTTGGGGTTTTATTTGAGTTTGGTTTTTGAATTTTTCCGACTCTATTGATAGATGTATATATATTTCTTGAACCTGTGGTATTGCAGATGTCCTCCGTACAGGGGAGACCCTGCCAAATTTTTTCCAAAATTAAGGTGTTAGAGAATTTTTGAAGATTTTTGGAAAATTCTTTTATTTGGAATAAATTGGTTTTAAAACCAATTATATTAGTTTTGGAAATAAAATCGAGTTTAAATTGATTATTTTGTAAAGATAATGGGTTTGTGACGTTCTTTCTTACCTTAGCAATTTCGAGGACGAAATTATTTAAAGGGGGGAAGAATGTAACGACCCGTATATTTTGGCCGACAAATATTTAATTTAATTTATTTATTTTAAATATAATATTTGGAATGTAAATGTTTTTTTTTTAAAACGAAGTTTAAACGTTATATTTTATTTATAATATAAAACGAGCTCGAAATCGCGTGGCAATTCATAATATTTGGTTTTGAACTTCAACTGAGAATACAGGATTCGATATAAGTCGGATTTTTGTGAAACAAGAAACGTTTGGAACCGTGTTGACTAAAATTTTCATATGAAAGAGAAAAATTCAGATTCCGTGTTATACATGGTTAGTTGTAGCCAAATCAAATTTTTAAATAATCGCTATGGAAATCATTAATAAACGATAACGTTTATTAAATAAAATATTAACGGATTTTATAATTTTTCGGTATGGTTTAACCCGAAATTTTGAATGTTAGGTTTGGAATCCATTTTAATTTTATTTAGAGTTACACGGTATTTCATTTGAGTATATTCAGTAATATCGATCTATTTTTATCTAGTTCAACCGTAAACACTAAGCATGTTTAGTAAAAGATTTTTACAAAATGTATACACCATTTGATTCATAAGACAGTTTGTAATAACACGTTTTACCAACCTAAGTATATCCAAAGTATGGATTGTTTACTATCATTTTTTATGTTCGCCACCAGATAATGAAAGATATATCCATTGGTAATTTAGATATCTTAGGTCAACATAAAACTTGTACACCATATACTATCAGTTTTTTTCCACTTGGTTCGCAAATCAAATGAAACCCAGGTTACATATATGCATCATACTTGTCCGACAAATAAATTTTTTGCTATATGTACATGAAATTGGAATATACAATATGAAAGTGAAAGTGTTCGTTACAAAGAAAAACCAGCGTATTCATATGTCTTTGCCCGAACTAATACAAAACTGAAAGAACATAACAGTTCATTATAAATTGCATTGTCAACATGCTTTGTTCTTTCGGTGCGCTCTTTCCTTCCAGTAAGAAAGAGTAAAACAAACATATACAGAAAACAACTGGACAACTAAAGTAAATCACCTAATGAACATATGAATATATATTCTTACATCAAATCTCTATAGATCTTGAACAGCTAGACAAAACAGTACAATGAACAGATAGAGAAAACAAGTATAAATATATAAATTTATTCATCAAATCTACAGATAAATCTGCATAGATAAATTTATTCATATGAACAGTCGATTCTATATACAAAATTTTCGGGACTGTGATGCCATACATCAAAGCTTTACAGTACATAAACAACTAAGGGTAATGCATATAGAGTTGTTGTACAACACAGACTAGCATGGACAACGGCTCATTTTAATTGTTGCATGTCTTACTCCTATTTCAGTCCTTCCCTGAAAAAGTGAAACAATCAAATATAAGAAGGAAAAAATGAAAAAAAAAAAAAAAAAACCAAGAAACAGCTAAATAATCAAATCAAAAACAGCTACGGAATCCCAGGAAGAAGACAACTAATATATGTACATCTACATAGAATTGAACCAGCTAAATGAAGTAGCAACACAGCTACACTATTAAAATATGCATACATCAATCCTTAATACAAAGAGTAGCCAAGTGAAATCAAATCCAATGTGTATATATTTATACCATCAAGTTTCAGTCAAATCGAAATAGATGATATGTATACTTATACATATACAGTTGATTCACGTACAAATTCCATGCTGCCATATTTTTAAAATGGAACACAAAATCTACAATTTTCAAATATTTGGGTGACATAAACAAGTCATAGCCGTACCTCACCTAGTCTATACATACCCACACAGTTCGATCACTGTTCTCTTTGAACAGAGCAACAGTATTGGAAATTAAATACTCAATCCAACAAAATCTTCACCAAAATCCCATCTAATCTATATACATAGATCAATAATACTGAAACCTCATATCAATTCAAAATCCCTGCTAAAAATCCACCACACAGATATCAGTTTTCCATCAACCATCAATACGCAAATCTAAAAAAATGGGGAAAACCAATGGCCTAAGAACTAGGTAGCCGAACCTGTATAGGATGGACGTGGAGTACTATAAATACAGGTATCGCATAAGGGATTTCATCAATTCCAAACGGTTTGAACATTACAGCAAACAAGAGAAAGGAGGAGGAAAAAATGGTTCAAACCAAAACAGAAAAATACTGCAAACAAAAATCAATTTAAATACTTATCTATGATGTAATTCGGATCCACATGCTTTGGACAAATTTCCGGATGGATCGGTTCAGGACCGCAGACTTGGGTCGATCAAATTTTCGAATGGAACCTTCGAGTTGGGTTGCGAATGAATCCGGAAGGCGTGGGAGCTGGTCAGCGAGACGGTGGTGACATTTGAGGTTGTAGGATTTGATTAGGGGCGTCTGAGGTTTCACAGAACAGTCGAAGAGCGGTTGTGTGGAGGAGGGGGGTTGCGAGGCAACGACTTCCGATGTAGCCGAAGCAAGAAGGGGGAAGGGGATCCGATTTGGGCCATTAGGGATTTCATTTTTGGAGGCGGCGGATGAGTGAAAAATGGGAGTGTGAACCAATGGGATAAGGGTTTTGATGAAGGAAACGGGTTGGATTTGGGCTGAATAACAACGGTAAGAGCCCGTTTTAATAAAAATATAAAACTATGGTTTAAAATTAATTAGTTAAAATTGTTTATGTGATTTCTCTTGCGTACCTTACCAGATTTAAGCACGGTCTGTCTCGCTGGGACCGTAGAGATGAGATCTTCGAGATGGAGCAGGGTAATCAGGATCGGATGCAATTGGAAATTTTAGTCAAATTAAACGTTAATTTAATTTGACTGAACCGGACTGTTTATCGACGAATTCAAAATCAAAGTGAGTTAAACTCACTCAGTTTTTTCCCATTTATATTTTTATATAAATTGGGTTTTTATTTTGTGTGCTCTGCTTGCCAATGGTTGACTGTTTGCTAATTATAGATTTATTTGCTGATTTAACTAATGAGATTAAACCATCGTTTAATTTCAGTGCAATACCAAATCGTTATTCTAACGTTTGGTTCCAATAAAGGTAACTTACCTTTTTGGTCACGTTTATAAAATAAACGTGTTTAATGGTTTGAGTTGTTTGATCTGTTTGAATGGTTTGATCTGTTGAATTGAATGATCTGGTTTGTGATAACCGTTTTGTATACAGGGAAGAACAGGTTGGAGGGATCCAACCGGATTCCTCAAATATATTATTTATTTTCATATTTTCATATATGAACTGTTCTGACTGGGTTATTGATTTTAGTAGTTATCATTGACTGAAAAAAAAAATCAACATGTGTTGTGTTTTAACCAATGAGCTATATTGGTTGAGTAATCGATAGTAAATGGCCTAAAAAGTAAATCGTTTTGTTTATATTGATTCACCGTTAGATGAGTCGATAGAGGTGAAGTTATAAAATTTATTTTATAACTGTAGATAGATTTTTGAATATATTATTTTGAAATAAAGTTTATTTAAAGGAAATAATAATAGTAATTATTATTTAGGTTATAATTAGTTATAAAATTATTTTATAAAGTAAGTTCTGATGTTAATCAAATTTATAAGTACGAGAATAGGAATTAACCTCACGGTTAAGTGGTATAATTGTTTTAACAATTGAATGTAATTATTTAAATTAATTATGTTATTTATTAATTTAAAGTTTGAATGGATTAGAAAATGGGTTTGTTAAAAGTGTATGTGATAAAGAAGCTAGTGAAGGATTTCGTGGTACAAACTGTGTTGATAAATCAGTTGGTTCAGAGAATTTAAATATAAAAAGGGAATGTTTTACAAGAAATTACTTAATCAACAAATTAAGTAAAAATGGATGTATTTGAAAAGGGGATTTTCAAAATAAGAAAAGAATTATAAAACCATGATGTAAGATAAATGGTTAAATGGGATTTGGGATGATATTAAAGTACATACTGGTTTTTGAATTACAACTTGTATCTACCTTAAGATATGAACGGTGTTGATCATGGTCTGAAAGGTAATTAAAATACCCCAACTTGAACGACAGCGGGAGTATCTGAGGATGATATAAGTTGTAATGGTGAAAGAGGTTAGTGAAATTTATTATTTCATTAGAGAAATAATAGCGCAACATTTTTGGTGAAATTTGGAATATATATATATATATATATATACCAAGGGTTCCAAAGTAAAAAGGGAATCGCGGAAAGTTACAACGACATTTTCAAACTAGAATGAAATGTAAAGTTGAATTCTATTCTATAATAATAAGTGTGGATCGGTATCCCAAGTAATGAAATAAACGATATTTCATAATGTTGTTTCATGTGTAATAAGTTAAATCGATTTCCAATATTGAGTAATAATGCAACTAATGTTTTGAAAGTGGAAATAGGAAACTGGATATAAAGGTGAATTTGTTTAAGGATAATCTTATGTTAAATAAGTAGCGAGAAAACTATATTTAAAAATATCGAGATATTTAAGAGTTTTAAATTGACATTTGTTTAACTAAAAGGCCAAGTGGTGCTAAATACTGAACCAGTGAACCCACTGGATTGTCATGATTGAAACACTATTTATTTTGATTGTTAAATCACCGACTATCAAATCTGTCCAATACGATTGTTGGTACGGAAAGACCGGGATCGAAGTTATATTCGAAAACCATTCCGACCAACAAATACGTGGAGATATTAGAAGATGATCGAGAGGGAGCATTGAAGACCGTAGATCTTCACAATTGGAAGAACCTCTACTAATCTCTGGTTTAGCGGCCATAAATAAATTGTGGTTCTGTCGTGGTTGGAATCTACGGGTTGCAAGGACTTCTCGCTACTAATCCATGGGGTGTGATTCCTATATTGGATGCAGTAGGAGAGTACCTTCGGTTCATCCTATTCCTGGATGACTTGTATGGACGAGTGTCTGACAGAGTATTTCCAGATGGTCACGTACATTGATTTTTACAAACGTACTTCTGTCAGCTGCAGAATATTTTTGTGAACGTCAATTAGTGATTGGACGGATCTGACGATGTGGCATTCAAAGTGAAAAATGACCAGGTGTTCAAAGTATAATTTAAACCTCAAGCCTCACAACCGGGAAATGACAGAAATCGGGCAGGCAGCATGGCTATGTGGGTCGCTCCCATTAGGGTGTATAATCACCTATCTAGAGAAAAATCCTTTTGTTTCTTGAATCTATTTCAATGCTGTACCTTTTCGAGAAGACGGTGGGTAGCTCCCAACCGTTGGTGCTATACATTAGATACACTCAAGCGAAGGAGTGGTCGGTCATGTGAGGGTCGGGTTACAAGACATTGTTGTTGAACCCAGTGTATTCGCCTCTAGAGATACACGATTAGTAGGTGGTCCCATACCTTGTCATAGTCGGAATCCAATCTCCAATAAGCGCCCGCGGTTTTGATTGTATACTGTATGTGGAGCGTGAGATGCAAGCGTTCCACTAGATTGTTATTTACTTGTATTTAGACATTATTATAATATCAGACAAGATATTGATTTCAAAACTAGTTTGGGTTATCGTAAGGTAAAAACCGTCCGTGTTTATGTGTGGATTTGGTCTTACGATTATCCTTTTCCTCTGAAAGAATTTGAACCTTAAAATCATGATTGGATGATTTACCCTAAATACTGTGCGAGTTTATCTCACTTTGGTTCACCAGACTGACCCGGTGTTTTGTAAATGCTCGGGTTAGCCCGGAGTGTACAGGTTCAGGTTATTGAATGCTGTGAAGTCCAGAGGCGAGCTGGAGATGTTTAGATGTATGATATTATATAGCTACTATCCCACTGTGTGTTGTATATGGGTACAGGTTGTTATAACTGTCCCATCGTGTGATGTACTCTGATATTGTAAGTATTTTTAAAGCTCTCAGTAAATATTTATTTCTGTATTATATTTTGTTCCGTTGCGATGTGAGACTCTGTGTTGTGTTGTTTCTTCTTCTATTCTAATATTTCTTTCTTTCTTATCTCACCCTCAAAATTCTTTCTAATAACGTTCCATTGTTTTCGATGATTAGAAGGTCGGCATGAGTTACGGTAAAGGTATTTATGTCAATTTCCAGGGCCAAAAATCCTTGGGTCATTACAGAAATTTTCGTTTCTCATTTCTTTTTATTAGTTTCTTCATCATATTCATCATTTGTTTGAGTTTATCATCTTTATTATATATTTGTTTCTCTAATCGAATAATTTCTTGAGAAGATTAAGGAGACTAATTTAATGATTGAAAGCTAGAATGTCTATATGGTTGACTCGAAGGCTTCGATTGAGGTAAAACTTGATAAGTTTTGAGGAATAGAACAAACGGGGCTTGGTAATTCAAATCGGTATCTTGTAAGATGGATTTGCAACATTCATGAGAAATTTAGGTGATGCCTCCAACTTGGGTTATATGTAAATTAGTAAGGACCGAACTATGACATTGACTTGGACTTGAGGGTAGTAATGAGGTAGTCCTTCTGCAATTTGAGGATTTTGAGTTTCTAAGGGAAAGTGAGTTGGATCCACGATATGCACTCCTCTAGTAGAAGCATGGATGGGAACACAAATTGACTCCCATTGCATGTCCTTTTCAGAATAAGTTTCTAGGAATTCCCATGCTTCATCGGCTGTTTTAGACATAAATTCTCCTCTACACGTTGATTCTGGTTGTGTTCTATTTTGATAGTTTAGCCCTTCGCATGAAATTTGACATTAATGAGGTTTTGGAATTGCATAAAGAGGACAACTACATAATAATTGATTGAATCTCTCAAAGTATCTTGAAAATGTTCCCCCCTCATTTTGAGAGAACTGATTTATTTCAATTTTGATTTTTTAAGTTTTATGAAATGGGAAAATCTTTTTCAAGAATGCAGTGACAATTCATCCTAACTTCTTATTGAATGCTTTGAAAAAGAATTTAGCCATCTTTTAGCGCTTTCAAGTAATGAGAATGGAATTATCCTTAGCTTGATTGCTTCATTAGATAATTGTTGCATTTTAGTTGTGGACTCATATAATTCAAATTACTTTAGTTGTTCGGTCCATTCACGTTGATTCCTCCCCCGACCCGGACGGATTCAGGTCCAGCTTTAATCAAACCCATTTGAATGATCTGAAATATACTTTGATATTAGTAATATAAGAAGCATTTCAGTTAGGTAAAATTATCAAAGAAATAAATCATATGTAACGAACTGACATTTTCCCAATCCTGATTATCGATAATAATACCATGTCAACTAACCAAACATCAGAAATTGACCGAATCATTAATAATAAAGAAAACAGAAGATAAGAAATAGAAAGAAAGAAATATTAGAATAGAAGAAGAACAAAAACAACACAGAATCTCACATCGCAACGAAACAAAATATACTATATCATAACTTTTGAAATACAAAATTTTAACTGTATAACATACAATTATCGGAGTACAACACTTACAACACAGCGGAAATAACGATTCTATATAACGTTGAAGCCTCCTGCTCCAAGCTCCTCTAAGTGTATTTGTAAACACCTAAACTACTTAACTGTCCGTACAAATTTGGGCACCCAAGAGTTTAGGGTAAAATAAAACAAAATAAACTCTGGGTCAGTCATGGGACTGGTGTGAGTAAACTCCAATCATTTGTTTAACTCTTAAAAATCCTTCGAACAAAAAGATAACCGTAAGACCGATCCACACATAACCATGGATGGTTTCTACCTTACGAAGATAACCCATAACATTCTTTAAAATTAATACATTATTAATATTATAATAGTGTTTAAAACAATTAAATAACAATCTAGCAGAACGCTTGCATCTCACGCTCTACTACATAGTATACAATCAAAACAGTGGGCTATTATTGGATAATGGGTTCCAACTGGCAAGGTAGGGGACCACCTTCCGACAGTGTATCTCTAGAGAGGAATACACCGGGTTCAACAAGAAAACCTTGCAACCCAGGCTAAACGTGATCGAACCTTCATTTCTCTTGAGAGTACCGAATGTATTGGCACCAACGGTTGGGATCAGCAACTATTTCCCGAAAGGGATAGCATCGAAAGATTTAAGAAGAAAATGGAATTTCTCTAGATCAGAAGACAATACACCCTACTTGGATGTGACCCACTTAGCCATGCGACCTACCCGATTTTATACCATTTCCCGGTTGCGAGGCTTGAGGTTACGAATACTTCCTTGTCATTGATAGCACAATCACTCTGAATGCCACATTGTCAGATTCGTTAATCACTAATTGATTTGCACAAAGATGTTCTGGATATTATGCTAAGAGAATAAATTTTTCTCCACCAAATGTATATTTGTACAGACTGACATATGTGATTGCTGAAAATACTCTGTTAGACATTCGTTCATACATAATCATTTTGGGACTGAACGAAACCAAAGGCACAATTTCTATTAATTCATCTTAGGCAATTTCTACCTAGGAATAATAGAAAAGTCCCTTGCACTTTACTCCGTCTTTGATTATCTTCATATAATATGATTCGCAACGCTACTGTCAATAAAGAGTGGTTCTCGGATAATAATCCAACCGGTCTCTCCATATTGACAACGATATTAGCCAATACTTTGATAATTGGTTATTCAACTATCAAAGAAAAACGAACACTTATTCAAAGCATCAATCAATCACTGGGCCCCTTAATTAATATTTTATTAATTAAATTATCCTTTCCCAATTTCTCTTCAATATCTTTACCCAAATATTTTACAAACACGTTTAGCCTCTGACGATTCTTAAAAAAAAACATTTCCATTTATCATAACCATTTATTTTCTATATTCTAGAAAATATCACTTTTTAATGTCAGAAAACATTTCCACTTCTAATTCACACATCACAATGCTTCCCCATTCATCAGTCCCTGACCATAAACTAGTAAGAGAATAACTTCCTAAGTATCAACCCCGACGGCCGAAACCAACAACAGAACGATCCTCAAGAAGCCATTCAACTCAACTAATCTCCAGTCAGTTTCTAATTTCCTTAACTTCATTTCTTAACTACTTACAACAAAATCATTTTAGTTTGCAAAACTTTTGCTTTTAAATCATCATTCACTTTTAAAACGTGTATACGTTTCTCCTTCCAACCTTTCCAGATTTAATTTTATAAATTCCCCTGTTTTACTTATGAAATTTCATTATACGTTTGCTCTCTTATTAAATTCTACATATAATTGATAAGTCAATTTCTAATTATCAAACTTCTTAATTTTTTCTATCTCC
Source organism: Allium sativum (assembly GCA_030737875.1). NCBI lineage: Eukaryota > Viridiplantae > Streptophyta > Magnoliopsida > Asparagales > Amaryllidaceae > Allium > Allium sativum. The sequence goes on along the minus strand of CM060912.1, from coordinate 279,740,400 downwards.
ATAAATTTTCGGAAAATTTTGCCAGTACCTCCTTTGTATGACTCAATAGCTCAAACTCCAACTCGCCTCTCTAGGCCCTTACCATTCAAAAAATAAATAAATAAGGAAAGCGGTTTGCCGATTCGGCGCATAAAAACTCATATGGAATTTAAACATGAACCTATTTGTCGGGCACTCAAATTATAATATTCATTCTCTTCATTCCATACCTATTTAACATATATCTGACCATTCCAAATTTATTCCAACTCAATCCAAATAATTTTAACTCAATTCACTGATTTATTCTTTAATTAGCTCTTTAGCCTAATCCACTTTTTAGTTTGAACATATCGCGTTCAAATATATTTTAACTTGTTTATAAATATTTTGAATATCATTTTCAATTCAAGTTTCATATTCGATTTCGAATATGAATTCACAAATTTATCCAAGGCAAATTTCGTATTAAAACTCGATTAACTAATTATTCCAAAAATTAGTTAATTTTATTTAATAATTAAAAACCTGATTTTTGTTTCAAAAATCAGTTCACTTACTCCACTTGAATTCATATTTATTTTATGTCTCAAGTCTGGATTTTCTAATGGAAATTCGGATTTCATTTACTTAAAATCATTTTATTTATTTAAATAAACCATTATGGTTTTATAATGGTTACGGCGTTGTTTTTTTGAAAAATTGATTTTGACATAACTCAAAATCTATAAGACGAAATCCATATTTTTCTCCTTCAATAGAAAACTATTATTCAAACGGTCGTGACGATTCTTGTTTCAAAGAATTTTGACTTAAATTGAGTTCTATATACTCAATTGAAGTTCGAAACGTCAAATTACGAACAACCGCGCTACGGTGAGTTTGTTTTAATGATATTTAAATATAAATGTTAAACTTTGGTTTTTAAATAAATTCCAATTCCATTTCTTTAATATTAAGTGTAAATTAAACCAGTTTACCAAATCTAATAATATTCTCGATTATCCCTATCCGTCGATTGTTTCATAACTCAGTTATAAATTTATTTATAACTCAATCTTCTAAATATATTCCAATTCCTTTATAAATATATTATTTATAAAATTCGATATAATCGAATTTTAATTTTAAATCCGTTGGATTTTTCTTAACTCAGTTTATATTCCGAATTCCGGAATACAATCATTGTTCTATTTCAAACTGTTTTGCAATTCACTTTTTAAATTCATACTTGAATTTAAACCTCTAAATTATCGAATGATAATTTATCTTACTCAATTTATAAATGTTGTTTATAAATTTAAATTCCTTGTTCTAGAATTTAAAACAAATTTCCATTTCAAATCTACTTGAAACCTAATTCCTATTCTGGAATATTTTATCGATTATAACTTATATATGTGTATATAAACAATGAATTTATTTTCACATTTAAATTTAAACTTCTATTTAATACAATCCTAATATCTTTTCTGATAATATTATATTTAAATAAATTCAATCTAATCGAATTCAAATCACAAATCCATGCGGATTTATTTAACTCAATTTACATTCTGAACTTCAGAATAGATTTCGTCGTTTCTTTTTGAAACTAATTTCAATTCCCTTTTTAAATTCACACTTGAATTTAGATATCCCAAATTATCCAAATGATAATTTTTCCCATTTCATTTATAAACACCGATTATAAATTCACTTGAATTCTCTGCATTATCTGGTGAAAATCATTCCATTTTTATTTATAAACATCGTTTATAAATTCACTTCAATTTCCCAGATTATTTACTTTATAAACATTGTTTATAAATTCATTACTTGTTTTTATTATTCAAAACAAGTTAATATTTCTTAGCCCATTCGAAATTCAAATTCTATTTAAAAAAAATAGATTTCCCCTTTTAATTCTCAAAAATCCCTTTTCACGACATTTTTATAAATCAACATTTAGGCCCGGTGATATTTTAAATACCCAATTATTAATCACAGGTTTTCTAACACATCATATATGATATTATGTGAAAACAAACAAATAATAATAAATTTTGAGGAATCCAGTTGGATCCGTCCAACCTGTTTCCTGCATCCACAGCTGTTAGGAAGCATAAGTAATACCCATCCTGCTTCAAGGCTGGATATCGCGGTATAGAAGGTCATCTACTATAATATATTATGGGGCGCATAGTGTCATCCGCTAATTATACTGCGAGCATCCGCTATTGGTACTGCGGGGAATATCCGACCACCAATATATATATATACATATATATATATAATAGCAACAACCACCAAGCCTAAATAACTAATATATATAATAACCACAATTTGTCAATAAATAGCCATGCAAACAATCAACCAACAAAAATATATAAATAAAAATAAAAATTCAATTATAATAAATTATAATCGAACCAGAGAGTGAGTTTACTCACCTGATTTTTAATTTGCACTTGTACCGATTTTTATTCATCGACTTCTGAGTCTCCGAACTTCACACCAAGGATTCCATCCATTTATCTTTGCCTAAGAAAAAACTGAATTCTATAAATAAGTTAATGAATTTCCTTAACAAGATTATATGTTAAAAATACAAAAAATTAATTTTCTAATTTCCTGGTTTTGAGCAACTAACGGATTCAAGCTTAAATTTTCCACTCATCTAATTTACACTCTTTATAATGATTTACTAAATAAATCTCGCTTTTCAGTTTCCAAATTCTATATAACAGTTAAGGCCATTTCTACAGAATTTGGAATTTTAGCTAATTAAAAATAAAATTCGATACCTTAATTACTTCATCCTATCTGAGGAAACTGCAATGTTATTTCTGACTTCAAACCTTCTCCACTAACCCATCACTCACTGTTCGACATCCCTATTTCCAAACTACAGACCCCAAACCTCCCACCTATGACTGTCGAACCAGATCAACTCCATATGTCCACAACAATAGCAATTGCATATCAGCAGTTTCCCAAATTTGCATTTCCAAATTTCCTCAATGTACACAACAGTAGCAATCGAGCACCACTATTACGGCTCCATCCTTAATTCCACTTCACAGAACTTCATCGCATATTAGCAGTTTTCCTGTTTCAATTTCGATTCCCTCATTCAACACCAAATTCCATCACGACTATCGATGTCGAACATAACTCCATTGTTCTACATCGCGATACCATTTTCAGACCCCCCCAGCCACGCACGCTTCTTCCCAAATTGATACCTTTACCTCGAGTTCCTCCAATCTCGATCTCGGTTCGAACAGCGCTATCAACCGCAACTTCCTCCTTCATCTGCGTACGCTTCCACCCGATATAGAGCCTTGTGATGTTGATTCGAATCGCTACTGCTTTTTTTCTTTTTTCTTTTCTTAATCGGTGAAACTGATTTGTGTTTGATTGGGGAAAGAGAAAAAACAAAGGTAGAAATGAATTTAAAGTTTTCGGTTTCTAGTCTGAGGATGGAGTAACCATCGAAGGCAATGGCATTATATATAGGTGCGAGGTATAACGATAGGAACCACGTCGACTCAAGTAGGTTTAGGTTATAGTACTAGAGAAGTTTGCAGTGTACTAAAGCTTTGGAAAGAATGAAAAAATTCATAGACGTGAAAGTGAAAAGAATAGACGATGTAGAATAGCCTACGATCGAAATTTAGGTCGTCCCATATATATTGTTTTTACTATTTAAACGATGTGACTTACTTTAAAATACCATGCAATTTTGGACCCCTATTTGAGCGCAACGAACGACATTTCTAGGGTTATACCACTATTCTGAACACATTGGAACACGTATCGAAGCCCAATTTGATTGTCTGAAGAAGAAATTAATTTAAATCGATAAAAAATATATTAAATCCAAAACAATAAATTCCTCAATAATAAATTGTTATTCTTATCATTTATATTCAAATAAAATTTATTATGATCATCTGAATTATTTTGATTCAGTTCTAACTCAGAATTAAATTATACTTCGTTTTCGTATTACGATAGTTTAGTGTACTTGAAATTAAATAATCGATTATTAAATCGATAACTCAATACAAAATCTATTTATATTATCAATTCAATAATTAAAATAAATATTTGATATTCAAAACAAATTGACTAAAAATCCAGGTCGTTACATAAATTTGATTAGGGATTATAAATGTTGAATTTAATTTCAGGTAAATAAGTGAAAACTGAATATTTAATTAATAAATATAAATTTGATGTTATTGTAAATAATCTCAGAATTCGGTGAAATTTATTTTACTGAACCAGAAATGGCAAATTATTTTATGTTCCAAAATTTCGTAGCCATCGGAATTATAGTTTGATCATAAGTAATTAAAACGCATATAAATTTATACGTACAATCCAGTTTAATAATTAATTTTTAAAAGAAACCGCTATAAACTTTGGAATTGGGCCTTGAAACCTATTCCATTGCGTTCAGAAGGCGTCAAAATCTATTATTAGGCGGTAAGCGGGCCTGATTTGGACTCAGTCCGAATTTTTGCTTTAAAACATGATAAACGAGAATTATAATTTTAAAATAATATTCAGAAACCCTGAAAAAATGGACAACTGCTACCTCTTCGAAATTCGATGTCCATAATTCTTCCAAACTTCTTGGCCTAATTTCTACAAATTCAATCAAAGAAATCCCATGATTTAAAAATGAAAATCGAAGAACTCATGACGATCTTTACATCCGTATGGTGGTTTCTTTTGGATCGATTTAATTTCGCTAGAATTGGTCCAAGAAAATGGCGCACATTTCAGGATTTTGTGGGCCATAGCGTCAATCGAGTGGGGGGCCCTTCTGGGCGGTGGCGGAGGACCGAACGGCGGTTCTAGTGGTGGTTTCCGATCGAATTCCGGTTGCATCTGGGAGGCGCAACATCGTGGGATCTGAAGGAATGTTGAGTTACAGGGTTTTTCATTTTCTAGAAACTAACGGGATGACGGGAGAAGATTAGGGCAGTTGAGGATAGCTGACGTGTCCTTTAGTGTGTGGGTGAGAAATTGTTTTTCTGTTTTTGTTTTAATTTAAATTCCAAATGTTAAAATGCTTATAACATTCTGCTACGAGGTTGGTTTTGGATGGAATAAATTGCGCTGGGATCGTATCGATGAGCTCTTCGTGGTGCCGCTTATTTGGACTAATTCTTAAATCGTTGATTTTTGGGCTAAAATTCGGATTTCAAACACGTTCAGAACCAAAGGTGAGTGATTAAACCCACTCACATCTAACTAAAATATTTGATTGTAAGTTAAATTAAATTCATGTCATGATATGATTGTATTGTTTGTTGTTAGATCTAAATTGTATATTTATGTTAAATCTGCATAGACTGCATAATTTAATTTAATTATTATATAAATTGTAATGTTAGAGATTAATTTCTAGTTTTATGTTTTAAAAAAAAGAATCTCATACCTGATGACTAGTAACTGATATTATTGAACTGTTTAGACGTAGTGATTTTGATTGATGTCGTGGAAATTATATATTTAATGTAGTGATATGAAATTCATCTTGTTATCGATGTTGTTTATATATGTTATTGATTTTTGTTGATTAATCCCAACTATTACCTTAGATGTTTCGGGCATCAAATAAACCTGGCATTAATCATTAAAATGAATTAAGAACGTAGGTCGAAATGATAAATAACTATGATCCTGATATGGATTGAAATGATATACATACTTTTCCAAAATACTAAAATTAAATTTTAAGTATTACTTGCTCATAGGATAAAAAATTATATATGGACATTAAATAAAAATTCTTTTAATCTTGAATTTTGGAATATTATTTTAAAGACAAAATAAATGACATTATTAATCGATTTTCTTTAAATTTGGACTTTGAGCATTGGAATTAAAATTTTCAATTTTAATAGAATTCGTAAATGTGGATAACTAAAGTTAAACTGAATTGAATATGAACTAAATTTATCAAAATTGAATTGTTTATCCATCTTTGATATTACTTTAAATAACCAGATTTATAGTAATAATTGAAATGTGAACTCGAGATTTTTATAAACGAAAATTCAAAGTGAGAATTATAATTGAAATTCAATTATTTGAATCAAATTATAAAATCGAATTGTTTGAAACCGAACTATTGAATTGAATTGAAATATAAATGGGAAGTCAAATCCTTTTGAATTGAGATATCGAAATTTACTAAATTAAATTGATACTGGAATATGATTCCGGTTTGGTTAAATTTTGAAGGAACAATTCTAGTTCCGATCATAGTATTTTAAAACATTTTAAAAACTATTTTATATTAATTATTTCCTTAATAAACTATTTCCCTTGTAACTATTTTATTTTATTACTTATTTTAAATAAACCATTTTAATAATTAACTATTTATTTTATAACTATTTTATAATAAGTATTTTCTTTATAAACAAATTTACCTTACAACTATTTCATTTTATTAATTATTTTAAATAAACCATTTTATAATTTACTATTTATTTTATAAACTACTTTATTATTTTAACTACAGATTTTACTAAACTTGGTTATTTTATGTAACACCCCGCATTTTTAAGCCAAGATAATAAAATAAGAATAACTTAATTAAATATTCAGAATTAAGTAAAACGGACTGCGCCATTGCATCCGTCTTGAAATTCTGGTCAAAATAGACAATTGGTTTGCGTAAATCGGACACCATATGAAGTTATTGAGGTTTGAAATTTGTATACGTGCAGGAAGGATATATATATAAATATATCAAGTTCAGAAATTCAAAAATGGGTCCAGAAATTCGAAATCGGCACAAAATTCAAAATTTTAGAAGGCGACAGATTTCCTGCCTCGGTGTGTCGACACCAGGGTCAACACCCTCAAGGGTGGGTCGACATCCTCAAGGGTGGGTCTACCTACGTGCGGCAGATTTTGGCAGATTAGGGTTTTTGAGTTTCTGGACAATTCTGATAGTTTTTGGTCAAATCTGAGGGTCCTGGTTGCTCCATACACCTATAAATAAGACCTAAGACCTAACCTTAAAGCCCATAATTTGGCGGCTACACTGGAGCTCTGCCATTACTCTCTCTCTCCCCTCAAATATATTCAAAAATTTAGATTTATAAATTAGAAAATCTTAAATTAAGATCTGGAGGAAAGAGATTGATGTTTTTTTAAGCGTTCAGAATTACGTGAAAAGCAAGGTAACGTTCCAAATCCGATCTATTCAATTTTTCCTCCTCTTTCTTTTCCCTTTTCTCTTTTAGTAATAAAAAATAGTAAATCCATGATTATTAGGTTCTGAATTCATTTAGGGGAAAATCATGGAAGATTAGATATGGACGAGATCTAGGATATGGAAAGCTTACGAGGTGAGTGGATTTAAGCCATATTATTTTAGATAATGGTGCATAATCGTTTAGCATTCCCCTTTTTATTAATTGTGAAATTGCCAGATTAATTATAAATTGGTGTTGTAATGAGTTGAAATGTTAATATGAATATGTCACGAAATTCCTATGTTGAATTGGCTAAAATTTTGAATGTTTACATGTTGGAGAAAATAAACTTGTTAGGATTTGAATAGCCAATTCAGTTATTGTAACTACATGATTTACTTGTGACATATTATTGGGTAATTGACGTGTAACTTGCTGGATTTGAATAATTGCCCGATTAAATGCTTGCATGTCAAAAATTAGAATTAAATACATGTTAAAAGAGACATGCGCCAAAATATAGGCATAATTTGATGACATGTAAATTGGATTACAGTAAACATATGAAGAGGACAATATGCCAAAAATTTACACGAAAAAAAGGATAACTATTAAAATATGAACATGCCTAAATACATAGTTATTTGGAACTGTAACACCTTAGACATGAGGTAAGATTGCACTTGTGGTAGAAGTCTGCCCAGACCCGCCCGACATATCCAGCATTCACAAGTGGTAAATCTAATGTGAGAGGTCTAAGTGCATAACTAAAAATGGTGCTAAGGCACGAGGTTAAGTCAACTTGTAGTAGAAGTCTGCCCGGACCCGCCCGGCAAATCAGGTGTCCACAACTGTAGGCTTAATGTGAGAGGTCTAGGCATATGTATGTACATATATATAAACATATGTATATAACGAGATATGAATAAATGGCAGTAATAGTAATTAAATCTCTAATTCAGAAAATAAGAAAGGAAGCGATGTAGTGGACTGAGTTAGTGTGATGCGAAGGAAAAGTGATGTATTTCCCTAAATGACCTATTTCTGAGAACGTGATTGCAAGTAAGCCAAAATAAATAAAGTAAGAAAAGTAAAGAAATTACTTGCTACCATGAATTTAGATGGGAATACGTTGAGAAAATAAATCACTGATTCCTTCTATCAAACTGATAAGGTACATGAAGTGTTTTCCTTAATTAAAATAAGGAACATATATTACAGTGAATGAAGAATACTGGAATACAATAGTAAAAGAAAATGATTTAAAAAGGGGAATGATAATCACCTATTATAAATAAACGACATTAATGAAAATGTTGTATAATTGGTAGACTTATCTTAGGGACAAGTGGGGATTATAACTTAGGTTATAATAAACTAATAAGTAAATTGGATAACTTGTGAAATGAGATAAGGGACACTTAATTGTAAATTAAGTAATCAGAAAAGGGAAAAAACTGAAACCAATTAAGGAAAGGGGGAAAATATATTGCACTTAATTATAAATTAAGTAATCCGTAAACTTGGAGGTCTGAAACCCGCTGATAAGAATAGCATGTTTAGATTTGTCCTGGGGACAAGAGGAAATTATAACATAGTTTATAAATGGGTAGAGAAACTTATTAATAGGCCTTAGTTAATAGAACTAAGATAATAAGTAAACAACGATAAGTTGTAAGGACGGTAGAAATGGAAATATGATTAAATAAGAAGAATGAGGAAAAGTTATGAAATGAAATAAGTTATATTTAATCATAAGTGGTAAGTGACATGTTGATTGGAAAACATGTGAACTAAGAGATACTTAATAACCAGAACATGTTATTGTGAAATCAAATAAGATATAAAAGAGATTGTTGATTACAGACCTTGGGCCACAATCTAGAGAATAACTTGTTGTGGGCTTTCTAATAAACTTAAACGGGTTAAGTTATATGACGGAAATTAATAAGCAAAAGAAACTTGGTAATTTGGATAAGAATTCAATATGAATGGGAATAACAAAGTTAAACGGAAACCTGGTGAGGTAAAGCAAGCGCGTAAAAGAATGTTTAGACATAGGGTCTAACAACACATTAAAGTGAGGCGCTTGGACCAGTCTGTACGTTTGAGAGGGAATAACCCAACGGGGTAGATCATCGAGGTGTTCTAAGGCACGAGGGGAGCACACTCTGACGGCTCCAAAGGACTGGAAGGGGAAGCACGCGGCTTCCTGAGGTACGTAAGGTGCTCCTAGTAGTCCTCTATGTGGTGACAGATGTCTCAGGCTGTGCTCACAGAGGTTGGGCCTGCACGTAACTACTAGGTGGGTGGGACTTGACTGCAGAAGTAGCTATGCAGTCAAAATGTTGTAACACGGTGACACCAAGGTGATTTGGCAGTTGCCTCAAAGGGGAGGTAGAGGGTCACGACTAACAAGGATAGTAGATCATTGGATACCTGTCATCGACAGCCAGTGGGATGTGAAAAGATTAGAGCTAAACCCAAGATACCATTCACCCTTCACTATCGGGGTAAGGGGTTGAGGGGAGACGCCAAATGGATGTTTAGATTGTTTGTTGTTAGGAGCAGTCGCTTAGCTCTTGTAGTCTTTACTAGTCGAGGGAGGGGCCTAGGTGGGGCCAAAGCCACCGTGAAAACTGACCCTAAGCATATCTGTATATAGAGGCTCTCTAAATACGGGCCTATACAGATATGGAAAAACTCCTGACCGAGTTCTGTTTTTCATGTATCGCCCTGCCATGGAACTCGATGCACATTAGAGGACATGCGATTGAGGCATCGAGCTACAATTGAAGATACGTATGGTGGACAGTCTAGATACATGTATGTTGGCTCTAGGTAGTGTATCGTAGGCTTGAGGGCATTATTTCGGTATGAATTTGGATCCGAACGAAGGTGGCAGTCAGTACGTTTGCGTAGCATAGTAATGACAGATATATGCAAAACGTAATATTGTTATCCGTACGTCACTACGGCGTAGGATGAGGGACTGCGTATATTTTGATGGTGTTATGGTGGAGACCGTGCGAGTAGGGTACCATGGGGTGTACCTCAGTGTTGGGGGTAGCTACATATATACTATATTAGGTTAATCCACTAGGAAGTAAATGGGTGCGACGTGTGTGTATGCCTTGAGTGCTGATAACCCAAGTAACCTAATAAATCAGATAATATGATTGAATAGTGTATGTAGGATTATCCAAAGTGTATAATTTAAATCCAGTCGCCAGAACTTGTGTTCTGACCCCCTCTTCATAACATACTCGCAGGTTAGATTTATCGCAGAGACATGATAGCTTTGGATATTGGTTAGGCAGTATTAATAATACAGTAAGGCTATGTTTTGATTATACTATATTTTATCCATTCCGCTGTGAGATATTTTCTGAGCTCTGACATGTTTTATGTCTCTGTCTTTTCTACAGGATACCAAAGCACAACAACTTGAGTTTCGATGGATTGGAATTTTGAAAAAAAATCGATCTATCGAAATTTTGGTTGTCACGTTTGGTATCAGAGCTTAGGTTTAGGATTCCTATATAAATAGTGGGTGAATGTATTTGTATCTTTAAAAAGATAAACATATTATATATATACCTAGATCCATAGAGGAATCCACTAAGTAGAAAGGGTATAACATGGTGAGAAATGGGACGTTTGTTTTGCACACTAAAGGAATGAATATGAGACCCTTAGGTAATTTGGGTAGAAAGTGTACAACGTAATTTTGTATGGACGGAAAGTAAATCCCATATGACTAGTATTTTGGGTTAGCGGGTTTGGCAGTAAAACCTTACAGACTGGAAATGGTTAAAAAGAGAAAAAAATGAATATATATAGTTGAGAGAATTGACCTTGGGGAGTGTCTAGGAAAGCCTAGAAAATTAGAAATCTGCTTTGAGTCTATCCCCATTGTTAACTTTTAAGAACTTGGAATTATAAAAGTTTTGGGAAAATGGTTTATGGTGTTTTCAAGTTTTAATCTAAAAGTTATAATTTTAAAATATGTAAAGGAGTACACATATTGAGTTTTAAAGAAAAATTCTCTCAGAAAAAGGTGCATACTATAAAGCATGTATAGCTCGCTAGTTTCCTTGTTATATTTCATACAAGAGTTTTTAATAAAGAAAGATTTTAAATATCTATTCTTATGACAACCCTTTTTGATAAATTATTTTAAGATAATTTTGTGGGTGGACAAAATAAGTTATAGAAAATAAGAATAGAGTGGATGTTTGCACCTTGTAGTAAGAGACTAAACCGACCTTATAGGTAAGAACAAGTCATAAACCCGATTAAGAAAATAGTTGTCTGTATCTACTCCAGTTTTTATGATTTGAAAAAAAAAATGATGATTTACATTTTTTTAAGATGACACGTTTTTATGGTTTGGAAATAAAGTATTGATATTTTTAATTTTTGGAAGAAAATTTAAATGAAAAAGAAAGGCCAAACCGTGTTTTAAAGGTATGGAGTAGGTAAGAATTAGTGCCTAGGGAAGACGGGAAAAGTTTTGAGGTTATGAAGCGGATAGCGAGAATTATCTTGGAATAATAGTGAGTTCCCGTAGAATGCGTAATCATTGAAAAGCCTAGGGTGTTGCTTAAACTAATTGTTGGTATACATCTAGAGTTAGTAGTGACTACTAGATAGTAAAGGGCAAGTAAGTGTTTAGACCCTGTTACTAATTTTCAGGTTAGGGGAAAAACCCGTTACTACATTTTCGGTTGGGATCATTCCATTATATTATTCTTGTTGGGAAGTTAGGGTAACACCTAAACTTGTCGTGGATCCCATGGTTTGGACTTTTCTAACAAAGGGGGACATAGTCCCGAGATTCTTGGCCCTTAGTAGTAGCTATGTAGGGTGTCTGTTCTTCTGTTTTAGTTGAAAGACTAGAGGCTTATTTAAATTTAAACTAAGATCAGATGATTAAATAAGCTAAGAAAAATAGTACAACTAAAAAGGAAACATAAAATTCAGTAAAGCAACAAAAATGGAAAATTATGAGAAAAGATGGAAAAAGATAAAACTTTCCAAGATAAGATGAAAAAGAAAATCGGTAACAAAGAAATTTTTCTTATGTGGGCTTTGCTTGGATAGGAAAATAGGAGAATCTTTATAAATAGTTACATAAAAATCCAAGTATGGTTAGAATAAGGTTGAAAAAGAAAAGCGGAAGATGCGGAATTTTCCGTTTTCCATCTCTTTGTAACATAAGAAATCGAATTTAGAAAATTAGATTTTTCTGAAATTCAAAAAATAAAATTGGGTGGCAGGATTATGGATGCAACAATTGGATGAACTATGCTCTTACTTAGTAAGAGTGCGGGAAAAAATGGATGAAAAAGTATTCTAATTTTCAAAATAGTGCATTCATGTAGAACTGCCAGTATATTAAGGGTGCGAGCATCATATTTTAAAAGGATTTTTGAAAAGTTTGCATACACATAGGAGGTACCGATTAGGCATACATGCATTATTTTGTTATACTTTACTTTGCACAAGTGCACAATCTTTGCAAAAAAAAATTTGGATGCACACATGTTGGATGTATATTATGCGAGGGGTTAGTTGATTTTACCCTTATCAAATTTCAGGGGTGAAATTTCCTAAGGGTGGGAGAATGTAACACCCCGCATATTTAACTCAAGATAATAAAATAAAAATAACTTAATTAAATACTCAGAATTAAGTAAAACGGACTGCGCCATTGCGTCCGTCTCGAAATTCTGGTCAAAATAGACACTTGGTTTGCGTAAATCGGACACCGTATGAAGAAGTTATTGAGGTTTGAAATTTGTATACGCGTAGGAAGGATATATATATTAGGTTCATAAATTCAAAAATGGGTCCATAAATTCGAAAATCAGTTCAAAATTCAAAATTTCAGAAGGCGGTAGATTTCCCGCCCAGATGGCTCGACACCGGGGTCGACACCCTCAAGGGTGGGTCTACCCACCCGCGGCAGATTCTGGTAGATTGGGGTTTTTGCATTTCTGGACGATTCTGATAGCTTTCGGTCAAATCTGAGGGTCCTGATTGCTCCATACACCCATAAATAAGGCCTTACACCTACCTAAACCTCATAATTTGGCAGCTACGCTGGAGCTCTGCCATTACTCTCCCCCCCCCCCTCCTCAAATATATTCAGAAATTTAGATTTATAAATTAGAAAATCTTAAATTAAGATCTGGAGGGAAGAGATTAATGTTTTTTTAGGCGTTCAGAATTACGTGAAAAGCAAGGTAACGTTCCAGATCCGATCTATTCAATTTTTCCTCCTCTTTCTTTTCCCTTTTCTCTTTTAGTAGAAAAAATAGTAAATCCTTGATTATTAGGTTCTGAATTCAATTAGGGAAAATCATGGAAGATTAGATCTGAATCAGATCCAGGATTTGGAAAGCTTACGAGGTGAGTGGATTTAAGCCATATTATTTTAGATAATGGTGCATGATCGTTTAGCATTCCCCTTTTTATTAATTGTGAAATTGCCAGATTAATTATAAATTGATGTTGTAATGAGTTGAAATGTTAATATGAATATGTCACGAAATTCCTATGTTGAATTGGCTAAAATATTGAATGTTTACATGTTGAAGAAAATAAACTTGTTAGGATTTGAATAGCCAATTCAATGATTGTAACGACATGATTTACTTGTGACATATTATTGAGTAATTGAGATGTAACTTGCTAGATGTGAATAATTACCCGATTAAATGCTTACATGTCAAAAATTAGAATCAAATACATGTTAAAAGGGACATGCGCCAAAATATAGGCATAACTTGACCACACGTAAATTGGATTACAGTAAACATATAAAGAGGATAATATGCGAAAAATTTACATGGAAAAAAAGTATAACTATTAAAATATGAACATGCCTAAATACACAGTAATTTGGAACTGTAACGCCTTAGACACGAGATTAGATTGCACTTGTGATAGAAATCTGTCCAGACCCGCCCGACATATCCAGCATTCACAAGTGGTAAATCTAATCTGAGAGGTCTAAGTGCATAACTAAAAATGGTATTAAGGCATGATGTTAAGTCGAATTGTGGTAAAAGTCTGCTTGGATCCGCCCGACAAATCCAGCATCCACAAGTGTAAGCTTAATGTGAGAGGACTAGGCATATGTATATACACATATATAAATATATGTATATAACCAGATATGAATAAATGGCAATAATAGTAACTAAATGTCTGACTCAGAAAATAAGAAAGGAAGGGATGTAGTGGACTAAGTTAGTGTAATGCGAAGGAAAAGTGATGTATTTCCCTAAATGACCTATTTTTGAAAACGTGATTGCAACTAAGCCACAATAAATAAAGTAAGAAAAGTAAAGAAATTACTTGCTACCACGAATTTAGATGGGAATATGTTAAGAAAATAAATCACTGATTCCTTCTTTCAAACTGATAAGGTGCATGAAGTGTTTTCCTTAATTAAAATAAGGAACATATATTACAGTGAATGAAGAATACTGGAATACAACAGTAAAAGAAAATAGTTTAAAAAGGGGAATGATAATCACTTATTATAAATAAATAACATTAATGAAAATGTTGTATAATAGGTAAACTTGTCAGAGGGACAAGTGGGGATTATAACTTAGGTTATAATAAACTAATAAGTGAATTGGATAACTGGTGAAATGAGATAAGGGACACTTAATTGTAAATTAAGTAATCAGAAAAGGGGAAAAACCTGAAATTAGTTAAGGAAAGGGGGAAAATATATTGCACTAAATTATAAATTAAGTAATCCGCAAACTTGAAGGTCTGAAACCCGCTGATAAGAATAGCATGTTTAGACTTGTCCTGGGGACAATAGGAAATTATAACATAGGTTATAATGACTGGGTAGAGAAACTTATTAATGGACCTTAGTTAATAGAACTAAGATAATAAGTAAACAACGATAAGTTGTAAGGACGGTGGAAATGGAATTATGATTAAATAAGAAGAATGAGGAAAACTTATGAAATGAAATAAGTTATATTTAATCATAAGTGGTAAATGACATGTTGTTTGGAAAACATGTGAACTAAGAGATACTTAATAACTAGAACATTTTATTGTGAAATCAAACACGAATATAAAGGAAATTGTGGATTACAGACCTGGGGCCACAATCTAGAGAATAACATGTTGTGGGCTTATTAATAAACTTAAACGGGTTAAGTTATATGACTGAAATTAATAAGCAAGAGAAACTTGGTAATTTGGATAAGAATTCAGTATGAATGGGATTAACCAAGTTAAATGGAAACTTGGTGAGGTAAAGCAAGCACGTAAAAGAATGTTTAGACATAGGATCTAACAACATATTAAAGTGTGGCGCTTGGACCAATCCGTACGTTTGAGGGTGAATAACCCGATGGGGTAGATCATCGAGGTGTTATAAGGCGCGAGGGGAGGCACATTCATCTGATTGTTCTGACGGCTCCAAAGGACTAGAAGGGGAAGCACACGGCTTCCTGAGGTACGTAAGGTGCTCCTAGTAGTCCTCTGTGCGGTGACAGATGTCTTAGGTTGTGCTCGTAGAGGTAGGTGTTGGATCTAGATTAACACTAGAGGGGGGGTGAATAGGGTTATTACAATTTTTCGCAGAGTTCAAATATTACGGGATATTAACAACAATAAACAGATCACAGATAATAGCAGAAACAGAAATGCAGAAAGTAAATGACACAAGAGATACCTAGCTTTGGCAAATTCCTGCCTACTGCTGCATTCCTAAGGTTTTTACTAGGTGTTAATAACAGATCCCGCTTACAGACACTGTAAACTCGCACTCCCTGCTCCTGTACTAACCCTACGCTCAAAACCATAGACTGATCGATATCCCCTCGATCAGATTTCCCCGAATTACACCCCTGTAATCCGTAACCCAGATTTTACAGACTCTGAGACTGACAGTCAACACCCTGACTGATTAACTCTAGTTTATACAGACACTAGAAAACTGTTCAGATGATTGTTTGAATTTACAACTCGAATTAAAACCAAAAATAAAAACAAATTAGAAGGAATTGAAACCCAAGGAATTAAATAAAGAGGGTTATCCCCTTTTTCTTTTGAGTCATGGCTAAGTCAAAAGGAAAAACAGGCCGGCCCCCTTTGTAATTTATTTGCCCGATCCTTTTGCTTTAGCTCTGGGAAAAATAATGGCGGCTGGAAATTTGGCTAGGGTTTCTTCAATACACCCCAAATCGAATCGATCTCTTGATGAAATGAAGTTCTCTGATGCTCGACTTCTCTGTTGCTTTCTGCTACTTCGATCTGGAATTTGTTCGGTCGAAAACGATTGAAAAAATGTGAGTTTTCTCTGATTTGAAATTTTCTGCTCTCGAGTTGATTGTAGTTCTTCGATCTGTATGTTTTGTTAGTTTTTTCCCTTGACCGCCGATGATGAATTTGGTGTTAATTTGTAGGGTAATTTGAAACCCTAAAAACTCTGATTTCATTATATTGACTTGACTGATTAATTGGGTTCCCCTTTTTATTTGTTGCCTGAATTTGCTCGACTTTGAATGGAAGAATGAGACTTGAATTGTTGCGTGATTTCTTCCCTTTGGTGCCTGGATTGAATCGGCCTTGATTAAGTTTTGCACATGTGTGAACCTGTTCCCATATATGTTGAAATGATTCCCGAAGATTTGTTAGCCCTTGATACATGATGCTTGATTTCCAGAAGATAATTTACTTGCCAAAAACATATTTGTCATGCTCGAATTTCTTTTTACAGAAACAAATAAATGTGTTTCCTTGATTTGAAAATGCCTTGTGTGATTGAGAAAACTTCAGGAAAATATTGAATGAAAAAGATTGTTTCCTGAATTAACATTACAGATTTTTTTCCTGCATGATGAATGCTGGAAATAAGTTCTTGAATAGTTGCTAAAATAACAGAAATCAAATTTCCCCTTTTTCTCGACTAAATCTTGAACTGTTGCTTGAAATCAGTGACCAATAAAACTGCTTGTATATCATAATATAGTTGTCGAGATTACAGTGTTAAAATCACGCCATATATGTTTCTCTGAAATGAATCTTGCCTTAAAAACTTGATTGCTGAGACTTGGTATTTACTTTCAGGAATGTAAATCAATGCCAAAAATAAAAGCACTAAATTTCTTACCAAAACAGATTTAGCAGAAATAGTTTTCTGCATGATGTTGATTTTCTCTTGCTAAAAAATGTTTGCAAATTAACACTTGCCAAATTCGTGGCTCACTGATTTGTTTGGTTAAAAAAATAGTTGCCAAATATGCTTGCCATACCACTTGGATTTGATATTTGCCCATTTCTGTTCATTGTCCAATTTTCAAATGCCTTTCTTGCCAAATTAATGCTCCTGATTGAAAACCTTTGCTGTGCACGCTGCATACATACATGAACTGCTTTGTATAAGGGTTTCATCTTGTAGCTGCTTCATGCTCCACACTGACCATTTGCTATACTTCATGTTGATTGTTGTTCTTGACCCCATTTACATCACTGAATTGCACGAAAAAAATGTATACATGCTATCTTGTATTCATGTTATAATTTCCTTGATTTGTATATGCACCGACCATGCCATTTACTGTTCTTGCCTTGTGCACATTACCAAAGTATTTCTTCTCATGTGATTGCTTACCATGTGAAAGCTGCCTTGTATGTATATGCTGAAAACATTATTCTGTCCATGCTTGAGTTTGAACTATCCATGTTGGCTGAGTTTGTTACTTGCTGCATCTATATTCAGACCACTATGATATTTGCTGTGAACACCATGTCATTTCTGTTATATGTGATCATCCATGCATTGTCCAGTATCTTGTATCATGTACTTGTATCCAGAAACCACACGTATTTGCACCACTTTGTTAGCTGTATACTTGCTGAACTCCATTTCCCCTTGCTGTTTGCATGACCATGCATTCTTGACCTTTGGTCTGGACTGTTTGTGCCTTGCTCATCCATGTATTGATGTTGCTTTCACCATTTAACTTGTTTGATCACATTTCTTTGACTTGGTCATTCTAGTTTTGACTTTTTTCATGTTCATGAGTATGTTGCGCTGAGTCGAGATGGTCCAAGTGGCTACTCCTCAGTCGCGACATTGATTGGCGAGGCAGTGCACACGTGTATATATACACGTGTGTATTTGCAGCCATCAGAAGAATTCTCCTGTCCCTGCACTATATATATATACTGTCTACACACGGTCGGATTATCAAATCAGATCAAGTCAGAAAAATGATGAGAAACACACCAGAAAACTGAGGCAAATATATATATATATATATATATATATTTAATAATATTTGCTAGTATGAAATTATCTCTGTTCCAGATACTGTGTGTGTGTTTCTGTGTATGACAAGTATGAAGATGATGACTGGACTGACTGGCAGAAGACAGACAAGACTGAAGACAGACAGCAGAAAACAAAAACAGAAAAATGAAGACAGAAGAGAGAAAGTAGCATGTGTCAGTATATATATATATATATATATATATATATATATATATATATATGAGTCTGTGTAGATGAATGTATATGTGACTGTATAAAGAGTTGAATGAAAAATATTAGTGAAGTGTACAAATAGTGGAGTTGTAATTATGTACTGTTTGATATTGAAATAAAATATTATATTTAAATAAAATACCCTGTGAATATTTAAATTTCTGTACAGTCGTATTTTATTAAATATAAATATTATATTCCAGTCTGTGATGTATAATAACAGTATAATATCAAACACATTAAAGTAATATTTATTTGGTTGTTATCATCAAACAAAAATCATATAATTGTGTATACAACATCGTTATATACAACAATCTCCCCCTTTTGATGATGACAAAAAAATAAAAGATTTTGTTTACAATAGATGTGTTTGACAGTGAATATTGAAAGTGAATATTGAACTCCCCCTATTTATTAGCTCTCCCTACAACAGACAACTCCCCCTATAACTGTGCATGAGTGAAATGTAGGAATAATAAATTTTCAAAAATTAAAAATATTTATAAAATATTCACTCATAAATCAAAATCTTAACCCATTCTCCCCCTTTTGTTATCATCAAAAGGATACAGAATTTTAAAATACTGATGAAAAATGACTAAAATTTTAGCATAAGAGGAGGAACGATCATCATACATCTCAACCAGTCAAACAAAAATCATAATATTCTGAGAACAGGTGGCATATTTCACATTTTAGAGAATGACAGGTTTATAATGAATTTATAAAAATGGAGAGAGTTTAAAAATATGAATATACTCCAATTATTTCCAAAAAGGATTTTATAAAAATGAAGCACAAAAACAGTGATGGATTTGGACTATAATTAATAATTCAATTTAAATGATAAAATCGTATAATCTCAAATCCCAATCTCTATCAATCAACAAATCATAATACGTCATAAGATTTCAACACATTTCACAGATTAGAAGATGGATTGATAGGCTGGTTTTTATACAGAGAGGAGAATTTCAAATTTATTTCTATTTTTAGCACTTTACTTCCTTTTCTTTTATCTTTTATTTAAGAGCACACTGACCACGCATAACCAGAGCTTGGATTTTTAAATGAGGTCAGTCGCAGCTTAAATTATAAGTTGTCTCTTAACCATGCATGACCAGAGCTTGGATTTTTAAATGAGGTTAGAGACACACTTATATATTTATTATATATGTTTATCATTTCAGCTTTTAAAAAGAAAGACTCCTCGGTATAAAACCAATATATGGATGATAGAAAATGTGGTAGGTACAGAAATGGACTGTGAAATAAATTTCTAAATTAATTATATTATGAAATAAGCTCGACTGTACCGGGATTATTGAAAATTTTCAATTATCACTAATTCTGAATAATAATATAGTCCCATTTCTATCACAAATAATTTTCACTGTTTTAAACACAAGATGATTTTTTCTTTTTTTTTTCTTTTTTTTTTTAAAAATAAACTCTCCACATTAATATAAAAACATGATGGATGGCAGACGGGTGATAGATAAAGGAGATGGTCGTGAAATAATTGCCAATTCAAAGATATTATAATAAATGTTCAGCCTTCATGAAAATTTAAATAAAATCTCCTCTTGTTGTGAAATATATTGTAGTCATAATTCATCACAATTTCAATTTCTGATTATAATTTTGATGAATTATAAATACAGTTCAATTTGAATATTGATTTCAATTTCTGAATGAATAATAAATAAATAATTTTAAAATTGAAAATCAATAACAAGAGGAATATGCTGATCTATACACGACAAGAGGGAAAAAATGTGTACAAGACAAAAAGAGTGTGTGGATTTATACATGGTGAAGATTTGAATCTAAGTACAGATGGGTGAGACAAATATAAGGCGCTTCTGATACCACTTGGTGTCTCTATTTACGAGGAATGGTAACAAGACATTTGAGACAAACAAGTATACCACAGACAAAAGAATCTTAAATACAAAGCCCAGTCAGATCAAGCAAATTAATTTCATGTATCAGAGCATGGTATGTATTTGATTCCAAAACAAGCAGTCACCAAAAAATATTTACAAATCAATTTCTTATAATCAGAGCAGCATGATTCCAAAACAAACATTTTTCAAAAACAGTATCAGAGCGGCACAGAGAAATCAGTATCACAACAGACTTGTCAGACGATGTTTCTGAAGATCACAAAAACAATATATTCCATGATCCATGATTATGAAAATTTAGTTTATTTAAAATCATTTGAAGAAATGTGAATATATCAGGATTTAATGAATCAATCACACAATATTATATTTCAGATTCAAGATATGTATGTGATTCAATAAATTTCAAATGATTTTAAACAAACATATATTAAAATCAAATAACCATGAAATAATAGAGAATTTTAAGACCATATTTTCAAAGAAATTTTCACAAGTATTTCTGACAAACCCAAAAAAAATTAGATCATTTACATCAGGTTTGATAGATATTCATGATCCAAAATAATTTATTTGGGATCACTTGAATCAATGTTAAGTTTTGAAATATAATGAATCAGTCACACAAGGTTGATAATTTCAAATTTAGGAGGTGTGTGATTATTCAAAATATTAATAATTTCAGATGATTTCAAACAAACAAATTCTAACCATAATGATCATGAATAATAATGATTTTCAAGATGTATCACTGAGATTCTAGACAATTTAAAATTTTCAAGCCAATCTGAAAAATAATGAAAATATCACAACTGATAAATAATAGAGTGCTGTAATGAGTGTAATATTTCAAGATTTTCTAAAATGAATTAGAAGAATCTCAAAACAGCAAAGATGTGTGAATTTCCATATAACTTTCAGATCTTCAAAAATTTAGAATTCAAATTAACAGTGTTCAAGATATGGCACGAATACATCAACACTGTTATGAATTCAGAAATAAGAATATACTTCAAAAACAATTGCAGATATTTACAAGATTAAGTACAAGATCTGGAAATAATTAAAAACATCAGAGTTCTATACACGCAAAACAAATTTCCAGAATATCATGAATACTGCAATTCAAGGAGCACAAAAAAAATATGGCAGTGATAAATCAGATCAGAATAGACAGAAGAAAGAGATAGAAGGGAGAAGAAGAAGAAATAAACAAAAGAAAAAGAAACAAAACAGAAAAATATTTACAGAGGTGAGTCCAGAGATCATACCAGAATTCAGTGTAAATCAGAATCTCTAACTCAACAAATCTTGGCCTAAGGAACTGTAAATGACACAGAATTTTAGACAATCTTGATTTCAAATTTCTTTTCAGCACAGCAATTCCTCAGCCTTCACTGGTACCTAGCAGTTGAGTGAATTAAGTGGTCTAACAAAATTTGTAAAACCACTCTGAAATATGTTTACCACTTTTGGTACCCAAACCTGTTTGTATAACAAACCATCAGAATTAACTTTTGTACCCTTAGGAACCCAAATCTGTTTGAACTTGACGAAGTTTGTTTTATTTCCTTTTTGGATCCAAGATTGTTTAGATGGATTATTATAAAACAAGTTTTCATCACGTTTATGATTCAACAAACCTCCAAGATTATCAAAGTTTGAATTTTCAAGTTGATTCTTTCCAAAGCAGTTTGAAGAACTTTTCAAATCGTTTGAATTCAGTTTTTCAAAAACATTATTCTTCCCAAAGCCAAGGCCATATTTGTTTTTAGAAGAAAATTGATTTTTCAACAACATATTCAAAGATTTTTCACCATTAGAAAAATTTCTCAAAGTTGTTTCAAGTTGTTGAATTTTAAATTTAAGATCACCATTTTCTTTTGTTAAATCTGAACAACGGCTTTTTGTGATCTTATTCCTTTCATAATCCGTTTTCAAAACCAAGTTTTCATCTTTAAGAAATTTAATTTTGGCTTGTGATTCCGAGATTTCAAATTCAAATCGTTTTTGTTTTTCAGACTCAAAATTCCTGGACTTTTCAATCTCATTTACAAGTTCTTTCAAAATCAAATCACTTTTCACCAGATTTTCATTTTCAGCAATTTCAAGTTTGAAATTTATGTCAGTCTTAAAAACTTCAAATTCCTTTTGTAGAAGATTGTTCAAATTTGATAACTCAATCTTGTTCTCTTTTAAGATCAGAATTTCATTTTCAAATTTTTGAATATTTTTATTGAGATGAACAAGATTGATTTTCAATTTCAAACAATTTTTACAATCTGAATTTGAAAGGTTTTTAAAATATTCGAGTTGTGATTCCAAATTATCAATTTTGCTGGTCATCTCAGAGTTCTTAGATTTCAAAGACTTGTTCTTAGATTTGAGTTTATCAACAGATTTAGTCAAATCAACGCACATATAAACTAAATCTTCGTATGAGAAATTTTCAGTTTCAGCATCTGTTGATTCTCCATCGTTTGATCCATCTATTTCTCCTTTCAAGCACAGATCTGAATTTGAGTTGATATTCTGGGGTTTTGAGCAGTCATCAGTTTTTCCATAGAGCTTGTTGAGAGTTCTCCAGACATCCTGCGCAGTCAAACAATGAGATACGTGAATAAACTGTTCGGTACTGAGATAATCAAATATGATATTCATAGTACGTGAATCGAAAACAATGTTTCTATTATCAGACATATCACTCCCATTTATAATAGTATCCCAACATTTAATATTAACAGATTTTAAATAAAATTCCATTTTGGATTTCCAGTTTAAAAAATCTGTTCCAGTGAAAATAGTTGGAGATGAACTGGACTGACTTTCGCTAGACAGACAACTATGGTTACCCATGACTCTAGAGTTAAAAAAAAATACCTGGCTCTGATACCACTTGTTGGATCTAGATTAACCCTAGAGGGGGGGTGAATAGGGTTTATTACAATTTTTCGCAGAGTTCAAATATTACGGGATATTAACAACAATAAACAGATCACAGATAATAGCAGAAACAGAAATGCAGAAAGTAAATGACACAAGAGATACCCAGCTTCGGCAAATTCCTGCCTACTGCTGCATTCCTAAGGTTTTTACTAGGTATTAATAACAGATCCCGCTTACAGACACTGTAAACTCGCACTCCCTGCTCCTGTACTAACCCTACGCTCAAAACCATAGACTGATCGATATCCCCTCGATCAGATTTCCCCGAATTACACCCCTGTAATCCGTAACCCAGATTTTACAGACTCTGAGACTGACAGTCAACACCCTGACTGATTAACTCTAGTTTATACAGACACTAGAAAACTGTTCAGATGATTGTTTGAATTTACAACTCGAATTAAAACCAAAAATAAAAACAAATTATAAGGAATTGAAACCCAAGGAATTAAATAAAGAGGGTTGTCCCCTTTTTCTTTTGAGTCATGGCTAAGTCAAAAGGAAAAACAGGCCGGCCCCCTTTGTAATTTATTTGCCCGATCCTTTTGCTTTAGCTCTGGGAAAAATAATGGCGGCTGGAAATTTGGCTAGGGTTTCTTCAATACACCCCAAATCGAATCGATCTCTTGATGAAATGAAGTTCTCTGATGCTCGACTTCTCTGTTGCTTTCTGCTACTTCGATCTGTAATTTGTTCGGTCGAAAACGATTGAAAAAATGTGAGTTTTCTCTGATTTGAAATTTTCTGCTCTCGAGTTGATTGTAGTTCTTCGATCTGTATGTTTTGTTAGTTTTTTCCCTTGACCGCCGATGATGAATTTGGTGTTAATTTGTAGGGTAATTTGAAACCCTAAAAACTCTGATTTCATTATATTGACTTGACTGATTAATTGGGTTCCCCTTTTTATTTGTTGCCTGAATTTGCTCGACTTTGAATGGAAGAATGAGACTTGAATTGTTGCGTGATTTCTTCCCTTTGGTGCCTGGATTGAATCGGCCTTGATTAAGTTTTGCACATGTGTGAACCTGTTCCCATATATGTTGAAATGATTCCCGAAGATTTGTTAGCCCTTGATACATGATGCTTGATTTCCAGAAGATAATTTACTTGCCAAAAACATATTTGTCATGCTCGAATTTCTTTTTACAGAAACAAATAAATGTGTTTCCTTGATTTGAAAATGCCTTGTGTGATTGAGAAAACTTCAGGAAAATATTGAATGAAAAAGATTGTTTCCTGAATTAACATTACAGATTTTTTCCTGCATGATGAATGCTGGAAATAAGTTCTTGAATAGTTGCTAAAATAACTGAAATCAAATTTCCCCTTTTTCTCGACTAAATCTTGAACTGTTGCTTGAAATCAGTGACCAATAAAACTGCTTGTATATCATAATATAGTTGCCGAGATTGCAGTGTTAAAATCACGCCATATATGTTTCTCTGAAATGAATCTTGCCTTAAAAACTTGATTGCTGAGACTTGGTATTTACTTTCAGGAATGTAAATCAATGCCAAAAATAAAAGCACTAAATTTCTTACCAAAACAGATTTAGCAGAAATAGTTTTCTGCATGATGTTGATTTTCTCTTGCTAAAAAATGTTTGCAAATTAACACTTGCCAAATTCGTGGCTCACTGATTTGTTTGGTTAAAAAAATAGTTGCCAAATATGCTTGCCATACCACTTGGATTTGATATTTGCCCATTTCTGTTCATTGTCCAATTTTCAAATGCCTTTCTTGCCAAATTAATGCTCCTGATTGAAAACCTTTGATGTGCACGCTGCATACATACATGAACTGCTTTGTATAAGGGTTTCATCTTGTAGTTGCTTCATGCTCCACACTGACCATTTGCTATACTTCATGTTGATTGTTGTTCTTGACCCCATTTACATCACTGAATTGCACGAAAAAAATGTATACATGCTATCTTGTATTCATGTTATAATTTCCTTGATTTGTATATGCACCGACCATGCCATTTACTGTTCTTGCCTTGTGCACATTACCAAAGTATTTCTTCTCATGTGATTGCTTACCATGTGAAAGCTGCCTTGTATGTATATGCTGAAAACATTATTCTGTCCATGCTTGAGTTTGAACTATCCATGTTGGCTGAGTTTGTTACTTGCTGCATCTATATTCAGACCACTATGATATTTGCTGTGAACACCATGTCATTTCTGTTATATGTGATCATCCATGCATTGTCCAGTATCTTGTATCATGTACTTGTATCCAGAAACCACACGTATTTGCACCACTTTGTTAGCTGTATACTTGCTGAACTCCATTTCCCCTTGCTGTTTGCATGACCATGCATTCTTGACCTTTGGTCTGGACTGTTTGTGCCTTGCTCATCCATGTATTGATGTTGCTTTCACCATTTAACTTGTTTGATCACATTTCTTTGACTTGGTCATTCTAGTTTTGACTTTTTTCATGTTCATGAGTATGTTGCGCTGAGTCGAGATGGTCCAAGTGGCTACTCCTCAGTCGCGACATTGATTGGCGAGGCAGTGCACACGTGTATATATACACGTGTGTATTTGCAGCCATCAGAAGAATTCTCCTGTCCCTGCACTATATATATATACTGTCTACACACAGTCGGATTATCAAATCAGATCAAGTCAAAAAAATGATGAGAAACACACCAGAAAACTGAGGCAAATATATATATATATATATTTAATAATATTTGCTAGTATGAAATTATCTCTGTTCCAGATACTGTGTGTGTGTTTCTGTGTATGACAGGTATGAAGATGATGACTGGACTGACTGGCAGAAGACAGACAAGACTGAAGACAGACAGCAGAAAACAAAAACAGAAAAATGAAGACAGAAGAGAGAAAGTAGCATGTGTCAGTATATATATATATATGAGTCTGTGTAGATGAATGTATATGTGACTGTATAAAGAGTTGAATGAAAAATATTAGTGAAGTGTACAAATAGTGGAGTTGTAATTCTGTACTGTTTGATATTGAAATAAAATATTATATTTAAATAAAATACCCTGTGAATATTTAAATTTCTGTACAGTCGTATTTTATTAAATATAAATATTATATTCCAGTCTGTGATGTATAATAACAGTATAATATCAAACACATTAAAGTAATATTTATTTGGTTGTTATCATCAAACAAAAATCATATAATTGTGTATACAACATCGTTATATACAACAGTAGGGTCTGCACGTAACTACTAGGTGGGTGGGCCTTGATTGCATAAGTAGCTATGCAGTCAGAATGCTGTAATACGGTGACACTAGGGTAATTCGACGGTTGCCTTAATGGGGAGGCAGAGGGTCATGACCAACAAGGATAGTAGATCGTCGGATACCTGTCATCTACAGCCAGTGGGCCAGATGCGAAAAGACCAGAGCTAAACCCAAGATACCATTCACCCTTCACTATCAGGGTAAGGGGTTAAGGGAAGACGTCAATTGGATGTTTAAATTGTTTGTTATTAAGGGAAGTCGCTTAGCTCTTGTAGTCTTTACTAGTTGAGGGAGGGGCCTAGGTAGGGCCATAGCCACCATGAAAACAGACCATAGGAATATCTGTATTTAGAGGGTCTTTAAAGATGGGCCTATACAGATATGGAAAAGCTCCCGACCGAGTTCCGTGTTTCTTGTATCGCCCTTCCATTGAACTCGGTGCACATTAGAGGACGTATGATTGAGGCATCGAGATACAATTAAAGATACGTATGGTGGACAGTCTAGATACATGCATGTTGGCTCTGGGTGGTGTATTGTGGGGTTGAGGGCATTACTCCGGTATGAATTCAAATTCGAACAAAGGTGGCAGTTAATACGTTTGCGTAGCATAGTAATGACAGATATATGTGGAACGTAATATTGTTATCAGTACGTCGCTACGGCATAGGATGAGAGACTGCGTATGTTTCGATGGTGTTACAGTGGAGACCATGAGAGTGGGGTACCATGGGGTGTACCTCAATGTTGGGGGTAGCTACATATATACTATATTAGGTTAATCCACTGGGAAGTAAATGGGTACGACGTGTGTGTAAGCCTTGAGTGCTGTAACCTAAGTAACCTAATAAATCAGATAATATGATTGAACGGTATATGTAGGATTGCCCAAAGTGTATAGTTTAAATCCAATCACCAGAACTTGTGTTCTGACCCCCCTCCTCATAACATACTCGCAGGTTAGATTTGTGGCAGAGACATGATAGTTTTGGATACTAGTTAGGCAGTATTAATAATACGGTAAGGCTATGTTTTGATTATACTATATTTTGCCCATTCCGCTGTGAGATATTTTCTGAGCCCTGACATGTTTCATGTCTCTGTCTTTTCTGCAGGATACCAGAGCACAACAACTTGAGTTTCGATGGACTGGAATTTTGTAAAAAAAATCGGTCTGTCAAAATTCGGGTTGTCACGTTCTATTTTAAATACAAGCTATTATTTTTCAAACTATTTCAATTATATATCTAAACTATTTCAAATATATTTTTAACTATTTTAGCATTCAAATTATTTTAAAGTTGGAATTGTTCCAATATTTTAAATTAGTTTAAAAGTAGATTTTATGATGAATAATATCCTCTCTTGAATATTGAAATGATTTTATGAAAATCTGGTATTTTGATATGAAGTACGAACCCCTTTGAAATGTAAAAGAACTGGCCGGTGTGAAATATGTAAATGATTGGTTGTTAAAGACACTGGGATCAGATATTGTCATACTCTCTGCCAATACCGAAAACTACTTTAACAACTGTATATGTGATGGAGTTCCAGAATGAAGTAGGCTGGATTTAGAGACGATTACTGGATTTGAAGAAAGAGAACGATGATGGACAGCCTTGACCTTCGGGTCATAATTAAAATGACTAAAATAGGAGCCATACCCAGTTTAATGTGAGCTAGCTCCTCTTAGCAGACATGCTTCTTCGATACCATATATATTACTTTGAGATTGATTGACGCCTTTGATTTTGGGAGTATTGTCTGGGGTGGGCGGTAGTCGCGACTATGCATTACCACCAGCCTGGGTCCGCAATCCGGTAGAATCCTACTTATGGGTATTGCCTCGATGCCTTTTCATATTTATCCCGATCGAGCCCCCTACGACTTTGATTTTCATCGTACCTATGGAGTGCCCTCTGGTAGCCACTACGTATTGTGGACTTTACCGTATCTGTATAGACTACGGTATTATAAACGGTGTAAGGGTGAAAATGTAATCCCGCTTACACTATTTTAATATGTTATATTTAACCATAGACACTATTATAATAGTGTATTGTATTATATAGTATCTAGTTTAACGAATCCTGAGGAGATGGAAATTCCCATAACATCTCTTAAGTTATTGTACTCATATTATCACATGAATTTGATTTAACTGATATGAGAATATTTTAGTTCTGATCCAAGTGTTTTTGTCTTTTCATTTGTGCTCGGGTCAGCCTGAGTTTTCAGTTATTGAAGATGCCATTATGGAGATGAAGCAGGAGCTCAACAGACGTATTTATTATTATTACTCCGCTGCAAATATTGGTATGTATATTATAGTTAACTCTGATAATTGTTGTAAAATATAATCAAATGTATGTTTTAACAGCTTCATGAACTGTTATTTAATTATTATATTTTGTCCTTCCGCTGTGAGATTCTGTGTTTGTTTTTCTTCTTCTCTTCTTTTTCTTATATAAATCCCAAAAACTATCCATATTTTTGATTTGTTTATGTCAACATTGAGGATCATTATCGATTTGAATGGTCCAAAAATCCTGGATGTTACATTTGGTATCAGAGCTTTGGTTTAGCGAAAACCTTGGTTCTATTTGGGTTAACTCATTAGAGATAGGTAGTAATACTCTAGAATGCGTCTGAGCGTATATGAGAGAACGTACTTGTAATTTCGATACAAAATGAATTTGTATTGTGTTTATTCATTCGGTTGAGTTTTAATGAATTCTGGTCGGTGCTTAGGACGCCAAGACATCGATAGGAATTTCTAAACACTCGAATAGGGCTTATTAACATAATATTGTTTGAAATATATTTTATCTACATATATATAATTATTTGAAAATATATGAATTTTGATTTTGTTGATGATAAAATTAAATTTTCATCATTTATTACTCGACTAATCAATAATTTAAAACTATTGGTTATTGAATGGTTTAAGAAATAAATATTGAAAGTAAACTGATAATGAATATTGAAAATTTAATTGGTAATGAAATAAGAAGAAAAATATGAATTTGAGAATTTAATTTCGGGTTGTTTTGTAATATGGTTTTGCAAATGGTTTAAAATAATATATTTATATTTTAAAAGTTGTTTCATATAGAAATTGTTTTCAAATGAATTTTGAAATAAGTGTATGCTTTCCCCTTTACCTTTGGAAAACGATCTCGGTAATGAGTGCATGCATTATCGACATTATTTTCAA
Source organism: Allium sativum (assembly GCA_030737875.1). Taxonomy (NCBI): domain Eukaryota; kingdom Viridiplantae; phylum Streptophyta; class Magnoliopsida; order Asparagales; family Amaryllidaceae; genus Allium; species Allium sativum. The sequence goes on along the minus strand of CM060912.1, from coordinate 279,710,358 downwards.
GAGACTAGGTGGGGAGAGACCACTTAAATTTTTTATACTTTGTTTGAAAATTTGGATTTCATTTAAATCTTTTAAATTATGATTTGATATAAAAGATTATATATATATATATATATTATTTTAAAGTTGATTTGGAAACGAACCCAAAGTTGGAATTTTTAAGTTCTTGAATAGTTAATGAATTTCAAATTGTTGAAATGAACTAAAATTGAAATTTTAGAAATTTCTGAACTATATAGTAGGAAAATGAATCTAAGAGAGTTATAAAAAATTAAAATGGAAATTCTTAAGGAATTTGAAATAATGAATTCTAAGGTATATTAAAACTGTTGAACTTGTACAATATTCAATCCTTTTCTTTGGCATATACATAACTTACCAATTATATATGAAGTTAAAATGTTATAAGAATAAGCAATTAGATAATACAAGTATCGCCATGGATAATGTATGGTAAAATAAAATTTGATGAAACTTAAGTATGAAATAAGTGATTGATATACTTAGTTATGTTCGAAATTTAATTTAACTAAGTCAGACGAATAAATCAAATCAACGAAATAAGCTAATGAAGTGGATTGTTTGGTTTTAAATTAAATGTATTGGTATAGATGGTCGAATCTTTGACGATTTCAGATGGTCGATATTTTCTAGTTGAATAAATGTTTAAGTAGTTGTGAAAATATAAATGAATTGGTTTATAGATTATAAATTTAAACAAAGATTGAACGAATTAATTAATTTAATTAAAAACGAGCTCGTCGCGAAGATGTTGTTCATAATTTTCCGAATTAAAGTTTAAATGAATGTACAGGATCCAAAATAAGTCGGAATTCTTTGAAGCAATAATCTTTTGGGTTTATTGGAATATAATTTCCTAATGAAAGAGAAATTTTTAAATTTCAACTTGTAGATTTTAAGATATGCGTAATTCAAATTTTCAGAAAAATCGTGATTTGGTAATTCACGACTCAGAATTAAATTATTAATGAAATTGGTTATGTAATATAACAAACAAGACAAGTTGAATAAGAAATTATGTGGCGAAACATATATAAATTGACAATTTCTTAATACACCTTTTCGAGGACGAAAAGTTTTAAGTGGGAGAGAATGTAACATCCCAAGATTTTGCCATAATTTAAATGGTTAATTTCAGTGTGTTTTAAACAAATTTATTTTTATATTAAAATTGTAATTTGTTTATGTTGATTTTAATGATATTTGAAACTTATATATTGAAATATTTTGATTTATGTAATTTATAATTGAAATACAAAAATTGAAGTATTTTGTTAACCAATATGGAATTCATATAAAAAGAAATTTTATTCATGAAATTTATTTGAATTCTATATTTTGATTTGATTAGGGATCATAAATGTTGAATTTAATTTCAGGTAAATAAGTGAAAATTGAATATTTTATTAATAAATATTGAAATTGACATTATTGTAAATAATCCCATAATTCAATGAAATTTATTTTATTGAATCAGAAATGGTAAATTATTTTATGTTTCAAAATTTCATAGCCATCGAAATTTTAGTTTGATTGTAAGGAATTAAAACGCGTATAAATTTATATGTACAATTCAGTTTAATAATTAAGTTCTAAAAGAAACGGCTATAAACTTTGGAATTGGGCCTTGAAACCTATTTCATTGCGTTCAGAAGGCGTCAAAATCTATTGTTAGACAGTAAGCGGGCCTGATTTGGACTCAGTCCGAATTTTTTGCTTTAAAACATGACAAACGAGAATTATAATATTAAAATAATATTCAGAAACCCTAAAAAAGTGGACAGCCGCCGCCTCTTTGAAATTCGATGGCCATAATTCTTCCAAACTTCTCGGCCTAATTTCTACAAATCCGATCAATGAAATCCCATGACTCAAAAATGAAAATCGAAGAACTCATGACGATCTTTACATCCATATGGTGGTTTCTTTTGGATCGATTTAATTTCACTAGAATTGGTGCTAGAAGATGGCGCACATTTCAGGGTTTTGTGGGCCATGGCGTCGATCGAGTGGGGCCCCCTTCTAGGCGGTGGCAGAGGACCGAACGACAGTTCTTGTGGTGGTTTCTGATCGAATTCCGGTTGCATCTGGGAGGCGCTAGGGGTGAGCGTTTGGTTGGTTTGGTTAATCCGATGATAAATTTGTCAAACCAAACTAAAACCAATAAAAATGAAAACCAAACCAATCGAATTAAGTTTGGTTGGTTCAGTTGGTTATCCGATTAAACCGAACTAAAAATGTTTTACACTTTGTGTTTGAAATATTCACTATAATTTGAAACAAATTATAAACATATGATTACAGTATTATTATTTTTGTTTTTTTTGTTTTTTAATACTAATTTTGACACATAGATGATGATTAATATATACTTAAATAACTAAACTAACCTAAAATATTTATTATAATATCGATAATTTTAAAAAATATAGTAAAAATTCGGTTAATTTGGTTAAACCGATAACCGAACTTAATATTTTTCGAGCTGATTACAAACCGATTTAATTTCAAAACCGAACCAAACCGACCAAAATAAATTGGTTTGGTTGGTTTATTTGGTTTAACCGAATAATGCTCACCCCTAGGAGGCGCAACATCGCGGGATTTGAAGGAATGTTGGGTTACGGGTTTTTTCTTTTTTTGGAAATTACATGATGATGGGAAGAAGATAAGGGCGGTTGAGGATAGCTAACGTGTCCTTTAGTGTGTGGGTGAGAAATTGTTTTTCTTTTTTTCTTTTAATTTAAATTCCAAATGTTCAAACGCTTATAACTTTCTGCTACGAGGTCGGTTTTGGATGAAATAAATTGCATTGGGATCGTATCGACAAGCTCTTCGCGATTCCACTAGTTTGGACCGATTCTGAGACAGTTGATTTTTAGGCTAAAATTCGGATTTCAAACACGTTCAGAGCCAAAGGCGAGTGATTAAACCCACTCACATCTAACTAAAATATTTGATTGTTAGTTAAATTAAATTCATGTCATGATATGATTGTATTGTTTGTTATTTGATCGTTTAAATTGCATATTTATGTTAAATATGCATAGACTGTATAATTTAATTTAACTGTTATATAAATTGTACTGTTAGAGATTAATTTGTAGTTTGAAATAAAAAAAAAAAGAATCTCATACCTGATGACTAGTAACTGATTTTATTGAACTGTTTAGATGTAGTGATTTTGATTGATGCCGCGGAAATTATATATTTAATGTATTGATATGAAATATATCTTGTTATCGACATTGTTTATATATGTTATTGATTTCTATTGATTAATCCCAACTATTACCCGAGTTGTTATAGGCATCAAATAAATCTTGGATTAATTATTAAAATGAATTAAGAACGTAGGTTGAAATGATAAATACCTATGACCTTGATATGGATTGAAATGATATATATCCTTTCCCAAAATACTAAAATTTAAAATTTGAGTATTACTTGGCCATTGGATAGAAAATTATATACGGGCACCGATTGGTTAAATAAAAATTGTTTTAATCTTGAATTTTGGAATATTATCTCAAAGACAGAATAAATGACATTATTATTCGATTTTCTTTAAATTTGGACTTTGAGCTTTGGAATTAAAGTTTTCAATTTTAATAGAATTCCTAAATGTGGATAACTAAAGTTAAACTGAATTGAATATGAACTAAATTTATCAAAATTGAATTGTTTATCCATCTTTGATATTACTTTAAATAACCTGATTTAAATAATTGAACTATGAACTCGAGATTTTTATAAACGAAAATTCAAAGTGAGAGTTATAATTGAAATTCATTTATTTGAATCAAATTATCAAATTGAATTGTTTGAAATCGAACTGTTGAATTGAAATGAAATATAAATGGGAAGTCAAATCCTTTTGAATTAAGATATCGAAATTTAGTTAATTAAATTGATACTGGAATATGATTTCAGTTTGGTTAAAATTTGAAGAAACAATTCTAGTTCCGACTATAGTATTTTAAAACATTTTAAAAACTATTTTATATTAATTATTTCCTTTATGAACAATTTCCCTTGTAACTATTTTATTTTATTATTTATTTTAAATAAACCATTTTAATAATTAACTATTTATTTTATAAACTATTTTATATTAGTTATTTTCTTTATAAACTAATTTACCATACAACTATTTTATTTTATTAATTATTCAAATAAACCATTTTAATAATTTACTATTTATTTTATAAACTACTTTATTATTGTAACTATAGATTTTACTAAACTTGGTTATTCTATTTTATATACAAACTATTATTTTTCAAACTATTTCAATTATATATCTAAACTATTTCAAATATATTTTTAACTAGTTTAGTATTCAAATTATTTTAAAGTTGGAATTGTTTCAAGATTTTAAATTAGTAAATTTTATGATGAATAATATCCTCTCTTGAATATTGAAATGATTTTATGAAAATCTGGAATTTTGATATGAAGTACGAACCCCTTTGAAATGCAAAAGAATTGACTTGTGTGAAAAATGCAAATGATTGGTTGTTAAAGAGACCGGGATAGGTATTGTCATACTCTCTACCAATACCGAAAACCACTTTAACAACTGTGTACGCGGTGGAGTTCCAGAATGAAATAGGATGGATTTGGAGCCGATTACTAGATTTGAAGAAAGAGAACGATGATGGATAGCCTTGACCTTTGGGTCATAATTAAAATGACTAAAACATGAGCCATACCCAGGTTAATGTGAGCTAGCTCCTCTTAGCAGACATGCTTCTTTGATACCATATATAATACTTTGAGATTGATTGGCGCCTTTGATTTTGGGAGTATTGTATGGGGTGGGCAGTAGATGCGGGTACGTGTTACCACCGGCCTGGGTCCGCAATCCAATAGAATCCTACTGATGGGTATTGCCTCGATGCCTTGTCATATTTATCCTGATCGAGCCCCCTATGACTTTGATTTGTACCGTACCTATGGAGTGCCCTCTGATAGCCACTACGTACTGTGGACTTTACGGTATCTATATAGACTACGGTATTATACACGGTGTAAGGGTAAAAATGTAATCCCGCTTACGCTATTTTAATATGTTATATTTAACCATAGACACTATTATAATAGCGTATTGTATTATATAGTATCTAGTTTAACAGATCCTTAGGAGACGGAAATTCTCATAACATCTCTTAAGTTATTGCACTCATATTATCACATGAATTTGATTTAATTGATATGAGAATATTTTAGTATAGTTTCATTGTTTTTGTCTTTTCACTTGTGCTCGGGTCAGCCTGAGTTTTCAGTTATTGAAGATACCTGTTAGCCTACTTTGTGAAATAGGCTACACAAAGAGCAAATAGTGGGAAAGCCATCAACAAGTTCGGATCGGAGGGAACCAGCGCAGGAAAGAAGCATAAATCAAAGACGCAGACATCACATCGGTTCGGTTTGGAGAAGTACTTCAGCAACACCAAAAGAAAGCAAGTAGCCTCATCGGATCGGATCAGAGGCGGCCGATCCGAACCCCTTTTTTCTGAGCCTGTGACCGTTGCTACACACGTTTCCTGAAGACTCGGACCAAGCACAACCATTTCCTCCCACGATCTCCCACTAAATCGATGCGCTGTCACCATCTGGAGGCCTCCGAACCCGACTCTTATGGGATGGGTGCCACGTAGTTCCGAACCGGAGCCACTTCGAGGAGATTTTTCACCTATAAATGCACTATCAAGAGGCATTTGAAAGGATCTTTTGGCATTTTCAGTATTGAAACTCCTTTGTACCCCGAATTCTACCAATTTATTCAGCTTACAATAATCTTTCAAGTCATAAAAAAAAGGAAAATTGAGTGAATCAATGTATGAAATGAGTGAGATTTGAGTGAAAATCATTGTTGTTCTCGCTTTCAAGATATCAATCAAAAGAGAAGAAAAGTGGACGTAGGCTAATTAACGCCGAACCACTATAAATTGTGTGTTTTCTTCGCTTTAGTTTTCATCTTATTATAATCTTTGCTAGTTTGGGTGTTAGAGCCAATCTTGGATCTAACATTTTTGGTGCTTTCACTGAGAAATCTTCGAATTCTCAGCCTTTTTGGGATTATCATTCTACTATTTGGGCTTTCAAGTTCAAAGAAGTTAATCCTCTGTCTCTGACATCTTTAAGTACTTGTTGACTAACTGTTGAAGAATTGAGTATCATGGCTAAGACCAAAGGAAAAGAAGTGCAAGGCGCTAGGGGAAACGATGCTAGAGAAGATCAGCAAGCCATCGTGTTAACGAGGTCACGCGCTCAAAGCTCTAGAGCAGACCGCTCCGACCAGGAGGATCCGAACCGGATGGAAGGCACCGATCCGATCTGGTCTAATGAGTTCGAGGGCACTCACTCTCTCCATCTGAACCGCCCCGACCAGGCCACTGTGAACCGATCCGATCCGAATCAGAATGAAGCTGGAACTTCTACTCGAGCTCCCTCCAACGCTCTGATTCCGGCCACGATGACTAATGTTCAGCCTGATCCATCTGCACCCATTACCTAGGGAGATTTTTCATGTTTTCTTGACATGCTTCATAGCACTAAAGAAGCATTGGAAGCCCAAAGGCGTGACAGCCTTCGCATGCAGGAAAATATGATCACTATGGGTAGAGAACTACAGGAGCTCCGGAGGCAGAAGACTCCTTCCCCAACACGCCGCCTTGCTACAGATGATTCGTCTTCTTCGGACGAGGGACGCCCTCGCGAGAGAAGGCCGCTTGAACGACCTCAGAACCTCGATCAATTGACTTTTGGATCTTTAGGATCCCGAGAAGACGCCGCTCGTGCATTGGGCCCTGATGACCCAAGCCTGCAACAGCCTATGTTGCTACCCATGCGCGGATCCCACGTCCTACCCAGGGATCCTAATATTACCAACCCTACGCAGCAACAGCTTCTCCAACCTCTACCTCCTGAGATTGACTGGGAGCACAGAGAGCAATGTAGAGTAGCTGCCGCCAGAAACAGGAGGTTATCCCCTGATCAGGAACCCGGGGGTAATCCGAACATCAGACCTAGAGAGCCTGTGCAGACATTAACAAATGCCGATGTATGGGCAATGGTGCGCCAGATTATGTCCGAAAGCTGGCGGTATACTAATGAAGATTGGGGCATTGAGCGAAGTCATACCCCCTTCACAGATGACATACTGGATTTCCAATTCCCTCGGCGATTCAACTTGCCTTAGATGAATCGATATTCAGGAAGAACAGACCCAGGGCAGCATCTGATGAGGTATGCATGGTTCATGAACGCGGCAGCAGTCCCAGATGTCGTAAAATGCAAAGCTTTTCCAATCTATCTTGAAGACGTAGCGTTAATGTGGTTCACCCGACTCCCCCCTCGGCCGATATCAAATTTCACAGAATTGAGTGAGCGCTTCATGAATCAGTTTCGACTTCATGCCCGAAAGTCCAAGAGCGTCATAGAATTGTCACAGATTAAACAGGCCCCAGGAGAATCTTTGAAGTCGTATTTGGATCGTTTCAACCTGGCCGTCACCGAAGATAGTGATCCCCATGAGCCCACTATCCTGATGGCCTTGATAGAAGGGGTAGATCCTGACACAGAGTTCGAGGATTACTTGTTTGGAAAACCACCTCCTACTAGAGAATTGTTCTATGAAAAAGCTAATATCCGCTTAAGGCGAGAAGAAGCTAAGGCAAATCGGAAGAGAAAGTCCGAAGGGGACTCGAGGGAAGGTGTCCAGAGTAACGTTGCTGTGAAACAATTTGGTGACAGTTCAGGGAAGGTGGAAGTAAATGTTGGCAACCAGAGTGGGGGTAATAGCAACAGAAATGGGAACGACAATAGAAGGAACAGAAACTGAGGGAATAGCTCTAATAAAAGACCCAGATTCCAGACTTTTGAAAATTATACGCCATTAAATGATACGTTGGAGAATATTTATTTAGATACATATAGCATATTGCAGTACAAAAAACCACCACCCAGAGACTCCACTGAGAAAGAGATTGCAACAGGAATGTTTAGCTTGTTTCATGGTACCCACGGTCATTCCACCAATGAATGCCGTCATTTGAGAGATATCGTCGAAAGATTGCTGCGAGAAGGGAAGTTAGATGAGTACAAGGTCGCCCCAAGGGACAGGGGGCAAGGGGGACAAGCCTCGGACCACAACCAGCCTGCTTCAAAACCCACAGCTCAGCAAAAAGGTAAGGGGATCGTCATTAATAATATTATAGGCGGACCTCACTTAGTTGGTCATAGTTTTAAAGCAATGGACCAGTACGTCAACGCCGCCAAGCATTTTGAGGTAGGAGAATGCAGTAGCCTCGAAGACGTTACTCCAGTAAAACAACAAAAGACGATGTCAGACGACGTCGTATTCCGCAATAGAGATGATTCCAGAGTTCAATCTCCAACCGACGATCCACTAGTGATTACCACAACAATTGGCCATGCTTTAGTCCATAAAGTGTTAGTGGACAATGGGAGCTCGGTCAATATCCTCTTCAAGAAAGATTTCGAACAAATGAGACTCGAAGCAAAAGATTTAAAGCCATGTGAAGGATGGATACGTGGCTTTAACGGAGCATCTACAACTCCGATGGGTTTTGTGGAACTACCAATCACATTAGGGCAGGGAGATCGCCAAAGAGTAAGGATCCTGCCATTTGTAGTTTTGGTTGTGGAGTCTCCTTACAATGCCTTCCTAGGTCGACCAGCCCTTGCCGAATTTAGGGCATGTATTGCACCTTGGTGCTTGCTGCTTAAATTCCCTACTGACTCAAGAATTGGGGTGATAAGGGGCGACCAAGCTATGGGACGAGCTTGTTACATGACGGAGTTAAAGATGTTAGTGAAGGGGTTGAATATAGAACCTTAGGACAATTCCGCCCCTCCAAAGGAGGTCTCAGCATAGCAATTAAGGGGTCCTGCCCCAAGAGAGTCGCCCTCAGACGTGCTCGAGGATATAGATCCCAGAGAGGATAGAGAACCCGGGGACAGGAAGGCAACTCCCAATGAAATAACAATAGATATACCTATTGATGAAACAGATCCAACAAAAGTACTAAAGATCGGCTCGCAACTAGATCCAGTTAGAGTGAGGGAATTGGATGATTTCTTAAAGGCAAATCTGGATGTGTTTGCCTGGACTCACGCTGGCATGTGTGGGATTTCGCTTACCATCATGAGCCACTCTTTGTGTATTAATCCAAAGCACCCACCAGTCAAGCAGAAGAGACGGATGTTAGGCCCAGAGTGGTCAGCAACTTTAAAAGAAGAAGTAGAGAAATTAAAAGATAATGGATTCATTAAGGATTCGAAATATCCTGAATGGATATCGAATCTTGTCCTGGTCAAAAAGTCAAACGGGAAGTGGAGAACGTGTATTGACTTTTCTGATTTGAATAAGGCTTGCCCGAAGGATAGCTTTCCTCTCCCCAGAATTGACCAGCTAGTAGATTCGACGACCGGGCATGAGCTTTTATCCTTTATGGATGCCTATTCCGGGTACAATCAAATTCCCATGCACATACCAGATCAAGAGCATACAAGCATTATCACAGACTTGGGGTTATATTGTTACGTGGTAATGCCATTTGGGTTAAAGAATGCAGGAGCCACATGTCAGCGCCTAGTCAACCGCATGTTTTACAATCAAATCGGGAAAACCATGGAGGTTTATGTGGATGACATGCTTATGAAGTCCAAACAGTCTTCTGATCATACAAGGGACTTAGTTGAAATGTTTAATATTCTTCGAAGGTATGGGATGAAGTTAAACCCCCTAAAATGTTCGTTTGGGGTCGCATCTGGAAAATTCCTGGGGTTTATTGTGAGTTCTGGAGGAATTGAGATAAATCCTAACCAAATAGCAGCAATAAGCGACATTGAAGAACCATGCAAGATCAAAGACGTTCAAAGCTTGGCCGGAAAAGTTGCTGCATTGAGTAGGTTTATTTCCAAAGCTACAGATAGATGTGTACCTTTCTTCGATCTCATAAAACGGGGAAAGCGAAATTTTGAGTGGACTCCGACTGTGTGGAGGCGTTCCAGAATCTATTAGACTTCTTAGAAAAGCCTCCAATATTATCAAAGCCAGTGGAACATGAGGATTTGTTCGTCTACTTGGCGGTATCATCTCACGCCGTCAGCACAGCATTAGTACGTGAAGAGGATAAAGTCCAGAAACCTGTATATTACGTAAGCAAAAAACTAGCCGCTGCAGAACGTAATTATCCAAAGATAGAGAAGCTTGCTTATAGCCTCCTGATTGCTTCCCGCAAACTTCGCCATTATTTTCAGGCACACCCAGTGTAACACCTCACCTCCGTTAAGGTCACTCACAAAGGGAATGCCTTAAATTTGGTGGAGCATTTTAGTAAACAGAACAGAAACTTACAAGACAGATAAAACAGTACTTGAAAAATTTATAACTTTATTACAACAGAAACCGAAATAAGCTTGGTTACATCCTTTCAAATCACAATATCAGAATTCAAGTACAAAATATCAGTCTTGTACAAAAGCCTTCAGAATGCATAGTTTAAAATCATAATCCCCACGGAAGAAGACAAGCCATACTTTAAGCACTTCAAGTGGACGAAATCTGGATCAAGCTAGAGTATTCCCTTCTACAAAACCTGGGGGGAAACGAAAGAAAGGAGGCGAAACAACAAGGGTCAGACAAAAAGTCTGGCAAGTCCAGTGATTTTCAGTTATGAACAGATAATAATAACACGACATGAACATAAAACTGGATGAGTGATAACTGTAACAGGTGTAGCGGATATAACAGAAGAACAGAATGACATAAGCTATTTCTTTACACTTCTCTGCACTTATACTATTATAACAGAATTAGGTGTCACCCTAATGTCTAAACTGAAACAGAAACGGGTACAGAATAATTTCCACGCTGGTAATGGGCCTTTACCACCCGATCAGAAACAGATAGAAGTAAAATGTAGCATAAGGTGTACACTAGTAATTGGGCCTTTACCACCCGAATAGACGGTACCACGCAGAAACAGACAGGTGTTGCCACCCAACAGAAACAGACGGTACCAACAGAAACAGAAAGAACTAAGTGTACCCTAAAACCCTACCCCAAGAGATCGGCTCCCTAATACATAAATACCCTGTGTCGGCCCCACAGTAGGGTGTATCACTCCCTAAAGTGACAACCAATTGGCACAGAACTATTTACAGATGTCACGGCGTCTTACATCCTCAGAGGCAGACCGGGATCCATGCACGCACATGACCCGGTTGGAACGCACCATCAACACCCCTCGCCATTATCAGAATGAACCGCTTATAATTAGTTCAGTAAGCGTGCCCGGACCCCACCTACTGTTGGGTCAAAGTTTTGATACCAGAAAGGGTTACTGACTAATATGGGTCCCAAACAACACATGACACAAGAAATTCCCCTCCTAACCTTGTGTCCCCAGGCTAACAGATTTCAGATTAACTTGTTTACAAGTTACAGACATACAGAGTTTAGATCAACTAGTTCACAGATTAACAGACTTACAGATTTACTGGTTACAGATTAACCGGTTACAGATTATCTAACTTTGTATTGGGCCTACAAATTCACGAAACGGGTTTATCAGATTCATTGGTCCAATTGGTTTAATCTTACCCACCCAACACGTTTTAGACATCATATTTATCTCAAATTTTCATTAATTAAATATTAATGCCCAGACCTCTCACATTAGACTGACAGTTTGCGGCTACTGGTTAGGCCGGTTGGTTCCGGGTAGATTTCTGTCGCAAACTGAGTCTAACCTCGGGTTTCAAGCATGTTATGACTAAGTTCTCACATTAGAACCTATTGTTTGCGGCCACTGGAATATGCCGGGCGGTTTCGGGCAGAATTACGCCGCAAACTCATTCTAACCTCGAGTTAGCCATGTTTATCTTTGCGGCCAATTAATTAATGATTTACCATTTATACCCACGCCTAATATACATGTCAATTATTCATAACTAATTCAGATTATGTCAATAACAGACTGAATACATCAACTAAACAGACATAGCAGATAACAGATTTAGGCGACTTAACGAATTCAGCAGATTAAGCAAACTAGCAGATTTAGCAGATAATAGATTAGGCATCTCAACAGATTTAGTTTAGCAGATTTGGCATTTTCAACAGACTTAACAGATGACAGATTTTGGCAGATGAACAGATCTAGCAGACTAGGCAGTAGAGCAGAACTAGCAGATTAAGCAATATAACAGAACTAGCAGATTAGGCAAATATAGCAGAACTGGCAAATTAGGCAAATATAACAGACTTAATCATTCCTTAAAGTTTCACAAACATATCTTGCCTAAATATAAATCTTGCCTAAGTTCACATGCATAAATAATAGTCATGATTCACAATATGATCATATACCCCATGTTTGCATTAAATTTACATAGCACAGATTATGGTCATAATTTACCATATATCATATGTTTCAATTTTTATTAAACTTGCATAGTACAAAAGATCCATATATAAATTATACCAAATATAGACATAGATTACTATGCATGTCATATATCCTAAAGATCCATTACTTAGGTGTTTATTTACATTAATAGATGTCCTACCTTCATGTAAATCTTTATACCTAAGCCATATTCTCTTTATCTCAAATCATATGTTCAATACAGTCTATATTTATGTCCAATTATATACCTTTTATGTTATAAATATAACATGTCCAATCATATGTCTCAGATCTATGTTCTAGCTACAGTCCATGTTCTTTCCTCAAACCAGTCACCTATTGGTCATGCCCAATTTATGCATCATTCATTTTGTTATCCAAAACATTTTAGCGTATGTTAATCTCTTATGAGATCGGCTCAGGCTCGGGGTAGCCTGGCTATAAAACAGAAAGAGGAAAGAGATACAAAATAAGATCTAAACAGAACAGAACAGATATAACCTCAGATTCAGATTTACAATTCATGTCACAATCAGAATTAACGTTTATATCGGAAAATAACTGCACTTGCCTTGATTGGTTTAAAAAAGAAGAAGAGTTGCAGTTGTTCTCTTTTAATTCTATTCAGTTTGGAAGAAGATGCTTTAGTCCTAGTTCCAGTTCAGATTTCAACAGAGTAGTGACGCCATTATTATTTTTATTTAGAACAGAGGCAGAGAAGAAGCAGAATAGAATTGTGTGCAGAGAAGGCTAGGGTTTGGGGTTGTTTAAATAGGTTTAGGCAGACGAATCTAGACAGAAGACGTGACCAAATACATCAGAACGAACCAGGTTCAAAACTGGGTTTTCGGGAGCAGGTCGACCCCCAGGTCGACTCCCCAGTCGACCTGGGTCCTGGGCGGGAAATTTCCCGCCCAGCCCGCTTCTGGGTTTGAATTCGAATTTTGTATTCGAATTTCGAGCTGTTTTCGATTCTGAAAATTCTTGAAACTTCGGAGGGTCATATCTCCCTCATACGGACTCCGATTCTTGCAAACTTGAACTCGTTTCCAAGCAGAATTCCGAGACGAACGCAGTGGCGCAACCCGTTTCACTTGATTCTTATTTTAAAAGTTAATTATCCTCTAATTTGTTACTTATACGTTCACAGAAAATACGGGGTGTTACATTCTCCCCTCCTTAAAGGATTTTGTCCCCGATATCTTCAGGTTAAAAAGAATGTGTCCTACCATCCAACATCCATCTACTCAATCATCAATCACTGGCGTCCATTGTCCTTAGAAACTTCTAATGTTGTGTGAACATATGCAAAAGTGTGTGTGTATGTTCCTTATCTAATGCAAAGATCAGGCGGTCCACTAATTCAGTTGACCTCCTTAATGTGAATTATGCCAGTGCCATGAGTCCAACATGTATGCAAATTTTCCTATTTGATACATATCATTTCTATATAAGTGCACAACCATTCAGTCATATGCAACATCCACGTGCTGAGTCAATCATTTTGCATCCACAAAAATTGAAAATGCTCACACATCCATATGCAGTATGAGAGTGTTTTCGAGCCGATCTAGTGCCTAGTGTGTGTATATGCATCCACGAGCAACCACTAGCAACCACTTGCATCCACTTGCAACCATCAAACATAACATGTCTCAAACACATGTTTACACCCAATAGTTTCTACCTAAAGTTCAAAGATTCGATCGATAGGATACAGTCGAATGATGGAAGCGAGTACAGATAAAACAAAAAAACTTGGTTCCCATTAGACATGGGTCCTAAGTATCGGCCCCGAAGACCGAAACCAACATCAAATTGACACACAGGGGATTACCCTCTTTAGATAATGTCAAAACTGGAAATCATAATTATTCAGATATTTACAGACTACCGGTACATGTCAGGTTCCCTAATGATTCTTAGGAAGCTAAGAATGATAAAATCATATCCCACTAAACCTCAAAATGTATGTGTCATACTCGATGCCTAACATAGATATCTCTCAAACCCCAATCTATCACAACAGATGAGTCATAACCTTTGTGGGTCTGAGTCTACAGTGGAATCAGAAATAATACTAGTATTAAAGTGCAGAGTATCGATTACAAATTCAAAATACCAGAATCAGAAAGAGTCTTAACTCCATAATCAGATAAAGAAATTAAACCTACTATAGGAATTTTCCTATTTCTATCCTAGCCACTAGTCTCAAGAGTGTTCGCCTTCCCTCCTTGCCCTCGTCTCTTCGGGTAGTCCCTAGTGAAGTGTCCCATCTCACCACAGTTGAAGCAAGTGCACTTCCTTTTTCTGCAATCCTTGTTCAGATGAGTCAAGCTTCCACAAGTAAAGCACTTTTTCCCCTTCTTATCTTCAGACTTCTCATCCTTCCTTTGTGTTTCCTTTTTGGGCCTTGCTTTCTTATTCTGTGGTTCTTCCTTCTTTGTCTCTTTCGGGCACTTGTCTTCCTCATGCAGTAGTGTTATGTCCACCAATTTCTCGTAAGTCGCTCCCATGGGTACATGGGTCATGGCTAGGCTGTGCAGTGGCTCGTTTAATCCTTTAACAAAGCGGAGAGCCTTTTTATGCTGAGTGTTAACTAAATCCAATCTGAACCTAGCTAGTTGGTTGAACTGGTTGACGTATTCCTGGACCGTCATATTTCCTTGCTTAAGAGATAAGAACTTTTCCAGTTGTAAACTTCGTTCAGCTTGCGAGAGAAATTTTGTCTCGAACCTTGTTCTGAAATCCATCCATGTCTCAACCGGCCTCTCGGCGTTAGTGACTTCCCACCAGTAGGAAGCTTCGTCTTTGAGCAGCCATACTGCCAACTGTACCATCTGCCTATCGTCCACCTCGAAGATAACGAATAGATCCTCAGTTTCTTTGAGCCAGTTCCTCGCTTCTACGAATGATTTAGTTCCCTTGAAATCCTTTCCATCCATGGCCTTAAAATCTCTACAGATCTTTGAGAAAGTAATTGCACGAGGAGGGGGTAGAGGAGGGGGATCATTTGCTGGACCTGCGGCGGCGGTCCTAGCCTCAAGATATTGACGAAACCAATCGGGTACATGAACACCGTCTGGTATCTCAGATGCTTCAGACATGCTGAAACGAAAAATGAAAGATTCAATTACAAAAAGGACTGAAGGAAAGATATATGGCTCTTGGGGATCATGTTTTTCAAAATAAGATTTATTTTTGAAAATACTTCCTTTCAAAACCTTTTTGAAAATAGTTTTCAAAAACTTTTATCTAATCTGGTAACCTTTAGCTCTGATACCAATTGTAACACCCCACCTCCGTTAAGGTCACTCATAAAGGGAATGCCTTAACTTTGGTGGAGCATTTTAGTAAACAGAACAGAAACTTACAAGACAGATAAAACAGTACTTGAAAATTTTATAACTTTATTACAATAGAAACCGAAATAAGCTTGGTTACATCCTTTTAAATCACAATATCAGAATTCAAGTACAAAATATCAGTCTTGTACAAAAGCCTTCAGAATGCATAGTTTAAAATCATAATCCCCACGGAAGAAGACAAGCCATACTTTAAGCACTTCAAGCGGAAGAAATCTGGATCAAGCTAGAGTATTCCCTTCTACAAAACCTGGGGGGAAACGGAAGAAAGGAGGCGAAACAACAAGGGTCAGACAAAAAGTCTGGCAAGTCCAGTGATTTTCAGTTATGAACAGATAATAATAACATGACATGAACATAAAACTGGATGAGAGATAACTGTAACAGGTGTAGCGGATATAACAGAAGAACAGAATGACATAAGCTATTTCTTTACACTTCTCTGCGCTAATACTAGTATAACAGAATTAGGTGTCACCCTAATGTCTAAACTGAAACTGAAACGGGTACAGAATAATTTCCACGCTGGTAATGGGCCTTTACCACCCGATCAGAAACAGATAGGAGCAGAATGTAGCATAAGGTGTACACTAGTAATTGGGCCTTTACCACCCGAATAGACGGTACCACGCAGAAACAGACAGGTGTTGCCACCCAACAGAAACAGACGGTACCAACAGAAACAGAAAGAACTAAGTGTACCCTAAAACCCTACCCCAAGCGATCGGCTCCCTAATACATAAATACCCTGTGTCGGCCCCAAAGTAGGGTGTATCACTCCCTAAAGTGACAACCAATTGGCACAGACCTATTTACAAATGTCACAGCGTCTTACATCCTCAGAGGCAGACCGGGATCCATGTACGCACATGACCCGGTTGGAACGCACCATCAACACCCCTTGCCATTATCAGAATGAACCGCTTATAATTAGTTCAGTAAGCATGCCCGGAGGCTACCTACTGTTGGGTCAAAGTTTTGATACCAGAAAGGGTTACTGACTAATATGGGTCCCAAACAACAAATGACACAAGAAATTCCCCTCCTAACCTTGTGTCCCCAGGCTAACAGATTTCAGATTAACTTGTTTACAAGTTACAGACATACAGAGTTTAGATCAACTAGTTCATAGATTAACAGACTTACAGATTTACTGGTTACAGATTAACCGGTTACAGATTGTCTAACTTTGTATTGGGCCTACAGATTCACGAAACGGGTTTATCAGATTCATTGGTCCAATTGGTTTAATCTTACCCACCCAACACGTTTTAGACATCATATTTATCTCAGATTTTCATTAATTAAATATTAATGCCCTGACCTCTCACATTAGACTGACAGTTTGCGGCTACTGGTTAGGCCGGTTGGTCCCTGGCAGATTTCTGTCGCAAACTGAGTCTAACCTCGGGTTTCAAGCATGTTATGACTAACTTCTCACAATAGAACCTATTATTTGCGGCCACTGGAATATGTCGGGCGGTTCCGGGCAGAATTACGCCGCAAACTCATTCTAACCTCGAGTTAGCCATGTTTATCTTTGCGGCCAATTAATTAATGATTTACCATTTATACCCACGCCTAATATACATGTCAATTATTCATAACTAATTCAGATTATGTCAATAACAGACTGAATATATCAACTTAACAGACATAGCAGATAACAGATTTAGGTGACTTAACGGATTCAGCAGATTAAGCAAACTAGCAGATTTAGCCGATAATATATTAGGCATCTCAACAGATTTAGTTTAGCAGATTTGGCATTTTCAACAGACTTAGCAGATGACAGATTTTGGCAGATGAACAGATCTAGCAGACTAGGCAGTAGAGCAGAACTAGCAGATTAAGCAATATAACAGAACTAGCAGATTAGGCAAATATAGTAGAACTAGCAAATTAGGCAAATATAACAGACTTAATCATTCCTTAAAGTTTCACAAACATATCTTGCCTAAATATAAATCTTGCCTAAGTTCACATGCATAAATAATAGTCATGATTCACAATATGATCATATACCCCATGTTTGCATTAAATTTACATAGCACAGATTATGGTCATAATTTACCATATATCATATGTTTCAATTTTTATTAAACTTGCATAGTACAGAAGATCCATATATAAATTATACCAAATATAGCCATAGATTACTATGTAAGTCATATATCCCAAAGATCCCTTACTTAGGTGTTTATTTACATTAATAGATATCCTACCTTCATGTAAATCTTTATACCTAAGCCATATTCTCTTTATCTCAAATCATATGTTCAATACAGTCTATATTTATGTCCAATTATATACCTTTTATGTTATAAATATAACATGTCCAATCATATGTCTCAGATCTATGTTCTAGCTACAGTCCATGTTCTTTCCTCAAATCAGTCACCTATTGGTCATGCCCAATTTATGCATCATTCATTTTGTTGTCCCAAACATTTTAGCGTATGTTAATCTCTTATGAGATCGGCTCTGGCTCGGGGTAGCCTGGCTATAGAACAGAAAGAGGAAAGAGATACAAAATAAGATCTAAACAGAACAGAACATATATAACCTCAGATTCAGATTTACAATTCATGTCACAATCAGAATTAACGTTTATATCGGAAAATAACTGCACTTGCCTTGATTGGTTTAAAGAAGAAGAAGAGTTGCAGTTGTTCTCTTTTAATTCTATTCAGTTTGGAAGAAGATGCTTTAGTCCTAGTTCAAGTTCAGATTTCAGCAGAGTAGTGACACCATTATTATTTTTATTTAGAACAGAGGCAGAGAAGAAGCAGAATAGAATTATGTGCAGAGAAGGCTAGGGTTTGGGGCTATTTAAATAGGTTTAGGCAGACGAATCTAGACAGAAGATGTGACCAAATACATCAGAACGAACCAGGTTCAAAACTGGGTTTTCGGGAGCAGGTCGACCCCCAGGTTGACTACCCAGTCGACCTGGTCGGGGGGGGGGGGGGGTCGACTACCCAGTCGACTCCCCAGTCGACCTGGTCGGGGGGGGGTCGACTACCCAGTCGACTCCCCAATCGACCTGGGTCCTGGGCGGGAAATTTCCCGCCCAGCCCGCTTTTGGGTTTGAATTCGAATTTTGAGCTGTTTTCGATTCTGAAAATTCATGAAACTTCGGAGGGTCATATCTCCCTCATACGGACTCCGATTCTTGCAAACTCGGACTCGTTTCCAAGCAGAATTCCGAGACGAACGCAATGGCGCAACTCGTTTCCCTTGATTCTTATTTTAAAAGTTAATTATCCTCTGATTTGTTACTTATACGTTCACAGAAAATACGGGGTGTTACACCTGATAGTTGTATATACCGATCAATCTTTGAGACAAGTGTTGCAGAAACCCGAAGCATCGGGGCGGTTACTTAAATGGAATATTGAGCTGAGTCAATTTGATTTGAACTTTCAGCCATGAAGATCAATAAGGGGGCTGGCATTGGCTGACTTTATAGCTGAATTTACAATTCCTGAAGAGGAAACGGTGGGTGACAAGGTAGTTACTTTGGATCGAGAGTTAGAGCTTAGTCCGTGGAAACTATACACGGACGGAGCCAGGAATGATCGAAAGTCCGGCGCCGGAGTTGTTTTAGTAACTCCTAAAGGACGATCTATTTACTATGCATTATGGTTAGAGTTTGATGCTACTAACAATGATTCCGAGTATGAAGCCCTGATTGCCGGGCTGAAACTCGCCAAAGAATTGGGAGTGAAGACACTAGATATATATTGCGATTCCAAGATAGTTGTATGCCAAGTTCGGGAAGAATTTGCTGCTAAAGGACCTCGACTCATTACTTATCTCAAAAAGGTAAAGGAGTTGATGGGAGGTTTGGAGCATTATAGCATAACACACATTCCAAGAGCGGAAAATCAGAAAGCAGAGCGACTGGCGAAGCTAGCAAGTTCTGATAATCCTAAAGAAACTGAAATGGTTCCGATAGAGGTGTTGGAATCACCGAGTTTCGACCTAATGGAAGCAGAGCTAGCCTTGGAAATTAAACCAGAGAGAGAATCCTGGATGACATCGATTAAGAATTTTCTCAAGAATGGAACCCTCCCGTTGAAGAAAAGCGAAAGACGAGCTGTAAGACGCAAGGCTGCAAGATACGTTTTACAGGACGACGTCCTTTATCGCCAAGGGTTTTCAATGCCCCTATTACGGTGTATCGCACACGACGACATTAAACGTGTACTGCAAGAAGTACATGAAGGTGAGTGAGGAGATCACGCTGGGGGCCAAACCCTAGCAAAGAAAGTATTACGGTACGGATATTTCTGGCCTATCGTGAATAAAGACGCGGCTGATTATTCATGACGCTGCGATAGAGGTCAAAGATTCGCCAAAGTTCCCAGAGCGCCTCCGACCCAGCTCAAGTCGATGGTAAGTCCATGGACATTTGCCATGTGGGGAATTGACATTATTGGAGTGTTACCTACTGCCAGAGGAGGAGCTAAGTACGTGATCGTTGCCGTGGACTACTTCACAAAATGGGTGGAAGCTGAACCTTTAACAACCATCACGGCGAGGAAGGTGATCAGTTTTGTGGTCAGAAACATTATTTGCCGATTTGGAATACCGAAGACCATCATAACCGATTATGGGACGCAGTTTGACAGCATCGAGTTCAGAAACTTCTGCCAGAAATATAAGATTGATAAACGATACACTACAGTAGCTCACCCGCAATCAAATGGCCAGGTCGAAGCCATAAACAAGGTCATTAAATCAATTCTAAAGAAGCGGTTGGAGCGGGCCAAAGCTAGATGGGTAGACGAGTTGCTATTAACTTTATGGGCCTTCAGGACAACCTTTAAGATGGCTACTGGCCATACTCCCTATTCACTTTCCTTTGGGTCAGAAGCAGTGATCCCGGTAGAATTGGAAGTCCCTTCTCATCAAGTTGCGTATTATGTCCCGATGACAAAATAAAGCACTCCTCCTAGAATCTCTTGATATGATTGAAGAAAAAATAGATGAAGCAGACTTGCATGCCTCGATACATCGACATCAAGTAGCATGTTATTATGACCGAAAAGTTCGCTTCAAAACTTTTGAACCAGGAGACCTAGTACTGAAACGAGTCTTCCCGCCTTCGACCCAATTGGCTCCAAAATGGGAAGGGCCATACACCATCCAATGGAAGCTTGATACATGAGCATTCAAGCTAACGACCGTGGACAGTGAGGAAATTCCCAGAGCTTGGAATGCTCAGCACTTACGACGATATCTGAGGTAAATATGAAATGTCATCCTTTTTGTTTTTATAAGCTACGTAAAAAGGCACGACTTGCCTTAAAAAGTCTGTTTATATGAACAAAGGATTATGAAGTGGATGTAGGCTACGACTTAGCTGAACCACTATGAAAATATCGTGTGTCATTTACTTTTCTACATTATTTATCTCTTCAACAATTATTCTATCATGACTATGAAACACGAAATACTAAATTAGATTTGGAAAGTTGAAGATGGCCTATGTGCAGGAACAAATAAAATGATCGTTTGCAAAATAAAAGAATGGGAAGACAACATTCTTAACTCTAACTCTCAAGAATCGAGAGAGAGAGTATAAAGGACAGGAAGACAACGTCCCTTGAGGCGTGAAGGTGCACCCAGATGAGAGACCGCCTCAACGATACTCTAACCTGGTTATGAAATAGGAGAGTATAAAGATGCTAGAAAGAATAGGAATCAATGATGAAAGGAATATGGCCCCATCGGAAAATTGGGGGCAATTGAATTTTGAATTTAATCAATCTTGAATAATTCTTGCTCGGTTATCCAAGATTGACTGGGGGGCATATATGTGTACGCATATTCCCCTCAATAATGACTTCATTATATAATTGTAATATGACATGCTCTTGCATTTTTACTTAAGTACTAAACTAACAACTATCAGACATTGTAGTTAATAAGTTATTATTATTTACAAACACGTGAGTTTGTACAGGGAAATCAAGCAAAGGATGCGAGGGCCGCACTCGCTGCAACAATTGCGGACCAATTAAATGCCAAAATAAAACAAAGCACTCCGTCACTTGGGCTTTGGAGCGGACTTGGATTTTTTGGCAGCTTTATGAGTAGCCTTAGCCTCCTTTTTAGCATCGGTCATAATGCGCTTCGGCCTTTTCTTCTCTACAGTCGAAGTGCTAGAATCGGTTGATTTTTTACCAGGAGTCGGAACACTGGAATCAAGAGAAGATTTTTTAGCAAGCTCCTCTGTAATAGACCTAGTTGAAAGCTTAACGACTAACCTTGATCTGGGATCCACCACTACAAGGGTTTTAAGGCTTTCGGGGTTCACGTCTTCAACTTTTAGCTGATACGTTTGTCTTGTTCGGCTTTCATTTCAGCCAAAGTGATGTCATCAGCACTTTTTGAATCCCCAATTATAGCCACATCAGGGTCTTCCTCATGCCCCTCGCTACCACCATCGTCTTTCAAGGCATCTATCATCTCGTCATCATGAGAAGTGTCGGCCTTAGACAGTTCAGATCCCCCTCCTGACTCTACAATGGTAGCCTTATCCTGTTCTCCTTGAGTCTTTTCCACGGATTTTACCCCAGTGGTGGTTCCCTGATGCATGTCAGTCTTCTCGGTCGGTTCAACACCTACAGAATGAGAAGCAACAATTATCAACTCAGGAGAAAATAAAGGATCCTCCATCGATTGCCCAATCATGTGGTGAAAAGTAGAGACGGCCTTGACGAATTGAGGTGAAAAGGTAGAAATACCTTCCGATGGTTTCTCAATTGGAGTGACTACCGTCTCTGACGCTAATTCAGGTATAGGAGATAAAAGAGATGCCTGAGGAATCCCCGGGTTCTCGGGATCATATCCCTCGACTTCAGAAGTTTCAGCGGTAGTGGAAGAAGAACCAGCCTCAGGGATATTCTTTTGTTTGGCCATCTACTTCTCCTCCTCCATAGCAGTGGCAATGAGGCGACGCCCCTCAGCCAGGCGTGCCGACTCATCATCTCTCAGATACTTTTCCATAAGTTTATCTTCGTCGACGAAGTCTACCTTAAGTTCCTCTTTCTCCAATTCGATGATTTGACTCCATACGTGAACTAAGGTAGTTGGATAGTCTTCAATCCTAGAGATGTTTCGGCGACGAATTATGTGCGCGAAGAATTCAATCAGTAATTCGCCAAAACCGTGCACTTCTTCCTGAGCCTCTGATAGTTGTTTACGGGTCTCTTCAGCAGACTTAGTGACATTTTCCACATTCCCCTCAGCTAGGGCAGCCCTATTCTCGGCTTCAATTAACTTGGACTCCAAGTCAGCGTTTCGTTTCTCCAGTTCAGCATTTTTTCTCGTTAACTTGGCTTTTTCTCAAGAGTATTGTAAGCCAGTTGCATTTTGACATTGTCCGACTTAGCATCTTCCGCTTATTTCTTCAACTCCAAACGCTCTTGACTATGAGATTCCAGCAAGTCATGATAACGCTTCTGTAACTCCTCGAATTGTTGTTTGAAGTTGTTAGCATCTCGTTGAGCGATGACAAGTTGAGCCTGTGTGTCCTCAAGGTCCTTCTCCAAATTTTTCAAGGCCTTTTCATCGGCATCTGCAGTCTTTTTCATCGAATTAACATCTGTAATTAAAGTTTGAATGATTCTGGAGAGATTGCGTGAATACTTGAACATCTCCGTGTATTGCTTCTCGATTGCGTCAATCTTCGCTTTAGCCTCATCTGCCCACTTTGAGGAAATAGGCTCGAGAGCAGGTAAGAAAGTCAGATTTTCAAAATAATGGTCTAGGAACTGCTTCTCCAGATATGCCAGCTTAACTTTGGACTCAACATCCTGTGGTGGAGGTTTGCAGTATGTTAGCTCAGTGTCTCTACGCTTAGTAGGCATGATGGCTATATCACCCTTTCCAGGTCGCTTCTCAGGAACCTTATGTTTGTCTCGTGAATCGGTATGTTTCAATGGACTTTTTTCATGATTGTGTTTGTCTTGAGGAGAAGTTCGGTCTTTGGGCTGCGATGTGTCTTCTCCTCGACGACTCTGATAGCTTTTATATCGATCTGGATCCGACCAGACGGGGTAGCGAGAGCGCGAGGTGTGTGGCCGATAAGAATCATGAGGCCTTATGTCATCTCCACCCTGGCTTTCACGGTGATCATGCTCGACATCGGAAGGGGGTGACATGCTACGACGTATTTTCCTGACATCATAGTAGGGGCGAGACATTGTACCTACGCAACAATGTAAAGGAATTCAGAATCAGTGTTCACATGAGAAGTGAGTGTGGTGCTATTGTGTTGGGTGCATCCTAAGTGGTGTTCCCCCCGACAAACCCGAGTCCGAAGCCAGGCCAGCGCGAGTGGGCTCTTTGGCCTTCACGGGAGTAGCCTCCTCTGAAGAAGTGAAAATTAAAGGATTTGTGCCAAAGTCCTCTGAAGTATAGATGGTTTCAGGTAGGGGGAGATCTCCCAAACCCTGAAATGTGGAATCGTCGGTAGTAGGGAAATCTCCTTGAGAAGCGTCTGTTGGTAGCTCTTTAGGGGACGTTGACATCTCAGGAGAAATAGCATCATCAGGGACGGTATACCCTTCTCTGTGCTTTTTAGCTATGTTGGCTAATTCGTCGTCTTGGGTTGAAGATAGAGAAGGTGAAGTCCGAAGAGGTATTGTTGGACTTCTCGAGCCCTCACCCGTTTCAGGAATAATGTCCACTGGGGGTATGTATACATATGGACCCGACCCATGACCTATGCTACGGGTAATGGATAGTAACCCGTGATGATGGAGATACTCATCTTTAAGAACTTCGTCGATGGTTAGAAACTTTTGATCGCCATTGAGAAGCCGATGCAACCGATCAAAGTACAATTGATCTGATATTTGTTTTGGGTTATCAACTGCGAATAAAAGAGAAAGCAGGTTAATGTGTTGGCATGAACATTCAAAATTGAGATCTAGAAAATCGATGCTTTACTTGATTTGGTCCATCTCCTGGCGCACCCCGGCTGTTGCCTGATATAAAACCATTCGAGCTTAGAATCACCGGCCTTGCTGCTAGATGGAGCTGAAATAATTTTCCTTTTTGGGACTAATTCAAAATAGGAGAAGGAAGGAGTCTCTTGAGTCCGATGTTTGAAATTATAAAAAAAGTGGACGTCATCGAAAGTAGGCTCTATACCTAAAACCTCTCTGTATGCTATGTATAAGGTATATAAATAAGCATAAGATTTGGGGTGTAACTGCATGGGGGCAATCCGCATCTGTCTCAGAAAGTCGACGACAAAAAGCGGAAACGGTGGAATAGCCCCAACCATGCACATCAATCGGGTAACTGCCATAAATCCTTCTGGAGGATTGTGGGGACGATCAGCTTTCGATGGCACCAGGATATCTCTTTTCAGTATCCCATGCTTTAGACATATTCGAACAAGTCTGTCGTCATCAATCGTCGATTCAACAGAATCTTTGGGTAACTCCAATGGCAGACTCAAACTCATCAGGAGCTCGATTATCTCCTATCCCTCCTTCCTCTTCATCGCCCAGAGAAACTTCACTATCGGAAGGTGTTTCACTATTATGCGCTCCTACTTCATAATCTGGGCCCTTATCGTCCCATTCAGGGTCTGAGGAAGAAGATGTGTCATCAAGAGCAAATCTCTTAGAAGTTTCCGCAACTTCTATCTTCTTTGCTAACCGAGATGAACGTCTCTCGACCATGATCACTAGACTACTGAAGAAGTAATAACATAAGTTAGAGTAAGATAGCCCGCATCCCCCCGTGTGTGTATGTGAACTAAAGTGTGTGCTACGTGTACCAAAGATGCAAAGTAAACACATGAGAGCGTGATGTAAAGATTCAAAGGAGTAATAATGTTTCAGAATAGTTATTGATGTTTGTTATGTTCGTAAGGCGCTATCCTAACTGTTCATTAAGTTGAAGGTTATGCCAAGCATTGATTAAGCTAGTTGGATAAATTCTCGCGCATTGAGTTGGACTGTTTCGGTTCGGTTCGGGTATGTGTATTGGGATCAGATCGGGGGGCAAAGTCATGTTTCGGTCTGAAGCAGACATTCACGCCTAGTAAGTAAAACCGGATCGGTTCGGACGTAGGCTTTCGGAGCGGTTCAGATTGACTTGAATAATCATGCCTCTTCTCCTCCTTGTCTCTTATTCCGATCCGACCCGGTCAGGTAGGCTTTGTTTCCCTTTTTTTTTTGCTCCGACCCGATCCGGTCTTGTAAACATCTTTCCCTTCCCTTCACTCCAAAGTTTCTCCACCCGAACCGATCCCAGTTCCTCTCCTCTTCTTCATCTTCTCCATTTTCTATCTCGCTTAACCAACACCGAACCCAACTCCATGTCAAAAACCCCAATTAAGACTGAGCACTTACGTGCTCAAATATCCAGCAGGATCCTAATCCCCTCTCCCAACGCCTCGAGGTGGTGACAGAACCACCAACGACGACGGCGAAGAGAGAGGAGGCCAAGGCGTCGAAGTCGGGCAAAGGCCATGACCAAATCGCTCGAAATTGACCACAAATTTTAACTGAAATCAGTTATTACAAGGATAATCAAAGTTTTTAACCTACTTACGTGTTTGATTTGAAGACTAACGAGAAGAATTTTGGAGTTTTTGAAAGATAGGGTTTCAGTGTAAAATATGATAAACAGGAGCAATAAAATAAAAGAAAGAGGAAGGAGATAGGCAGCGAGTTTATATATGTGTTTATAGTGACCCATCGTATTCCTAGCCTTTTTACCCCCGTTCGGACCGGAGTTGCAAGCCCATAAATGCATTCTGGTCTATTAATCCAAGAAATCCGAACCGAAAGGGATTATACACATTGACTTGGCATGCAGGTTGAATTCAAGAAATATAAAGAAAAAGCTTACCTGGAGGAATTACTGGACATTAAAAAGAGCTCTCAAAGTTGTTTGAAAATGAAGAAAGTAATTCATATGGTTTATGGATATATATAAGCAACAAAAGGCAAGACTTTATGAAGTGGCACGTCTCAACAAGTAAATGGAAGCGATCATTCAATAGCTTTAATTCAAAGACTGTTTTGTAAACTACTTCGAAGCACACTTTATCTTAAATAAGAGTGTACTTCGAGGGGGCAAAATGTCAGCCTATTTTGTGAATTAGGCTACACAAAGAGCAAATAGTGGGAAAGCCATCAACCGGTTCGGATCGGAGGGAACCAGCGCAGGAAAGAAGCAGAACTCAAATACGCAGACGTCACATCGGTTCGGTTCGGAGAAGTACTTCAGCGACACCAAAAGAAAGCAAGTAGCCTCATCGGATCGGAGGCGGCCGATCTGAACCCCTTTTTTCTGAGCCTGTGACCGTTGCTACACATGTTTCCTGAAGACTCGGACCAAGCACAACCATTTCCTCCCACGATCTCCCACTAAATCGATGCGCTGTCACCATCTGGAGGCCTCCGAACCCGACTCTTATGGGATGGGTGCCACGTAGTTTCGAACCGAAGCCACTTCGAGGAGATTTTTCACCTATAAATACACCATCAAGAGGCATTTGAAAGGATCTTTTGGCATTTTCAGTATTGAAACTCCTTTGTAACCCGAATTCTACCAATTTATTCAGCCTACAATCATCTTTCAAGTCATAAAAAAAGGAAAATTGAGTGAATCAATATATGAAATGAGTGAGATTTGAGTGAAAATCATTGTTGTTCTCGCTTTCAAGATATCAATCAAAAGAGAAGAAAAGTGGACGTAGGCTAATTAACGCCGAACCACTATAAATTGTGTGTTTTCTTCGCTTTAGTTTTCATCTTATTATAATCTTTGCTAGTTTGGGTGTTAGAGCCAATCTTGGATCTAACAATACCATTATGGAGATGAAGACAGAGCTCAACAGATGTATTTATTATTATTACTTCGTTGCAAATATTGGTATGTTTATTGTTGTTAACTCTGATAATTGTTGTAAAATATAATTAAATGTATGTTTTAACAGCTTCATGAACTGTTATTTAATTATTATATTTTGTCCTTCCACTGTGAGATTCTGTGTTTGTTTTTCTTCTTCTCTTCTTTTTCTTATATAAATCCCAATAACTATCCATATTTTTGATTTGTTTATGTCGACATTGAGGATCATTGTCGATTTGAACGGTTAAAAATCTTGGATTTTACACACACAGGCTCTCAAATCTCTCAACTCAATTCGGCCATGATACAATCCAAATCTAGATGCTGCTTTTATAGGAGAATAGAAGGCATAAGAAAAATCTCCAATTTGTCCCTCAGAATATATTTTAGGAATATATTCCTAAAATAACGGGTCAAAAAACAGAAAACCTGTCTCTTCCACAATATTCCTAAAATAACCAGTCAAAATAAGAAATCTGTCTCTTCCTCCAAACTCCGGTTCACACACACCGTCTTCTCCACTACAAAGCACTCATCAAAACACGCCGTCTTCAACATTCATGTGATTTAATATCAGAAATCACAACAACTCCCATATCGAAGGTGGCCACCAATCAATCACAATAGTAAGAGATATAGTATCGAAGAAGTGTATCCGGTCGAAGGTGCGACCTTACTTGGACTGGGTATGACTGCCGTTTAGTCATTTTAATAATGACTCGAAGGTCAAGGTCATCCATCACTGTCCATTTACTTCATTCCAGTAGCGTTTGCCAAACCATCCTACTTCATTCTGGATTCTCCACCATGTGCACATTTATTAAAGTAGTATTGGTATTGGCAGAGAGTATGACAATACCGACTCCGGTCTCTTTAACAACTAAATGTTTACATTTTTCACATCGTGGCCATTAAATTTGAAATCATATTTAATTATCTTAAATCGATTAAATTCTAGTACCAATTTTATTTATCAATTTCTCAAATATATCCAACTATCTGATCTTATCAAAATCTGAATCAAATTCGTATTTACCAATTAATTCATTATCCAAATTTTAAGTTTGATTTGGATTACACGTCACAAATTTTGTTATTCAATTGATCTTTTTATGTTCAATCATTTCAAGACTTGAATTTCTTGGATTGAAAATATATACTTCTATTTTAAAATAGGAGTTAGATATGAAATAGTTTAACAAAATAATTAAGCTGATATAAAGTAGTTTAAGTAAAATGGATATATTTGCATAAAATAAAATTTGTTATATAAAATAGGTAGGTTTGGTATAGAAGTTAAAGTGAGATAGCTAAGTTTTACATACAAATAGTTTAAATAAGATAAGTTTAATAGAAATAGTTTAAATAAAATAGTTTGAATAATTCCAGTTGTATATGTACGTAAATACACACACACACACACACACACACACACACACACACATATATATATATGTATATGTACATGAAATACGTGTTCATCATGGCTAGGTGAATCGTACTTGTATCCATCCAATGTTCGTGTTTTCGCGTCGCTTTGTCCTTGCTTCAAAAGGTGAGTTTCCCATCACTCACGACTAACTTATTATTAAGTGAGTTAATTATTTGAAGTGTTGAATGAAACATTAGGATTGCTCTAAAAAAACTAATGATTATTGGTTAAGCATATGTGACACACACATTATCGATATATGACACAATATAAATGTTATGCTATGTTTGGATTATTATCACTATGCAAGTTCCTTGTAGATTTAGGAAAAACAAATAAATGGGTTGAAATGATACATACCCGAATGACTGTATAGATTTAGGAAAAATTTTGAATTTGAATTTGAATTTGGGATTCAGGTAGAGATGATATGTACCGAAAATTAAATAAATAAGTTGAAATGATATATACCTGATTGACTTGACCATATGATAAAAAATTACATACGGATGCCGTGGTCAGTAAAAAAACATTTTTAAATATTACAAGTATGTTTCGTTTTTAATTGTTTGATTTCAAAATGAAATTTTAAACATTGATTTTAAAATAGTGTTTGAAATAGGTTTAACTTGGATTTATAAGTTAAGAGAATTTTGATTTAATGAAATGGCGTTTTAAAATGTCTTTAAAGGTTAAAATTTGAAGTTAAGGTTTAATTTAACTAATTTTGTTTTGTAAGTTGATTTAGTATAATATAACTAAGATTTATATGATAAGTTAATTTCAAATGGTTTTAAGTTAATATACATGATTTATAGTTTAAGATGTATAAAAGGGGGTTTAACTTGATTTATTATGGTTGAAGGATTTTAAATTAATACCTTAGAAAATCTAACGTAATGAAAGAGTTAAATGTAAAATTTAACTTGATTAATATTATGAAAATGAAAGGATTTGTTTTTTTTATTTAAGTTCAGTAATATAAAATTTTATTTGGAAACTTATATAGTACATTTGAAATTAAGAAATGTGATTTGAGGAATTCACTTAACATGTAAACTTTGAATCGTTGATGAAATGTAAGTGAAATGAGATGAACTAAGAATGCAATTTAGAAAATAAATCAACGATATGGTTTAGAAATAAAATTCCATTTGTATCAATTTCCATTCGAACTACACACACTGTTGATGTTACATTGTGTCTTTTTATTATTTTTGATTAATGTTCCATTATTAGTCGATTTTATATTCTCGATTAGCAATGTAATACTACACGATGTAGACAACACAAAATGTTAAATTACATTATTATTTTTTATTCGAAATCCAGGCTACATTTAAGACTACTATATTCAAATTATTATTAAAATTATTTTCAAGCATAAACTTGAAATGTTATTCCAGCTCAATTTTTTATTTACTCATTTACTCTCTTTCCGTAGGATCTCCATTTTCAAAGAAATGTAGAATATTTGTTTCACGATCGTTTATTCCGTAATAAATAAAGATATTGCTAAATTATTGATTTAAGAAGCAAAGGGTTTAGGCTTTGCATCTAATTGCCTTTCTTCTCGCGGTGTTAGAGCACTCCCAGCACTCAGCGGCGATTTGGGTGGGGAAATCGATTTTGAAGCGGTAATTCCTCCCACCCTTCTAGCAGCGGATGAGGAGACGTTTGAGAATAATTTTTTTTTTTTTTAAGAAGAAAATCCTTAAACGGTTTTCTGAAAACCGTTTAAGGGTTAAACGGTTTTCAAAAACCCGTTTATGGTGAAATTAAACAAAAGAAATCGCTACACGGTTATCAGAAAACCGTATAACGTCGCCACTCTAAATTCTGAAATGGCGATTCTCCACGCTTTCAATCTCTCCCCAAGCTCGTCACGCCACTGTTGGAGCGTGAGCGTCCCCCTTTCTTTCCCATTTCAATCCGTTTGTACACTTCTGGGACAGCTCTAACAAGTCATTGTCTGAAATGTTGAACAATATATATTCACCGTGAACTAGTTTTTACATACATGTGAACCCAATGTTATTTTAAATGGCTGTTTTATTCTGTGAAGTCCATCAACAAATTTTCTGCACATGGCGCTCGTCTAGTTTTGAAGTTAAAAGAATCATGCAATGATCAGCTTGACATTAAAACTGATATAAAATATTTCACAGCCTAATATGGTTATCACATTGAATGCATGAATAACGAAACTGCCTATCCGTTAAAAGGAAGTACATCATGTCTTCAACATGAAATTATTTATATATATATATATATATATATATATATATATATATATATATATATATATATATATATATATATATATATATACACACACACACACACACACATGAACACAAAAATTAGACATAAACGGTGATACAATCAATCTCCACTATTAAATTGCTCGATGATTTCCGTCTCTTATACAAAGACAAACTGATCCGACAACGCAAATTGTGTCTTCCAATTTGGTAGTATGCACCCTAACCACAACCACACGTTTATATTTAAATAAGTTAGTGGAAAGAAATGGAAAGAACAATGTGTGGTGGAAATTCGAAAAAACTACAATGGTACCGTACTATTTGATGTAATCTTGATCCTAACTTATATGTATAAATTTGGTAGTATACACTGGGATTAAATCCTCTGATCTAGAAATTTCGTGGTCCCCTGAACCAAAGAAATATGGACCTTAGATTTCGATGGGACCCACCTGAAATTAGGGGTCAGATTGCTTTGGTTTATGGGATCATGAAATTTCTGGATCAGGTGATCTCGGGCCGTATGCACTATAGTATTAGGATAGGGACTACGACCGAATCTAACTAGTGACCTTTTGAGTTTTATTACGACGTCTTGACAAGGAGGAAATTTGAACTTCCATCAACCATTGAGCAAACAAGATATAAAACACAAACCATCTTTCATAACACGGTCTTTAATCAATGTTTGAAGCTAGAAGTAGATGGCTAGATACAGAAACGCAGTAATGCTTAACCTAACAAATATCTAAAAACGATCCACTATATAATCGGGGCAAAATATTTTATTGACCGACAGAAGCGTGAAATCTAACGCCGTGAAATTCAGTCACACGAAAATATGCATTTGAAATTGACGCAAACGCTGCGCTCCTTTATTCAATCCCCACCACAATTTTGATTATTCGCTTTACCCCTTCAATCTCTCTCTTTCTTCTATTCAACCCCGCTTCTTCCTCCTCTCCTCTTTTCCTTCTTCGCATTCCTGCCCTCTCCCTGTCTCTCTCATCGCCGGCGAGCCACCGCTCGCCGGAACAGAGGGGGTCCGACCCAATTTTCATGCACAAACGACTTTCTTTGACTGCACAATCTCGGAGCAGGTACTTTTATTTTGTTTTCTGTCTTCTTTTTGGAGGGTTACTGTGGATCTGATCTGAATTGCGCCGTTTGATGATCTTCTTTAAGTGTTGAGCTTTATGGCAACTTTTTTTTAATTCTTTTTTCATCTTTTATTGTTTTATGTTGTTTATCTGCGGTGTAATTGCTTGATATCTGGAAAAGTTCCTTTCAGTTTCGGTTAGTGTTTAACTTGGTTTTGTTGAATTTGGAGATCCAGTAAGATTTGTTACATTTGAGCTGAATTTTGCTGTGTTTCACCATGGGCCTATAATTGTATGATCATTTATTAGAATTAAAAATCTTGCTGGTAACTATTTTATTAGAGAAGAACCATAACGAACGGCTTCGTTTTTTCACTTTGAGTTATGACTAATTAATTGGTTTCCATCTTTTTTTTTTACGCATTCAATTGTCTTTACCTTTCATAATTGCGTTTCTAGAAGAACGAATAACAGAAAATACAGCCAGTTCTGACCTTATCCTTTTCAGCAACTTCGTTTTTATTGGATTATCATGAAAGGGTCTCTGAGCAGTGCGGATTTTGTATAAATCATCTGTCAGTTACGTGTTGTTGCTACTGTAGCTAATGATCGTGCTGGAGATTTCATATATAATGTTAATTGTAAAAAATTGAATGATGATAGTTGTCAATTTCTTTTATTTTTATTTTTGTTCTTTTACTCTTTATGATAATTGTGGGATTCTAGAGATGGGCAATTTTGGCTAAGTTTACGCCTTCAGATCCCTTCCATATTCGTCCTGCGTGACTAAATTAAATTTATTATTGCATGATTTTGCATTTTCTTTTTGTTTATCATTTTGGTTGAGTTTGAATCTGGTACAGTTTTTTTTTTTTTTTTTTTTTTTTTTTTTTTTTTTTTTGGGAATGTACTGCAACCGTTACCTAGCAAGATATATCTCGTTCGCAAATTAGTGATAGCACACCATTATCAGTTGTAGACTTGTGATTCTTACAAGACTGTATATATGCATATGCTTACATTCTCAATGCCTCTGATTTTCTTGGTCTTAATTTGTATTGTATGTGCCACCAATTTTAGGTAGCAGAACAAATATCGTATATTGTTTAGGACCATGGTTTTGAGTAGCAACTTGCCTTCTGAAATCTTGGATCAGAGAAATACACCATCGTTCTACAACTCAGCGAAGGCATCATCGTTTTATTCAGAAAAGGTTCACAATCCTTCCGAGGTAAGCAGCAATATGTGTGATTGTTAACTATATATTACATATGCTAATAAAGTTGGTTTATTTTACCTAGAATATTGTGATCTAAAATTGCTGATTGCTAACTATATATTACATATAGATAAGTTAATATATTCTAGGAGCTCCTTAAAACATGGACATGTTGGTGTCGTATGAAGTCAAATTGTGTTTTATGGTTCGAATGAACTATAATACATCTCATACCATTGTGGTGGGGAATTGCCTAAAGGAAAACATGAGTGGATTTTCATTATCAAAGCACCCAGCCAAAAAGGTTATTTTCATTAGTCTGGCAGTTGATTTCAGGAGATCAAGCTATTCTAGTTAGGGACTTTCATCTGCTTAGGCTGCCGTGCTTATCATCAACAGTTTTGTTCACTCGTACTAGCAAATGGATTGTGCACAACTTTCTTAGTATATTCAACCACATGATCATTATATTGTAGGCATCACTCATCTCAGTAGATGGGTTCTAGTTTATCATTACTGATATAATTGTATTATATTTTGGGTGCCTGGTAGCAGCAGGAAGAGATGAATTCTTATTTACTGTAATCATTATCATCTTCACTTTTCATAACAAACATGATTAAAAATTTACCAGTTTTCTTTGTGTGGATTGACCAATTTTAAGAAATGTCAGGCAACTTGTCCATCAGTAATATTGGTTTCCAACTTTATTATTTTCTTCTCTTGCATCAATCATTTCTGGAGATGTATTTCTCATTTTTTATTCTTTCCCCCAGAAAATTTTTGGATTGTGGGAAGCTGCTTCAATGCCTGATCACAGTGGTGAGTGGTCGCCGCTTTATATATATATATATATATATATATATATATATATATATATGTGTGTGTGTGTGTGTGTGTGTGTGTGTGTGTGTGTGTGTTTGAAGGCAATATATGATGGTGGTAGAACTTGAAGTCACTGTGATTAAATTATTTAGTAATTTCTTTAATTAATTATACGCTGAAATCACTCTACATTACTGTAGGGCTGGATGCTGTTCCATTTATGAGAGGAGGAAAATCGGTTTCTTCATCAGCACTAGAAAATGGTGAACACAATTTTGTGGATCATATAGAGAATTCTCAAAAGAATTCCAAAGAGCCACAAAAATTTATTAATTTTGACCATCCTCAAATGGGGGCAACGAGCGTTGCCGATAGTTGGAGAATACCTAACCGTGGCGTGACTTCCATGTCAAACTTATATAATCAACCTACAGTATCCCAAAAAGCTGGAATGAATGGTGGTCGTTATGCGAATGGTCTCTTCTCTAGTTCCATGTTAGACACGTTTAGCAGAAGCCGTATGTTTTAGTCAAAACTTAAGTTGCATGATATGCCTGTTCATATATTAAATCTTGTATAATTGGTTAATTTGATGGTTTAGGAGGATTAATATCAAACGAGGTAGCAATTGGCCAATCAGAAAATGCAACTATAACTAACCCTGGGGATGTTGAAGCTTTTGAATCTTCAGAAGAAATTGAGGCTCAGACAATTGGAGATCTACTGCCTGATGATGATGATCTTTTCTCTGGTGCCATTCATGATCAAGGGAATGTTCCTCAATATAACTGGACAGATGTTGACGATGATTTATTCTGCAGCGTTGGAGGTTTGGAACTAGAATCGGATCATAATATAAATTCCCGTACCAAAATGGCTTTTGAAGCTGATTATACTAAAGAAGTCAACAACAAAAATCAGGTATCAAATATGCCTCAGCCTTCTAGAACGCTTCTAGTAAAAAACATCGACAGTATTGAAGATAAAGAGTTGAGGGCTCTTTTTGAGGTAAATCAATATAATATTATATCTTTTTGATGGTGTACTTTGTGGTGGTTTAACTTCCATGGACACATGCTTATTTTGTCTGTTTTTTCTTGATCTTACAGTTATATGGAGACCTACAGGCATTTTATTCATTATCTAGAAATCATGGCTTTGTAATGGTATCATATTATGATATCAGGGCAGCACAGAATGCTGAAGTAATACTTCATGGTGCGACAATCAAGGGGCAAACTCTTGATATACAATTTTATGCGAAGGTAAATCAAAGTTGCTGTAATTATTATGAATAGGGTCTTTTGAGATAAGTTAAGACATGTCTGTTATCAGGATGTTTTTTCTGAGAGCAAAACAAGTGACGCTGTGCTTCTGGTAACCAACATCCACACATCTGTTTCCAATGATGATCTCCTTCACATATTTGGTAGAATTGGGGAAATCAAAGAGGTAGAAGTATCCTTATCTCACATTAGAATTTGAATGTTCTATAATATAACAAACAACTTTGTTTTGTTTCTATGATTTGCAGATACGTGAAATATCACAGAACTGGGAATGCAGAATAATAGAGTTCTATGATGTGCGTGCCGCTAATGCTGCTATCTCAGCTTTAAATGGGTGTGATATTGCAGGAAAGAGAATCAAAGTTGAACCATGGTGCCTTGAAAATTCAAGGTTCAGGCATGTTCTTAAATTTTAGTTGCTCATTTTCGTTTTTCCACTAGTTATTTCATTGAGCCATTTCTGTAGAGTAGTGTTACTTGTTACTAACTGATTATCTTTACAAATCCTCATATTCTAATGTGTGCTTGTGATTCACTAGTTTTTATTGTCCAAAACCACCTTCAAGTATCTTATCTGTAATCTGTAATTATAGGCGGCAGATTAAACATGCACATACATGTTTCCATTGGTTTTAACTTTCCCAATTTTGTTATCTAAAATCCTCCAAACTTCCAGTGAGTGTGTGTGTATTGGAAAAGGTGCTTTATGAACTAAAACAAAATTCATATGCTTTTCATAATATCTCTCATCAAAATCTTACAACGCTATAACCTAGATGGGTGCCTTGCAAGGGAACCGTTCTGAGCGTTGATGGTATGACTGAGTTCGTTCAGTCACCAGCTTGATGTACATAATCCAAAACATGTCATGTCCCCTGTTAGTTTAACATTACATTCTGTTTCTCGTACTTTTTGAGTGTAATCTGCTGATAATTCAAACAGCTCAATTCAAAAACCTACCCTGAACATTGAAGGCGAAGATTCCAGCAGATTCAGGCAGGAAATTTATCCCCAGAAAGCGCCATTGGAATGCTTTGGTATGATATCTCTCTTACCTCAACTGCATCATCCTCATCATCATCATCACAAGCCCACTAACGCATTGTATAGGACATGGCAATTTATGTGTCCACCGTTAAATAACTACTATTGTTATGTGTTATTGTTTCTGATACTTCGGTTCAGTTATATAACTACTATTGTTATGCACTCATTTCTCATCTTTGTTTCAGTTATATAATTTACGTAATAAACAATATTTTGGTTCTAACATTCTTCATGCCCAAAAGCTAACTTGTAAAGCTAACTCGTAACTATTTCATTTTGTGTTCAAATATGGTATCAGGTACTTCTAACAATCATCGAAGTGGGTCTGCCTCAGGATCTGTAGATCGAAGAACTTTTGGAATACCCTATAGCATACCTCATCATATTCCTTCGCAATCTACTATTCCAATTATTGGAAATAATGACCTCATATCTGCTAATTGTGAGCTCAGCCATTCACTTGGAAAAATGAATCTCGGTTCGCAAAACATGGCTTCATTCCCTGATTTTCGTGATGGTATACATAGTGGTGTACAATTCAACTCACCGAACACTATGTCTGCAATGGCCATGAACATCAACTCCACACTTGTTTCAAATGAAATTGATAGCAGGAACCTGCGTCGAGTTGGATCTATTGGGAATGCTAGCCACTCTTTTGAACTCAACAAGTCTGGTAAGCATTCTGAAAAACTTTAAAATAAAAGCTACAGCGCTTTATTATTGTTCTTATCATTGTGGCTTAACACAAATAAATGAATAAGTGTGTTATATGTTTGGTGATGAATGCTTACTGTTGAATTACACATTTTGCAGGATTCAGTTCAGGGAATGGTGACTATGTGTGGAACGATTCCAATGCATATCGCCACCTTCATCCTGGTTCCATGTCATGGCAAAATTTGGCACCGTATATGAACACCAATATTATTCAAACTCAAATTCCTCAAGTTCATGGGCTTTCCAGAGGACCTTCTCATATGACTAATCATATCTTAGGTCCTAATCATCATGTTGGTTCGGC
Source organism: Allium sativum (assembly GCA_030737875.1). NCBI lineage: Eukaryota > Viridiplantae > Streptophyta > Magnoliopsida > Asparagales > Amaryllidaceae > Allium > Allium sativum. The sequence goes on along the minus strand of CM060912.1, from coordinate 279,672,428 downwards.
ACCTTCTATTGCTTTCCATCCAAATTCTCTTGGGAGTTTGGGATATTCTAGCTGCTCACCATTGCATTCTTACGATTTTTCTTCTCAAAATATATTTCCTGCTGCTACCGGGACCAATTTGGAATCTTCCATAGCTTCTACGCATGTTGGAACTCCATCATCACAGCCTAGGGCTCACACATATCGTACAAAGAGTAATGGTTCAACTAGAAGCCGACGAAGCCATTCAAGTGCAAACCAATCAGATAGCAGTAGGCAGTTTGATCTAGATCTTGACCGCATTTCACGAGGAGAAGACTTGAGAACGACCCTTATGATTAAAAACATCCCAAACAAGTGAGTTTTTATCATTTTTTACCGAATTAATTTTATAGCCGTTCAAATCTTTCATTGCTTATGTTTTACTTCACCAATTTCTTGCACAACTGATGTTTAGGTACACCTCAAAAATGCTCTTGGCTACTATTGATGAGCAGCATAAGGGGACATATGATTTTATTTACCTGCCTATAGATTTCAAGGTAATTCAAAATCTAATGTGTAACATGAACATTTTCGATGAGGAAGTTAAGTTGTTTTGGCTATATTGGTTTGCTAATTTGCTTTTGTTTAATTGCCTTTTTTTTCAGAACAAATGCAACGTGGGCTATGCATTTATAAACATGACGGATCCCCAGCATATAATCCCATTTTATAAGGTTGGACATGTTTAGCTTAGATTTTGTATCATATTGTTTTTATGTTGTACCCTTCATCCCTATTGCAAAGAATCATACTGCAGAAAAGCTTACGCTATTTCAGCTTTCTTTTCATTCATTATACAGAGATTGGCTGCTAAATTATCTGATCGCCTTTTTGTGCAGGCTTTTAATGGTAAAAAATGGGAAAAATTCAATAGTGAAAAAGTGGCATATCTTGCTTATGCTCGAATCCAAGGGAAAGCTGCTCTTATTGGCCATTTTCAAAATTCAAGCTTAATGAGCGAGGATAAAAGATGCCGCCCTATTCTTTTTCACACCGATGGGCCCAATGCGGGGGACCAGGTTATATTTGTTATTCAATTCCTTTTGACTTGTACCCCACATTTCAAGTCTTTTTTAAATCAAAAAAAAAAAACTCTGATTCGAAACTTAATTCAAATCATGATTGAAAATAAGTAAGGTACCAATCGTAGTTCACATTTTTCTAATGTTATTTTTATGTAACAAGTCGAAAAGAGTGAGTTAAGCTTAAAAGATGTAGGAACTCGAGTGTCAATGTCTACATAAGAAATAGAGTTTCATCTGTTTTGTATACTTGGGGGCTGGCGGCACGGCCATTCGATTACGAGTTGTAATGTTGCCTGTAATATATTACAAACTCATAACATATTTACTCTGGATCCTTTTGAATATACATTCCATGATTTAAATCCCTTTTTTTGAGGTAAATTATGAACCTTGCAATTTCAAAGAAGGCGCCAATATTTTAACCATTGATAAATACATGTTGCAGGAACCCTTTCCTGTGCCAGTAGGTGCTAACATCCGATATAGACGGTCTAGAACAAATCCTGAAAATAACCAAAGCAGCACCTCTGGCTCTTCAAGTGAGGAGGATGAATCTTCGACCTCTCCCAAAGATTTTGAATGAAGGAGCCTGCTAATTTTTGTAAAGGTTTTGTGTGAGTTGAAAAGTTTTATCTTCCAACTTTTCTTTGGCTGTGTATAAGATGTAATTTTTGCCTGACATGCTGGAAGAAGTTTTGATGATTTTGGGCCTAACTGCACAAGCTAAAAAAATACTACACCATGTACATGAGTTTCTATTGGGAGAAGATACTGGGGAACATTTCATCTTCACTCCCTGTAAATTTTTTTCCTTCCTCCTCACTGCGAGTCGAGGATGCCTTATGTGCAGTTTTCATTCTCTTTACTGTTGATTTTCCTTTAGCTAATGTTTCGGGTTTGAAGTTTGAGGGACTGGGACTTTATAAATCATGAGTCTGTTCAGTGTTGTATCATGTGATGAATTTCGTGTACGTTGCCTTTTGTTAACGTTTGGTCAGAGAAGTTTTGTTGTGCTTTCTTTGTTGTAATCGTTGTGTTGCTGTTTCATGGCATTTTTGTTTTTGTTGGATGTGGCATTTTTGTTTTTAAATGGAATGTTATTGACTGCTGTGTGATTATAGCATTTGCTTAGAAAAAAATAGTAATCTTTTGCATAAGTCTCTGGTTTTGCCTCTGCTTGCTTACTGTTGCAATAGCTGAGTTTTGATTTTGTGCCTTTTCCTACTTCGGTTTACAAATCTGGAACTAGTTGTTTTGCAGCGGTCCCTTGCTGTGGTATTAAAAGATTTTCTTTGCTTCTTGTTTGAGCAGTTCAGCTAAGTTACAATAATGATATCCCTTACAGGTTGCGAGACACGTAGCTTTGTGTATATTTAACTTTTTTGCATCATGATTTCAAATTAAAGAAAATAAGTGCAAGATTTCATGTGTAGAAAAGAAGATTAACATGACAAAAAAAAAAGCAACAGTCTATTGTCTCTCTGAGTGTCCACAAGGCTAAAGATGAATCATTATCGCGTGTTTGTATGCAATCATGCTTTTTTCATTGCTGCAAATCCATCAAAATTGGGATGAGTGTTAATCATATGACTCGAATGTGTTTTGGTATTGGTTGGTTTTGTTAACTGATTGGATGAGCCTGTTTTTCATTTGTAATCGTTTGATTTTCGATCGATTTTGGTTTTCAATGTTTCAGCTAGTTGAATGAATTTAAAATTTTGGTTATTTTGAAAGAACACAATCACCAATCTTTATTGTAATATCTTTGATGTTTACACCTTGTTGTATAAACGTGCCCGTCGAAAATGCATATATATTACAAATCTTAATATACATATAACTGAAAAGAAGTTATAAAAAAATGTATAAATTTGTTATGGAGTTATGGATGTTCAAAAGAAATTTTATGATACAATATGTGGTTAATTCTTGATATAAATGAATTATAACTGCAAATTAACTTTGTCATTTTTGTTCACATACATAGTTCATGTTGTTGGGAAAAGTTTCCTAAAAAACGCCTTGGGGATAAAACCCAACCTTACGGAAAAACAAATAGGAACGAATTGATAGTGAGGCAAAACAAACAACAGAAAGTCACCAGTAAAACAATCATGGATCCAACAATAAAAGAAAGAACACAAGAGATTTATAGTGGTTCCGCTATCATCTTGTTAGTGTACTACACTTGAGGATAAGAGATTTTATTACTTTTCAAAATAAGAAAATATTACAAGACTGATAATAGAGGGGAAGAAGAAGAAATACAAATTTAGAGATACACCTCACATTTTGAGATGATTCATATATTTACCTAATCCCTATCCTTATATAAGGATCAATATTTGGGGTTAAAGTAATTGATTTATGGTTATAAATCAACGCCTAATTAATTCTCCAATTTATTTTCTCCTGATAAGATTCCTTGTTTAATAAACCAATCAGAGAATTAATTCCTTAATTCAATATCCCAAGAAAACCTTCTTTATATCCTTTCACTTATGTAGGTAATCTATTGTCCTATCCAATTTTAAAAAAGAGGCAATAAATTTTTTGATATCTTCCAAATCTTCTGCAGTTGGAAATATTATATTACTCAAATTAACAATATTTCTCAAATTTTCTCTAAATGGAAATATTGTATCACCATAACCAATAATATCTTCCAAATCATCTGCAAATGAAAATATTGTATCATGAAATCTAACAATCTTCACCTTGATACTATATTTCCTTGAAAGCATACCAACTCTACCTATATCCTCTTACTCTAAGCATCTTCTCGGACAAGACACCATAGTTACTTCCCCCAGTGAGCTTCGACACGGCCATCACCCATTGCATTTTGTCAACAAACTCTGGTAATGCCACCGCCTGCTAACAAATTGTTCAAAGTACCACCTTCATGTAAGACCTATCAATCTTTACCATGAAAACAAACGTCTCCATGAACCATCTCAATTCTCTCCCCACACTGTGCCACCACGTGGCACCTAGCATTTCGATAAGCGATTCCAGCTCGAGCAACGCCCGAACTTTGCAGTCTGCAAAGACTTATGTATATCCACTGCTTTCTCCTTTGATCTCTGACCAACTTCAGACGATCATTTCTTCTGCTTATCAAGCACATTCTTTTGACAAAATCCCACCTTGTTGAAACTTTCCCCTTTGATCATATTCTTCCTATGAAGAAACTCAAAGTCCCTTCTCGTATGCCTAGATTTTGACATCTTTTCCACGAGAGCTGTAGACTTCAACCCTTGACCCTCCAAGTACAGTGCTTCCCCTCAAGAGATACAAATTATGAAACATATCTCCCTTTATAACTACAAATGCACCCTTAGAAACGCTTAGACTATCCTTATCAATAGTCGTATCGCATCCTTTGGATGCCAACTGCCCAAGAGATATTATTGACTTTCGAAGACTTGGAACATAATGGACACCTGTCAAGGTGCGTATTACCTCGTCATACATGCGAATCTGTGCAGTACCTTCGTCCATGATTCTACAACTGGCATCATTTTCCATAAGAATCTGTTTCTCTCTTTTTCTTTTAAAAGAACTGAAATAATTCTTATTAGGTGTCATATGAAAAGACGCCCCCGTATCTAGCACCCAATGGTCTGATACATACGATACTGCGCTGTCAACAAGTCATTAGACAAAAATTCCTTCACCACAACCGATGAATTTTCAGTTTCAATTTTTTTCTTCAAGTAAGGACAATCTCTCTTCCAATGACCTGGTTTCTTGCAAATGCAGCACTTCCCATCTCTTGACTTTATTTTCTTCTTCTCCCTTTCTCCAAACCAGCTAATAAGGTTTCCGTACTGCTTCCTCCTCTACCTTCACTCAACCCCTTCATCTGATCCTCAAGTCCTCAGATAGAAGACCTGCCTTCACATCATATACTGTTAGTGTATCTCTAGCATATATAAGACTGTTACAGAAACCTGTGTATCGCTCTGGAAGAGAACACAAAAGAATCATTGTTATTTGCTCCTCATCCACTTTCAAGCTAACTGTCTTCATCTTCACCATGAGATCATCGAGAAGCTTAGATGTGCCTTCACTGAAGTACCCTCTCTCATCCGCATGGTAAAAAACGTCTTCAGCAAAATCAGACAGTTGGTTAGTGACTTCTTTAAATAGAGTTTTTCCAGCTTGGTCCAAATGTCCTTTGCAGCGGTCTCACCGCTAATCTCTGAAATGACATTTTCTCTCATTGCAAATTGTAAAGTAGTAAATGCCCATCGTTCCATCTCCTTCCTTTCCATGGCTGAAATATCATCCGTCAACTCCTCAGGAGCAAACACCATAGGATGAACATTGTTCCTCATCTAAACAACTTTCATCCTCCATTGCCACTTCTCGAAGTCTTTATCCCTTTTCCATCATTCCATTACTAACTGAGATCCTGCTGCCATATATGTCCTTTTGACATATGGCCTTGGTACAATTGTTGAATTCTCCTCATCTCCTGTCATAATACCTAATACCCTTTCTTAATCTACCTCGTAGCTCTAATACCATTTGTTGGGGAAAAGTTTTCCAAAAAACGTTTTGGGAATAAAACACAACCTTGTGGAAAAACAAATAGGAACGGATTGATGGTGAGGCAAAAAAACAACCGATAATCACCAGCAAAACAATTACAGATCAAGCAATAAAAGAAAGAACACAAGAGATTTATAGTGGTTCCACTAACGTCTTGTTAGTGTACGTCCACTTGGGGAGAGGAGATTTTATTACTTTTCTAAATAAGAAAATATTATAAGACTGATAATCGAGGGGAAGAAGAAGAAATACAAATTTAGAGATGCACCTCACATTTTGAGATGATTCATACATTTACCTAATCCCTATCCTTATACAAGGATCAATACTTGGGGTTAAAGTAATTGATTTATGGTTATAAATAAACGCCTAATTAATTCTTTAATTTATTTGCTCCTGATAAGATTCCTTGTTTAATAAACCAATCAGAGAATTAATTCTTTAATTCAATATCCCAAAAAAACCTTCTTCATATCCTTCCACTTATGTGGGTAATTTATTGCCCTATCCAATTTTAGAAAAGAGGCAATAAATTTTTTGATATCTTCCAAATCTTCTGCAGTTGGAAATATTATATTACTTAAATTAACAATATTTCCCAAATCTTCTCTAAATGGAAACGTATCACCATAATCAATAATATCTTCCAAATCAACTGCAAATGGAAACATTGTATCACGAAATCTAACACATGTTATGTGATTTATACATCTTTGCAGTTGGATAGAAAAATACCTTTTTTCTAACATGAATATATATACATTAAATTGACGTATATTTTTAAGGGCTATTGGAAACATGGACTAAATACTCTTTAAGATTGTCTAAGTAATTAGAATTTAAGATTTCATGAGTAGTTTAAACATATGGATTAAAATATAAAATATCATGAAAGAATTGAGTAAGTTCAACAAAGAATTGTAAAAACATCAAAATGCAGATATTTAAAGCATAAATTATTTTCATCAATTTATTTATCGAGATAAATTTATAATATATTAGATTTTTGTTGTTATTTACATGTATTATTTAAATTGTGTGACTTATTTAACTTTATATTTGGAAGAAAAACTAATTTTGCCATTTTTGTTGATATGAACATAATGTATATTTTAAAACATCACATTTAGCGTTAATTAGATGAATTAACTACAATTTATTTGTTGAGTTCATTTGTTGAATTCAGAATCACATAATTAATGTAAACACATTGACTTAAATGTACAATGTTAAGTGATATTGTACAGTGTTTTGTAAATAACTAAATAGATTTTAAAATATAGCCGTTTGACATTAATATTACAATGCACTATACGGTAGATATACTGACGTAAATGAGTTCAACTTTGAACTTGTGATAGTTATTTATTATATAATATATGCTATGTGATTGAGTGTTTATATATTTGATTTTTATTTCATTTTTGTTAAAATGAATATGGTTAATTTTGGTAATATTTATGAAGCGAATAAATGAATAATAGTTTGCTAAAGTTATTTAAATAATTTAAATATTATGTAATTAATTATAGAATGTGGTACTAAATGTTAAATATTAGAAGAGAATTGACAGAAGCTTAAATGATTTTGAAAAATTAAAGTGTAGGTATTTAGAGCCCAAAAAACATAATTATGTCATTTTGAGTATATAAAAGAATTATTAGTTAATTTAATCTATTTAAATTACTTAAATTTTGAGTTTGGTAATTAATTTTAATATGTGAACCTAAATATAAAATGTTAGATGCTAACTATTAACAAATACTTGTGTAAACTTTCAAATGTTCATATCAAAATGTGAAATGATGGAAGAGTTAAAATAATACAAGAAAAATAATAAATAAGTCTAAAATGATGAATTAATTTAAAAATAAAATATCTGAAAATAATTAAGAAGAAATGAGATAACTTGTGGAATTAAGAAGAAAACTTTAAAAGTAAACTTTGAAATGACCATATCAAAATAATTGTTAGATGCTAACTATTAATAAATAATAGTGTAAAGTGTAAACTTTGAAATGTCCATATCAAAATGTAAAATGATGGAAGAGCTAAAATAATGCAAGAAAAATAGTAAATAAGTCTAAAATGTTAAATTTGGATGTTTTAAATATATCAATGAGAAGATATTAATTGATTCTCATAATCAAGTCAAATCAGGAAGATACTATATTAATATAGGGAAGGTATATATTTGATATAAGGAATCAGTCAAATATTGACTAAGTGGAAACAATTTAAAAACGTGCCAGATTTGTGGTGGAATAAATCAACAAATATTTCATCCTTATCCATGAAGCATTCTTCATCCTTCCTCCTATACACACACACGCTTTTGCTCATATTTTCTACACACACAAGAAAAAAACTCTCTCCATATATTATCTTCAATAAGATCACTATTTTCTATATCTATTATAGGGTGAGAAAGTTGTATTGAGTTGTGTATTTCTTCTCATATTGTACCTAGAAATAAAAGGTTGCCGAGGACATAGGCATAGCCGAATCTCGTTATATTTGTGTGCTATTTCCCTTCTCTATGTTTGGTTTTCTCTATAATTTGATTCATTTGTTTTTCTCTATCATCTTTGTTGGATTGATATTGTTGGGATTGTCGACATGCTAGATTATTGGGTGTTCTTCTTCCGCTGCCCAAACCACTGATTATTCACTACAGTTTGGTATCAGAGCTTGTTGTTCTGTTCAGAGACTATTTCAGTTATGTCTAATTCCACAAAAAATAACGGTGGTAGAAGCGCTACAAATTATGGAGTTGCTAGATTTGATGGAAAAAGAGATTTTGGTACATGGAAGATAAAGATGGAAGCTGTAACGACCCATTATTTTAACGATTCATATCGACAATAATTCACACATGTCAGACTTCAATTGCTTAAAACAATAGATTGTTATATAAATTTGGCAACACTTAGCATAAACAGTAAATAAATCAATCACAGAGTCACAGACACGGAATAGTAAAATATCCCACAGCAAAATAAATAATATAATACATTAGAGTTACATTTCAAATACATCGGAAATTTAATACATACCATTTCATTAATACATGAGACAATAACGGATTTTTTTAGACATAAATGAAGTCTCAACCAATCACTAACTCCGAAAGATGTGCTCTCAAAGCTATAATACTCGATCTGACCCGAGCGTCCAAGTAAAACAAAAACACTCGAGTCAGGATTTACATTCTAATATAAGTGAATCAACTCAAGTGAAAATACCTAAATGAAATGCATCGATAACTTAGAGCGTGTTTGTAATTTCTATCCTCTAAGGATCCATGGAATTATATATATGCTATTATAATAGTTTCTACAGTAAAGTATCAAAATAACGTAAGCGTGATTACCATATTACCCTTGCACCGTTTATATATATTCCCATAGTTTATATAGTATTGTAATCCCCTCTAAACAGGTGGGATACTCAGGGAGCACTCCATAGGTATGGTACAAACCAAACTCGTAGTGGGCACGATCATGATAAATATGACAGGGCACTCGAAGTAATACCCAGGGTTAGAATCTACCGTTTTGCAGAACCAAACTAGTGGTGACGCATAGCTGCAACTATTGCCCACCTCGAACACACTTCGAAATCAAGGATACACACCAAATCGATCACAAAAGTAATATAATGGGTTCGAAGAAGCATGCTCGATAAGGGGTATGACCCCATTGGTTTCGGTGTAGCTCCTGTTTTAGTCATTTTAATTATGACTCGAAAGTCAAGGCTATCCATTTTTGTTCTCTTACTTCATTCAAGTAGCATTCGTCAAACCATCGTACTTCATTCTGGATTCTCCACCACGTACATAGTTGTTAAAGTGGTTTTCAGTATTGGCAGAGAGTATGACAATATCTGATCCCGGTCTCTTTAACAACCAAGCGCTAATGTCACATAGTGGTCATTTTATAAATCACTTTATAGACATTTATATAAATTCACAAATTTAAATTTGAAATCAATAATTAAATGTCCAACTTCAGTTATATTTAATTTTTCAAAATATTCACTTAACCAATTTTAATCAAATCAAATTGTAAGTCTTATCTTCAAACTTCTCAAATGTGTACCGTTTACATCAACATTAAAATGCTTCATTTCTATTTTAGTTTGAAATATCAAATTGATTTAAATTGATTTATATAATTAAATTCGTAAATAAACAATTTGTATATTCCAAAGTTATATAAAGTCAGTTTATAATGAAATTCATTTTGTATCAATTAATGCATACCAAATACACATTGACATCAATTTATAAAATCAGGTTCATGTTAGACCCAATTTGTAACTCAAACTCATAATAAAACTTTATATGCTCAATTTCATATTAAATAAATTCTGAATGTCATTATTTAAGTTTTATCTTAAGTAATAAATTAAAACTCAAATCTTAATTTATCCATCCTGAATTTATTATTAAAGTTCATGGAAAATATTGAATTTTAATTTTTGAAATATATATAGAAAAATTATAAATTACTTATAAATTATAGTTTTAATGTATTTATTTTAATATATAAAAATCATTAAATTAAGTTTAAAAATAATTAGATGATTATATTTTATTAAATTATATAGTTTTTAAAAACAAGTACAATTATAAGTAAAATCTTAAATATATATTTAAATCCTTATTTACCTATAAAAATTGCTTTCAAAACAAGTAATTTAAATTTTACAAAAGTTTAATTTTAAAAATTTTGTAGATTAAATATATATAAAAATAATGAGTTATAGTACAAAATTAAAAATTTCAAAATACTTTAATTCAAAAATATGACCAATAGTGTCCGTATAAAATTCTCTACCCTATGGTCAAGTTATACGGATATATACCATTTTAATCCGTTTGAAATTAAATTTTGGGTACATCATTTCAATCCGAAAATCCTAAATATTTCAGTTTCAATAAAAATCGTTTGGATCTAATATTTCAATCCATAACAATTTTTCCTTGTTGTGTGTCATATGTCACTATCGTGCAACTTACATGTCATATATGTATTACATGTGCGTATCAATATGGCGTACGTGTCATTTATATCGTAACATGCACAACGACGATTCTAAACAACATAACATTTCGATTAACCATTTCAGTTTTTGAATTTTACTTAATGAGATATGTAACACCCCACCTCCATTAAGGACACTCACAAAGGGAATGCCTTAACTTTGGTGGAGCGTTTTAGTAGACAAAACAGAAATTTACAAGACAGATAAACAACACTTGAGAAATTATAACTTTATTACAGCGGAAAACAGATTTCAGTTTGGTTACATCTTTACCAAAAACTCAAGTACATAAATATCAGTCTTGTTCAGAAAATCATCAGAGTACAAAACTTTAAAGTCATAATCCCCACAGAAGCTGCCACAAAGAGTCAAGCCATACTTTAAGCACTCTAAGTACTTCAAGCAAAAGAAATCCGGATCAAGCTAAAGTATTCACTCCTTCGAAAACCTAGGGGGGGGGGGGGGGGGGTGAACGGAAGAAAAGGGGCGAAAACAAGCAAAGTCAGACATAAAGTCTGGCAAGTCCAGTGTCTTTCAGCATATGAACAGATAATAATAATCATGGCATGCAAATAAAACTGGATGAGAGATAACAGTAACAGAAGCAGCAGATGTAATTAGGTTAAACAGAAGTAACAGAATAATATTACTTTTCATTTCTCTGCACTAATACTAGTATAACAGGATTAGGTGTCTCCCTAATGTCTAAACTGAAGCAGAAACAGGAATAGAATAATTTCCACAGAAACAGAAAGCTAATAATGGGCCTTACCACCCGAACAGAAACAGACAGAAGCAGAATGCGGATAATGGGCCTTTACCACCCGAACAGAAACAGACAGAAACATATTAATTCCTACGGAAATAGAATGTAGAATTAGGTGTACACTAGTAAATGGGTCTTTACCACCCGAACAGACGGTACCTCGCAAACAGGTGTTGCCACCCAACAGAAACAGACGGTACCAACAGAAACAGACAGAACTAAGTGTACCCTAAAACCCTACCCCAAGCGATCGGCTCTGTAATACATAAATACCCTGTGTCGGCTCCACAATAGGGTATATCACTCCCTAAAGTGACAACCAATTGGCACAGGCCTATTTACAGATGTCACGGCGTCTTACATCCTCAGAGGCAGACCGGGATCCATGCACGCACATGACCCGATTGGAACGCACTATCAACACCCCTCGCCATTATCAGAATGAACCACTTATAATTAGTTCAGTAAGCGTACCCGGACCCTACCTGCTGTTGGGTCAAAGATTTGATACCAGAAAGGGTTACTGACTAATATGGGTCCCAAACAACAGACGACACAAGTAATTCCACTCCTAACTTTATGTCCCCAGACTAACAGATTTCAGATTAATCGGTTTACAAGTTCAGACATACAGAGTTCAGATCAACTAGTTCACAGATCAGACAAGTTTTCAGACTAACAGATCAGATATACGGATTTTACAGATTTGTCTAACTTTGTAATTGGGCCTACAGATTCACGAACGGGTTTGTTAAATTCATTAGTCCAATCGGTTCAACCCTATCCACCCAACACGTTTTAGACATCATATTTATCCCAGATTTGCATTAATTAAATATTAATGCACAGACCTCTCACATTAGGTCGGTAGCTTGTGGCCGCTGGATATGCCGGGCGGTTCCGGGCAGACTTCTTCCACAAGCCAGACCTAACCTCGTGTCTAAGCATATTTTAGTTATGCCAACGACCTCTCACATTAGACTGACAGTTTGCGGTCGCTGGTTAAGCCGGTTGGTTCCGGGCAGGCTTCTACCGCAAACAGAGTCTAACCTCGTGTCATAGCCAATTCATTCCAATACAGATTTTTCAGATATCAGACTAATTCTGTTTATTTAACAGATTAAACTTCTGTACAAGTTACAGCAGATTATTCAAGGTTCTATTCACAAGTTTTGCTCAATTTTAAGTCGAGCCTACAGATTCACATACTTCAAATTTCAGCATTTCAGTCTAACAGATTACGTCATTTAACAGATTAAACAGATAATAGATCTTGCAGATTAGGATATTTAGCAGATTTAGCAGATAAGGCAAGTTAACATAATTAGCAGATTAGGCAATTAAATCTAATTAGCAGTTTAGGCAATATAACAGAACTAGCAGAATTATGCAATATAACAGATTTAGCAGATAACAGATTTAGCAGATTATATATAGGGTGCGTTTTTTACAAGTCCCTATAAACTTTCTAAATGGGAAAACAACCCGGCGATAAAAAGTATATAAAAAATATCCTTATTTTTGAAACACCGGTCTAAATATTCCACAAATATCCTTGTGACCGTTCAAAACATTAAAAAACGAGTTAAACAATTAATCAGTCATCGCTCCTATAATTTCTCCTTAAACCCTAGAGAAAGAATTCCAGAAAACCCTAAGACGATCATTCAAGTTTCAGAAGCGAAAGCCACCGTTCTGTAGCTTCTTCCAGAATCGTCAATCGTTGCTTCTAAATTGAAGACGTCGTCGTCAAAGTTAAAAAATGGCGCAAAAAGGTATAAATCAGACTTTTTTCGTTCGTAATCGACTGCAGATGATATCATCTTGTGAAAAAGTGTAGTATTTGTAAAAAAAACTTTGCAATTGGGTGTATGGTGTTCGTAATATATGTTAATTTGAAAAATTTCGGGATTGTATAATTTTTTTTAGAAAATCTGAATACCCAAGGGGAGGTGTAAGTTAGTTATAACCTGGTTAATAAATATGATTATGAATTTGTATGGAATGTTAGCATAAATGTATGATATTTATGCGTATGATGTGTATGGCTGTATCCAAGATAGGGTAATAAAGGTTTGACTGCATGTTTTCGAAATAGATGCATGCGGAAATGTTCAATTTCAGAAGATTTGCTTGTTTGTGTGCATATTTATGAATTGGTCGCAATTTTGAATTAATATTCTGAAAGAAACATGAGTAGATGGTTGAGCATTATTATAAAAGGGAGATAAAGTGGAGTAAATATAAAAATGGATTGTGTAATTAATATCAATTATTAATCTTGTGTAATATGAAATATGTATCTTGCTACAGTATAAGTAGTAGACAAATTTATGAGTAATTCAAGATTGAAGGGAACTAATGCATACATTAGAATGTTAACTGCAGATTTTGTTGCAAGTTTTATAATTACTTGCAGTGTTTTGTTATAATGTATAGAATGAGTGGACAGTTGCATGCTAATGTTTGTATTAATTGCATGCGTGCGTAATTTTTTTTGAAATATTTGCACAACTTTGTAATAGTAATGTAGATTCATTGTTTGTCTAATACTGGTAGTAATTTTTTCACATTTGTGTACAGATATTAGGTTTTGTTGGACAAATTTGTGACTGAAGTTACAATAGTTAGAAATTTTGTACATGTTTTAAGAATACAGGCATTCATATATGACTTTATTCAGAATAACTGTATAGATGTATGCATATATGTGATTACATTTAACTTTCTTATAACAGAGAGCATTGGTCGAAGCGGACCATATTCCCAACGTTGAAAAAGAGAGAGCTATAGTAGTATCTGAGCAACCGTGTAAAGTGGACAGAGTGGTAAAACAGAGAAAAGTTGAAGAATTAAAAAAGAAACCAAAGAAAGAAGGTGTGTATAGGAACAATCTGAAAGCATTCATAGAGCTGATTGAGGACCTGAAGAAGAAAGACTTGTATATGCATCACCATTCTGTCTTTCTTGAGAAATTACCATTGAGTAAATTCGTAGACATGATTATTGATGGCGTCATCTCTCCTGCAGAAGCCATTAAAAATTCGACAACTTTAGATATTATTTTCAAAGGTTATAAGAAGGATTTGAAGTATTTTCAGTTTGGAGATTTGATGCTAACATTTACAGAAGAAGATGTTGGAGATCTTTTGGGTGCTCCTGTCGAAGGTGAGTTGATTAAATCAAGTGGACATTTAAAAAATGATGACAAAGAGGATGAAGATTATAAAGGTTTTATAGAAAGACACTTTAGTGGAGAAGCTACGATTAACAAGAGAAATTTAGAACGACAAATTTTTGCAACAATTAAAGTTCAGACAGAAGTGGCATGTTTTGATACTGTTAAGCTTTTGCTTCTCTATGTAGTAGCCACATTCCTGGTATCTACTCCGAACTATTCTTTACCTTGGACTTTGGTGCCGTATTGTGTGTGCGAGAGAAAGTTAAGTACGATGTCTTGGCCGAAAACTGTTCATCACCATCTAATCAGTCAAGTTGATAAATATTATGAGGCACCACGGAAAATTACTGGTTGTGTGACATTGTTTTTAGTAATAATATCGTACTTATTATTTATGGTTGTTTAAAAAATATTGGTCTTGTTGTTTGTAATGTTTTGTTTATTTTGTGTTTATGCAGTGGTGGGTTTGTGACAAAACTCATATTCTGCCAACATCGAAACCTGATTACAATGAAGATGTTTTTCCATGAGCAGGAAAATGGGACCTTAAATTGCTAAAGCCAGCGATGATACTTGATATAAAATTCAACCATGTAAGTTTCGTGTAAATTGTTAACATTTATATCTGTAAAATTAGTATTATAAATAACTGTAATGATATTGGACATTATGTGCGTAGTTGGTTGGATATAATGCCAATATGTACATCCGTGTATGCAAATATAAGGTATATCTGCATACTTGTATGCAGATATGAGATATAGTTGCATCATTAATTGTAAATTTTTGCAATAAATGCATAATTTTCTACAGATGTTACCTATACTTTATAATTTGTACACATGTTATCACAATATTAGCATGTAAATGTTCAAAAATTAACAATTGTATCATATTTGTAATATGTTGTAATTAGGAAAACTACATACTTATAAAAATTTGAAAAATTAAAAGATGAATATTTGAGTGATAAATTGATTAATATTTGCATTAATATATGTAGATAATTTTTTTTGAGATGGATTATAGTCTTATGTAATAGAAAGTGTTTCGTGAAATCAAAACTTAAGTTGAAATATTTTTTCGAATGAATGCAAACAATAAGGATTTATGCATATATTTTTTGAGAAATTATGAAATGTAATACTAACAACGTAGAAAAAGTAATTTTAATATTTACGAACTGAAGTTCAAGTAATTTATACACTTGTAGTTTTTTAAGTTGGTTTGTCATAAACATGATAACAACGATACTAAATATTGATTATGCAATATTTACTGAATATAAGTTGTTTGATGTGTTTGCAAGATGTTCAACGAAAGGAATTGAAGTTGCTGAAACAAGCCGTAGATAAAGATGAACAATATGACGCATATTTCAAAAAGAGGGAAAAACACTTGAAAGATATGATAACCGATTTGAAACAAGAGAATAGGCAGTTACTAGAAGAGAACAAAATGTTAAAAAGACGAATAAAAGAGCTTACTGCTTGCACGACATCAGAAAGTGCTGAAGATGATCAAGATGTAAGTAAAAAAAAATGATGGCGAGGTTAGTACAGAAAGTGAGGATAGTCATAAAGGCAATGAAAATGAAAATCAATGTCATGATGAAATGAATATTGATGAAGATGATGAGAAAACTGGAAGTGATACAGAAGTGGAAGACGAGAACATTGAGCAGGTGATTGATAATCTGGTGGAGAAAATTGATAAGATGCACAGCAAGAAAGATGCGCAGAAGAAGAAGAAGCAGGGAAAAATAACAATATTGGGAGATATTAATGATAAAAATGATGAAGGAACAGATGTTGAAGGTATTCAGGGTAATGACAGTTAGGTGATTGTGTGGAGAAGGATCAAAATAAGAATGTAGTGGATGAGCTTGAAGTGACAGAGATTGACAGGACAACAATGGAAAAAATGAAGAAGAAAAAACGAGGGAAAATAAGCAGATTGTTAGTAGCAGAATTGAGACAGACCCGGGAAATGTAAAGGAGAAGCAGCAAGAGATGGTTGAAACATGGAATAGAATGAAAGAAAAATCCAAAAATGTAAGAAACCAAAAAGTGCAAGAAAAAGTTAGTGTGAACAACCAGATCGATGATACGGAAAAATTGAATAGGCGTATTAATTTAAGAAGCAGAAAAGGTATGCTACATTTTATTGATTTAGTAATATTTATGAAATATAATTTCCAAAGTTTCATGGATGATAAATGTTATGTTATTTGTAGTTGTAGGAAAAGGAAAAAGGAAAGCGGAAGAAATTGTTGAAGTTGAAGATTATGGAAAAGGACCACGAGATAAAGAAATGCCTATGAAAGCTAAACTGAGGATAAGGAAGTTTAAGAATGTGCGGGAGTTGGAAGAGAACCAAATAGAATTATTAGAGCAATTTTTCGCAGAAGCGAACATGAGGTATAATGTTTTCAGAATTTACTTAATTTTCGTTTGTGTTGACTTTTAGTTTTGTTTCTAATGAAGCAATGTTTCATAAAAATTTGCATAAAATTATGCAGACAGTTGTCAAATTTGCATTCTAGTATACATGTTCGAACAGTATGTGCGTAATTGTATGCAGATAAGTAACATAAGTGCAGATTTGTATGCATATTTTGGTAATTTATGCATTCATGTATGAAGATGTAATGTTTATGTTTGATTTAATGATGTAGATCAGGAAAATGATTGCATGCCTATATGTTGATGTAAATCATTGTAAAGTACTGAGATGAAAAAAATACCGGATATCTGAACATAAAACAAGTATTTGTTGATGATTGTCTTAGGCAAATATTTTAACGTATTGTAGACAATTATGCAGTAGAAAAATTTATTTATTTGTATCAGTTTATAATTTGTTATTACGTATATTTTCAGAAAAAGCGCGTATTTAAATGGTGAAGATTCCATTTGCATTATTGGAAGTTCATTGGGTGATTTGTTAGCCGGAGGATTTATTGACGGATAGGTATTAGTATATTATAAATCTTTTGCTGTAAATATTAGTTTATTCGAATTTTCTATTTGTTGTACTAGATAATTGACTATGTGGGATACAATTTGAAGAAAAACCATCCGGAGTTGTTATACATTAGAGTTTCAGCTTCTGTAAGTAGTTTTATATTTTTTTGGTACGTAAAGTCATTTTTGTAGTTACATTTGTCCACTGAATAGATTGCAATTACAGGCATTTGTAAATACGGATTCAGTAGACCAACTGGAGCATTTTATAGATCAACTGCTTGAAAAGGGATTCAAAGCTTGTAGGAAAATGTTAGTTCCTGTTCATCAAAAGAATCATTTTTCTATCTTGGAGTACATTAAAGATGATAGAAGATAGATCCATTATGATTCCAACAAACCACGGCATGAAGGACCACATATAAAATTTGCGAAAGATATGGTACGTAAATTGTTAAAATTTTGATTTCAAGTTGTGGTTTATACCATAATAAAAATGTATAGATATAAATAAGTATACATATACATATATATGTATATACATACATACATACATACATATATATGTATATATATATATGTATATATATTTATATATTTGCATGATAAAAAATTTAATATGTATTTGATTGTTTATATTTTGTTGTATGCAGATAAGTTACGTTAGTGGGGTGATGAAAAAACTGGAGAAGAAAAAATTTCAGGAACCAAAAGAAATCGAAATAGCGGATTGCCCACAACAAGGCTACACGTAAGAAAATAAGATAAGTTTGTTTTAGTATTAGAAAATCAAAATTTTGAATATCTGCATGTTTCTATACAAATTATACATGTATTAGCATATAACTATACAAGTATCAATTATTTTCGTATATTTCTTAAATGCTGGCATAAGCTTATACTGAAGAAATGAAAAATTATACACAGTTAAACTAGTATTTTTGTCAACAAATTGGTAGTAACTTCATATTTGTATGCAGTTAATGTGAATAATTATGTACACGTATGCAGTTTTTGTGAATAAGAACCGAATATCGAACAAAGTGTTAATGATTAATAATTTTCTGCAATGTCGATTGTGGGATGTTTGTTATCAACATTATGAAACGAAGATGCAAGGGGAATGAAATTGTTAAAGATGAAGGAATATTTGGCGCTAAAGCAATAAGTAAGCAACGTGCTGAGTTGGCTCATGAAATCCTTAGCTGCAAACAGTATAGCTGGACCGAGGAGAGGCGGCTAACGCAGAAATATCTCAAGTCAGAATATAACAAACATGCTGTTTGAAATGGAAGAACAGAGAATTTTAGTTTGATTTGGTAATGATGAATGTTGTTTTGTTTGCTGGGCCACGTGTAAATGGTTATGTTTTGTTTGAACTGAAGTACTTTGTATTTTTCTGCACTGAATTAAGTTTTGTTTGGTTGACGTGAAATTATGTGTTGAAGCATTCTTCTGTGTAATTATTTGTTAATAGTTGTCTACTTTTGTGGAGGCATTACATATAATATGCAAAGGGAATGGATACTTTTTTTTCAGAAATAATACAGTTAGTAGATATGAGTATAAAATGTTGATCATATTATCAATATTGAAGTAGCATTCAGTAAAAATATTTCTGTTATCATTTGTAAAATTTTGTACAGCCTTGTTGGAATGTGTGCTGAAAAGTTGCTGTTCAATTTACAAATTAAGGAGGTTAAAATTTGTGTAGTGAAGACGGAGTGAATTTTTTTTGATTTTGATCTTAAAGTTAACTAATTCAAGTTTAAATAGGTATTAATAATTAACAGGTATACCAGAGCATGAAGGAAACCAAATTTTTGAGTACGGTTTTAAGAATAATTAAACTGGTTGAACAATTGTATGCCAATATAAATAAAACTGTAATACATTATCAATTTGCATTGAAAAATGACATACAGATATTTAGTTTGTTGGAATAATGTTAAATCAGTCACATTTGTGAATAAGAAACAAAGTAGGTACAAGTATGCAATATAATTGCATTTATGTATGCAAGAAAATTTAATAATTGCATGTTTATAACCAGATAATTTCAATAACAGGAGAAACAAAAGTAATGAACTGAATTAAGCGGTAATAAACAAGAATTTACGACAAATATAATGAACTAAAAGCAAAGGTGCATGTAAAAAGTTCAGAACATTATTAATTCGAACAAAATTTACATTTATTTGTTATGAAAAAAAATTTACTTCGCTATTGAAGAACATGTCCTCTTATTATGACCCAACTTATTGCACAATCCACATCTAGTAGTTTTTGTAAATTCACCTGCTGATTTCAGCCTTTTAGAAGATGATGGACGACCAGGCATTCTTCTACCTTTTGGAGGAAGTATAATTGCATCTTCAAAAGCCACATCTTCACCCATATAATTTATAACAGGATTGATTGGATGTGAGTAGGAGAGTTGAAAATGTCCAACTTTGAAATATGATTCAATGTAGTCATACACTGACAAGGTTTCACAGCTTAAAATACTTCTAACGGCATGAGCGCAAGGAAAACCGCTGATTTGCCACACATTACATGTACAAACTCGATTGTATAAATCAACAAATTGATGTACGGGAGAATGAACTTCAAAATTATATTCACTTGATTTGATAACAAACCAAGAAGAACCTTCCAAATGTAGACTTCTTAATCGAGTTTCAATAGCAGGACATAAAACGCTGTTCCAAGTAGAAGCTACTTCACGACGATTAGACATGAGTTTCATTAACTTCATTCTTATTTTATCTAAACAAGCAGTGATTGGTAAATGTCGTTCTTCCAATATCCACTTATTAAAACTTTCTGAACAATTAGAAGACAGTTCACCGTAACGACAACCAGGGAAGAATACGTTAGAAAATTTCTCAAATGGAATTCCACTCAAAAAATTTGTTGCGGTCGATCCACCTACATCTCTAAAATTCTTCAAAGCAGCATTGAAATCAGTCAAATTATATGCATAAGCAATTCTGGAGAACGAATCCAACAACATCCTTTTATTCATTTTAGAAAATTGTGATTTTAAAGCAACTTTTAAATTGTTGGTCAAATGATAAAAACATGATCCATGGATTGAATTTGGAAACACCTGTGGTATTGCAGCAAGGATACCTGGATGACGATTAGATATGAAAACATAGCTTCTAGAATCTTCTTTAAGAAACTCTCGTAGTTGTTCACAAAACCAAATCCAATTAGCTTCATCTTCGCCAGATACAATTGCAATTGCTATAGGGAAAAAACCTGTTTTTAAAAAAATTTGTTTAATAATGGAATAAGGATCAGGAATATTTGTTTTGAAAAAAAGGATGAATGCGGGAAATTGATTAGGAATAATATAGTAGATGTTATATGTAAGTAATTTTTTTTCTTGGGAAAAATGCAAACAATTTGTTTTCCAATGTTACATAAGTAATAACAGATTCACAAGTTGATGTAGGTTTTAAAAATAATTTCATTTATAGTTGATAATACAAAAAACAGTTGCTTGAGCGGCGTACAGGCAGAATAATAGCTTGACAGAATTCATATATTTATATAATTTGCATACGAATGTGAAAGAGTTTCGACTATTTTATGAGTGGTCACAAAAATTGAAATAATTGTACCCGTATGTTAATTAATTTTACAGGATTTTAAGCAATTCTGAAACTGAAGAAACATGGTTATATTTGTAACTTCAGAATAATATCATAAATGGATGCAACTATTTTAAATAATGGAACATGTAAATGCACAGTTTCAAACAAAAACATCATTTATAAGTGATAAAAAATAAGAATATTGACAGTCGAACAAGGAAAAATAAACTAAAAAAAATACCTTCATTTTCATTTTTACCAGTAGCAGCCATTAAACATCCTTAAGCTCGTCCCTTCATGAAGGTAGCATCAACAAAAATTAATGGTCGACAAAATTGAAATCCAAATGCACAGGCCTCAAATCCAATAAAAACCCTCTCGAATTGACGGGTAGAATCATTGCACTCCAACACAACTGTACTTCCACGATTAGTAGAAAGAATTGCATCACAAAAAGACTGCAAATGATGGTAGGACATTACGTCGCTACCATGTAAATCATCTAATGCCAATTTCTTTCCAGTATAAGCGTAATAATACTTCAAGATGACATTGTACTCAGTTTGAAACAAGTTCATAATGTCCTTTGTTTTCATTAAAGGATTTGCATGAATATGGTCACAAACCAAAAGCTTAATCAATTTACTAGATATAACGGGATTGTTTATATCATGAATTCCAGCACCACAATTATGTTCTGGTTGTAACCGCTTTACAACAAAAAATCCTGGAAGATTAAACTTGAATGAAGCATGAATCCTGAAAGAACAATTTTTTTTGGAGCAAACAACAGTAACTCTTTCTTTATCATTTTTAAGCAAGTTAAGCTTATATCTAGTTTTCATGCTATACATCATCAAATAGAGTCTAAACTCAGTGACACCTCCTTTAAATTGTTGACCAACACCGGAGAAAACAGATTGATTCAAATTAGTTTTCAACAATTTCTTAAACTGGTTGTTTGACTCACTGCTACTACCAAAAGATGAATCACTAACTAAAGATGAATTACTATCAAGAGCAACAGAAGAATTAATTCGATTAACATCAACAAAAAAGACCAAGTAATCTTCACGATACTGTGCAGCCAATAAAAGAATGGAATAAAGATCAGAATTATTTTCTATATTTCTTCGCAAACCATCTCTAATGTGATACAAGCACAACGACAACGGACTTAATTCAATCCATTTACCACAAGCAGCATCTATAATGGTATCAACTGTACTGTCAAAATAGAGTCGAATAGAAAAACTATCATTCCCATACTTGAGCAGCACCAACACACCAATATTTGAAGGACCACTGGAGGAAAAATAAAAAAAATAAAAAATAATCAGTAACATCAGCAGTAGCCAAATAAAATTACAATAGCAAAAAACATAAGAATACAGTTAAATGCATACAAAGATGCAATAAACAGTAATAACTGCATATATATCTGCAAAAATTATATATACATAGGAAATTTTGAATTTTAAGAAAACCTGAACCCATGTATTATGCATAAATTAACCCAAAAGTAACAGAATGATAGAACTAATAAACAGACAGGCCGAGAAAAAAAATTAATTTCAGTAGTTTGCATAATTATAAACATAAAATTTACATACTTGCACACAAATTTGCTGAGTACATCCAAACAGACTTAATATACAAATATTTGCTTTTATATATGCTCATATATAATATATATGCATACTTTTATACATGTACGTACAACAGATGAACAGAAAATTTGCCAGACTTATTTATAATACTGTGAATTCATCAAAAAAATAAATGAAACTTTATAAATTATTGAAATCACACATCAATAACACTAGACAATTCCGTCAACTAAATCTATTGAATCAACCAATACATATTGAAGAATGAAAACCAGCAAAAAAAAAGTTAAAAAAATAAACACATATTTTACCTGAGACAAGATGAAGCCATTTCAAACACAATCGTTCGATGTAAAAAATCAGTGGAAAAGTTGCCAACCAATTTGAATATGAACTGGACGGAAATGGAACCTCAAAAACAAAATGCAGCCGCCATTACCAGGAGTAAATTTTGTATGAAGAAATCCTAATCACGAACTATCCTCATAATTAATCGCAAGTTCCCTAAAATTGCCGATAATTAAGGCGTAATTATCATATAATTAAAGAAAAAAAAATGAATGTAATGAGATCCGTATGTCCAGCCGAAATATTGAATTTGGGCAAATTAGTCACATATAAGCGGTTAGTTTAAAAAGAAGGATGTAATTTATACTTTTTTATAGGGGAGGATGTGAGCTTAATTAAGATTAATTATAAGGATGTGACCGTAATTTTCACTTATATATATATATATATATATATATATATCATATCTTGCCTAATCATAAATTTAGCTTAAACTCACTTGCCACATATGCTTCTAATCAAACATTACACAGTACAGAATATTCTCCATAAATCACGATAAACAATATGAATTATGCCAAATTATAGCCTATAATGCCAGATATCCGAAAACCCTTATTTAGGCGCATTCACATTAATAGTTAGCCTATTTTTGTATAGGTCTTTACGCCTAAGTCACATATCCCTTTTTCAAGTCATGAATTTTTACATAAAAGAATATGTCCAAAAATCTAGATTTCTAAACTATAACATGTAGTACGTCCTCAACATGCATTACCTATTCATGCATAACATGTTGTAAATTACCTTTAAACTCTAACATCAGACCTTGATTTAAAACATGCATTATGCCCCCAAGTTTCAAGTTGTCCTATAATTCCTCTTCTCCCAAATCGCAGATTATCATACCTAGTATGAGCAGATCTAGATATAACATATGTTTATTTCTTAAATTAACTACAGATTTAGATTACAACATGTACTATGTATCTAAATTAATTTCATGTTTACGGTTAAATCTATGCTCCGCATCCCAAGTCATAAGTCCAATATATTTTATGCCTCAATCTCAAGTCATATGTTAAATATGCCACATGTCCAATTATATGCCACATATTTTATGTCATGTCCTCGAATCAGTCCTGTCCAATTATGCATCAATCATTATTTGTCCCAAACATTTTTAACATTCGTGCGTTAGCCTCTTATGAGATGAGGCGCAGGCTCGTAGTAGCATGGCTATAGAACAGAAAGAAGAAAGAGATACAGAATAAGATAGATCTAAAAAGAATAGAACAGTCATAACCTCAAATTCAGATTTACAGTTCATGTCACAATCATAATTAACGTTTATAGCGGAAAATAATTGTACTTGCCTTTCATGGTTTTAAGAAAGGATAATAAACAGTTGTTGATGCAGAAATGCTGAATTATTCCTATTAAATTGCTGTCGTAGCTCTAAACTTTTGAGACTTTATTTAGCTTTTAATTCTATTCAGGTTGGAAGAAGATTCATCAGTCCAAGTTTTGATCTCAGCAGGGTAGCGACGCCATTTTTATTTTTAATTAGAACAGAGGCAGAATATAGGCAAAATGAAATTGTGTGGAGAGAAAGTGAGGTCTGGGGGTGTTTAAATAGGGTTAGGCGGAAGAATCTAGACAGAAATGAGACCAGATACATCAGAATAAACCAGGTTAAAAAAAACTGGGTTTCGGGAGCAGGTCGACCCCCAGGTCGACACTATGGTCGACCTGTTCCCCCCCAGGTCGACACGATGGTCGACATGGCCCTAGGGAGGTCGACTACCCAGTCGACCACCCAGTCGACCTGGGTCCTGGGTCCTGGGCGGGAAATTTCCCGCCCAGCCCGCTTCTGGGTTTGAATTCGAATTTCGAATTCGAATTTCGAGCTGTTTTCGATTCTGAAATTCTCTGAAACTTCGGAGGGCCATATCTCCCTCATACGGACTCCGTTTCTCGAAAACTCAGACTCGTTTCCAAGCAGAATTTCGAGACGAACGCAATGGCGCGACCCGTTTCCCTTGATTATTATTTTAAAAATTAATTATTCTATGATTTGTTACTTATATGATCACAGAAAATACGGGGTGTTACAAGATACGTAAATCGTGAGTGGAATTAGATATCACCTTTCGTGGTTGAGCGAAGATTAACAAAAGTGGATATGGATAGATCACAGAGCTTGCTGCTGCATAGCTCAACGAATGAAAATTAAGGTTTCAAATTTAAAGTGCATTCTAGAAATGTAAACAACCCGGAGATTTTTGACCCAGAAAATCGACATTTAAAACCAACGTCCGCTATCCAAGCATCGGAAATACCGGATGTTAATAGAAAGAAGTTAAAGGGTGAGAATAGAAAAGATAGGAAATTAGAATAGAAGAAGAAGAAGAACACAACAACATCAGAGTAACACGAATCTCACAGCGGAACGAAAAAAAATACAGTATCTAAAATAACTTTGAAACACAAATCTGTATTTGTATATTAGAGTACAACACTTACATCACAGCAGAAATAAACAATAGCTATAAAATGCTGCTGAAGCCTCGTACTCCAAGCTCCATCTAGTGTATCTGTAAATCCCGACTACTTGATAGCCCATACAAATTTTGGGCACCCAAGAGTTTAGGGAAAACAAAACAAAATAAATTCTGGGTCAGTCATGGGACAGGTGTGAGTAAACTCCAAACACTTGGTTTAACTTTTAAAAAAATCATTTTCAAAAGAAATGATAATCGTAGGACCGATCCACACATAAACACAGATGCTTTTTACCTTACGATAACCTAAACATTTCCAAAATTAATACTTTTCTGATATTATACTAATGTCTAATCACAAATAATTAACAATATAGCAGAACGCTTGCATCTCACGCTCCATATATATATAGTATACAATCAAAACCACAGGCGCTCATAGGAGATTGGATTCCGACTATGACAAGGTATGGAACCACCTGCCGATAGTGTATCTCTAGAGAGGAATACACTAGGTTCAACAAGACTTCTTGCAACCCGGCCACACATGACCGACCACTCATTTATCTTGGGTGTATCGAATATATTGTCACCTACGGTTGCTAGCAACGTAACCGTTCCTGGGAGATACAGAAGCTAAAAGAAGTAACAAATATGAATATTCTCTAGACGGTGACAATATACCCTAATGGGGGCGACCCACATAGCCATGCTGCTTGTCCGATTTTTGGCATTTCCCGGTTGATGAGGCTTGAGGTCATAACGTATCTTTTGACATATCATGCATTCATTTACTTTGAATGCCACATCGTCATACCCGCTAAATCACAAATTGATTTCCACAAAAATACCATGGGTATAAACATAAGAGAAACGAGTTCTTCCGCCACCAAACGTGGATACATTTGAAGCGATCAACTTACGTGATCCATTAGATATATTCTGTCAGACATTCGTCCATATACGTTGTCCTAGGTCTAGACAAACCGAAGACACTATTCTGTAAATTCCTCTTGGGCAATTTCTACCTAGGATCGCCAGAACAGCCCTTGCACAACTCCGTCCTCAATTATCTTCATCATATTTGATTCACAAAGCTAATGCCCATATAAAGTGGTTTTAGATAATAAATCTGATCCCGGTCTCTTCGTATTGACAATGGAAAATGGTCAAAACTTTGATAGTCGGTGATTTAACTATCAAAGGAAAACATGTGTACAAACAACGAATTTATTTCCCAATGGAAATTTTATCGATCAATCATCAATCAAAATTTATACCTTTAAATTAATTTATCATTAATTTATTCATTTCCCTATTTTCGTTTCCATATATTCGTAATTTCCTATTTTCAAAATTTAAAAATTATACATTATAAATCATTGGAAAACATTTCCATATTTACTCTCATTTCTTATTTTTTATATTTGAAAACATTCTTGATTCTTATTTGGAAAATGTTTCCAAAACTCCTTCATTGGGTTTAAACAGACGTTTAAATAAAACATCGCTATGCCAATTCAACCCATTACACTCATTAACTAAATTCTCTTAACCAACCTTCACTATCGAATCTTAACCATTCCTTAGTTAAAAATGAAGTCAATCAAGTTGGGGTATAACAACCTCTCAGACCTTAACTGAACAACATTATTAACCTTGAAATAGACAAAGTTCACCCTTTTAAATCTTTAATGAACTTCCTTATGTAACTCTCAGATTCTATTTACGAATCACTTTGTTTTACAGAAATCATTTGATTATAACAATAGTATTATAATCTCATGCTTCCGACATAAAATAACTTGAATATAACTTTTTTTCTTAATTTGAATTAATAAATAACTAAATAACAATTTATTTATAAATAAATAAATCTTGATTAAAAATCGGAAAGTAAATAATACTTTCCTACATTCGATATAGTCGAATTCCAATGTATATTTCTCGTTCGAATAATCTCTATTTGATAACTCCCTCTTGAATAAACTATATTCGATAACTCTTTTCCGAATAAACTATATTCGATAATCTCTCCTTCGAATAAACTATATTCGATAATCTCTCTTTGAATAACTTATATTCGATTAACTCTATTCGAATAACCAATATTCGACTAACTCTATTCAATTAACTAATATTCGATTAACTCTAATTCGATAACTAATATTCGATTAACTGTAATTCGATTAACTTTATTCGATTAACTCTAATTCGATTAACTCTATTTCGAATAACTTAATTCGATTAACTCTATTCGAATAACTATATTCGATTAACTCTCTTCATAACCATTCCAATTTGCAAAAACGTTTGTTTTTAATTCATTATTAACTTTTAAACGTGAGTATTATCCTTTTATAGAAATCTGGACTTGTTTTTCCAAATCGAAACTTGATTTCAATTTATAATATTATTACAGATTTAACCTCTGTTATCTAGTCAATTTATAAGTCCAAAACCAATCCATTTTTCCCCGAATAGAATCCACTATTTTATTTTAACCCTATTTCCTATTTCATTCAAATCCACCTTTGAATTCCTATTTCAAAAATCCAATTTTCTTTATAAATGTTTTAATTTATAAAATATTTAGTTTAATCCATTATTCACATCGAACGTGAAAAATATTCCTTTTATATAATCCCTTAAGTTTGATTTGGTATTTTAAAATATTATCCCATTTCCAAATTCTATTTATATTTCTATTTATAGAGTTATTCATACGAAATCTCCTTTTTATTCTAACACTTAAATCACATTTATAATCCCTTTTATAAATGCTATGTTCACGTTCTCTTTAAAATATCAGTGTCAAAGCCGATTTCTACTTCTCTATATAAGTTCAGACTTATATATTCCATTTATCAAAAGATATTTTACTTAATTTATAAAATATTATATATAAATTAATATTCTCCATTTTATCTATTAAAACATATTTCTATTTAATTCTACTTTAAATTAATCGTTTCCATTTATCTGTTAAAAACATATTTCCATTTAACATTTATTTTCCACTTATTTTCTTTTATAAAATTCTATTCATTTTATAAAATACTTCCTTTTATAATATCCTATTTAAATCTCAAATATTTCATTTATAATATCCTATTTATTTTCCCAATAAATTCCTTTTATAACTCTATTTATTTTACAAATATTCCCTTTTCAATTCTATTTGTTTTACAAATATTTCCTTTTATATAAGATCCATTGATTTTATATAAATAATTTATTTTCAAAATACACTTTGAAAATTCCCTTTTATACATTCTAGTATTTCTTATGGTATTTCAAATACCAAATAACTAGACCATTGTTATCATAATCAATCACATATTATATATTACATCATATATCACCATATATGAAAACAAACAGTATTATAAATATTGAGGAATCCTGTTGGATCCCTCCAACCTGTTTCCCTGCATCCACAAATGCTAAAACAACATATATAACATCAATTTCATTTCAACATGAAATATTCTGATAATCAAAATCAATATATATTTAACGATCTATATATATATATATATATATATATATATATATATATATATATACATATATATAATTTCAATCAACTGACTAGCAGTTCATCCAAACAGTCAACACACAACAATCAACCAATATTTATCAGTTCTAAAAATTACGTTATGAAAATACAAACTGAGAAGAGTTAGCGAGGTTTACTCATATTGGTGGTTTATCGTTAAATAACGATAACCGTTCAATTTGATCCGTTCAGGCGTTTTATTTCACCAAAAATAGAGACAAGCTCTAAAACACTCCAAATCAGTTTTCCAATGTGTAGTGTCAGTCCATACACGCCCAACGGATCTTGTTTTACTGAATTTGGATCACATATGAATAAGTTATTTAATTTACAAATTTTAATACTATATTTTAAATAAAGTACTTAGTTTATTTTTCTACTTGGGCTTACCACTTTAAACAGGCCCAACTAAACCCGTTGAAACCCAGAACGCTACACTACTCTCTTTCCTACTACTTCTAAAAATCGTGTATCCTCTCTTATATCCATTAACACAAAATCCACCAATGCTTCACACCTTCCTTCCTCAGTGGAAATACCCACGACCACCACCGAACTACTCTTCTCCACGAGATCCTCCACCTCATGACCATCCCATTCAACTCGCTGCTACCCTTTTCACCCCGACTAGACAAACCGCGCAACCCAACAGAGACATCATCAACAACTTAAATCACGAAACCACTCCAAAATTTCACGAATCCCATAACTTAGTGCCTTAAACCCAAAACCAACCACTGATTCTCGAATAGAAGCGTATATTCCTCTCGATCTTGAACCCTAGCTTCGCTGACCTACTTCGAGCACCAACGCGATTTCATCGCACACAATTAAAGGGGTATAGAATTGAAGAGCATCATATAAGGATTCTAGAAATCAAGTGTTTATAATTTATAGAAATTTATATAATTAGTTTTGATTTTTTTTTATATGTGAAGATTTTGCTGTAGGAAGAAAAAGTGGCGGCGTGAAATTTTCGCTGACCAGAGAAAGAGGAATTTAGGGTTAAGGAATGTAAACGGGTATTTGTAGGATAGTTTTATATTTTTTTATTCGATTATTTTATTTGTTTTTATTCCAACATTATTTGTATTTGTCTTTTAAAAATTCCTACGATCACATATGACATCCAAAAATCATGAAAATGGACATCTAGGTACAGTTCGATATTACAGACCCAACGAAACTTGTTTCGTCAAATTCTGAATCCGTTTGCTCACACAGCGTATTTATAAAGTCAAATTGTTGACTATTTCCATTTTAAAATCCCGTACGGCCACATACTGACTCCAAAAATCATGGAAATTGAAATCTAGCAATATTTTAGTATTCTGGATCCAACAAAATTAGTTTCGTCAAAAACAGAGGTCATTTGCAAAAATGGCTTTTTCTAAGGCCCTAAATAAACCCATTTAAATATTAATATATTTAAAAACAATTTAATATTAATAAATTAATATTATCGTATATACTCACAAAGAATATTATCTAGCTCCAAAATATACCTATTTGGATTTAACTCGACATTTCAAATCCAGATTAAATCAGTATTCAATTTATATTAAAAATCCTTTTATAATATAAATAAATCGTTATAAATTATAAAGGAATTCCATAACGACTATTTTAAAATTTGATTTGGACATAACTCACAATCTACACGATGAAATCTTGAATTTCCTCTTCTATTAGAAAAATATAGTTCACTAGATCTGAACGTTTCTTGTTTCACAGAAATCCGACTTAAAACAGATTCTATATAATCAATTAAAGTCGAATAGCAAAATCACGAACTGCCGTGCCATTTCGAGCTCGATTTTAATTATAATATTTATACATTCTATCGCTATTTTATAAATAGATTCGTTATTAAAAATCGAATCTAAACTTAACCAAATCTCTTATACTATCAAATTCACACAATATTGTGAATTCTACTATTTTCGACTACCCAAAAATAAATATATAATTCTATTATTTATATTAATTAAATATTCAATATTATTTAATTAAACGACCATTCAAATCTCTAAATCACTATTTAAATAATTGAATAAGTTAATTATTATACCGTAAAAATACGGGATGTTACATTCTTCCTTCTTAAAATAATTTCATCCACGAAATTGCTAAGGTAGAAAACAAACCCTATTAATTGGGTTAAAAATTATTTGTTTACTTCTTAACTTTCAGTTTCAACTGAACCAGTTTATTTCAGTTAAAATATTAATTAATTCTTATTAACCAAAATTTCCAAAAATTCTGAAAATTTTCTAACATCCGAAATTTTCGAAAAATTTTGCCAGAAAATTTTCTAACATCCGAAATTTTTGAAAAATTTCGCCAGCACCTCCATTGTACGGCTCAATCAGTACAACTACAACTCGCCTTTCTAGGCCTTCTCCAACCCAAAAGAAAACCAAACAACCAAGCAGCTTGCCAAACAGGCTCATAAATCACCAAACTCTTATAAAAGTAAACATGTACCTTTTCGTTGGGCATATTATTATATCGTTTCCATCTGTCACCAATTTTGCATATACCAATATCATTCCAATCAACTCCGATCAATTTATCCTTAACACAGCTTTTCGCTTAAACAAGCCAAATATCATTCCAAAACAAAATTCCATTCTTGATTCCAAACTCTTAACTTACCCATCCAATACCATTTCAAATTCCTAGCCCACAAATCCAATGTTTCTCGATATCATTCTAATCCAATTCAATTTCCATTTAACGGGCTTTAACTCAATTTCAACTAGTTTTCCCAATTTTTTGTAAATTTGTTTTTAAATCAAATAATCTCGCCTGGAATTTTAAACAGCTTATTTTTTTTTCTAAAATCAAATATTCTTTTACAGAACTCAAAACAACTTATTTTTCTCAAAAAATTCAAAAACAATCTCTTTGGCAGTAATCCGTCACTTACAACTTGAAATGAACACTGATGATTTGGCCAGCATCATCAGAATTATTTCTCAGTGATTGAAGTGAGTTGACTACTATAACATTTTTCAAAACTCATTTTTAAACATTTCCATTTTGAAATTATTTCAAAATATCCATCTCAATGTTTGTAAAACAATTTAAAATCTCCCAAGAATTTAAAATTCTCATATATTCAATTCTTATCCATTTACAAACACTTCTCCAAATTTTAGGAATATTAATTCCAATTCTGAGTTAAATTCAGATTTAATTTATTTGATTTCTTATATTACACTTATACGAATTCAGATTGGTTATTTATAACCATTCCACTATTTTATAACCTCATTCGATTGTAATAACAACCAATATATCCAATATACTATAATAATTCGAATATTAATCATTCATTTATATCAAAGTATAATATGGGTAAAATTATTTCATTTACCCTCTTTTCAAAACATACTATGTCGATTTATCCTATTCAAGCGTTTAGAAACCCCTATCGATACGGTGGATCAGACTGATCGACCATAACTTATAACAACTCAACCAATAAATCTCCCCAATATAAAACAATTTTTTATAAAATCTACAAATACGTTCTCTCGTTTATATATATACACTCAAACTCAATCTAGGTATTACTAACCTTATCTCTATCGAGTTATGCCACATAGCCATGGTAGTTACCTAACCTTCAGCTCTGATACCACTGTGACAACCCAGAGATTTTTGACCCAGAAAATCGACATTTAAAACCAATGTCGACTATCCAAGCATCGGAAATATCAGATAGTTAATAGAAAGAAGTTGGAGGGTGAGTATAGATAAGATAGAAAATTAGAGTAGAAGAAGAACACAATAACATCAGAGTAACACGAATCTCACAGCGGAACAAAAAAAATAGTATCTAAAATAACTTTGAAACACAAATCTGTATTTGTATATTAGAGTACAACACTTACATCACAGCGGAAATAAACAATAGCTATAAAATGCTGCTGAAGCCTCCTGCTCCAAGCTCCATCTAGTGTTTCTATAAATCCCGACTACTTGACTGCCCGTACAAATTTCGGACACCCAAGAGTTTAGGGAAAACAAATCAAAATAAACTCTGGGTATGTCATGGGACTGGTGTGAGTAAACTCCAACCACTAGGTTTAACTTTTAAAAAATCATTTTAAAAAGAAATGATAATCATAAGACCGATCCACACATAAACACGAATGGTTTTTAAATTACGATAACCTAAACAGTTTCAAAATCAATACTTTTCTGATATTATACTAATGTCTGATCACAAATAATTAACAATCTAGCAGAACGCTTGCATCTCACGCTCTACATATATATAATATACAATCAAAACTGCAAGCGCTTATTGGAGATTGGATTCCGACTATGACATGGTATGGAACCACCTGCCAATAGTGTATCTCTAGAGAGGAATACACTGGGTTCAACAAGAACGTCTTGCAACCTGGCCACACATGACCGACGACTCATTTCTCTTGAGTATATCGAATATATTGTCACCTATGGTTGCTAGCAACATAACCATTCCCGAGAGATACAGAAGTGAAAATGAAGTAACAAATATGAATATTCTCTAGATGATGACAATACATCCTAATGGAGGCGACCCACATAGCCATGCTGCCTGCCCGATATTTGTCATTTCCCGGTTGATGAAGCTTGAGGTCATAATGTATCTTTTGACAGATCATACATTCATTTACTTTGAATGCCACATCGTCATACCCGCCAAATCAAAAATTGATTTCCACAAAAATACCACGGGTATAAAGCTAAGAGAAATGAATTCCTCTACCACCAAACGTGGATACGTTTGAAGCGATCAACTTACGTGATCCATTAGAAATACTCTGTCAGACATTCGTCCAAACACGTTGTCCTGGGTCTGGACAAACCGAAGACACTATTATGTGTAAATCCCTCTTGGGTAATTTCTGCCTAAGATCGCCAGAACAGCCCTTGCACAACTCCATCTTCAATTATCTTCATCATATTTGTTTCGCAATGCTAATGCCCATATGGAGTGGTTTTCAAATAATAAATCTGATCTCGGTCTCTCCGTATTGACAACGGAAAATGGTCAAAACTTTGATAGTCAATGATTTAACTATCAAAGGAGAACATGTGTATAAACAATGAATTTATTCCCCAATGGAAATTTTATCGATCAATCATCAATCAACATTTATCCCTTTAAATTAATTTATCATTAGTTTATTCATTTCCCTATTTTCATTTTCATATATTGTAATTTCCTATTTTCAAAATTTAGAAATTATACGTTATAAATCATTGGAAAACATTTCCATATTTACTCTCATTTCTTATTTTCTACATTAGAAAACATTCTTTATTCTTATTTGGAAAATATTTCCAAAACCCCTTCATTGGGTTTAAACAGATGTTTAAATAAAACATCGCTATGCCAATTCAACCCATTACACTCATTAACTATATTCTCTTAACCAACCTTCACTATCGAACCTTAACCATTCCTTAATAAAAATGAAGTCAATCAAGTTGGGGTATAACTACCTCTCAGACCTTAACTGAACAACATTATTAACCTTGAAATAGACAAAGTTCACCCTTTTAAATCTTTAGCAAACTTTCTTACGTAACTCTCGGATTCTATTTACGAATCTACTTCTTTTTACAGAAATCATTTGATTTTAACAATAGTATTATAATCTCATGCTTCCGATATATAATAACTTAAATATACTTTTATTTCTTAATTTGAATAAATAAATAACTAAATAACAATTTATTTATAAAAAAATAAATCTTGATTAAAATCGGAAAGTAAATAATACTTTCCTACATTAGCTATAGTCAACTTCCAATGTATGATTCTCTTTCGAATAATCTCTATTTGATAACTCCCTCTCGAATAAACTATATTCGATAACTCTTTTCCGAATAAACTATATTCGATAATCTCTCCATCGAATAAACTATATTCGATAATCTCTCTTCGAATAACTTATACTTGATTAACTCTATTCGAATAACTTATATTTGACTAACTCTATTCAATTGACTAATATTCGATTAACTCTGATTCGATAACTAATATTCAATTAACTCTAATTCGATTAACTTTATTCGATTAAATCTAATTCGAATAACTTTATTTGATTAAATCTATTCGAATAACTATATTCGATTAACTCTCCTCGTAACCATTCCAATTTGCAAAAACTTTTGCTTTTAATTCATTATTCACTTTTAAACATGAATATTATCCTTTTATAGAAATCTGGACTTGTTCTAACAAATCAAAATTTAATTTCAATTTATAATATTATTACATATTTAACCTCTGTTATCTAGTCAATTTATAAGTTCACAACCAATCCATTTTTCCCCAAATAGAATCCACTATTTTATTTTAACCCTATTTCCTATTTCATTCAAATTCACCTTTGAATTCCTATTTTAAAAATCCAATTTTCTTAATAAATGTTTTAATTTATAAAATATTTTAATCCATTATTCACATCGAACGTGAAAAATATTCCTTTTATATAATCCCTTAAGTTTGATTTGGTATTTTAAAATAATATCCCATTTCCAAATTCTATTTATATTTCAATTTATAGAATTATTCATACGAAATCTCCTTTTTATTCTAACACTTAAATCACATTTATAATCCCTTTTATAAATGCTATGTTCACATTCTCTTTAAAATATCAATGTCAAAGCCGATTTCTACTTCTCTATATAAGTTCAGACTTATATATTCCATTTATCAAAAGATAAATATTTTACATAATTTATAAAATATTATTTATAAATTAATCTTCTCCGTTTTATCTGTTAAAACAGATTTCTATTTAATTCTACTTTAAATTAATCTTTTCCATTTAACTATTAAAAGCATATTTCCATTTAATATTTATTTTCCACTTATTTTCTTTTATGAAATTCTATTAATTTTGTAAAATACTTCTTTTTATAATATCCTATTTATTTCTAAAATATTTCGTTTATAATTTCCTATTTATTTTCCAAATAAATTCCTTTTACAACTCTATTTATTTTACAAATATTCCCTTTTCAATTCTATTTGTTTTACATATATTTCCTTTTATATAAGATCCATTGATTTTATATACATAATTTATTTTCAAAATACACTTTGAAAATTCCCTTTTATTCATTCCAGTATTTCTTATGGTATTTCAAAATCCAAATAACTAGACCATTGCTATCATAATCTATCGCAGATTATATATCACATCATATATCTCCATATATGAAAACAAACAGTATTATAAATATTGAGGAATCCTGTTGGATCCCTCCAACCTGTTTCTCTACATCCACAGATGTTAAAACGACATATATAACATCAATTTCGTTTCAACTTGAAATATTCTGAAAAAAGAATCAGTATATATTTAACGATATATATATATATATATATATATAATTTCAATCAACTGACTAGCAATTCATCCAAACAGTCAACACACAGCAACTGACTAGCAGTTCATCCAAACAGTCAACACACATCAATCAATCAATATTTATCAGTTCTAAAAAATACGTTATGAAAATATAAACTAAGAAGAGTTAGTGAGATTTACTCACATTGGTGGTTTATCGTTAAATAGCGATAACCGTTCAATTTGATCCATTCAGGCGTTTTATTTCATCAAAAATAGAGACGAGCTCTAAACCACTCCAAATCAGTTCCAATGTGTAGTGTCCGTCCAAACGATCCCAACGGATCTTGTTTCGTTGAATTTGGATCACATATGAATAAGTTATTTAATTTTCAAATTTTAATACTATATTTTAAATAAAATACTTAGTTTATTTTTCTTCTTTGGCTTACCACTTTAAACAGGCCCAACTAAACCCGTTACCCAGACCGCTACACTACTCTTCTTCCTCCTGCTTCTGAAATCGCGTATCCTCTCTTATATCCATTAACGCAAAATCCACCATTACTTCACACCTTCCTTCCTCAGCGGAAATACCCACGACCACCACCACCACACTACTCCTCTCCTCGAGCTCCTCTACCTCATGACCATCACATTCAATTCGCTTCTACCCTCTTCACCACGTCTAGACAAACCACGCAACCCAACAGAGACATCATCAATAACTTAAATCACAAAACCACTCCAAAATTTCACAAATCCTAACCGCTGATTCCCGAATAGAAGCGTATATTCCCCTCGATCTTGAACCCTAGCTTCGCTGACCTACTTCGAGCACCAACGTGATTTCTTCACACACAACTAAAGGGGTATAGAATTGAAGAGCATCATATAAGGATTCCATAAATCAAGTGTTTATAATTTATATAGTTAGTTTTGATTTTTTTATTATATTTAATGATTTTGCTGTAAGAAGAAAAAGTGGCGGCGTAAAAATTTTTTTGACCAGAGAAAGAGGAATTTAAGGTTAAGGAATGTAAATGGGTATTTATAGGATAGTTTTATATTTTTTTCATTCGATTATTTTGTTTGTATTTATTCCAACATTGTTTGTATTTGTCCTTTAAAAATTCCTATGATCACACATGACATCCAAAAATCATGAAAATGGACACGCAACTACAGTTCGACATTATGGACCCAACGATACTTGTTTCGTCGAATTCCGAATCCGTTTGCTCACACAGCGTATTTTTAAAGTCAAATTATTGAATGTTTTTCACATTAAAATCCCGTACGGCCACATACTGACTCCAAAAATCACGGAAATTGAAATCTTGCAATAATTTAGTATTCTGGATCCAACAAAATTAGTTTTGTTAAAAACGGAGGTCGTTTGCAAAAATGGCTTTTTCTAAGACCCTAAATAAACCCATTTAAATATTAATATATTAAAAAAAAACTAATATTAATATTAATAAATTAATATTATTGTATATACTCACAAAGAATATTATCTAGCTCCAAAATATACCTACCTGGATTTATAACTCAACATTTCAAATCCAGATTAAATCAGTATTCAATTTATATTAAAAATCCTTTTATAATATAAGTAAATCATTATAAATTATAAACGAATTCCATAACGACTATTTTAAAATTTGATTTGGACATAACTCATAATCTACATAACGAATTTCGAATTTTCTCTTCTATTAGAGAAATATAGTTCACTAGATCCGAATGTTTCTTGTTTCACAGAAATCCAACTTAAAACAGATTCTGTATAATCAATTAAAGTTCGAATAGCCAAATCATGAACTGTCGCGCCATGTCGAGCTCGATTTTAATTATAATATAATTTATACGTTCTAACGCTATTTAATAAAGAGATTCGTTATTAAAAATAGAATCTAAACTTAACCAAATCTCTTATACTATCCAATTCACACAATATTGTGAATTCTACTATTTTCGACTATCCCGGAAATAAATTTATTATTCTATTATTTATATTAATTAAATATTCAATATTATTTAATTAATCGACCATTCAAATCTCTAAATCACTATTTAAATAATTGAATAAATCAATTATTATACCGTAAAAATACCGGACGTTACAAGAATATTCAAACATGCATACAAATATTGTACACATTAATGAATATATATATATATATATATATATATATATATATGCACACACACACACATACATATATACATATATATATATTAGTATAAAGTTTTTCTTTCATTCTCATTAAATAAATATAAAACTTCTAAGAGTCAAACTGCCTATGACAGTAAATACAAAAGGTACAATTTAGTTTTTTTTCTTCTGCTAAACTAAATGACAAACATGTTCCAGAAACCATACGATGATGAGTCAACATTGCAAACACGTGCACATCATGCATATATAGACATCACATATATATATATATATATATAAACGAAAAGAAAAAAAGGGAAAGAAAAAAAACTCATGGTAAGGAAAGTTATGGGTTAGGGCTGTAAACAGATGCAGTCGGATACGGACAGTCCTGTATCCAAATCCGTATCCGATGTCCGTGGATACTAGTTAAAAATATCTGTATCCGTACCTACACATATTTTCGGATAACCGAAAATATGAGTATCCGCCATAGCAAATACATATATATGAAAATATCCGAAATATCCGTATTTGAAACTTAAAAATGTACATTGGTTGTGGTTATCTGAAAAATATCCGATAATATTCGAAAATTAAACAATAAAAGTTTACAAATATATCACTCACATGCAAATTTGGCTCATAAAATATTTTTTTGAAAAGGTGAATACATCTAATTAAACATTAGAAGCAGGAAAGCAGGACATCGATCAAATAAATTTCTTACAACAAATATTTTAATAGATAAAGTGTTCAAAATATGAAAAACACAACCCTAGGAGTAAAATGAATAAATCATAGAAGCACATACACAATTATGTTTTGATTATAATCATACCACAAAATAAAATGAGTACAAAATTTAAAATGTTGCATAATACCAAATACAACATTCTTTTATAATCCAATAGCTGAGATTAATCTAATTATTTTAAATATATTTACATATTAATTTAATCTTAAATGTAAATTAAAAACTATATAATATATATACACACACATATACACACATACAAACACGCATCAGAAAATCGGACGGATACTTCTCGGATATGGATACCACTATAACCATATCCGTATTCGGAATGATCTTCGGATATCCGTATCTACATCTCGGATAACGGATATATTCCATATTTTCGAATGCGGACGGATATCAGATTTTCTGGGTATTTATTGACAGCCCTATTATGGGTTCTGAAATGCTAAAGAGAATGGTAGTGGGTGGATCTGAACTTAGTCCACGGTGCTTAAGGAATTTGTTCACGGTCATGGAAACCAACTGCGTTTGTACCTTTTTTTGGAAAACGTGAAAACAACTTACGTTGAGAAAAGGATGGGAGGCCAGATGAGAGAGGAAAGGAGGAGCTTGGCGTTGCGGGATCTGGTGGAGGAGAATGATGCAGTGGTGTAGAATTTGGCAGAGCTCGATGGAAAAATTGAAGGAGTTTGATAGAGGAAAATATTGCTACAGGCTATTGAAAATATAAAAGAGAGTGAATAGTAACTAAATTATCATTTCCACACCTTGCACATGGAACTTGAATGCAAGAATGTGGACACGTTCCTTGACAATAAACAGGATCGAACCAGAACATATCAAATTTCGGAAATAAGTCAATGAAACTTAGGGAAAGAAAGGTAGGATAATACTATGGGATGCGCCAACATTCAAACAAGACACATGTAGGGACACAAAAACCATAAATCGACACAATGTTGGATACCGATATAATACGCTATTTTATTGATACGGATGTCCGTCGGACTCTCCTATCAAAACTCCAATCTTTAAACGACGGTGCTCAGTTAATTCATAAGGAAAAATTTCGACGGACATAAAAACGTCCGAATTTCGCGAAATGAAATTCCCCGTTG
Organism: Allium sativum; assembly: GCA_030737875.1. Classification (NCBI taxonomy): domain Eukaryota; kingdom Viridiplantae; phylum Streptophyta; class Magnoliopsida; order Asparagales; family Amaryllidaceae; genus Allium; species Allium sativum. The sequence continues at coordinate 279,631,873 of CM060912.1, read as the reverse complement.
AGTTCAAAACAAGCAAAATATTATTTTCTCATGTTAGAACATTTAGGGTTCGAGAAAATTTTCATTTGTTCAACATTTGAACTGACTTGCACTAAAATAAAGCTATTGAACGAACTTCCGTATTTTAATATGAGATTAATTCCTATGCTTTGTCGAGTTAAACATATCTCAAATATAAAATTTCAGAATTTAATTTAAATTTTACATTTTTTTAATGTTAATTGTGATATATCGGTTGTCGCTACCGTAAATCAATCGTATAAATCGACTTTAATGAAGCTAGCGAATTTTAACGTTTTCATTATAAAATTTGCAGGATCGATTTTGTATAAAATATTATGTTTTTAATTACCATTATTTCAACGTTTCATTACTAATCGATTTCATGTTAGTTTCCAAAACAATAAGTTCTGAAATAACGATCGATCCAACTTTTATTATTTAAATTAGACGCACATGTTTTATTTTATATTCAAATACCATATATATGCATTCCTAAAAATTTAAAATAAGTTAATTTAAATTTTTTAAGTTAAATTACAGTTAACACATGTGACGGCAAGGAATTTTCGCTCGGTCCGAACCAGTCGCTAAACCGATCCAGGCCGTTCGAAACGCCCTATCGTTTGAGAACAGGACACAACAGAACGCATACAGAAGAAAATTTCACTGTATATTACAACAATGCATCAGATTACAAGAATATACAGAGTATAAATGAATATTATACAGAAATATCAGAGATTTAAATTACATTTAAATACATAGCAGCGGAAAATAATACAATACACAACTAGAAGTAGATATACGGATACAAAGCCTTCCGGATATCGTTCCAGCTGTAAACCAGGATCCTGTGAATATAAATCTGCAAAACCAAAACTACTAGCTGCCCGTGTCGAAAATAAGGGCACCCAGAGTTTAGGTTAAAACAATAAACTCCAGGTCAGTCATGTGACTGGTGTGAGAACTAAAACAGTTATTAATCTTTATTTCAAATCATTAGGTAAATCAAGGGACCACGCCGTATAACACGGAACGGGTTTCCTCCCAAGAATACCAGTGCATAAAACAAACAGCGCAATGCTAAATAAAGAAAAATGAAGCTGTTATAAGACCCAGGTCCTATCACACAATGCAACGCAAGCCGGGGGATAGGGTTTTCCCTTATAACAGCCAAAGAATGCTTGATACGTTTAAAACAAATCATTTGATACTATTATAAGTGCATAGTGTATAAAACAACTTCAAATCATAAGTATCAATCATAGGCGGCATGGGTACCATATATCATGTCGCCATATATAGGTTTACAAATAAAACCGCAAATGTCACGTATTTGGAAATTGGATTTCCGTCTATGAACCGAGGCAAAAGATAGTCCTCAACCGATTCGAGACGCTCTAGCCCGCCCCTCAGGAACAGCCGCAACTGCCCCTTGGATCCTCAGGGCCGGTCCACACGGAGTGGATTATTATGCCTGAACACTACGTCTCCCCACCCTATGGGGTGTAAGTCTGGTCCGTCAGCCGACCAGAATGCATTCGGCCGAAACCGATATAACCGAGGCGCCTCGCAACAGCAACAACCACATAAGTCAAACTCGTCAGGGCGTGTAAAACCACTGACGCCACTTCTAGCTAGAAAGAAACGCATGCCCTCCCTGACGTCCGTCTCCCGTTTTTGGTTCATACCGGGTGTGAAACACGCGAGGTAAACGTTACACAAAGCTACGCCACAAAGGCCGTGCTTTGATCATCACCACAAGACTTTGCTTTTCAACAGAAGCCTTGATCATTTGCATCTTAGCATGCCACACAGGCAAACCATCCTATGCAACCGATATCAGTCACACAGAATGAAATCCGATGTCAGACACATAGTCCATTTACAAGTCCGTCCTGGGTCTGAACGAAACCGGAGGCACCTAGTACCCCGCATATCCATCGATCTCCAAGTACGTCTGGACGATCACTAACTGTTTCCATCTTCTTGGGTGTACAGCCCAATCAAGATCATCAGTTATCACCCAAACGACGTGAAGACCTCCGGTCTTCGACCATCGTCTTCATCTTTGACTTATCGTCGTATCAGTTATTCAGAATGGGATAAACCCGGTCTTTCCGAATAACTCGCGTATATATTATAAAAGTGTTACACAAACACGACATACGCCTCATTCCAATTCATTAGTCACTAACCGTAAATTAATCAAGAGAATAATTCCCCAAACATTAACCCCGAAGGCCGAAACCAACATCAGATCAATATCCAGAAAACCATTCTGCTTGGCTAACCGACAGTTAGTTTCTAAATTTCACATTCATAGGGAAAGGTTCCCATTAATTTTATCAAAGATAAATTCTTTAAAATTTATTCTTTAATCTATTTTTGAATATCAATTCAAACTAGTCGGGATTAGCGAACCTTACCGAAGTAATCATTTGTTTTAATTTCCCAATCCCAACCTATTCATCCCATGAAGTAAAACTAGTAATACTTCATATCTAACACCACAGTGTTATCGGTAAATTCAATTACCATTTCACGTTCAAATCTAATTAAAGATTTAACTATCGCCTGGAGCAAAACTGGTGATACTCCATTTTCGACCATTTCAATCTAATTAAAGATTCATTAAAACTCCACTCAGTTTTAATCGTTAACTGGGTTAAAGAATCAGTGTCATTTAAAACACGGTTCACGATAAACCCAAAATCACATTCATTAATTATCGGGTTAAAGAACAAGTGTTATTTAAAACACTGTTCACGATAAACCCAAAAATCAATATCAATTCAATTCCAATTAAACATTATTTAATTGGTACACTTCATTAAATCTAAATAAAAAGATTTAATCTTTTCTCAACTGGGTTCAAGAGCAGTGTTAGTGAAGACACCATTCACGACAAACCCAAATCACATTCGATATTCAATACAAGGCTCTGAATAGAAAATATATCGGCCTATATTCAATATCAAATTCTACGATTAACAAATGTCGTATTGGAAATAACGATATAAATATATATCTTTCAAATTTCCATAACAACACCTGTATAATCACGAATTCCAACATCGAAATATTCCGAAGACAATTTCGATTCAAATCCACTCCAATGCAATCATTGGAATTTTGGTTATTTTTAAAACCCTTTTCGAATTCAATTTATTTATTTAAAAATAAATAGAATTATAATTCTAGTTCAAAACTAGTTCATTTCGATAAAAATCTATTTTTATCTTTTCAAATATGGAGTTTTTCATCCCAAACTTTCACAAATCATTTCTTATGATTTTACACAAATTATTACTATTTTTAATAATTTTATCAAGGCCCGTACAGTCGATTTCCATTAACGGCCATCGAACTGCACTTATAGCGACCTTTTTCGAATTTGATTTGGACGTATCTCCAAATCCAACCGTTAGATTTCAAATTTCTAACATTCATTAGAAAGCTCTTTTCGATACGAACCCAACGGTTCCGGTTTTAGGAGAATCCGACGGTCGGATCTCCCGCAATGTCCGTTTGAAATAAATGGTCGAAATTCACGAACTGCCGCGGCGCGGCGCGTTCTATTCAGGCCATTATATTATATATATAATATATATAATATATACTTCGTCGATTTCTATTTAAAACGAATTATATAAATAGTTTTAAATTCGTTTCAAAATTCATTTCTATTCAATTCAAATTTCAATTCAATTTGAATTCATTTCAATTCGTTTTCAATTCAATTCATTTCGAAATCGTTTTCAATTCAATTTGAATTCGTTTTCAATTCATTTCATTTCGAAAATCGTTTTCAATTCAATTCATCTCGAAATCGTTTTCAATTCAATTCATTTCGAAACCGTTTTCAATTCAATTCATTTCGAAATCGTTTTCAATTCAATTTGAATTCGTTTTCAATTTTTTTCATTTCGAAATCTTTTTCAATATCGTTCACGTCAAAATGGCGTCAATCTAACCAACACGGCTTCATAAATTTCTATTTTCAAATATTCTATTTCAAATATTTCTTTTTCAAAATAGTTGTTATTATCAAAATATTTCGTTCAACACATGACCAATCTCAATGAATGAGTACTGTCAACACATGAACTTTTATTTTATATCGATAAAGATGTAAATTTTAATATTAAAATATTTCGTTCAACACATGACCAATCTCAATGAATGAGTACTGTCAACACATGAACTTTTATTTCATATCGATAAAGATGTAAATTTTAATATTAAAATATTTCGTTCAACACATGACCAATCTCAATGAATGAGTACTGTCAACACATGAACTTTTATTTTATAATATTATTTATTTTTCAAATTGGAATGAGGCCCAATCAATTACCATATAAAGTTAATTATATGGATTTTCATACAACACATGTATATCATAGCATTGAAAAATAATCAACCATCAACCAAAGTGCACTACACTGTATAAGCATCAAATATAGATACTCAACGCTTATAACAGCCTGTCAATCAATCGATCGACATATTCAATCAATCAGGATGAGTGAACTTCAGATTTCATCCCAACACCCGTATGGGGTTTCAAACAATCAAACACATATTTTATTTGTGCTGTTGGGCGATGTGTAAAATTTATCGACCCAATCAATGTCCTTCAAATAAGTGTACATAAACAAACCGTTCGGTTTGTAAATGAATATTTATTTATTCACATTCACGTTAAAAATTATATTTTTAACGACTAAACATTTTATTCCAACATATGAATTTCTATTCAGTTCATTCTTAAAATAAAATGATATTTTTATTTTTCTAACATATTTTAGAAAATTTCGGCGGCATAACGGCACGATACTAGAAACGGGACGAGGCCTAGCCTTATCCCCGGTCTAGTGAAGGCCCACGCCATTCACACATCAATCATATCAATTTTATTATGCAAACCACAAAATTTGGAGTAAGTGTCTAACCTAGCCTTACTCCTTCGCCTTATAACGGCGCACGTCTAATCCTAACCAATTTATCGATTCGATTTTTCACACCACAAACCACATTCAAACCAATATCACAATCAATAACCAAACAATCAAACAAACAAGTCCATGGTCTGTGGACGATTGTGTCGGGTGCTACTAAGCACCGTCTGCATCCTAGTATGTATATATAACTAGAAAAATAAATTGAAAGGTGAGAAATTCTCACATATAGCTATCCTAGCTCCACGGCACTTCATCGATAGAAATCTTCATTGCTATCGCATCTTCGTCATCTTCGTTGCTGCTTTCACTACATACGTAAAAATCACATTTTTACTTCGCTATTCAATATATAAAAATCGAATTTTTACTTCGAAGTTCAATATATAAAAATTCTATTTTTCTATCGAAGTTCAATATATAAAAATTCTATTTTTCTATCGAAGTTCAATATATAAAAATTCTATTTTTCTATCGAAGTTCAATATATAAAAATTCTATTTTTCTATCGAAGTTCAATATATAAAAATTCTATTTTTCTATCGAAGTTCAATATATAAAAATTCTATTTTTCTTTTCTATAAAAAATCTGTTTTTATACCTTTCTATAAAAAATCAGTTTTTATTTCCTTCAAATTTCAGTTTTGATTTCCTTTTAAAATTCAGTTTTGATTTCCTTTTAAAATTCAGTTTTGATTTCCTTAAAATTTCAGTTTTGATTTCCTTAAAATTTCAGTTTTGATTTCTAAAACAAAATCAGTTTTGATTTCCTTAAAATTCAGTTTTGATTTCCTTTTAAAATTCAGTTTTGATTTCCTTTTAAAATTCAGTTTTGATTTCTAAAACAAAATCAGTTCTGAATTCTAATTAAAATCAGTTTTATAACTTCTTTATAAATTCAGTTTTTAAATCTAAAAAAATTCAGTTTTTAAAATCTTACTAAAAATCAGTTTTAATCTTTTAAAAAAAATCAGTTTTAAATTCTTATTCAAATCAGTTTTTAAAATCTTACTAAAAATCAGTTTTAATCTTTAAAATAAAAATCAAAGTAAAGTAAAAATAAAAAAACTTACTGTTTTCGGGTGCTTTGGGGTTGGAGAAGAGGATGAGGGCGCACAGGGGGTCGGGGCGTCGGAGGGGGTGGCAGATGGCCAGAGGCGGGCCCCCCAATTGACTGGCGATGGCTGTTCAGCGAGTTCGGGGGTATAGGGTTCGGGTTTTGGTTGGAGGGGCGTCGATTTAAGGAGGATCGGAGAGATGAGGGGGGCGTGGCGGTCTGGTGATGGGGCGGCGCTCCGGCGAGGGCGATAGGAGGCGACACCGACGAGGCAGCAGCAGTTTTTTTTCTTTTTTTTTCTTTTGATTTCCGATTATAAATCGGGGGGGGGGGGGGGGGGGCCTGGAGGGATTAAGAGAGAGGAAAGTTTTTTTTTTATTATTTAATTTCTAAAAGTTGACTTTTACATACGACCTCGAAACGAGGGCCACCGCCTGTCGTCCATAGCGTTTAACCCCCATTCTGAACACAATGGGATATGTATCTTAGACTGATTCGACTGTTTGAATCCATTTCCGTTAAATTTACATTTAAATCACTATATTGAATTTTAAACGTACATTTCGAATTACCGGGGTCGCATACTAACTAGAAAAATTCCTGAAAAATATTTTCTGGCTTCGTATTGACGATACGGTCCTAACAAAACTAGTTTCGTCGAATTCTGAGACCATTAGAAAAATGGCCAATTTCCAGTCGATTAAAATCAACTGAAACTGGTCAAACGCGTTTTCCTTTGCCACGCTCACATATTGATTCGAAAAATTATGAAATTTGAAACCTAGCAATAACTTTACATCACGGACCCAACAAAACTGGTTTCGTCGAAATCCGAGGTCGTTTGCAAAATGTCCATTTTTTAAGGGCCTGAATTCCATAGCGACTATTCAGAATTTTCAACTGGACATATCTTTTGATTCCCGATATGAAATCTTGATTTTTCGGATTCGTTGGAAAGATATTCACTATTAGATTCCATTTTTTTTGGTTTCACTAAAATCCGGATTGTTTTGCACCCGGTACATTCAATTGAAGTTTGAAATCGAATTATCGAACTACCGCGCCATTTTCAATTCTATTTATAATTATATATAAATATTTATATTCTAACGACGACGCGTATAATATATACGATCGAATTCTATTCAAAATAAATTTTTCGTCGATATTATTTAAAATAATTCATTTTAAATATTCAAAATTCGCTATAATTGCCAAAATAAAAATTTTAAACTGGCCCAGATTTTCGGGTTGTTACAATCTCCCCCACTTAAAACTTTTCGTCCCCGAAAAGGAACAAAGTCGAAAGTGGTTTGATTAATCAACTCTACGCTCGATCTGGCTTTCATTCTCCAACTCTTTAGTTTCTGAGAATTTCCAAAAATTTCAAAAATTTGGCTAACACCCTAAATTTTCGAAAAATTTCGCCATAACCTCCCCTGCAATGGGAGCATCGGGGAATTTCAAATAGCTTCCCCGGTCCTTCAGATCTCAAAAAGAAAAAGAAAAAGCCAAGCGGCTAGCCAATAGGCTCATAAAATCATCATCACCCAAACAAAACAGGAAATTATGTAGTAAACATGTACCTATTTGTCGGGCAAACAAATTTTATTCTCTGCTCTAGCCTCCTTGCTATGACCTGTTCAATGATATATATGTATATGCAAGCAAATGCAACCAATTTTCAATACAATTCAATATTTGGTTTAATTAGGCATAATGATTAAAAATTATCAAACAAATCAACATTCAACACAAACATCAATCAATTAGTGAATTATCATTTCAAATTCATAATTTTGATACATATACAAAAATTAGATTTTTGATGCCAAATCACAACAATGTATTCTAGCTATATATAAGTTTTGGTTCTCACACCAGCCTAATGGAAATATATAGAAAATCACACCTTCGAAACACGAACATAAATACTGATGATGTCCTGACAATCATCAGTACCATCTCCGGGCGACTAGAATGTGATTCCATATCTATCCAGTATATCAAAACTTCGAATATACGTTCATGACGCGTATATACAAAACCTTTATATATTGGATTGTCCATATTCAAAATAAATAAATAATCAAATACGTTTTAAAATGGTTCAAATTTCAAAACAAAATTGTTTTCATTTGAAAAATATACTCTTCACACTCGTTCTAGGATACTATTGATCCTCTCTCTAACGAGTCATTCTAATTGGATATTACTAATCCAATATCTGATGAATTCTTTCGTATGGTTCTAATGTGCCTTGTTCTCTGCTTTGTAAACCAAAGCTCTGATACCAACTGTGACGGCAAGGAATTTTCGCTCGGTCCGAACCAGTCGCTAAACCGATCCAGGCCGTTCGAAACGCCCTATCATTTGAGAACAGGACACAACAGAACGCATACAGAAGAACATTTCACTGTATATTACAACAATGCATCAGATTACAAGAATATACAGAGTATAAATGAATATTATACAGAAATATCAGAGATTTAAATTACATTTAAATACATAGCAGCGGAAAATAATACAATACACAACTAGAAGTAGATATACGGATACAAAGCCTTCCGGATATCGTTCCAGCTGTAAACCAGGATCCTGTGAATATAAATCTGCAAAACCAAAACTACTAGCTGCCCGTGTCGAAAATAAGGGCACCCAGAGTTTAGGTTAAAACAATAAACTCCAGGTCAGTCATGTGACTGGTGTGAGAACTAAAACAGTTATTAATCTTTATTTCAAATCATTAGGTAAATCAAGGGACCACGCCGTATAACACAGAACGGGTTTCCTCCCAAGAATACCAGTGCATAAAACAAACAGCGCAATGCTAAATAAAGAAAAATGAAGCTGTTATAAGACCCAGGTCCTATCACACAATGCAACGCAAGCCGGGGGATAGGGTTTTCCCTTATAACAGCCAAAGAATGCTTGATACGTTTAAAACAAATCATTTGATACTATTATAAGTGCATAGTGTATAAAACAACTTCAAATCATAAGTATCAATCATAGGCGGCATGGGCACCATATATCATGTCGCCATATATAGGTTTACAAATAAAACCGCAAATGTCACGTATTTGGAAATTGGATTTCCGTCTATGAACCGAGGCAAAAGATAGTCCTCAACCGATTCGAGACGCTCTAGCCCGCCCCTCAGGAACAGCCGCAACTGCCCCTTGGATCCTCAGGGCCGGTCCACACGGAGTGGATTATTATGCCTGAACACTACGTCTCCCCACCCTATGGGGTGTAAGTCTGGTCCGTCAGCCGACCAGAATGCATTCGGCCGAAACCGATATAACCGAGGCGCCTCGCAACAGCAACAACCACATAAGTCAAACTCGTCAGGGCGTGTAAAACCACTGACGCCACTTCTAGCTAGAAAGAAACGCATGCCCTCCCTGACGTCCGTCTCCCGTTTTTGGTTCATACCGGGTGTGAAACACGCGAGGTAAACGTTACACAAAGCTACGCCACAAAGGCCGTGCTTTGATCATCACCACAAGACTTTGCTTTTCAACAGAAGCCTTGATCATTTGCATCTTAGCATGCCACATAGGCAAACCATCCTATGCAACCGATATCAGTCACACATAATGAAATCCGATGTCAGACACACAGTCCATTTACAAGTCCGTCCTGGGTCTGAACGAAACCGGAGGCACCTAGTACCCCGCATATCCATCGATCTCCAAGTACGTCTGGACGATCACTAACTGTTTCCATCTTCTTGGGTGTACAGCCCAATCAAGATCATCAATTATCACCCAAACGACGTGAAGACCTCCGGTCTTCGACCATCGTCTTCATCTTTGACTTATCGTCGTATCAGTTATTCAGAATGGGATAAACCCGGTCTTTCCGAATAACTCGCGTATATATTATAAAAGTGTTACACAAACACGACATACGCCTCATTCCAATTCATTAGTCACTAACCGTAAATTAATCAAGAGAATAATTCCCCAAACATTAACCCCGAAGGCCGAAACCAACATCAGATCAATATCCAGAAAACCATTCTGCTTGGCTAACCGACAGTTAGTTTCTAAATTTCACATTCATAGGGAAAGGTTCCCATTAATTTTATCAAAGATAAATTCTTTAAAATTTATTCTTTAATCTATTTTTGAATATCAATTCAAACTAGTCGGGATTAGCGAACCTTACCGAAGTAATCATTTGTTTTAATTTCCCAATCCCAACCTATTCATCCCATGAAGTAAAACTAGTAATACTTCATATCTAACACCACAGTGTTATCGGTAAATTCAATTACCATTTCACGTTCAAATCTAATTAAAGATTTAACTATCGCCTGGAGGAAAACTGGTGATACTCCATTTTCGACCATTTCAATCTAATTAAAGATTCATTAAAACTCCACTCAGTTTTAATCGTTAACTGGGTTAAAGAATCAGTGTCATTTAAAACACGGTTCACGATAAACCCAAAATCACATTCATTAATTATCGGGTTAAAGAACAAGTGTTATTTAAAACACTGTTCACGATAAACCCAAAAATCAATATCAATTCAATTCCAATTAAACATTATTTAATTGGTACACTTCATTAAATCTAAATAAAAAGATTTAATCTTTTCTCAACTGGGTTCAAGAACAGTGTTAGTGAAGACACCATTCACGACAAACCCAAATCACATTCGATATTCAATACAAGGCTCTGAATAGAAAATATATCGGCCTATATTCAATATCAAATTCTACGATTAACAAATGTCGTATTGGAAATAACGATATAAATATATATCTTTCAAATTTCCATAACAACACCTGTATAATCACGAATTCCAACATCGAAATATTCCGAAGACAATTTCGATTCAAATCCACTCCAATGCAATCATTGGAATTTTGGTTATTTTTAAAACCCTTTTCGAATTCAATTTATTTATTTAAAAATAAATAGAATTATAATTCTAGTTCAAAACTAGTTCATTTCGATAAAAATCTATTTTTATCTTTTCAAATATGGAGTTTTTCATCCCAAACTTTCACAAATCATTTCTTATGATTTTACACAAATTATTACTATTTTTAATAATTTTATCAAGGCCCGTACAGTCGATTTCCATTAACGGCCATCGAACTGCATTTATAGCGACCTTTTTCGAATTTGATTTGGACGTATCTCCAAATCCAACCGTTAGATTTCAAATTTCTAACATTCATTAGAAAGCTCTTTTCGATACGAACCCAACGGTTCCGGTTTTAGGAGAATCCGACGGTCGGATCTCCCGCAATGTCCGTTTGAAATAAATGGTCGAAATTCACGAACTGCCGCGGCGCGGCGCGTTCTATTCAGGCCATTATATTATATATATAATATATATAATATATACTTCGTCGATTTCTATTTAAAACGAATTATATAAATAGTTTTAAATTCGTTTCAAAATTCATTTCTATTCAATTCAGATTTCAATTCAATTTGAATTCATTTCAATTCGTTTTCAATTCAATTCATTTCGAAATCGTTTTCAATTCAATTTGAATTCGTTTTCAATTCATTTCATTTCGAAAATCGTTTTCAATTCAATTCATCTCGAAATCGTTTTCAATTCAATTCATTTCGAAACCGTTTTCAATTCAATTCATTTCGAAATCGGTTTCAATTCAATTTGAATTCGTTTTCAATTCATTTCATTTCGAAATCTTTTTCAATATCGTTCACGTCAAAATGGCGTCAATCTAACCAACACGGCTTCATAAATTTCTATTTTCAAATATTCTATTTCAAATATTTCTTTTTCAAAATAGTTGTTATTATCAAAATATTTCGTTCAACACATGACCAATCTCAATGAATGAGTACTGTCAACACATGAACTTTTATTTTATATCGATAAAGATGTAAATTTTAATATTAAAATATTTCGTTCAACACATGACCAATCTCAATGAATGAGTACTGTCAACACATGAACTTTTATTTCATATCGATAAAGATGTAAATTTTAATATTAAAATATTTCGTTCAACACATGACCAATCTCAATGAATGAGTACTGTCAACACATGAACTTTTATTTTATAATATTATTTATTTTTCAAATTGGAATGAGGCCCAATCAATTACCATATAAAGTTAATTATATGGATTTTCATACAACACATGTATATCATAGCATTGAAAAATAATCAACCATCAACCAAAGTGCACTACACTGTATAAGCATCAAATATAGATACTCAACGCTTATAACAGCCTGTCAATCAATCGATCGACATATTCAATCAATCAGGATGAGTGAACTTCAGATTTCATCCCAACACCCGTGTGGGGTTTCAAACAATCAAACACATATTTTATTTGTGCTGTTGGGCGATGTGTAAAATTTATCGACCCAATCAATGTCCTTCAAATAAGTGTACATAAACAAACCGTTCGGTTTGTAAATGAATATTTATTTATTCACATTCACGTTAAAAATTATATTTTTAACGACTAAACATTTTATTCCAACATATGAATTTCTATTCAGTTCATTCTTAAAATAAAATGATATTTTTATTTTTCTAACATATTTTAGAAAATTTCGGCGGCATAACGGCACGATACTAGAAACGGGACGAGGCCTAGCCTTATCCCCGGTCTAGTGAAGGCCCACGCCATTCACACATCAATCATATCAATTTTATTATGCAAACCACAAAATTTGGAGTAAGTGTCTAACCTAGCCTTACTCCTTCGCCTTATAACGGCGCACGTCTAATCCTAACCAATTTATCGATTCGATTTTTCACACCACAAACCACATTCAAACCAATATCACAATCAATAACCAAACAATCAAACAAACAAGTCCATGGTCTGTGGACGATTGTGTCGGGTGCTACTAAGCACCGTCTGCATCCTAGTATATATATATAACTAGAAAAATAAATTGAAAGGTGAGAAATTCTCACATATAGCTATCCTAGCTCCACGGCACTTCATCGATAGAAATCTTCATTGCTATCGCATCTTTGTCATCTTCGTTGCTGCTTTCACTACATACGTAAAAATCACATTTTTACTTCGCTATTCAATATATAAAAATCGAATTTTTACTTCGAAGTTCAATATATAAAAATTCTATTTTTCTATCGAAGTTCAATATATAAAAATTCTATTTTTCTATCGAAGTTCAATATATAAAAATTCTATTTTTCTATCGAAGTTCAATATATAAAAATTCTATTTTTCTATCGAAGTTCAATATATAAAAATTCTATTTTTCTTTTCTATAAAAAATCTGTTTTTATACCTTTCTATAAAAAATCAGTTTTTATTTCCTTCAAATTTCAGTTTTGATTTCCTTTTAAAATTCAGTTTTGATTTCCTTTTAAAATTCAGTTTTGATTTCCTTAAAATTTCAGTTTTGATTTCCTTAAAATTTCAGTTTTGATTTCTAAAACAAAATCAGTTTTGATTTCCTTAAAATTCAGTTTTGATTTCCTTTTAAAATTCAGTTTTGATTTCCTTTTAAAATTCAGTTTTGATTTCTAAAACAAAATCAGTTCTGAATTCTAATTAAAATCAGTTTTATAACTTCTTTATAAATTCAGTTTTTAAATCTAAAAAAATTCAGTTTTTAAATTCTTACTAAAAATCAGTTTTAATCTTTTAAAAAAAATCAGTTTTAAATTCTTATTCAAATCAGTTTTTAAAATCTTACTAAAAATCAGTTTTAATCTTTAAAATAAAAATCAAAGTAAAGTAAAAATAAAAAAACTTACTGTTTTCGGGTGCTTTGGGGTTGGAGAAGAGGATGAGGGCGCACAGGGGGTCGGGGCGTCGGAGGGGGTGGCAGATGGCCAGAGGCGGGCCCCCCAATTGACTGGCGATGGATGTTCAGCGAGTTCGGGGGTATAGGGTTCGGGTTTTGGTTGGAGGGGCGTCGATTTAAGGAGGATCGGAGAGATGAGGGGGGCGTGGCGGTCTGGTGATGGGGCAGCGCTCCGGCGAGGGCGATAGGAGGCGACACCGACGAGGCAGCAGCAGTTTTTTTTCTTTTTTTTTTCTTTTGATTTCCGATTATAAATCGGGGGGGGGGGGGGGCTGGAGGGATTAAGAGAGAGGAAAGTTTTTTTTTTATTATTTAATTTCTAAAAGTTGACTTTTACATACGACCTCGAAACGAGGGCCACCGCCTGTCGTCCATAGCGTTTAACCCCCATTCTGAACACAATGGGATATGTATCTTAGACTGATTCGACTGTTTGAATCCATTTCCGTTAAATTTACATTTAAATCACTATATTGAATTTTAAACGTACATTTCGAATTACCGGGGTCGCATACTAACTAGAAAAATTCCTGAAAAATATTTTCTGGCTTCGTATTGACGATACGGTCCTAACAAAACTAGTTTCGTCGAATTCTGAGACCATTAGAAAAATGGCCAATTTCCAGTCGATTAAAATCAACTGAAACTGGTCAAACGCGTTTTCCTTTGCCACGCTCACATATTGATTCGAAAAATTATGAAATTTGAAACCTAGCAATAACTTTACATCACGGACCCAACAAAACTGGTTTCGTCGAAATCCGAGGTCGTTTGCAAAATGTCCATTTTTTAAGGGCCTGAATTCCATAGCGACTATTCAGAATTTTCAACTGGACATATCTTTTGATTCCCGATATGAAATCTTGATTTTTCGGATTCGTTGGAAAGATATTCACTATTAGATTCCATTATTTTTGGTTTCACTAAAATCCGGATTGTTTTGCACCCGGTACATTCAATTGAAGTTTGAAATCGAATTATCGAACTACCGCGCCATTTTCAATTCTATTTATAATTATATATAAATATTTATATTCTAACGACGACGCGTATAATATATACGATCGAATTCTATTCAAAATAAATTTTTCGTCGATATTATTTAAAATAATTCATTTTAAATATTCAAAATTCGCTATAATTGCCAAAATAAAAATTTTAAACTGGCCCAGATTTTCGGGTTGTTACAATACATTATTAAAAACCATTTAAATTTTCAGATCGTTATAGAAGCTGTGTTGAAGAAAGAGAGGATATTTAAGGTTGTCTCAAATCTAGAGAAATTGAGGAATTTAGCACCTGAAGAGATAAAAGAGGAAGCTCTTACTACCATTCAACTTAGCCTTTCTGATGAAGTACTTAGAGAGTTTTCTCATGTGAAAACTACTAAGGAACTATGGGATGCTCTTTAGAGAAATTTTAAGAAAAGTCTCTCACCAACCGATCGCATCATCCTACAACAACTTTATTCATTCAAGATAAAGTCTAGAACCGATGTATTTGGTCACGTAGATGTCTTTAACATGCTTGTCATGAATCTTCGAGCAGCTGATGTAAAGATTGAGGATGAAGCGCAAGCTGTTGTTCTGTTATGTTCTTTGCCTATAGAGTATAACACATTTGTTAACTTTGTGATCTATGGGTGTTCATCTATTTGCTTCGAGGATGCGAGTAAAAATTTATATAGCAAGATGTTGAGGGGAAAGTTAGCAAGCATGCACATGGAGAATGATTCCAAAAGCCTTATTACATAAAGGGAAGAAGTAAGAGTAGACTCAAATATTTTAGTGTTATAGCTAAGTCCAGATCTCGGTCAAGGGGAGCTTGGAATGGAGTTTTCCATTATTGTAGGAAACCTGGACATTATATTGCAAGTTGCCCCAAGTTGGAGAATAAAAACCAAGTTTTTCCTCAAAAGGCTTCAGCTTCTACTACCGAGACTAAAAATTCAGAAAGTGATCCTGACATTTTTACAGCCCCTACCTATGTGGATTATTGACTTAGGAGCATCCTATCACATGACACCTAACAGACACTCTTTTTCCACTTTTCATTGGTTTGATGGAGGAGAGGTTCTCATGGGAAATAATTCTTCTTGTCGCATGATTGGTATTGAAACGGTAAAAATCAGGATGTTTATTGGTATTGTTCATACTTTATGTGATGTCAGGCATGTGCCTGATTTAAGGCGCAGTTTGATCTCCATTAGAGCATTGTGCAATTTTAGCTTAAAGTGTGTAATAGAAAAAGATTCATTAAAATAACAAATGGCTATTTATAGTAATGAAAGGGGTAAAAGCTAGAAATCTATATTTGCTGAAGGGTACAACTGCTGTTGCGGAGTCATCTTCGGTTGTTGATTCTGATTATATCAGATTGTGGCATTTTTGTATGGGCCACATTGGAGAGCGTAGTTTGGAAGTATTGAGAAAATGAAGTTTGATTGACGGTGTTCATCGTTCAAAACTTGGCTTCTATGGATGATGTGTACTTGGAAAGAAGGCGAAGGTTTCTTTTGGCAGTGCAGAGCATAAGTCTAAAGATGTTTTAGAGTATGTTCACACTAATTTTTGGGCATCCACACCATGCCTACCTTTTAGAGGAGCCAAGTATTTTGCTTCATTTATTGATGATTTTCCTAGAAAGGTATGGGTATACTTTACAAAGTCCAAAGATGAAACTTTTGATAGGTTTCAAATTGGAAATCTCTTGTTGAGAAGCAGTATGGAAAAAAAGTGAAGGTTCTTCTTTTAGATAATGGTGTTGAATTCACTTCTCAAAAATTCATCAAATTTGTGAGTCCGAGTGTAACACCCCGCAAATTCTATAACTGTGAAATTAACAAATTAAAGTATAATTAATTTGAAATCAAAGAACTAAGGGAAACGGGATACGCCATTGCGTTCGTCTCGGAAAAATACGCGAAATAGAGTCCGAGTTTTCGAAAAACGGATATCGTATGAAGAAGTTATGGACGAACGAAGTTGGGCGAAAAACCGAAAAAGGGTCAGAATGCACTGGCGCACTTGGGAAGTGCGCCAGAACAAAAATGAACTGGCGCACCTGTGAAGTGCGCCAGTACATTTTTGACCTGGCGCACCTGCCAAGTGCGCCCAGGTCAAAAATGACCTGCTGGCCAGGTCTGGTCTAGCCCTGGCTGGCCAGGTCTGTGTTTGGCCGATTTTCAGAAGCTTGCTTCGTCATTAGGGCTAGGTGGCAGGCTCTAATTGGTTTCTCTTTCGAATGAATGGCTACGATCAATCCAAGCAACATCAATGGTCCTAATCAGTTCATTACCACTATAAAAACAACCCTAGACTAACCCTAATCTATTCATTCAAAAATAAGAACAAAGCCGCCATGTTGCTGAGGAACGACTAAGAGTAGCCGCCAATTAGAGAGAGAGGATTAGGAGGAAAATTCTAAAGCCTAAAGCAATTCAAACAAAGCAAATCAACGCCTACGTCATAAGGAGTCGCATCTCTAAATTCCTAAATTAGAGAATTCGCCGCAACGATTATAAGTAGGGTATTACTTTGGTATGAACAAATAATTGTGTTGGTTTGTAGGCTTGAATTGTGGCAATAAAGTAATTCATATTTGTGCGTTCTTATCAATTTGAAATATTATATACGTTTGGATATTCTTGAATTATGTTATTCAATTATAAAGAACTACATGCGGTAGTTCTATGCAAGTATACGTTTGGAATATTTCGCAAATTATGTAATCCATGTTGAAGCTACATGTATGTAGTTGATTTAAAATTCATGCAAGTTTGGGGCTTTGCTATTATGCCATCATAATGTGTATTTTTATACAAACGTCATTTTTATGAAGTAATTGGAATAGGTTTGGGTTATCATAATCCATATGAAATTATGTTGAAAATTGGGCATCATGTATTAAGCCATGCTTTTGTACTAGAAAACCTATTTGAAAACTTATGAATATGGCTAGGCTATGAATGATATTTGGCATAATTAAAATCCATGATTAAGTCTATCTAATTTACAAGAATTTTATGATGACATATGTGGTACATAGCTAGGTTAGGCTCCAAAAATCCCTTTTTGCAAGTTTGCATGACTAAAGTAAAAAAAAAAAAATCATGATTTCATGTTAGAAATATTTATGCCATGGTTATGTGAACAAATTTAACTATACTTATGCCATGCTTATGTTTGACATTATGCCATGCTTATGTTAGAGATATTTATGCCATGCTTATGTTTGACATTATGCCTAAATAAAAATATAGGTTCATGTGTCAATAATGATACCCAATTTAGATTCTTATCTCAATTACAAGTTCACATGCTTTGATTCATGTCACCTATGCTTTATGACCAAAGTATATATGCAAGTACACCAGTTTCTATTTTGTATTTCCAACGTCATATTGCAAGTTCATGCGCTCACCTTCCCCTCTTTGTGTATGTAATCACGCTTTAAGCCTCCCCTTTTCGCATGGCTAAGTTGGGCTTTAAAAGGCTAAGCCCAACATATATATATAATAAACGGACGTGTAAAACGGGGGAAAATAACGTTGGGTTAAAATTACTAATGAATGGAAATATAAAATAGAAGGGCCCAAATTCAAGTATGGGTTGGGCCCATGATTGGTGTAACCTTTACACCATTAACTTAATTGGCCGCAAATATTTACATATAAGAAAATAAAGAAGAAAGACAAAACATGTAAGTGTAGAAAATACGATGTGTTTAACCCGAGGTTGGATTGAGTTGTGATGTAAACCTGCCCGGAACCGCCCGGCTGTCCAGTAGTCACAACAATACCTATCCAATGTGGGAGGTTAAACATGGAGCCCAATAAGGACCCGAGGTTAGACTGAGTTGTGGCGTAAGACTGCCCGGAACCAACCGGCAACAGGCAGCCACAACAATACCTGTCTAATGTGAGAGGTCAGGGCCTTAATAAGACAATTAAGGCTGAGTCAGGATTGTTAGGATTAAGTGAACTAAAGACTTAATCAAAATGGAACATGCTAAACTAAACGGGCTGGTGGGGGTTAGGTTAGCAAACACTTAACCAACTTAGCATGTTGGCTAGAGATAGAAAACCTAGTAACGGGGGACCCTTTTCAGCAGTAACCCTAGAAGGTGTATCAGGATACCCTGAAACTAGGCAGGGTGGGGCACGATTACTGGGCTGATTGTAAGAGGTCAAATCGACGGCGGTGGTGTAGCAGTGTAGGTTCTAACGGGGTGTGGGCGTGCACACACTCCGGCGCAGAAAAATAAGGCACTGGACACCAGTAGCATACCTGTGCATTCTAAGGTTGTGTCGGGCCGCCACCATGGGACTTGATACACCCCATGGTGGGACCAGCATAGGTAACTACAACATCGGGGGCCGTAAGACACATGTAACTATGCGAGTAGGAGCCGATCATCGTAGAACGGATCACATCACCCTGATTATGGGGTGCCAGTTGGGAAACTAGTTTATATGGGTTCAGAGATTAACATGGGGTACGATAGTATATTCGACCCTAGACAACTTAACCAAGTTTATAGTGCTTGCCCACTTCTTGTTTATACTTATCATACCCAGTTCTTTATTCATAGACAAAATAGTACTAGACTTACTCAGGCTTTATGTCTGACTCTGCTTTTCTTTCGTCTTCTTTTCTTCCGTTCCCCCCCCCCCCCAGGTCCACAGGGAGGAAACACTGCAGCTTGACCAGCCTTAACATCCAGCTTAAAGAAGAGAAATGTATTTCTTGGACTTTCCTGTTTTGAACTATGGCTTTGGACAATCCACTATGGGGCTTTTGCAGTTTATCTATGTTTTATTTATGCTTCTTTAAAAGATGTAATCAAGACAGATTATGAAAGTGTTATGTTATGTTTTTGGAAAGGATGTTGTTGTAACACGTATTTGACTTTATGAAATAAAGTTTGTTGTTTTTCCGCTATTTACAAATATGTGTTCTTATATCTGTCTTGTATATCTGTGACTTATACTTATAAACCTCCACCAAAATTAGGGCATTCCCTTTGAGAGTGACCCTAACGGAGGTGGGGTGTTTCACTTGGTATCAGAGCATAGGTTTACCAGATAAGATAAAAAGTTTTGAAAAATTATTTTCAAAAAGGAAATTTAAAGAAGCATTTTTTTTTAAAAAAAATATTATTTTATTTTAAAAAGGCAAAGTCCACCCCCCAAAGCCATAGGTACTATCTCTTATCCTTCGTTTTGAATCTATCCTTTTTGTTTCAGCATGTCCGAAGATCTTAACTTGCCGGAAGGGGTACCAATACCTGGTTGGTTTAGACGGTTCTTAGAAGCAAGAGCCACTCAGCCAGGTCCTACCATTCCCCCTTCCCCAGCTGCCGGAAATCATCCAGCTGCAGCGGCACCTTTTCCTCCACCTCCTCCTCGGGGAAACGCGTTTGCTAAGATATGTAAAGATTTTAAAGCTATGGGAGGAAGGGATTTCCATGGAACTGAGTCCTTCGTGGCAGCCAGAAATTGGCTGAAAGAAACTGAGGACCTATTCATCATCTTTGAGGTAGAGGATAGACAAAAAGTACAATTGGCAGTGTGGCTATTGAAGGGCGAGGCTTCCTACTGGTGGGAAGTCACTAATGCTGAAAGACTAGTGGAGACATGGGAGGACTTTAGGGCAAGGTTTGAGAATAAGTTTCTCTCAGATGCGGAAAGAAGTTTGCAGTTGGAAAAATTCTTATTTCTTAAGCAAGGGGACAAGACAGTCAGAGAGTATGTGAATCAGTTCGATGAGCTGGCTAGGTTTGGGCTTGACCTAGTCAATACCCCGCACAAGAAGGCTCTCCGTTTCGTCAAAGGGTTGAATGAGCCATTACACAGTTTGGCCATGACCCATATACCCATGGGAGCCACGTATGAAAGATTGGTACAAATGGCATTGCTGAATGAAGAGGATAAGGGCAAGAAGGAGACAAAGGCAGAAAGCTCTCAAGGGAAGAAAGAGGGTTTGCAGCCTAAGAAGACAGACTTTAAGAAGGGCGGGAAAGGCAACAAAGAGAAGAGGAAGTGCAATTTCTGTGGCAAAGTGGGGCACTTAGTAAAGGACTGCCGGAAAAAGAAGGCCAAGGAGAATGGTGGGTGCTTTTCTTGCGGTGAGACAGGCCATAGGGCTAAGGACTGCCCAAAGAAACGAGGACAGGGGCAGAGGGCTGGATCCACCCCAGGGGCACAGGTTCATGTGCTGGAAGCGCCACCTCTGCAACAGCGAGGTATAAATACTTCTGTAGAAAGTGTAGTTTATCTTTATGATCACCCCATTCGCACTTTATTTGATTCTGGCGCATCACACTCCTTTATCTCATCTGCTCTAGTAGAATCTCTGCACCTAAAAACTAGTATGGTAGAGGACCCCTTAATTGTTTCAAACCCAATTGGGGGCCCAGCTCATTTGTCTATGATCTGTGTGGGATTGAAAATTTCTATTCTAAGCGTAGAATTTCTATGTAGTGCCTTTGTTTTGGGCTTTTCGGGTTATGGTTTGATTTTGGGTATGGATTGGCTATCCAGTAATGGGGCCATCCTTGATTGTGAGAAAAGGGTTGTTAGGCTCCTGACCCAGCTCGGTAATACTTTGGAAATTTCTTGTAATCCCTCGTATGCGGTTATGCTTAGTTATCTTGAATCGCTAGATGCCTCTGTTGAAAATTTGCAATCAGTTAGAGTGGTCCGGGAATATCCGGATGTCTTCGAAGAGGTGAAGGGCTTGCCTCCGAAGCGGAAAATAGACTTCCGCATATATCTTGTAGATAATGCAAAGCCCGTTGCGTTGCCCGTCAGACACATGGCTCCACGAGAAAGGAAAGAGCTCAGTAAACAGATTAAAGAGCTTCTAGAAAAGGGGTTCATTAGGAGGAGCATTTCAGAATGGGGCGCTCCGGTGGTGTTCGCTACAAAGGCGGATGGTTCACTCCGTCTATGTGTTGACTATAGGGAGCTCAACAAGCTAACGAAAAAGAATAGGCACCCTCTCCCTAGAATTGACGATTTATTTGACCAGCTTGTAGGAGCGTCTGTTTTCTCCCAGCTCGATTTAGCAACCGGTTTTCATCAGCTAAGGGTGGCTGAAGATAGCATCGATAAAACGGCATTCAGAACCCCAGACGGCTTCTTTGAATGGCTTGTCATGCCTTTCGGCTTGACAAATGCACCTGCTTACTTCGTGGACCTGATGAGTAGGGTATTTAGAGATTTCCTCAACAAATTCGTAGTGGTCTTCGTAGATGATATCCTTATCTTCTCAAAGAGTGAAGAGGAACATGCTCAGCACTTAAGGGCAATCATGGAAACTTTGTGAGTCCATCAACTAAAAGCCAAATTCTCCAAATGCCACTTTTGGAGAGAAGAGGTGAGGTTCCTTGGGCACATAGTATCCAAACAAGGGTTAGCAGTGGACCCTGCTAAGGTAGTGGCGGTACAGGATTGGAAGACACCAAGGAATGCAACTGAGGTCCGAAGCTTTCTAGGACTAGCAGGTTTCTATCGAAAATTCATAAGGGATTTTGCGAAAATCTCAGCTCCGCTCACGAAGTTGACATTTGTTTATTTTCAAGAGATAATTCATCTATGTGGAATACCTTCTAGTAAGTGAACAAGATCCAAGATTCACTAGTGAATTTTGGAGAGCTTGCATGGAACCATGAGTACGCAGTTAGGCTTGAGCCAAGTATACTAGAAGGAGAATAAGTGAAAGAGGAACGAGAAATAGGTTCCAACTCATATTTTGGAAATAAGAATTAAGAAGCTACGAAATTGTGAAGTTAACGACGGACAAAGCATAATGGAGTTAAGCTCAAGAAATGCGACTTAGAAGATTGAAGACTAGATTCGTGCATAATATCTCTTCTTAAGAGTATATCCTTGATCCCTCTCTTCCTGTAGAGCTTACTTGCATGGTATCTTTTCTATATATCCTCTCGGTCCCATTCTCAATCCAATTTCTGTTGCAAACCCCATAGGGAGTATGACTCATCTGTTAGTAACACATGTTGGGGCTCGAGGGTGTTCATTGGTTTGACTAAAGTTTTTGGGTTTTATAGGATACAGATTGGTCTTAGGAAGGGACTCCCTTGTGACTTAAAAGGAGTCCATCATGCTTAGTTTCCTAGAATCATATATGGTGGTTGGGTTGAGTAACTCTTTGGGTGTCAGTCTGATGTTGATTTCGGTCTTCGGGGCTGATGCTTAGAGAGTTCTTCTCCTAATCAATATATATGTGGCATAGGTTTTCAGTTTTGACATTGCCTAATGGGCACAAAGTTTTTACTTGCTTCATTCGACTATACCTTTAGATAGGAACAATTGGGAAAATGTCCTATAGATTAGAGCTACCCGAAAAATTGGCCGGAGTTCACAACATCTTTCACGTTTCACATCTCCGAAAATGTCTACATGAGTCTGCTGAAGTGGTAGAGCCAAATATCCTCGAAGAGGCCGAAGTGGAACGCGAAGCAACCATAAGAAAAGTTCCAACCCGCATCTTAGGAACGGAAGTGAAGAAGCTACGCAACCGCGAAGTCAAGCTCGTCAAAGTTCAGTGGAGCGACGCCGAGGGAGACGCGACTTGGGAAACTGAAGCTAGAATACGCACTGCCTACCCTTTTCTGTTCGAGGGTACATCCTTGATCTTTCCTTTTTCCTTAAGTTGCGCTTTTATCTATCTTTTTAGGTATATTTCCTCGACCTTATCTTTTAGGTAGAAACCCCTTTGGATGAAAACATGTAATTGAAACATGTTATGGATGATGGTTGCAAGTGGTTGCAAGTGATTGCTAGTGGTTGCTCGTGGTTGCATATACACACACAATCTAGGTTTTAGATCGGTTCAGTCACTTCATATTGCATATGCATATATGTTTGCATTCGTATATGGTTGAACATTAATGTGTTGTTATATGGATGTTGCATTTGTATTAAATGATTGTGCACTTATGTAGAATCAAGAATAGGAAAATTTGCATACATAATGGATTCATGGCACTTACATAATTCGCATTAAGGAGGTCAACTGAATCAGTAGACCGCCTGATTTTGCATTAGATAAGTACATGTACACACACACTTCGCATATGATCATGAAGCATTAGAAGTCTTTTAAGGACAATGGATGCTCGTGTTTGATGGATGAGTAGATGGATGATTTGATGTTAGGATATACATTCCTCCTAACTTGAAGATTTCGGGGACGAAATCCTTTTAAGTGGGGGAGAATGTAACACCCCGCAAATTCTATAACTGTGAAATTAACAAATTAAAGTATAATTAATTTGAAATCAAAGAACTAAGGGAAACGGGATACGCCATTGCGTTCGTCTCGGAAAAATACGCGAAATAGAGTCCGAGTTTTCGAAAAACGGATATCGTATGAAGAAGTTATGGACGAACGAAGTTGGGCGAAAAACCGAAAAAGGGTCAGAATGCACTGGCGCACTTGGGAAGTGCGCCAGAACAAAAATGAACTGGCGCACCTGTGAAGTGCGCCAGTACATTTTTGACCTGGCGCACCTGCCAAGTGCGCCCAGGTCAAAAATGACCTGCTGGCCAGGTCTGGTCTAGCCCTGGCTGGCCAGGTCTGTGTTTGGCCGATTTTCAGAAGCTTGCTTTGTCATTAGGGCTAGGTGGCAGGCTCTAATTGGTTTCTCTTTCGAATGAATGGCTACGATCAATCCAAGCAACATCAATGGTCCTAATCAGTTCATTACCACTATAAAAACAACCCTAGACTAACCCTAATCTATTCATTCAAAAATAAGAACAAAGCCGCCATGTTGCTGAGGAACGACTAAGAGTAGCCGCCAATTGGAGAGAGAGGATTAGGAGGAAAATTCTAAAGCCTAAAGCAATTCAAACAAAGCAAATCAATGCCTACGTCATAAGGAGTCGCATCTCTAAATTCCTAAATTAGAGAATTCGCCGCAACGATTGTAAGTAGGGTATTACTTTGGTATGAACAAATAATTGTGTTGGTTTGTAGGCTTGAATTGTGGCAATAAAGTAATTCATATTTGTGCGTTCTTATCAATTTGAAATATTATATACATTTGGATATTCTTGAATTATGTTATTCAATTATAAAGAACTACATGCGGTAGTTCTATGCAAGTATACGTTTGGAATATTTCGCAAATTATGTAATCCATGTTGAAGCTACATGTATGTAGTTGATTTAAAATTCATGCAAGTTTGGGGCTTTGCTATTATGCCATCATAATGTGTATTTTTATACAAACGTCATTTTTATGAAGTAATTGGAATAGGTTTGGGTTATCATAATCCATATGAAATTATGTTGAAAATTGGGCATCATGTATTAAGCCATGCTTTTGTACTAGAAAACCTATTAGAAAACTTATGAATATGGCTAGGCTATGAATGATATTTGGCATAATTAAAATCCATGATTAAGTCTATCTTGTTTACAAGAATTTTATGATGACATATGTGGTACATAGCTAGGTTAGGCTCCAAAAATCCCTTTTTGCAAGTTTGCATGACTAAAGTAAAAAAAAAATCATGATTTCATGTTAGAAATATTTATGCCATGGTTATGTGAACAAATTTAACTATACTTATGCCATGCTTATGTTTGACATTATGCCATGCTTATGTTAGAGATATTTATGCCATGCTTATGTTTGACATTATGCCTAAATAAAAATATAGGTTCATGTGTCAATAATGATACCCAATTTAGATTCTTATCTCAATTACAAGTTCACATGCTTTGATTCATGTCACCTATGCTTTATGACCAAAGTATATATGCAAGTACACCAGTTTCTATTTTGTATTTCCAACGTCATATTGCAAGTTCATGCGCTCACCTTCCCCTCTTTGTGTATGTAATCACGCTTTAAGCCTCCCCTTTTCGCATGGCTAAGTTGGGCTTTAAAAGGCTAAGCCCAACATATATATATAATAAACGGACGTGTAAAACGGGGGAAAATAACGTTGGGTTAAAATTACTAATGAATGGAAATATAAAATAGAAGGGCCCAAATTCAAGTATGGGTTGGGCCCATGATTGGTGTAACCTTTACACCATTAACTTAATTGGCCGCAAATATTTACATATAAGAAAATAAAGAAGAAAGACAAAACATGTAAGTGTAGAAAATACGATGTGTTTAACCCGAGGTTGGATTGAGTTGTGATGTAAACCTGCCCGGAACCGCCCGGCTGTCCAGTAGTCACAACAATACCTATCCAATGTGGGAGGTTAAACATGGAGCCCAATAAGGACCCGAGGTTAGACTGAGTTGTGGCGTAAGACTGCCCAGAACCAATCGGCAACAGGCAGCCACAACAATACCTGTCTAATGTGAGAGGTCAGGGCCTTAATAAGACAATTAAGGCTGAGTCAGGATTGTTAGGATTAAGTGAACTAAAGACTTAATCAAAATGGAACATGCTAAACTAAACGGGCTGGTGGGGGTTAGGTTAGCAAACACTTAACCAACTTAGCATGTTGGCTAGAGATAGAAAACCTAGTAACGGGGGACCCTTTTCAGCAGTAACCCTAGAAGGTGTATCAGGATACCCTGAAACTAGGCAGGGTGGGGCACGATTACTGGGCTGATTGTAAGAGGTCAAATCGACGGCGGTGGTGTAGCAGTGTAGGTTCTAACGGGGTGCGGGCGTGCACACACTCCGGCGCAGAAAAATAAGGCACTGGACACCAGTAGCATACCTGTGCATTCTAAGGTTGTGTCGGGCCACCACCATGGGACTTGATACACCCCATGGTGGGACCAGCATAGGTAACTACAACATCGGCGGCCGTAAGACACATGTAACTATGCGAGTAGGAGCCGATCATCGTAGAACGGATCACATCACCCTGATTATGGGGTGCCAGTTGGGAAACTAGTTTATATGGGTTCAGAGATTAACATGGGGTACGATAGTATATTCGACCCTAGACAACTTAACCAAGTTTATAGTGCTTGCCCACTTCTTGTTTATACTTATCATACCCAGTTCTTTATTCATAGACAAAATAGTACTAGACTTACTCAGGCTTTATGTCTGACTCTGCTTTTCTTTCGTCTTCTTTTCTTCCGTTTCCCCCCCCCCAGGTCCACAGGGAGGAAACACTGCAGCTTGACCAGCCTTAACATCCAGCTTGAAGAAGAGAAATGTATTGCTTGGACTTTCCTGTTTTGAACTATGGCTTTGGACAATCCACTATGGGGCTTTTGCAGTTTATCTATGTTTTCTTTATGCTTCTTTAAAAGATGTAATCAAGACAGATTATGAAAGTGTTATGTTATGTTTTTGGAAAGGATGTTGTTGTAACACGTATTTGACTTTATGAAATAAAGTTTGTTGTTTTTCCGCTGTTTACAAATATGTGTTCTTATATCTGTCTTGTATATCTGTGACTTATACTTATAAACCTCCACCAAAATTAGGGCATTCCCTTTGAGAGTGACCCTAACGGAGGTGGGGTGTTTCACCGAGGGAATCGAAAGACACTACACAACTCCAGGAGATTCATAGTCAAATGGGGTTCCAGAGAGAATGAATCAGACTTCGTTGGAAAGAACTCGTTACTTACATTTAATAGCAGGCTTAAACATTATCTACGACGGTTTTCCTTATCAACCGCACACCTTCTATCGCCATAGATATGAATATTTCTGAAAAAGTATGGAAGGGAGAGCCTATTTCATATTCCTTTCTCAGAATGTTTGGTTGTCTAGCTTATGTGCATGAGAGAAAAGGAAAGTTGGATCCAAGATTGCGCAAGTGTATTTTTCTTGGTTATAAGAAAGGAATTAAGGGTTATAGGTTGTGGTGCTCCACTACCCAGAAGATTGTTACTGGAAGACATGTTACATTTGATGAGAAGACTATGTTGAAGGTGGAGCCTTCTTCTTCAATTAATGATGATGTTTAGAGGACAAATCCAGAATACCAAACACAAGGTCGATCATCAAACTTCCATATGAGTAAAAATGGTGATTCCGATGACACCTGGTTGATAAGGAGAGGACAAAGGATCATTCTCAAAGTGGAACTCAAATTCAAACTCAACCAATCAGAGAGAAGAAAAACCTATATGGCTTGATGATTTTGTGGGATAATATATTGAAGACATTGACTTTGATGACATGGTCGTTTATGCATTAAACATATTTCATGATGAACCCGGAGACTATAGAGATGTCACTAGTTCAGTTGATAGTTCCAGCCGGTTAGCTGCTATGGAAGATGAAATTGAGTCTTTGCACAAAAATCACACTTGGAATTTAGTGCCACTTCCTTTCGAAAAGAGGTCCACTGGATGTAAATGGATCTATAAGGTGAAAGACGACAACAATGGTGACTTAAGGTACAAAGCATGATTAGTGGTGAAGGGCTATATTCAAAAGAAAGTTGTGGAGTTCCATGATATTTTCTCTCTAGTTGTTAGACACACTTCCATTCACATTCTTCTGGCATTGGTTACTCACTTCGACATGGAGTTGGAACAATTAGATGTCAAGACAACATTCTTGCATGGTTACCTTGAGGTGGACATTTACTTATAGCGGCCAGAGGGATTCATTGGTAGTAGCAGGCCTAATCATGTTTGTAAACTTAACAAATCTCTTTATGGTTTAAAATAGTCTCCTAGGCAATACGAAATTTGATAAGTTTATGATCTCACAAGATTACTCTAGAAGCTTTAAGAACCGATGTGTCGATTTTAAGAAATGTAATGACGACATCATCTATTTATTGTTTTATGTTGATGATATGTTGTTAGCCTCTAAGAGCTTGACTAGAATTTCAGAGTTTAAGATGGAGCTCAGCAAGGAGTTTGAGATGAAAGATTTGGGAAACGCATAGACAATTTTGGGGTTGGAGATTCAGAGGGATAGAAAGAAAAGAGTTTTGAGGCTCACTCAAACTCAATATATCGGGAAAGTCCTATCTCGATTCAGTATGGAGAATGTAAAGCGATGGCTACTCCGTTAGGCTCTCAATTTAACATATCCAGGGATATGTGTCCCACATCAGATGGAGACAAAAAGGATATGCGTAATATTCCTTACTCTAGCATTAGTACGAAACTAGATATTTGCGTCCACTCATTTGCATTTGTTGTATAAATTGCAGATGCAAACAGTACAACTTGCATCTGGTTCTAACCCGCATTAGACAAAAATAAGGAAAAATGAAAATAATTATTTTTGTTTGTGTCTGATTGTTGAATAGTTGGATGCAAATAAGCGGGAAATTAGAATAATTTGCTTCTGATCGTTTAAAGTGGGACGCAAAAAAGTAATTTTCATGTATGGAGGGAAAACAAAAAAAAATCGTGCATTAATCTTATGTGTTTATGTCACTGGTGTGTCTGTCTTGTTTAAAGATGGATGCAAAAAATCACTTTTTAACATTGACCCAGAGGGAAAGCCCGCGTATATATGGAGGGAAAACAAAATACATTTCCGCATTCTTCTGTGTTATTTTGACTTAAATCCTTAATGTCAAAATCGTTTTCCCCAACTTTTTGAACCCTAAATATCTCCTCCCCTGAAACATGTTCAACTTCTCAAACATCTCAACTTTTAATTTAAATCATTCTCCTATTGTCGATTAGAAGGCTATTGCAATTTTCTATTGTAACACCCCGAATTTCAATTAACACTAATAGTTAGTAATTAAAGTATAATTAATCTCTGATGGGAGAACCAGGGGAAACGGGCTGCGTCATTGCGTTCGTCTCGGAAAAATACGCGAAATAGAGTCCGAGTTTTCGAAAATCGGAGTCCGTATGGCCCAGTTATGGCCCGATAAAGTTTGCAGAAAATTTGAAACTAAAAAAAAAACAGATTTATAATTTAAATATTCAGATTTGGGATGGGCCAGGCGGGGTCAGGCGGGAAGCTTCCCGCCCAGCCCATGTCGACAGGGCTGTCGACAGGCCTGTCGACAGGGGTGTCGACATGCCTGTCGACTTGCCTGTCGACAGGGTCCAGGCGCCCAGTGAACCTGGGTGCACCAGGGTGCACCAGGTTGGGATTCAGGCTGGCTAGGAGGGCTGGTTCTAGAGATTTCCTAAATCTAAGGGTCCTAATCTAATCTAGGGTTAATCTAAGGGCCTAAAACACTTTCTAATCCTATAAATAAGACCCTAACCCTACCCTAATTCATTCATAATTAAACCTAGTAACTAAACTATGGCAAAATGCTAGCTCTCATGGCCTCCACTAATTTTATGAAGAGGGTTGCATGCTAATCACTCTCTAATCAACCTCTAATCTCTTCTTAGCATCTTAATCTTCTTTATTTGGTGTGCAAAGTTGCTAGTTGTGAGTTTCTATCACTTTGATGATCTTTTGGTAAACTAATTAGATGAGATGTGATGAGATTTATGGTTTTGTATGTGGGTTAATGAGCTTTGAATCATATGATATGATGTTAGCCTAAATCTTATGTTTATGCATGATGAGTATGTAAGTTTATGCAAGTTTAATATGATGTATGTTATGTTTGCATGATGCTAAATATGCAAGTTGTGGGCTATGTAATCATATGCATGTTATGCAAGTTCATGGTAATATGCTATGCGAGTTACATGTATGTAAATATGCAAGTTACATGTTTGTTAATATGCAAGTTACATGTAAGTAAATATGCAAGTTACATGTTTGTTAATATGCAAGTTACATGTAAGTAAATATGCAAGTACATGTATGTAAATATGCAAGTTATATGTTTGTTAATATGCAAGTTCATGATGACACATTATGCAAGTCTATGAGTTAATATGCAAGTTTGTTATGCAAGTGAATATGTAAGTTATGTGACATATTATATGCAAGTTATGTGACATGTTACGCAAGTGCATGTGCAAGTTATGTGTTTGTTAATATGCAAGATGGCACCTTTGAAACATGTTCATTCATATGCAAGTTGACACCTTTTATATGTGTTATATCATGAGAACGAAATTACGTGGGAACGATGGGGTAATTAAATGCATAAGTTAATAAGATTGTGTGAAATTAATATAATTATGCATAACTCAAAATAAATAAACATAGTATGGGAATTTGCCTATTTGGTTAGGTGTACCCATACTATGTGTTGGGAATTTACCTATTGAGTTAGGTCTACCCCATGGGAATTTACCTATTGAGTTAGGTCTACCCATGTTATGAAAAGCTTGACATTAATTAGGGATAATTAATATGGGGGTGATTAATTAGGTGTAATTAATCGACTAAGACACGAGGTTGGACTCATTTGTAGTGTAAAACTGCCCGGACCCGACCGGCTTAACCAGTTGCTACAAATGTCAGTCCAATGTGAGAGGTCTTGGCCATAAATTAAATACGTGAGTAAGGTAAAGACACGAGGTTAGACTCTGTTATGACGTAAGACTGCCCGGATTCTACCGGCTTAACCAGGCGGTCATAACAGTCAGTCTAATGTAGGAGGTCTTTACGGGAGATCACGGTCTTAATTAATTAAGAAACACTTAACCATTATAGCATGTAGTGGGACATGAGGGGTTAAGTGGGTGCCTTGGGTGGCATGTGGAATCTGGTGGGTTGCCTTGGGTGGCAATAGAAAATACGATTAGAATACTTAACCAAGAGAAACATGTAATTAAACATGATTAAAGGGTTAAGAGGGATACACTAGATATTGGACAAGCTTAAGTGGGTAGCTTGTGGGGGCCCATTTCAACTAATATCCCAAACGTATCTTTGTGGGCTCGACCCATGTCGAGTGACGGGACACGCATATTGGGCTTGATTATAAGAGGCTAAAACGGGTTAGCGGTGGCAACGCAAGTCCAACGGGCTTCATATGCGTGAGTGGGCCCGGGTTGGTAGATAAGCCGTTGTTGCATCGTGTAGATATAAGCCGTGCACCGTTAATTATATCGGGTTGCCACGTTGGGGAATGGTACACCCCATGGTGGGGCCAGCACGGGTATCTACGTTAGGGAGCCGATCGAATGGGGAGTAGTGCGCACACCTAGTGAATTGTAGGGCCCCGTGGCTTCTACTTGGTCACCTAGGGGTACGCAAGTACTATTAAGTTAACTTTATAAGTCCAGGGGAGGGATCAACCTTTAAGTTAGGAACGACTGGTGTGGTGCAGTTTAGTAATTTACCTTAGGAAGGGTAGATGCGTCTTTATCCTTTATCTTGGTTTAGTTAACTGCTTAGTATAGCCGTTAATCCCTATATGTTACCGTATATCAAGTTATGTCTTCTCTGGTTACTTTAACGATTGTATTGTTAAAGTTATAGGACTCACTCAGACTTATGTCTGACCCCGTTGTCTTTATCTTTTTCCAACCCTCAGGTCCTGGGGTGGATCCTAGCAGTAGTGGAGCTTGATCGGATTGCTGTTCCAGTCTTTAGGAGCTTGGGTAGATGTAAAGCTCCAGTTATCCAGTTATCTTTTCTTTTGTTTTGGCTATTGTATGAGAGTGGGATTATGTATTCCTTTATTTTGATGGATATTGTACTTGACCTTTATTATGGTTTTATGATGTAACCAGACATGTTTTACTTCCGCTGTTATGAGATGATGTTTTAAAATTTCAAGTACTATTTATATCTATCTTGTTGTAATTTTTCTGTTCTATATTCACTAAAATACTCCACCGATGCTATGGCATTCCCTTAGTGAGTGATCATAGCGGGAGTGGGGTGTTACACGTGGTATCAGAGCTTAAGGTTACCAGAACAGATAATTTTTTTTTTTTAGAAAAACTATTTTCTAAGAGTATTTTCGAAGAAAGTATTTTCAAAAACATGTCTTTTAAGAGAAAAAGTTTTTGAAAAAGAAAAGCATAATCCCCAATAGCCATATCCTTATCTTTCGGAATCTCCTTTTTGAATCTTTCCTCTTTCGTTTCAGCATGGCTGAAGATCTTAACATCCCGGAAGGTTTAGTTATACCACTATGGTATAGGAGGTTGCAAGAGGCTAGGGCCGCGGCTGCGGGTCCAGCCAATGCTACTACACCAGAGACAACCGCTCCTCCTCCTCAGCCTAGAGTGGATAATTTTGCTAAGGTTTGCAAGGAGTTCAAGGCTATAGGAGGAAAACCTTTTCTAGGTTCGGAGACTTTCGTAGAGGCTAGAGATTGGCTTAAGGAAGTGGAAGAGTTGCTAGATATCTTTGAAGTGGAAGAGGGAAAGAAAGTCAAGTTGGCGGCTTGGTTGATGAAGGGAGAGGCCTCATTCTGGTGGGAGGTCACTAATGGAGAACGCCCTGTTGACTCTTGGGCAGATTTCAAGCAAAGGTTTGGGGCTAAGTTTCTCTCGAGGGCGGAAGAGAATCTGTTTATGGAGAAGTTCTTAAATTTGAAGCAAGGGAATCTCACGGTGAAAGAATATGTCAACAAATTCAATCAATTAGCGAGATTTGGCATAGAGTTGGTGAATACACCGGAGAAGAAGGCTTTGAGGTTCGTTAAAGGCTTGAACGAACCATTGCAAGGAATAGCTATGACTCACATTCCTATGGGGGCCACCTTTGAGAAGCTTGTCTACATGGCACTTATGCATGAGGATGATAAGAATTCTAAGGCACCAGAGAAAAAGGGGGATCAGAAGAAACCGCAACAACAACAACAAGGCAAGGGCGGAAAAGGCAATGGTGACAAGAAGAAGACGAAGAAGAAGTGCTTCAATTGTGGAACACCAGGCCACCTCAGTAAGGATTGTCGTAAAAAGAAGAAGACCGGTTGCTTTCATTGTGGTGAAGCAGGGCATCTTGTGAAAAACTGCCCAAAGAAGGGACAGAAGACGGGGTCTACCTCAGGAGGTCAGGTGCAAGCTCTTATAGCACCACCTCAGTCAGGGGGGCAAGTTCAGGTTCTCTCAGTTCCACCGATTCAGCAGAGAGGTAGAACTATTTCCGTTGAAAGTCTGGTTTTTCTGTGTGATCATCCAGTTCGTACTTTGTTTGACTCTGGCGCATCGCATTCTTTTATCTCATCATCGTTAGTTGAGTCACTGCACTTAGACACCAGTCTAGTTGATGATCCCTTGGTTGTTTCAAACCCAATTGGGGGCTCTATATATCTGTCTATGATATGTTTGGGTTTGAAGATTTCTATACTTAGTGTTGAGTTTAGATGTGATGCTTTTGTATTGGGCTTCACGGGCTATGGGTTGATTTTGGGCATGGACTGGTTATCCAGAAATGGTGCCGTCCTTGATTGTGAAAGGAGAGTTGTCAGGCTTATGACCCGCTTGGGTAATACTCTCGAGATCTCTTGTAATCCCATGGAATCTGTTTTGCTAAGTTATCTTGAATCGCTCGATGCTTCGGTCGAGAATTTGCATTCTGTCAGAGTGGTCCGGGAATATCCGGATGTGTTTGAAGAAGTGAAGGGTTTGCCTCCGAAGCGGGAGATAGATTTCAAAATTTATTTGGTGGATAATGCCAAACTAGTGTCTTTGCCAGTGCGCCACATGGCTCCTCGTGAGAGAAGAGAACTTCATAAGCAAGTAGGGGAGTTGCTTGAGAAGGGGTTCATAAGGCGAAGTATATCGGAGTGGGGAGCTCCAGTAGTGTTTGCCACGAAGGCGGATGGGTCCCTCAGACTTTGTGTGGATTATAGAGAACTTAATAAGCTCACGAAGAAGAATAGACACCCATTACCAAGGATAGATGATCTCTTTGATCAGTTGGTTGGCGCCTCAGTATTTTCGCAGATGGACTTAGCTACAGGGTTTCATCAGTTGAGAGTGGCAGAGGACAGTATAGAGAAGACTGCTTTCCGGACTCCGGATGGTTTTTATGAGTGGCTAGTGATGCCATTTGGGTTGACAAACGCCCCTGCATACTTTGTTGATCTCATGAGTAGAGTGTTCAGAGAGTATCTGAATAAGTTTGTAGTAGTTTTTGTGGATGACATCTTGGTCTTTTCCAAGAGTGAAGAAGAGCATGCCTTACATCTCAGAAAAGTGTTGGAGACTCTTCGAGCACATAGTCTTAAAGCTAAATTCTCTAAATGTCATTTTTGGAGAAGAGAGGTGCGATTCTTAGGGCATGTGGTCTCTAACGAAGGGATAGCTGTGGATCCCGCAAAGATAGTATCTATCCAGGATTGGAAGGTTCCTAAAAATGCTACCGAGGTAAGAAGTTTCTTGGGGTTGGCAGGATATTATAGGAAGTTCATCAAAGACTTCGCGAAGATATCAGCCCCATTAACCCGCTTGACGAAAAAGAATCTGGTTTTCTCATGGGACGTAGATTGTGATGATGCTTTCCGACGGTTAAAGAGAGCTTTGACCACCGCTCCAGTTTTAGTGCTTCCAGATGGGAGTAAGCCGTTTATTGTTTATACCGATGCTTGTGGGACAGGATTGGGCGCAGTCTTGATGCAGGAGGGAAGGGTAATAGCCTATGGAGGGAGACAATTGAGAGTGCATGAGAAGAATTACCCTACCCATGATCTAGAGTTGGCCGCGATTGTTTTCGCACTTAAGTCTTGGCGCCATTATCTTCTTGGTGAGAGATTCGAGTTGTTCACTGACCATAAATCATTGAAGTACTTATTCTCTCAGAAGGATTTAAACTTAAGGCAGCAAAGGTGGATGGAGTTTTTAGCATCCTATGATTTCGAGATAGCGTATACCCCTGGCAAGGGTAATGTGGTGGCGGACGCCTTGAGTAGAAAAAGGCTATCTTTGAGTCCATTGTTCATGGAACGGCGAAGCTTGGAGTTTCTTTCTTTGTTTGACTTCAGACCTTCTGTTGATTTTGTACCTGGTTTGTTGGCATCCTTGGAAGTTAGACCTACCCTTTTGGGAAGGATTGGCGAGGCTCAGCGAGACGACCCACAGTTGGTTGAGTTGGTAGAGAAGCTGATAAGGGGGGAGTCGTCCAGCCATTTGGGTAGATACACCATAGATGATAGGGGATGGTTGCATAGAGACGGTAGACTTTGTGTACCGCAAGATGAGGGTTTGAAGAAGGCTATTTTGGATGATGCACACCGTTCAAGAATGACTATTCATCCCGGAGGAGACAAAATGTACCAAGACATGAAGAGAGTTTTCTTCTGGGCCGGCATGAAGAAAGATGTGGCCGAATACGTGGCTAGATGCTTAGTATGCCAACAAGTTAAAGCGGAGCAAAGGAAACCCGGTGGGTTGCTACACCCATTGGAAGTTCCGCAATGGAAGTGGGATAGTGTCTCGATGGATTTCATCGATGGGTTACCGAGATCGAGGAAGGGCAATACGGGAATTTGGGTAGTGGTAGACAGACTTACCAAGAGTGCCCATTTTATACCCGTGAAGAGTAAGAGGACCGCTCCATGGCTTGCTTCAGTCTATGTTAGAGAGATTGTTAGATTGCATGGCGTACCATCCAGCATTGTGAGTGATCGAGATCCTATCTTCATTAGTGAGTTTTGGAGAAGTTTGCAAGAGGCGGTAGGGACTCAGTTGTGTTTGAGCACCGCATATCATCCTCAGACAGACGGTCAGACCGAGAGGGTGAACCGTATCTTAGAAGATCTCTTGAGGCTTTGTATCTTGGATTTTGGAGGTACATGGGAAGAACATCTTCCTTTGGTGGAGTTCGCATATAATAACAGCTTTCAGTCCAGTATTGGCATGGCACCTTTCGAAGCTCTTTATGGAAGGCCTTGTCGATCTCCTACATGTTGGTGGGAATCTACGGATAAGATCTTGCTTGGGCCAGATATGGTTAGAGAGACTTCAGAGAAGATTGATTTAATTCGTAGAAGGATGAAGGCAGCGCAAGATAGACAGAAGTCTTATGCGGATCGGAGAAGGACGGATCTTGAGTTTGAGGTTGGGGATATGGTTTTTGTCAAAGTATCTCCATTAAGAAATGTTGTTCGCTTCGGGTCCGTTGGGAAGTTAGCACCGAGGTTTGTTGGGTCGTTTCCTATTAAGGAAAGGGTTGGGCGGATGGCATATAGGGTAGAGTTGCCCGACAGGCTTAGTGGTGTTCACGATGTATTCCATGTATCACATTTGAGGAAGTGCTTACATGAGACCGCAGAGGTAGTAGAGCCGAGCTTGCTTAGAGATGTAGAGGTAGAGCGTGATGCGACGATTCGACGAGCTCCTACTCGCATCCTTGGGTCAGAGACTAGGAAGTTGAGGAACAGAGAAGTTCAGCTAGTGAAAGTGCAATGGGGAGATGACGAAAGCAATGCTACTTGGGAGACGGAAGCGAAGATGCGTTCTTTGTATCCATTTCTTTTTGAGAGTATGTCTTTTAGCTTCTCCTTTATCGCTTGTCTAGTACTTATCTTATCTTTAGTATATCCTCTCGCTAGTACCTATGACCTTTGGATAGGGTAAAACCTATGGTTGAAACATGTGTTTGAAACATGTTATGGTTGATGGATGCATGTGGATGCAATTGATTGCTAGTGGTTGCTCGTGGATGCATATACACACACATTAGGCACTAGATCGGCTCAGACACTTCATATTGCATATTGCATAAATGGATGTGGTAGATAGAATTGATGGATGTATCATGGCTGTGTTATCATATGGATGATGCATTTTTGTGTATGGTTGTGCACGCATGTAGAAATTTGTATGTGTCAATAGGTTTTCGCATACATATTGGATGCATGGCACTATCATGGTTTGCATTAAGGAGGTCGACTGAATCAGTAGACCGCCTGATTTTGCATTAGTATACGGACATATACACACATTTTCTGCATATGTTCATACATCATTAGAAGTTTCTAAGGATAATGGTTGCTTGTGGTTGATGGTTTAGTAGATGGTTGTTTGGTTGGTAGGATACGTTCTTCTTAACTTAGAGATTTCGAGGACGAAATCCTTTAAGTAGGGGAGAATGTAACACCCCGAATTTCAATTAACACTAATAGTTAGTAATTAAAGTATAATTAATCTCTGATGGGAGAACCAGGGGAAACGGGCTGCGTCATTGCGTTCGTCTCGGAAAAATACGCGAAATAGAGTCCGAGTTTTCGAAAATCGGAGTCCGTATGGCCCAGTTATGGCCCGATAAAGTTTGCAGAAAATTTGAAACTAAAAAAAAAAAACAGATTTATAATTTAAATATTCAGATTTGGGATGGGCCAGGCGGGGTCAGGCGGGAAGCTTCCCGCCCAGCCCATGTCGACAGGGCTGTCGACAGGCCTGTCGACAGGGGTGTCGACATGCCTGTCGACTTGCCTGTCGACAGGGTCCAGGCGCACAGTGAACCTGGGTGCACCAGGGTGCACCAGGTTGGGATTCAGGCTGGCTAGGAGGGCTGGTTCTAGAGATTTCCTAAATCTAAGGGTCCTAATCTAATCTAGGGTTAATCTAAGGGCCTAAA
This sequence comes from Allium sativum, assembly GCA_030737875.1. NCBI lineage: Eukaryota > Viridiplantae > Streptophyta > Magnoliopsida > Asparagales > Amaryllidaceae > Allium > Allium sativum. The sequence continues at coordinate 279,593,698 of CM060912.1, read as the reverse complement.
ACACTTTCTAATCCTATAAATAAGACCCTAACCCTACCCTAATTCATTCATAATTAAACCTAGTAACTAAACTATGGCAAAATGCTAGCTCTCATGGCCTCCACTAATTTTATGAAGAGGGTTGCATGCTAATCACTCTCTAATCAACCTCTAATCTCTTCTTAGCATCTTAATCTTCTTTATTTGGTGTGCAAAGTTGCTAGTTGTGAGTTTCTATCACTTTGATGATCTTTTGGTAAACTAATTAGATGAGATGTGATGAGATTTATGGTTTTGTATGTGGGTTAATGAGCTTTGAATCATATGATATGATGTTAGCCTAAATCTTATGTTTATGCATGATGAGTATGTAAGTTTATGCAAGTTTAATATGATGTATGTTATGTTTGCATGATGCTAAATATGCAAGTTGTGGGCTATGTAATCATATGCATGTTATGCAAGTTCATGGTAATATGCTATGCGAGTTACATGTATGTAAATATGCAAGTTACATGTTTGTTAATATGCAAGTTACATGTAAGTAAATATGCAAGTTACATGTTTGTTAATATGCAAGTTACATGTAAGTAAATATGCAAGTACATGTATGTAAATATGCAAGTTATATGTTTGTTAATATGCAAGTTCATGATGACACATTATGCAAGTCTATGAGTTAATATGCAAGTTTGTTATGCAAGTGAATATGTAAGTTATGTGACATATTATATGCAAGTTATGTGACATGTTACGCAAGTGCATGTGCAAGTTATGTGTTTGTTAATATGCAAGATGGCACCTTTGAAACATGTTCATTCATATGCAAGTTGACACCTTTTATATGTGTTATATCATGAGAACGAAATTACGTGGGAACGATGGGGTAATTAAATGCATAAGTTAATAAGATTGTGTGAAATTAATATAATTATGCATAACTCAAAATAAATAAACATAGTATGGGAATTTGCCTATTTGGTTAGGTGTACCCATACTATGTGTTGGGAATTTACCTATTGAGTTAGGTCTACCCCATGGGAATTTACCTATTGAGTTAGGTCTACCCATGTTATGAAAAGCTTGACATTAATTAGGGATAATTAATATGGGGGTGATTAATTAGGTGTAATTAATCGACTAAGACACGAGGTTGGACTCATTTGTAGTGTAAAACTGCCCGGACCCGACCGGCTTAACCAGTTGCTACAAATGTCAGTCCAATGTGAGAGGTCTTGGCCATAAATTAAATACGTGAGTAAGGTAAAGACACGAGGTTAGACTCTGTTATGACGTAAGACTGCCCGGATTCTACCGGCTTAACCAGGCGGTCATAACAGTCAGTCTAATGTGGGAGGTCTTTACGGGAGATCACGGTCTTAATTAATTAAGAAACACTTAACCATTATAGCATGTAGTGGGACATGAGGGGTTAAGTGGGTGCCTTGGGTGGCATGTGGAATCTGGTGGGTTGCCTTGGGTGGCAATAGAAAATACGATTAGAATACTTAACCAAGAGAAACATGTAATTAAACATGATTAAAGGGTTAAGAGGGATACACTAGATATTGGACAAGCTTAAGTGGGTAGCTTGTGGGGGCCCATTTCAACCAATATCCCAAACGTATCTTTGTGGGCTCGACCCATGTCGAGTGACGGGACACGCATATTGGGCTTGATTATAAGAGGCCAAAACGGGTTAGCGGTGGCAACGCAAGTCCAACGGGCTTCATATGCGTGAGTGGGCCCGGGTTGGTAGATAAGCCGTTGTTGCATCGTGTAGATATAAGCCGTGCACCGTTAATTATATCGGGTTGCCACGTTGGGGAATGGTACACCCCATGGTGGGGCCAGCACGGGTATCTACGTTAGGGAGCCGATCGAATGGGGAGTAGTGCGCACACCTAGTGAATTGTAGGGCCCCGTGGCTTCTACTTGGTCACCTAGGGGTACGCAAGTACTATTAAGTTAACTTTATAAGTCCAGGGGAGGGATCAACCTTTAAGTTAGGAACGACTGGTGTGGTGCAGTTTAGTAATTTACCTTAGGAAGGGTAGATGCGTCTTTATCCTTTATCTTGGTTTAGTTAACTGCTTAGTATAGCCGTTAATCCCTATATGTTACCGTATATCAAGTTATGTCTTCTCTGGTTACTTTAACGATTGTATTGTTAAAGTTATAGGACTCACTCAGACTTATGTCTGACCCCGTTGTCTTTATCTTTTTCCAACCCTCAGGTCCTGGGGTGGATCCTAGCAGTAGTGGAGCTTGATCGGATTGCTGTTCCAGTCTTTAGGAGCTTGGGTAGATGTAAAGCTCCAGTTATCCAGTTATCTTTTCTTTTGTTTTGGCTATTGTATGAGAGTGGGATTATGTATTCCTTTATTTTGATAAATATTGTACTTGACCTTTATTATGGTTTTATGATGTAACCAGACATGTTTTACTTCCGCTGTTATGAGATGATGTTTTAAAATTTCAAGTACTATTTATATCTATCTTGTTGTAATTTTTCTGTTCTATATTCACTAAAATACTCCACCGATGCTATGGCATTCCCTTAGTGAGTGATCATAGCGGGAGTGGGGTGTTACATCTATTTACCGGCTAGGTTTCCAAATATCTACGTCATCATCTAATGCTATAAGCAACTGTAAGCATCGATTGTGATTACCTTGCAACTGTAGGCATCCAATTGTCTTAACTCTCTTTCTATTGTCTTAATGCAGACAACATCGATTATGATTACCTTGCAATTGTAATAACGCACTGTAAGCATCGATTGTGATTACCTTGCAGGCTTGCAACGATATCTACTGTCATCATCTGATGGTGTAATTATATACATGTAAGCATCCTATTGTCTTAACTTTCTTTCTTCCATTTTATTAGGGTTGTCATAATGCTTGCATTTGCTTATTAGAAACTAAAATAAATAATAATGCAACTGTAAGCATCGATTGTGAATGCTAATGGACATATATTGATTCCTTCTGTCTTAGTCTACTGCCAATTAAATTATCCTATTATTGAATTGCAGCTGCCATTCAGAAGTTAGGACATTACTTTAGAAGGATTGAGAGATATTGGTCTTTTATCCAATTGTTTGGTACTGTTCGTTTAATGTTTTATTTTTCTGTAGTCACTTATCTATGTTAATGTCTAGTTTAGCTGTACTGAAACTGACCTTATATTTTAGTTTGGTAGAGGGCTAATAGGAGTATAAAAATTAGAGCAGCATGTACGTCAGTATTGGTATTTACAAGCTAAGTTGTTCAGCAAATGATTGGTGTCTACGCTGAAAATTTAGTGTAGATATTGGGTTGCTCCAGGTACAATAAATTTTTCATTGTTATGCTATTGTTAGTTAGTTGGTAAATCATTTTTTTATTAAAATTTGTGTATGTTAGCAATGTATTCACCGTTTTCTATGGAAAATTATTAATAATATATTTCTAGTATCAACCGCATTAGCAATGTATTCAATGTTTTCTATGATAAATTATTAGTAATATTTTTCTAATATATAAAAACAGAAGTTTGTAATTATTTAAGACAAATAAGGTTTGTAATTATTTTTCTAGTATTAAAATTATTAATACTGTATTTTTTACATAAAGTATAAAGTGTGCTCCTTTTTGATTTCTGCTAAGAAAACAAATGAACAATTTGTTAATGAATTAAACATCGATAATCAATCAAAACACGATTAGACTCATAATATTGCTTTCAATGGATCTTTTGAAAATTTTCCTTAGTTTTAAAGTGAGTATAAAATTTGCAAAAAGATCAATAGAACCTTTACGAGAAGAATTGTAATAATTAGTTAAATACAATGTAAATATATAAAAATACACAATCCAAACACGATTAGACTCATAATATATAATAATATACATTACACACACAGATACCTACAGAGATGTGTTACACAACATCCTTGTTTTGCAACATCTATTTTGCATTCCAATTGAATCACATATTTATGTTATGTAAGTCAATGGATGATAAGAGAGTAAATCGAAATAGAAAAGAGTATTAAGGTGCATTTAGGGATATGCACTGTTTAAGGTGAAACAGAACTCGCAGTTCAAATCATATGACATTACAAAATGCACGTGTATATAATCTTCACACACCAATTCAACTAATGAACAACTATAAGCCACTTTCTAACTAAAGTTTTAACGATAAAAAGCGCAGTGTCATGTAAAAGTTTAAAGTTGTCACATAAAATTTAAAATTAATACGTAGACAAATCAAACCCCATATTGAAATATATTTCGAGTAAATAAAACACAAAAATCTTAAGGTCACATTCGTAATGCTGCGGTAGAATCAAGTTTTTATCGCAGACCTAGAGGTTTGGGGCCATTCATTTTTCATTTTCTATTGTAATTTTAGTTTCTTATCTGAATGAAAATAGAGCCAAAACAGTATTTCAGTTTTTAGTTTTGAACCGAGCATTTAACCGAGCGTTTGTTCAGTTGAAAATTGTGCATACGTTCTGTTAAATGCTGAGCTTACGGTTGTAATTAAAAACTGACCAAAGGTTGCTTGAAGACTATTTCTGCTTTTAAGATCGGCAAATATGGCTTTGCTTTTACTGCTACATCGTAGTTGAATTTTTTTATTTACCAAATTTAAATTGAATATATGTTGCTAGATGAATCTAGATTTATTTATTTTTATTATCTGATTGTTACATTTTTCAAAATTTTAGTTGTGGGTTCGATGCAAAAGAAAGCCAATTTTAACTTGTGGGTATCTATTTCTGAAAAAAAAAATTGAAGTTATATTATTTTTATTGTAATGCTGAGGCAGTACTATGCATTTAATCCTCAACTTGGAAAAAGTTTGGTAGGTAATAAGTAATTTGCATGTGCGTTTTAGTAATTGTTTGGTAGGTAAAATAATTGGGAGTGTAACGTTCCGGTTTTTGCTTGAGTTTATAATACAGTTTATTACAGGTTAATATGGTAACTGAGTTAAAATAATAAATTGTCAATAATAAATATTGAGAAAATTTTAAGAATATATATATGTATGTGTATGTATGTATGTATGCATAAATGTTTTAAATTATTTTAACCATGTGGAACAAGCAAGAAACGTTTTCTTGTTTCATTTTGTATTTTTCTGTTTATCTTAACTCTCGTAAGTATAAATATTATTAGATTTAAATTAAATAATATTTTTATAATGGCATGTATGTATATGTATATTAACAAGTAAGTGTTGTTTATATTTTTATTTTATACTTTTATAATGGTTAAACATTTGTGAATTAACACATAAACATCACTTAAGTAAATTTAAAATTTTGTAACTTAAGTTATAATATAACTTTACTTCATAGGGAAGTAATGTTATATAAAAAAAGGGATTTAACATATGCTTGTACTATAGATATGCCATATAAAATCATTTCATCTCAATCAACATAAGGCTACACATTGCTATGTCCTCTAAAGTAATACAAACTATTACCTCATCTCTTCAATCAGCTAGAACTTGACTTTCCCCTTTTCAATCACTATGTTCGTTCTTACCAATGTACACAGGCATAACTATACTTATATATATTTCTTTAGCTACATAGCCCATCTTTTCTAACACATACACCCAGCTAAATCTTTTGCACATGACACAATATATAGGACTGCCATGCATATTCATGTCAAGCAACTAGGACCTATAAACAATATACATAGCTACCATATAGCTGCACTCATCCTTCTAATCAAAACTGGCATGGCTGAAATCATAGCTTTATGCCTAAAATCAGTAGCAATAGCTAATACTAGCTATGTTATCTTTCAATCAAATAACCCGGAACATCACCTATGTGTTCCAGTCCCCACGAACCCATGTGCAATGCCTTATTATTTTATCATTTCTTGAATATATAAATACACACTAACTATGCATGCATTTACCACACCATTCGAATCAAAACTGGAAAATTAATGGAAGAAATGAATGGAGGAAAACTTGTCATATGAGGGAGAAAGCTTGTACAGGGAAAAACAATGGAATATAGTAGCTTTTGAGTGAGTAAACTCTTTATTTAACAATTACTGATTATACATGGTATAATGTACTGCTATACGTACACATATGCTTTGATGAGTTGTATATAGCTAAGTTGATCGTCATATAAAACTGGGAATAAACGTAGAGCAGTAAATACAAAGTTGTAAGTGAACTTCCCTTTTACCAGTTTTAAACTAACAATTGCATAGAGCATGATGCTGACATATAGATCCGCATATATGTTTGGGATATATTGTATTTAGCTAGTTGTTCTCATGTCAAAAACTGGAAACCAAATTGAAAGGCAAGATACAAATTAAGTGAGTAAACCCACTTTTGGCTACTCTGTTGATCGTTGGACTGACTGTTATTAGATGATACCGATTGTTTAAGTAGACGTGCTTGGTTTTGTGTGTATTACATCATTTATAACACATGTATATTGACCTACTATTCAGATTTAAGACTTAAGCAAAGGCAGTGTGTTTAAAAACAGGATGCCCAGTTTTACTTCCTGTTAGCCATAACTTGAATTCAACTGGGTTATAGAGTTTGAATATCCCATAGAAGTTTCTTGTTTACACCTATCTTATAGTTAGAAATAGTTCTAGTTTAAGTATGGACATATGTTCTCGAATATATATAATATTACAGTAAGTCACTTTAAACATAAAGTTTTCGACCATCAAAGTTTTATGCTTCAGGCATTCCATTCTAATCGTCGTCGAAAATCATGAATTTCAACACTAATTTCACGATTATTCATATCGTGGTTGTTGAGAACCACTGAGATGATTGAAAAATAATTTTAGGGTAAAATCAGATGACCCCAACTGTCGAGTACCATGGCGTTCGGTCTGGAGGATCGCGAGTGAGCAAGGGACATGGGAAAAATTATAGTGATTTTTTTATAACATAGGTTTTGCAAACAAGTTATTTTAGGGTTTCTTTATGCTGTTGAAATAGGGTGATTTGGTCGACGAACCGTGGGAAGATGGAAGCATCGAGTGAGGCGAACTTTGAGGTGGAGGACCGGTTACTGGTCAGCTTCGGGCTAATGGAGTTTGAAGGGGATCGATGGACTGTAGTGACAAGGCGATAGGTTTTCTTGTACTGAAGTTTAAATTTTGAGATCTGGATGACTTCGATTTAAACACGAGATGTTGACGTGGAGGATCAGAGTGGAAATTGAAGGTGGAAATGCGGTCAGTAGGTCGGATGGAGTTTGCGGGAGGTGGTCCGGTGGCCGGAGCAATTGTGCATGTGCACCATGGCACGGTGGCACATTTGATAGAAACAGTAGATGAAAGAACGAGAAGCAGTAGCAACCGCATGAAACAGGAGAAGAATGGAAAGAGAAGCAGGAGGGAGGTCGGTCTCGGTGGTTTATTCGTGGATGTGTTGATTCAATTGGGTTAAAGCCCGGTAACTTATATATAAAAGAAAAAAAATGTAGAGAAGTAACATAAGAAATGAAGATAGTAAGAAGAAAGTAAAAAGAAGGTATGGGGAAGGAAACCGAGGGGGATCGGCCAGAATTTGGTTGCGTGTTTCGTGTATTGGTCCTGTTGGATTTTGTAACACCCCACCTCCGTTAAGGTCACTCACAAAGGAAATGCCTTAACTTTGATGAAGCGTTTTAGTAGACCGAACAGAAATTTACAAGACAGATAAAGCAGTACTTGAAAAAAAAATTATAACTTTATTACAACAGAAACAAAAATAAGTTTGGTTACATATTTTCAAATCACAATATCAGAATTCAAGTACAAAATATCGGTCTTGTACAAAAGCCTTCAGAATGCATAGTTTTTAAAGTCATAATCCCCTACATAAACTACCATGGAAAGATAGAGCCAAAGCCAAGCAATACTTCAAACACTTCAAGCAGAGAGAATCTGAATCCAGCTCCTACGTTTCCACCCTAAGCACTGGGGGGAGGGGGAACGGAAAGAAAAGAGGCAAAACAAACTAGGTCAGACATTAGTCTGGTGAGTCCAGTGCCTTTCAATATATAAACAGATAATAGTATCATGACATTTAAATAAAACTGGATGAGGGATAACCGTAACAGGAATAGCAGGTTAACAGAATGATAGAGACTAAACTAAGCTTCTTACTTATTCTTCACTTCTCTGCACTAATACTAGTATAACAGGATTAGGTGTTACCCTAATGTCTAAACTGAAATAGAAACGAAAACAGAATTATCTCTACAAAAACATAATGCTAGTAATGGGCCTTTACCACCCGAACAGACAGAAGGTACAAAAGCAGAATACTAATAATGGGCCTTTACCACCCCAACAGACAGAAGGTACGGAAACAGAATCGGAAATGGAATCAGAGACGGAAACAGAATAATCCTTACGGAAACAGAATGTTAGAATTAGGTGTACACTAGTAATGGGCCTTTACCACCCCAACAGACGATACCACGCAGAAATAGACAGGTGTTGCCACCCAACAGAAATAGACGGTACCAACAGAAACAGACAGAATTAAGTGTACCCTAAGTCCTATCCCCAAGCGATCGACTCCCTAATACATAAATACCCTGTGTCGGCCCCACAGTAGGGTGTATCACTCCCTAAAGTGGCAACCTATTGGCACAGACCTATTTACAGATGTCATGGTGTCTTACATCCTCAGAGCAGACCAGATCCATGCACGCACATGACCTGGTTGGAACGCACCATCAACACCCTTCACCACTATCAGAATGAACCGCTTATAATTAGTTCAGTATGCGTTCCCGGACCCCTACATAGTGTGGGGTCAAAGTTTTGGTACCAAAAAGGGTTACTTACTAATATGGGTCCCAAACAACAGATGACACAAGTATTTCCCCTCCTAACCTTGTGTCCCCAGACTAGCAGATTTCAAATTAACCTGTTTACAAGTTTCAGACAAAGTTCAGATTACTAGTTCACAGATCAGACAATCAAGTTAACAAGTTTTCAGATATACAGATCAGATGCACGGATTTAACAGACTTACAGATTGTCTAACTTTGTATTAGGCCTACAGATTCTCGAAACGGGTTTATTAGATTCATTGGTCCAGTTGGTTTAACACTATCCACCCAACATGTTTTTAGACACCACATTTCTCTTAAATTTTCATTAATTAAATATTAATGCATAGACCTCTCACATTAAGTCGGTAGCTTGTGGCCGCTGGATGTGTCGGGCGGTTCCGGGCATACTTCTGCCACAAGCCAGACCTAACCTCGTGTCTAAGCATCTTTAAGTTATGCCTACGACCTCTCACATTAGACTAACAGTTTGCGGTCGTTGGTTAAGCCGGTTGGTTCCGGACAGGCTTCCACCGCAAACGAAGTCTAACCTCGTGTCATAGCCAATTTATTCCAATATAGATATCGGACTAATTTATGTCCATTTAACATATTAAACTCCCATACCGGTTACAGCAGATTAATCAAATTTCCATGTTTTACTCAATCTTAGATCGAGCCTACTTATTTCCATACCCAAATTACAACTATTTAGCTTTCAGCGGATTAGACAATCCAACAGATAACAGATCTAGCAGATTAGGCGATTCAACTGATTTAGCAGATTAGGCAATTCAACAGATTTAGCAGATAAAAGATTTAGAAGATTAGGCAATTCAACAGATTTAGCAGATAACGGATTTAGCAAATAAGGTGATTCAACAGATTTAGCAGATAACAGGTTTAGCAGATTCGGCAATTCAATAGAATTAAACATTTCTAAAATTCTATTTACATATCTTGCCTAATCATAAATTTAGCCTAAACTTACATGCCTAAATCATGGTCATAATTCATAATACGACATACGCCCAAATCTTTAGTTAAACTTTGCACAGTACAGAATATTCTCTAAAAGCCCAAATCATGATATACCATATGAATTATGCCAAATTATAGCCTTTAATGCCAAATATCCAAAAATCCATTTTTAGGCATATTCACATTGATAGTTATCCTATTATAATATAAGTCTCTATGCCTAAGTCACATGTTCCTTTTTCAAGTCATGAATCATTACATAAAATTTACCCCAAAAGTCTAGATCTTTAAATTATAACATCTCAAAATCAGATCTTAATTTTAAACATGCGTTATGTCCCCCAAGTTTCAAGCCATATGTTATCATACAATGATTTCTCTTTTTCCAAATTACAGAGTATACACAGATCTAGATCTAATTTTCAACATATGTCCATTTCTTAAATCAGTCAAAGATTAGTCATGTCCAATTATGCATTATCCATTATTTGTCCCAAAATTTAGCGTTCGTGCGTTAATCTCTTATGAGATTTGGCGCAGGCTCGTGGTAGCCTGGCTATAAACAAAAAGGAAGAAACGAGGGAACATATACAAAACAGTCACAATAATATTAACAAGATAGATCCACAGAAAAGTATGCATAACCTCAAATCCAGATTCACAAAAATGTCAAGATAATTATTAAATTCCATATCTGAAAATAACTGTACTCACAAAAAGGAACGATTCTTGTATTCTGGAATCTGTATTCTGAAATTGAAATGCTCGCCTTTGATGTAGACTAATCATTTTAGATTTGATTCTCTTTTAATTCTATTCAGATTGGAAGAAGATGAATTAATCCTAGTTTTGATTCTAGAAGAGTAGCGACGCCATTTATTTTTAATTAGAATAGAGGCAGAGTATAGGCAGAATGAAATTATGTGGAGAGAAAGCTAGGTTTGTGAGTGTTTAAATAGGTTAGAGCTAACGAATCCGGTCAGAAAGGCATCCAGGTGCAGAAAAATGGATCTGTCTCCAGATCTGGAAAGGAGGGGGGGGGGGGGGGGAGGTCGACCCTAAGGTCGACCCTAGTGTCGACCTGTTTACCCAGGTCGACCCCCAGGTCGACGACCCTAGTGTCACAGGTCGACACTAGGGTCGACCTTAAGGTCGACCTGGGTCCTTGGAGGGAATTTTTCCGCCCAGCCCGAGTGTCTGTTTTGAATTTCGAAATCTGAATTTTGAATTTCGGGCTGGTTTTTAATGAAAATTCTAAAGGCCATATCTTCTTCATACGGAGTCCAATTTACGCAAACTTGGACTCTATTCCAAGCAGAATTTCGAGACGAACGCAATGGCGTAACCCGTTTCCCTTAATTATTCTGTTATAATTTAATTATTCTCTGATTTATTACTCTTATGTTCACGGAAAATACGGGGTGTTACATTCTCCCCTCCTTAAAGGATTTCGTCCCCGAAATCTTCAAGTTAAGAAGAATGTGTCCTACCATCCAATCACCCATTTACTCAACCATCATCCACAAGTATCCATTGTCCTTAGAAACTTCTAACGTTGTATGAACATATGCAAAAGTGTGTGTATATGTTCCTTATCTAATGCAAAGATTAGGCGGTCCACTGATTCAGTTGACCTCCTTAATGCGAATTATGTCAGTGCCATGAGTCCAACATTTATGCAATTTTCCTATTTGATACATATCATTTCTATATGAGTGCACAACCGTTCATTCATATGCAACATCCGTGTGCTGAGTCAACCATTTTGCATTCATAAATTTTTTAAAAATGCACACACATCCATATGCAGTATGAGAGTGTTTTTGAGCCGATCAAGTACCTAGTGTGTGTATATGCATCCACGAGCAACCACTTGCATCCACTTGCAGCCATCAAACATAACATGTCTAAAACACATGTTTACACTAATTAGTTTCTACCTAAAGGTCGAAGATTCAATCGACATGATACAACTGAGTGACAGAAGCAAGTACGATCAAAACAAGAGCTCTGTTCCTATTAGACATCGGTTAAGAAAATAATTCCCTAAGTATCAACCCCGAAGACCGAAATCAACATCAGATCGACACCCAGTGAATTACTCCCATTAAACAATGCCAGATTGGAAATTTACTTCACGTTTCGAGTAAAAATCCTTATCAGAAATATTCAGATACTTACAGACCACTGGTACAGATCAGATCATCAAATGATTCTTAGGAAACTAAGCATGACAAAAACCAAGAATGTATGCATCATAGTCAACTTAACGCCCAACACAGATACCCTCAAACCCCAACTTATCACAAACAGATGAGTAATAACCTTTATGGGTTTGAGTCTACATCGGGATCAGAAACAAGACTAGTATTAAAGTGCAGAGTTTTAATTACAGAATCAAAAAGAGTTTTAACTCCACAATCGGATAAGGAAATTAAACCTTCTACATAAATTTTCTTATTTCTTTCCTATCCACCAGCCTAGCAAGCATTCGCCTGCCCTCCAGAAGCAGGTCCTGCCTTCTGTTCTTGTCCTCATTTCTTTGGGCAGTCCCTAGTGAAGTGCCCCATTTCTCCACAGTTGAAGCAAGTGCCCTTCCTCTTTCTGCAATCCTTGATCAGACGGGTTGAGCTTCCACAAGTAAAGCACTTCTTCTCCTTCTTATCTTCAGACTTCTCATCCTTCTTTTGTGTTTCCTTTTTGGGCCCAGCCTTCTTGCTCTATGGTCCTTCAAGCTTTTCTTCTTTCTTCTCACTTTTGGTTTCCTCTTCATGCATCAGTGCCATGTCAACTAATTTCTCGAAGGTAGCCCTCATAGGAATGTGGGACATTGCCAATCCGTGTAGCGGCTCGTTCAAACCTTTAGCAAACCTTAGTGCCTTCTTATGCGGTGTATTTACCAAATCTAAGCCGAATCCTGCCAACTGATTAAACTTGTTGACGTACTCTCTCACTAATGAATTCCACTGCTTCAATGCCAAGAACCTCTCTACGTATAGACTCTCTTCCGCTCGTGAGAGAAATTTCATCTCGAACCTATGCCTGAAATCCATCCATCTCTCTACCGGACGCTCTCCATTTGTGACCTCCCACCAAAAAGAAGCTTCGTCCTTAAGCAACCATACCGCCAATTGTATTTTCTGCCTATTGTCCACCTCGAAGGTAACGAACAAATCCTCAAATTCTTTGAGCCAGTTCCTTGCCTCCACGAAGGACTCAGTTCCATTAAAGTTCTTCCCACCCATGGCTCGAAAGTCTCTACATATCTTCGGAAAATATTCACACATGGAGAAGGAGGAGGACCCGCTGCAGCTGGGGGAAGAGGGACGTCTGCTGGGCCCACATTATTAGCCCTAGCTTCTAGGTACCTCCTGAACCGGCCAGGTATCGGTATGCCCTCCGGAAGGTTAAGATCCCCACACATGCTGAAACGAAAGGAAAGGAAAGATTCAAAACAAAGGATAGAAAGATAGGCATATGGCTTTGGGGGTTATGTTTTTCAAAATAAACTCTACTTTTGAAAATACTTCCTTTTTAAAACCTTTTTGAAAATAGTTTTCAGAAACTTTTTATCGAATCTGGTAACCTTCGGCTCTGATACCAAGTGTAACACTCCACCTCCGTTAAGGTCACTCACAAAGGGAATGCCTCAACTTTGATGAAGCGTTTTAGTAGACAGAACAGAAATTTACAAGACAGATAAAGCAGTACTTGAAAAAAAATTATAACTTTATTACAATAGAAATAGAAATAAGTTTGGTTACATATTTTCAAATCACAATATCAGAATTCAAGTACAAAGTATAGGTCTTGTACAATCAGAATGCATAGTTTTTAAAGTCATAATCCCCAACATAAACTGCTATGGAAAGATAGAGCCAAAGCCAAGCAATACTTCAAACACTTCAAGCAGAGAGAATCTGAATCCAACTCCTACGTTTCCACCCTAAGCACCTAGGAGGGGGGGGGGGGATGAAAAGAAAAGAGGTGAAACAAACTAGGTCAGACATTAGTCTGGTTAGTCCAGTGACTTTCAGTATATAAACAGATAATAGTATCATGACATGTAAATAAAATTGGATGAGGGATAACCGTAACAGGAATAGCAGGTTAATAGAATGATAGAGACTAAGCTAAGCTTCTTACTTAGTCTTCACTTCTCTACACTAATAGTAGTATAACAGGATTAGGTGTTACCCTAATGTCTAAACTGAAATAGAAATGGAAACAGAATAATCTCTACAAAAACAGAATGCTAGTAATGGGCCTTTACCACCCGAACAGACAGAAGGTACAGAATCAGAATACTAATAATGGGCCTTTACCACCCAACTAATGGGCCTTTACCACCCCAACAGACAGAAGGTACAGAAACAGAATCGAAAACGGAATCAGAGACGAAAACAGAATGTTAGAATTAGGTGTACACAAGTAATGGGCCTTTACCACCCAACAGACGGTACCACGCAGAAACAGACAGGTGTTGCCACCCAACAGAAACAGACGGTACCAACAGAAACAGACATAATTAAGTGTACCCTAAGTCCTATCCCCAAGCGATGGGCTCCCTAATACATAAATACCATGTGTCAGCCCCACAGTAGGGTGTATCACTCCCTAAGTGGCAACCTATTGGCACAGACCTATTTACAGATTTCACGGCGTCTTACATCCTCAGAGCAGACCTGATCCATGCACGCACATGACCCGGTTGGAATGCACCATCAACACCCCTCGCCATTATCAGAATGAACCGCATATAATTAGTTCGGTAAGCGTGCCAGGACCCCTACAGTGTGGGGTCAAAGTTTTGATACCAGAAACGGTTACTGACTAATATGGGTCCCAAACAACAGATGACACAAGTATTTCCCCTCCTAACCTTGTGTCCCCGAACTAGCATATTTCAGATTAACTTGTTTACAAGTTTCAGACAGAGTTCAGATTACTAGTTCACAGATCAGACAATCAAGTTAACAAGTTTTCAGATTTACAGATCAGATGTACGGATTTAACAGACTTACAGATTGTCTAACTTTGTATTGGGCCTACAGATTCTTGAAACTTGTTTATTAGATTCATCAGTCCAGTTAGTTTAACACTATCCACCCAACACATTTTTAGACACCACATTTCTCTTAAATTTGCATTAATTAAACATTAATGCATAGACCTCTCACATAAAGTCGGTAGCTTGTGGCCTCTGGATGTGCCGGGCGGTTCCGGGCAAACTTCTGCCACAAACCAGACCAAACCTCGTGTCTAAGCTTCTTTTAGTTATGTCTACGACCTCTCACATTAGACTGACAGTTTGCGGTCGCTGGTTAAGCCGATTGGTTCCGGGCAGGCTTCCACCGCAAACGGAGTCTAACCTCGTGTCATAGCCAATTTATTTCAGTACAGATATCAGACTAATTTATGTACATTTAACAGATTATACTCCCTTACAGGTTACAACGGATTAATCAAATTTCCATGTTTTACTCGATCTTAGATCGAGCCTATGGATTTTCATACCCAAATTACAACTATTTAACTTTCAGCAGGTTAGGTAATTCAACAGATAACAGATCTAGCAGATTAGGCGATTCAACAGATTTAGCAGATAACAGATTTAGCAGATTAGGCAATTCAATAGATTTAACAGATAACAAATTTAGCAGATTAGGCAATTCAACAGGATTAGCAGATAACAGATTTAGCAGATTAGCCGATTCAACAGATTTAGCAGATAACAGGTTTAGCAGATTAGGCAATTCAACAAAATTAAACATTTCTAAAATTCTATTTACATATCTTGCCTAATCATAAATTTAGCCTAAACTTACATGCCTAAATCATGGTCATAATTCATAATACGTCATATGCCCAAATCTTTAGTTAAACTTTACACAGTACAGAATATTCTCTAAAAGCCCAAATCATGATATACCATATGAATTATGCCAAATTATAGCCTTTAATGCCAAATATCCAAAAATCCACTTTTAGGCATATTCACATTGATAGTTATCCTATTATAAAAAAGTCTCTATGCCTAAGTCACATATCCCCTTTTCATGTCATGAATCGTTACATAAAATTTACCCCAAAAGTCTAGATCTTTAAATTATAATATCTCAAAATCAGATCTTAATTTTAAACATGCGTTATGTCACCTAAGTTTCAAGTCATATGTTATCATACAACGATTTCTCTTTTTCCAAATTACAGAGTATACACAGATCTAGATCTAATTTTCAACATATGTCCATTTCTCAAATCAGTCAAAGATCAGTCATGTCCAATTATGCATTATCCATTATTTGTCCCAAAATTTAGCGTTTGTGCGTTAATCTCTTATGAGATTTGGCGCAGGCTCGTGGTAACCTGGCTATAAACAAAAAGGAAGAAACAAGGGAACAGATACAGAACAATCACAATAATATTAACAAGATAGATCCATAGAAAAATATGCATAACCTCAGATCCAGATTCACAAAAATGTCAAGATAATTATTAAATTCCATATCTGAAAATAAATGTACTCACAAAAAGGAACGATTCTTGTATTTTGGAATCTGTATTCTGAAACTGAAATGCTCGCCTTTGATGTAGACTAATCATTTTAGATTTGATTCTCTTTTAATTCTATTCAGATTGGAAGAAGATGCATTAATCCTAGTTTTGATTCTAGAAGAGTAGCGACGCCATTTATTTTTAATTAGAACAGAGGCAGAGTATAGGCAGAATGAAATTATGTGGAGAGAAAGCTAGGTTTGGGGGTGTTTAAATAGGCTAGAGCTCACTAATCCGGTCAGAAAGGCGTCTAGGTGAAGAAAAATGGATCTGTCTCCAGATCTGGAAAAGGGGTGGGGGGAAGGTCGACCCTAGTGTCGACCTGTTTACCCATGTCGACCCCCAGGTCAACCCTAGTGTCGACCTGGGTCCTGGGCGGGAATTTTCCCGTCCAGCCTGGGTGTCTGTTTTGAATTTCGAAATCTGAATTTTGAATTTCGGGCTGGTTTTTATTGAAACTTCTAAAGGCCATATCTTCTTCATACGGAGTCCGATTTACGCAAACTTGTCTATTCCAAGCAGAATTTCGAGACGAACGCAATCGCGTAACCCGTTTCCCTTAATTATTCTATTACAATTTAATTATTCTCTTATTTATTACTCTTATGTACACGGAAAATACGGGGTGTTACAGATTTGGCCTAGGCTTATGGGCTCAAAGGAAAGAAAAAAGTAAACAAACAAATGAATGTAAAAGAAATAGAAAAATATAATAAGAAAGAAGAAACTTGGCTGAGATAAATAGGCCTGAGTTGGTTGGGCTGCAGCTTATATAGAAATGAATAAAAGGGAAATGAGGGAAAAGAAAGAAAGTGAAAAATATAATAATAACAATAATAAATAATTGAAGGGAGAAATAAAAGCAAGGGAATAGAAATTAAGTAAAGAGTATAGAATTTGTAGAAAATAAAAGAATTTCTTTAAAGATATATATAAATATATCTATCAAATGAAATAGGTGAAAATATATTTAAACTTATATATATAAGTAGGCAGGATATATACATGAAAGTGTTGGTTGATGATTCGCTTAAAAGAAAGCAAAATAACCACTACTTATTTAATAGAAGAAATGCAACGAATCATCGAGTTTTAACGGCTTAAATGTTAGATTGATGAAATAATTAAAATTGGTTTAATTCCTAGGAATTAGTAATATTTATAACATATGTAAATTTAGATGCTGAATTTAATTAACACATAAACTGATATGTAATGAGCCGTAAATTCAGTAAACTCTTAATTGTCTGTTCAATTAATTATTTAATTGAGTTTGTTAAATTACGTTTAACCATAATTATATTGACATCCGTTAGTGGAAATAAACGACGTTCCACTATAGACTATATTGATTGAATTGTTTAGACACCTTACTAGCAGAATAAACACCATTCTGCTATTATTTTAGCTTGACATATTCTATCGGTAAATATATGTTGTTGAGGTATTATGTTATCGATTAGAAATATTGAATTGTATGATTGATAACAACCCGGATGTCGTTTAGTAAATGACCGACTATATGTTGTGGGGACAGCTAAGCTATAATTTCTGTAACATAAATACGAAACTAATTTAAATTGTTAATGGTTTGAATAATTATTTTAAGAAACCATTAATGTGATTTTTTATATTATTAATTAATTTAAAAGGAAAAATCAGTTATAATCAGTTAATCATATTGCTTTTAGGCTGATTTAAATAAACCAGTTTAAATGGAAATTGGGTATTAAATTAATTCGTTCTAATAAATTTAATAGAACAGTTTTTACAAGTATTGTTAAAATGTAGAAATATTTTATTAAAAGATAATTAATATTTTGTTAATAGATTTTGTTAAGATAATTGCGTAGACAAATAAAGAAGTTAAATTTGATAAATTATCCTAGTTAATGTTTTAGCTTGATAAATTCCTTAATTTAGTAAATTTTAATGACAATTAAATTATCAAAGGAAAAGGGAATGAAGTTGATTCACTGGATTAAATTCCTTAGTTATAAATATTTAAGTTAATCAAGTTAATTTGATGAAGTACAAAATTGTTTTGAAAATGGTCTAAGATTTGAAAATCAAATGGATTTACAAAGTCTGGTTTATCGAACGTTTTGAATATCGAACTTCTACGAATCTAAACGGTAAGAATGATTTCGACTCAAGGTCCGAGAGGTAATTAAAATACCCCAACTTGGATGATTTCACTATTATCCGATAGATAGTATTAGTTTTGTATTCGAAATAGGTGTTAGAGTTGAATGTCGCTTTCAGCTATGAAACTTATATTCAAGGGAAAGATTATCATGTAAGATTTATAATAAAAATTTCTGAAGTTGAAAGAAATACTTATGTTTCAGATAAGTATGAACAAAGCTAATATTTGAATTTAAATAATTTAAGAATATTTAAATATGGCTTAGCAAATCCAATGGAAGTAAATTAATTCATTTTATTTTATATTTGATAGTTAAATCACCGACTATCAAATCTCGACCTTTTCCGTTGTCGTTTCGAAGATTTCAGAATTTAATTCCACTTCGATTCGCTTTATACGTTTCGAGTCATAAATTATTGAAGACGGAGTTTATGCATGGGTTGTTCTATTTACAGAATAGTGCCTTCGGTTTGCCCAGTCCCAGGGCAACTTGTATGGACGAATGTTTGACAAAGTATACATAACAGATCGCGTAAATTGATCTCTTCAAAACAATGTTTGGTGATAGGGGAATTTGTTTCTCTTAGCTTTTTACCTGTGGTTATGGGGAAATCAATTTTTGATTTGATAGGTTTGACGATGTGGCATTCAAAGTAAATAAAGATATATTGTACAAACTGTAAGTTCTAACCTTAAGCCTCACAATCGGAAAATGAAAAAAATCGGGCAGGCAACATGCTTATGTGGGTCGCTCCCATTAGGGTTTATTGTCACCTATCTAGAGAATTTTCATATTTGTTTCTTCTTTCGCTTCTATATCTTCGGATAACGGTTACATGGGCCCAACCGTTGGTGATAATATATTCGATACACTCAAGAGAAATGAGTGGTCAGTCATGTGTGGGTCGGGTTGCAAGGCGTTCTTGTTGAACCAAGTATATTACCCTCTAGAGATACACTATCGGAAGGTGGTTCCATACCTTGTCATAGTAAGAATCCAATCTCCAATGAGCGCCTGTGGTTTTGTTTGTATATTATATATGTGGAGCGCGAGATGCATGCATTTCGCTAGATTTCTATTTATATGTATTTAAACACTATTATAATATCAGAAGACATATATGATTTCAAAATGTTTTGGTTACCGTAAGGTAAAAACCATCCATATTTATCTATGGGTCGGTCTTATGATTTTCTTTCCCTTCAAAAGGTTTTTGTAAGTTAAAATCAATCTGTTTTAAAATTGTTTACTCACACCAGTCCCATGACTGACCCAGAGTTTATTTTGCTATGTTTTCCTTAAACTCTTTGGAGCCCAAATTTGTACGAGCAGTCAAGTAGTTCAGGATTTTACAGATTTTCTGGAGGAGCTTGGAGCAGTAGGCTCCAACATTAGATATATAGAGTTTATTTTCCATTGTATGGTGTATGTGTTATACTCTAATGATGTATGTAAGTTCAAATCCAGTTTGTATCTCAAAAGTGATTATATATCTGTTATATTTTATTCGTTACGCTGTGGGATTCGTGCTTGCTCTGATTCTGTTGTATGTTCCTCTTTTCTTCTATTCTGAATTTTCTATCTTATCTCTTCTTATCCTTTAATTTCTTCCTTTGTCATCTGGGTTTTAGTATCCTTTGGGCTGGAATTGTGTTGTATTTGGTCAACTCAAAGGATACCAAAATCTGGGTCGTCACACTTGGTATTAGAGCTTAAGGTTGAGTGATAACCTTAGCTCAGTGGCGTAACTCGATAGAGATGGGGTTAGAAGTATCCTAGATTGAGTTTGAGTGTATATATATGAGCGTGTATATGTAAATTGATATAAAAACTGTTTTATATTATGTTGATTGGTTTGTCGAGTGGTTTATAAATTCTAGTCGATACGGAAGTTGAAACCATATCGTTAGGTGTTTCTAAACTCTTGAATAGAGTAATTCGACATTGTATTGTTTTAAAAGCTGGGAAAATGAATAATTTTACCCAAAATAATATTTTGATATAAAAAGAATAATTTTCTGAAATTATTATTTTATATGGTTGTGTCGATGGTTGTTATTATAATCAAATGGGATTATAAATTGAAATGGATATATTGAACCAAATTGAAGTTATATAAGAATAAAATACAAGACAAACGGGGAATAGTGTGAGTAAAACTAAATGTATTGGGAAAATTCAAATATTTTAAATTGATAATGGAATTGAAATTTGTGATTTCAAACTAGTTCGGAATAAAAACCAGAAAATTGGATTTTTGGAATTTTAAATTTTAACTGGGGTAAGTTAAATGGGATAGAGTTGATCGAGGTTAATAAGAATAAATATAACTAGAATGGAGTTCAAAAATGAGAATTTGAAACAAGTGAAATCGTTTGAACTAGTTTTATCCAAGCTAATAATGTGAAAGAGTTTTAGAATTATTTTCTAAAAATAAATGTTTTCCAAATGTAGTAACTGATATTTGTGGCTATAAAAATGGCTGTGATAGGTAGTAAAATGCCGATATATATATATACATATATATATATATATTGAATGTTCTTATTTGTTGTGAAAAGTTTGGCATGTAGCCTATGTGGTTTGGATGACTTGTTATTGTGACTGTTAGGGGATGACCCATGTTAATATTTTAAGTCTATGATTATAAATATAACCTAATTTACTCATTGCTCTTTAATTTCGGGGACGAAATTCTTTTAAGGGGGGTAGATTGTAACGTCCCGGTTTTTTCCTGAGTTTATAATATAGTTTATTATAGGTTAATACGGTAACTGAGTTAAAAAAATAAATTGTCAATAATAAATATTGAGAAAATTTCTAGAATATATATATATGTATGTATGTATGCATAAAGGTTTTAAATTATTTTAACCAATGTGGAACAAGCAAGAAACGTTTTCTTGTTCCATTTTTAATTTTTCTGGTTGTCTTAACTCTCGTAAGTATAGACATTATTAGATTTAAATTAAATAATCTTTTTATAATGGCATGTATGTATATGTATATTAACAAGTAAGTGGTGTTTATTTTTTTATTTTATACTTTTATAATGGTTTTAAACATATGTGAATTAACATATAAACATCACTTAAGTAAATTTAAAATTTTGTAACTTAAGTTATAATATAAGTTTACTTCATAGGGAAGTAATGCTATATAAAAAAAAGGGATTTAACATATGCTTGTACCATAGATATGCCATATAAAATCATTTCATCTCAATCAACATAAGGCTACGCATTGCCATGTCCTCTAAAGTAATACAAACTATAGCCTCATCTCTTCAATCAGCTAGAACTTGACTTTCCCCTTTTCAATCACTATGTTTATTCTTACTAATGTACACATGCATAACTATAGTTATATATATTTATTTAGCTACATAGCCCATCTTTTCTAATACATACACCCAGCTAAATCTTTTGCACATGACAAAATATACAGGACTGCCATGCATCCTCATGTCAAGCAACTAGGACTTATAAACAATATACATAGCTACCATATAGCTGCACTCATCCTTCCAATCAAAACTGGCACGGCTGAAATCATAACTTCATGCCTACAATCAGTAGCAATAGCTAATACTAGCTGTGTCATCTTTCAATCAAACAACCATGAACCATCACCTCTGTGTTCCAGTCCCCACAAACCCATGTGTGTTTTCACCAAAAAATGGCTTAAACACCAAAGGTACTAAAATTGTACTTCACCAATATGGTAGGGAAATAAATGGAGCCGTGTTTGATAACAATTAAAAATGAAAATTCGAGGAAGATAAAATAGAGACAAGATTTAGAGCGGTTCAGCCTTTTATTAGGCCTACGTCCACGATGAATATAGCTTGAATTCTTATAACGGGGATTACAAAATACATAAACTCTTTTTTTCATACATCTCTCTATCAACTCAATATACTCTCATTCACACATTTCAATCCTGGAATTTTACGAGAGAATGGTAGAGTTTGAGGAGGAGAAGGATGGGTGAATGATTAAGAAGGAGGATGTATTTGTTTCCCCTAATTACTAGGTTGTACTTGACGCCATGGCAATATGGGCGATGGAACTTCGAGTAGAGGAGATGATCATTCCTTCCAAGTGCTTAAGGAGTGACTGAGGATAGAATGTAGCAGTACTTTGTGGTTGAAAAGATTTGATCCCCTTAACGTTGGCAGCCATGGCGTATTTATAGGTGAGCTCTCTTGAGGAAGTGATCTGAAGTCTGTATATGCAGGTTATGGGTCGTTCATCCCATTAATTACAAACATGCCATCGCCTAGCTGTAGCCAGCTGTTGACAGCTGCTTCCAGCTATTATACGCGAGCGAAAGAATGAACGTCTTGGATAGGCGGGCGGACGATCACAGTTCCCTGATGCGGCTATGTCTGAACCTGAGTGAGCAGGCGATGATCCTTTTAGTCTGGAGATGACTGACCAAGGCTTGCGACTTGAGATGTAAGTGCACTCTTTCTAGAGTTGATGTACGACCGATCAGTAGATAATATATGACCAAAGTGTTGGCGTTCGACTAGTAGGAACATTCAAGCGATAGGAGTTGCTTACCATGAGCGGTTGTCAAATGTACGCGCGACCTTGAATCCTATCCTGATACGTACTACTGAACGTTGGTATTTGGTGAAGCGTCTTCCATTGTTGTGGGCGAATTTTATAAGATATACGACTTTTATCTTTATTGTGTTGCACTACTCATAATATATTGTGCCATCATTCCCGATTGCACTGGGAAATTGACTTGTCTTGGATTTGATATTTGAATCTTGTTCTACACAGTTGCTTCCTATCTTTTGTGAGTCATTTAAGTGCCTTAGATAACATTGTGCACGATCGAACCTGATGGTGTCTGTTCTGTAGCTTTCGCTTAGATTTTGTAACTCAATGTGCACATGGATTTTTAGGGATCAACATTTTCCCCTCGAAGTCTGTAATTTTTTAGCGGAGAATTACTGGCTTCAACACGATTGATCGCAACATTGTTTGGTAGGTCTAATCTGACTCATCAAAGGGTCGTTCGTGCAAAACTTAAGATTGTTCCGTTGTGGTGGATCGATATCGTCCCTTTCTGTGAGCAAGAAGTCTAATATGTCTTCTCATGATTGTGTGAACGGTTTAGTTATGGGACGCCAGCTGGAACTTGATGGGAGCATTAAGTTGACGTGGAGAGAATGCTCTGGACGTTTGCCTTTTAATCTTCCCTCTTATTTACCTTTAACCTTCTTTATTTTACCTCTTTTCTTTGAGAAATTATTTTGACTATAGCTGTGCTTCCACAAGGGTTTCGCCAGGTAATCCATGTCAGTTATTCTTGCCTTGACTTTTCTTCAAAAGTTTTCGGCTTCCTTATCTCGTTATTTTGCTTAGTGCTTGTAGTAGCACCTTCTTACCTCGAGCAACTTTCTTTTGGATCTGAAGCATCATGATCTTTTTGGGTGAGTTTTCCCTTTGTTTTGCCTCGTTTTTCTTGAGTACTTATATATTTCTAGGCTAGGGTGTTCTAAGTGTTCTGATTGGATTAAATATGAATTTGGTATTTTGGCAATAGTCAAGTTTTGTCTAGAAAAGATATCGTTTCTATAATTAACTTGAAGAGTCTGAACCGCCTGGTGGCTCTCTTTGAAATCTTGGTATTGGTATTGGTATTGCTTATAAGTTGTTTGAGGGAATGCCTCAGGATTATCTGGTTAAATTTTTTCCATTCATGTCTGAGTTTGGCTGGGCTATTATCAAATATTTATGGTTGTTGTTTGAGCCCATATTGATTTTCCTTTAAAATTGGTCGCCCTAGAATGGAATTCTTTATGTCTAGGAGACTTAGGAAGAAGTCGATGGGAAAGGCTGGTAGAAAAAGGAGGCTTCAAGGTAAAAAGAACCTGGGTGCAACTGATATTCAAAGCCATCGTTCATTGAATGAACTCCCTATCCCAGATGTTCAGATTGCTCTTTGTTGTCCACCCGTGGCTTCTTTGTCTACCACTCCAAACCCCACAACTGTCCAGAGACCTCTTTGTGTTCCCAGTCCTTGCCATCCTGAACTTGCTGAGCAATTTGAGGGTTGGTGCCCAGCTAGCATGCGCTCTGAGGTGTATATAGTTCTATTTGATAGATGGATTATTGCAGGAAAAATGGATGCTACGAAGGATTGCATATTGGCTGAGTTCAATTAGTTGGAGGCACGTCCGAATCTAGTCGAAGACCTTATCATAAATGTTAGGGATTACATTGTAAAGCAATTTGTTGCTTGGCATTCTCTTGTTGAAGATCTTCAGAAGGAAAATAAAGAGAATGTCGATCGACTTCATGCTTTGGAGAAAGACAGGCTTGAGCTCGTCAAGGCTCTTGAATCCAGGTAGAAGATCATTGCTTACCTTATCTGAATGTTGTGGCTCGCTGGGGTTTTACCTTTTTTTATTTTGTTTTTAATTTAGGGTGATACTTCTAGTCTGGCTTATGTATGCAGGAGCCAGCCTCGCTTATTATCCTACGTTTATGTTAGCGACCTTTATGGCCTGCTTTGGACCTTAATGTGCTGTGGTTTTTGTTATGTATCCCAGCTATCTTTGCGTTAGTGCGTCGCACGCTGCACCTTTATTTTGATTTATATGTTTGGTAGAGCGCTCCATTAATCATACAACTACACCCGATTTTTTTTGTGTGTGTGTGTGGTCTTGACGATTTATTCAAGCCCCGAAATTTGTTATTTATCGTAGGTTATTACGCGTTTTTATTATAATAAACATGTTTGTTATCTTTTATTAAGTTGTATTCAACCCTACGTCTGACTGACTTGGCGAACCAAGCCCTTCGGAGACTGGTTTTGAATACTTGCCCCCTGGGGAGGTCCTGGGTTATAAATTTTCGATCCATTCTAGGCCCTGTTTGATAGGATTATTTTAGTTATTCAAAAAGATCCTAGAATGGATACCCCCTTTCGGCTAGGATTTCTGTTACCCACTTGCGACTAGGATTTCTGTTACCCCCTTTTCGGCTAGGATTTCTGATTTGCGCTGGTCTTTCCAGCATGTTTGTGTGCCCTTCCGATACTAGGACTAGTGTTTTCCAACTTTGATTTTTTTTTTTTTTTTTTTTTTTTTTTTTGCATTGCCCCTAGGAGGCAGACATTAATCCTTGCTACTGAATTTGATTTCAGTTTTAAGGGGTTCGTGTCCTGCACTTGACAAGGCGCCTCTTTGGGGCTAGCAATTTTATCCATGGGACAAATTTGGTAATATTCTTGCATTTCCACCGAAGCCTGCCGCCAATCACTTGATGGATGTTTGCTAAGAATTTGGCATATTTCATAATGAGAGGTGCAGCCTTTTGACTCGTTGTTTGTCTTCGAATAGCTTGTTCTCCTAAGGCAATGTGTCTATTCATCCCATTTGATCTTGTCTGATGTTTGTGATTCTCAAGCTGCTTTGTTTAGGATGTGCCTTGAGACTCTTCTCATCACAATTCAGCTGTATATGATCAATTGATTTTACCATGCCTACATTCCAAGAGATCGGTTTTTTTAGCGTGGACTAATAAGTATGTTACTCAAGTAGGAACATAATTAAATTTTGATGCACAAAGTTTTTGCAAGTAAACCATTATTTAACATGAACATAGCGAATAACAAAGCAGGGAAAAGCGATTTAAGTAATAAGATAAAACTAGAGTAGTAAAGCAAATAACGGGGGTTCTAGTTCAAAGCTCCATGATCAAGACACCGGTTACTGATCTTCAAGCGAGCATTCGCTTCAGATTGGTTTAGTCCTTTGTTCATTAAAGCTTGTTGCCCCTTATTTGTGGAGAGCCGGATCAACATTCATGGTCTTGTACATATTGCTGTAAATGGTTTTTTCTGATTAGTCCCTCGATTACTGACTTCAAGCGCCTACAGTCATTGGTATCGTGTCCTGGCTGTTTATGGAATTGACAAAATCTTCCTGACTTCATAGTGACATCTTTGACCTGCCTTTGTTTCAAGACCGGGTATCTCTCGGTGTTCTTAGTTGCCATGAAGATATTTCCAATAGTATCATTAAGGGAAGTGAACTCAGAAGTCTTGAAAAAGCGTAGTTTCTTTTTTGCCTGACGGTCTTCCCTTCATTGCTCCTTTTCTGACTATTAGTGCTACTTTGCGCATTTCCTTTCTACTCTATCTATCCATATTTCGATTTTTCTTCAATACTTATGCATTTTTCAGCTTTGTTGTGTAATTTCTCAAGTGTACTTGGTTTCTTCTTCTTGATCCACCGCCCCAATTCGGTCTCTTTACATATACCCCCTTGCAGAGCCATTAAGACTAAACGAGGCTCGAAATTCTCGACTTCAGCCACTGCCACATCAAAGAGAATGAGAAAAGCTTTAATGGACTTTCCTGGTCTTTGTTGTAGTTCACTTATCTCTATAACATCCCGAACTCTGGGTGCTTGGGATTTGAATTGCTTGCCGAATAGTTTAGCTGGGGTAGTGAAGTCGTCCACAGACTACGGTGACAGCTTTGTGAACCATAGGTAAGCCACCGCTTCTAGATAAGTTAGGAAATATAAGCACTTGATTTCATCGGTAGCACATGCCCCATTCTTATACTGGTCATATTTACACAAGAATATATTAGGGTCGCTTGTCCCATTATAGGACTACAACGTTGGAGGTTCGAATTTTTGTGGATATATAGTCTTCTTAATCCTTTCAATGAGTGGGGTTTTAGCCGGGAAGGATTCCCATTCTTTTCGATCATCCTTCTTCTTTAGACTTTTCTCCATAATTGCATGCGTCATTCCTAAAATGTATTTCCGCTCCGCGCTTTGATCCATGGATTGAGTGCCTTCTTCCTAACCAATTTTTGGTCTAGATGTGTTCTTGTGACCTGGAGTCAAGGAATTTGGGCATTCTTTGGGAAGAGACACCCTTCTAATGGTGGGACTGTCTATCCGTTTCGCGATTGTGTCATCAAAGTGGTCATGCACAGGTGCTTTGTTCTCTCCATAATCCAGATTACCGTGATGCGCAGCTTTCTAAATGGAATTCTGCTATTTTGAGCTTGTAGCAGAGAATTCTGCCTCTAGCTTGCAATTCATTCGAGCGAATGAAGAACAAGTGGCACTCAGCATGGCTTTTGCGGTGGCAGCTTGAATAGCGAGTATTGACTCGAGTTTCTTCATCATTGCATTGTTCGCAATAATTATTCGACTCGTTGATCCTGTCATTGCTTCTTCTAGTTCTTTTATGGTTACAGTTTCTTCAATTTCAGACGGCTCTCCTGCCCCGGAATGGGTAGTGGGCGACGTAATAGTGTTAACACTGTTGTTGGGGCTGTCGACTTTGTCAGTGACTCCCCTCAGCATGTCCATGACTCCAAGCATAGTTTTTCTCAGAAAATCTCGTCGGACCTTAATGGGGAAAGAAGCAAATATGGCCCCACGGTGGGAGCCAAAATGTTTTCACCAAAAAATGGCTTAAACACCAAAAGTACTAAAATTGTACTTCACCAATATGGTAGGGAAATAAATGGAGCCATATTTGATAAAAATTAAAAATGAAAATGCGAGGAAGATAAAATAGAGACAAGATTTAGAGTGGTTCAGCCTTATATTAGGCCTACGTCCAATATGAAGATAGCTTGCATTCTTATAACGGGGATTATACATAAACTCTTTTTTTCATACATCTCTATATCCACTCAATATACTCTCATTCATACATTTCAATCCTGGGATTTTATGAGAGAATGGTAGAGTTTGAGGAGGAAAAGGATGTGTGAATGATTGAGAAGGAGGATGTCTTTGTTTCCTCTGATTACAAGGTTGTACTTGACACCGTGGCCAAATGGGTAATGGAACTTCGAGTAGGGGAGAAGATCATTCCTTCCAAGTGCTTAAGGAGTGACTGAGGATAGAATTTAGCAGTACTTTGTGGTTGAAAAGATTTGATCCCCTTTATGCTGGCAGCCATGGCGTATTTATAGGTGATCTCTCTTGAGGAAATGATCTGAAGTCTGTGTATGCAGGCTATGGGTCGTTCATCCTATTAATTACAAACATGCCATCGCCTAGCTGTAGCCAATTGTTGACAGCTGCATCCAGCTGTCATATGCGAGCGGAAGAATGAACGTCTTGGATAGGCAGGTGGACGATCATAATTCCCTGATGCGGCTTTGTCTGAACCTGAGTGAGCAGGTGGTGATCCTTTTAGTCTGGAGGTGACTGACCTAGGCTTGCGACTTGAGATGTAAGTGCGCTC
Source organism: Allium sativum (assembly GCA_030737875.1). Classification (NCBI taxonomy): domain Eukaryota; kingdom Viridiplantae; phylum Streptophyta; class Magnoliopsida; order Asparagales; family Amaryllidaceae; genus Allium; species Allium sativum. The sequence continues at coordinate 279,564,947 of CM060912.1, read as the reverse complement.
TTTCTAACAGTTGATGTACGACCAACCGATAGATGATATATGACCAAAGTGTTGGCGTTCGACTAGTAGGAACATTCAAGCGATAGGAGTTGCTATCCATGAGCGGCTATCAAATGTACGCGCGACCTTGAATCCTGCCCTGATACGTATGACTGAACTTTGGTATTAGGTCAAGCATCTTCCATTGTTGTGGGCGACTTTTATAAGATATACGACCTTTATCTTTATTGAGTTGCACTACTCATAATATATTGTGCCATCATTCCCGATTGCGCTGGGTAATTGACTTGTCTTGGATTTAATGTTTGAATCTTGTTCTGCACAGTTGCTTCCTATCTTTCGTGAGTCGTTTAAGTGCCTCAGATAACATTGTGCATGATCGACCTTGATGGTGTCTGTTCTGTAGCTTTCGCTTAGATTCCGTAACTCAATGTGCACACGGATTTTTAGTGATCAACAATGTGCACCTTGTTATTTTATCATTTCTTGAACATATAAATACACACTAGCTATGCACGCATTTACCACATCATTCGAATCAAAACTGGAATATGATTGGAAGAAATGAATGGAGGAAAACTTGGCATATGAGTGTGAAAGGCTGTATAGGAAAAAACAATGAAACAGAGTAGCTTTTGAGTGAGTAAGCTCTTCATTTAACTAGTACTGATTCTACATGGTATAATGTAATGCTATATGTAAACATGTGCTTTGATGAGTTGTATGCAGCTAAGTTGATCGCCATATTAAACTGGGAACAAACGTAGTATAGTAAATACAAAGTTGTGAGTGAACTTCCCTTTTACCAGTTTTAAACTTCCAATTGCATAGAGCATGATGCTGACATATAGATCCACATATTTGTTTGGGATATACTGTATTTAGCAAGTTGTTCTCGTGTCAAAATCTGGAAACCAAATTGAAAGGCAGGATACAAATTAAGTGATTAGAATCACTTTTAGCTACTTTGTTGATCGTTGGACTGACTGTTATTAGATGATACCAGTTGTTTAAGTATGCATACTTGGTTTTGTATGTATTACATCATTTATAACACATGTACATTGACCTAGTATTCATTTTTAACACTTAAGCAAAGGCAGTTTGTTTAAAAATATGATGCCCAGTTTTACTTCCTGTTAGCCATAACTTGAATTCAACTGCGTTATAGAGTGTGAACATCCCATAGAAGTTGCTTGTTTACAACTATCTTATAGTTAGAAATAGTTCCAGTTTAACTATGGATATATATTCTCGAATATATATAATATTACAGTAAGTCACTTTAAACATAAAGGTTTCAACCATCAAAGTTTTATGGTTCAGGCTTTCCATTGTAATCGTCATCAAAAATCATGAATTTCAACACTAATTTAATGACTTTTCATATCGTGGTTGTTGAGAACCACTGAGATGATCAGAAAATGATTTTGGGGCAAAAACAGACGACCCTAACTGTCGAGTACCATGGCGTTCGGTCCGGAGGAGCGTGAGTGAGCAAGGGACATGGGAAAAATCATAGTGAATTTTTCTATAACATAGGTTTTGCAAACAAGTTGTTTTATGGTTTCTATATGCTGTCGAGATAGGGTGATTTGGTCGACGAACCGTGGGATAATGGAAGCATCGAGTGAGGCGAACTTTGGGGTGGAGGACCATTTATTGGTCAGCTTTGGGCTAATGGAGTTTGAAGGGGATCGATGGATTGTAGTGACGGAGTGATAGGCTTTCTTGGATTGAACTTTAAATTTTGGGACTTGGATGACTTCGGTTTGAACATGAGATGTTGATGTGGAGGATTGGAGTGGAAATTGAAGGTGGAAATCTGGTCAGTAGGTCAAATGGAGTTTGTGGGATGTGGTCCGGTGGCCGTTCGATGGCCGAAGTAGGTGTGCACATGCACCATGGCACGGTGATGCATTTGATGGAAACAGAAGAAGAAAGAACGTGAAGTAGTAGCAACCGCATGAAACAGGATAAGAATGCAAAGAGAAGCAGGACGGAGGTCGGTCTCATTGTTTTGTTCGTGGACATGTTGATTCAATTGGGCTAACTCCCAGTAACTTATATATAAAAGAAAAAAATTGGAGAAGTAACATCGGAAATGAAGACAGTAAGAAGAAATTAAAAAGAAGGTAAGGGAAAGGAAATAGAGGGGGATCGGCCAGAATTTGGGTGCATGTTTCGTGTATTGGCTCTATTGGATTTGGCCTGGGCTTATGGGCTCAAAGGAAAGGACAAAAAAGTAAACATACAAATGAATGTAAAAGAAATAGAAAATTTTAAAAATAAAGTAGGAATTGGGCTGAGATAACTGGGCCAGATTTGGTTGGGCTGCAACTTATATAGAAATGAATAAAAGGGAAAAGGGAAACGAGAGAAAATAAAGTAAGTGAAAAATATTATAATAATAGTAAATGAAGGGAGAAATAAAAGCAAGGGGATAGAAGATAAGTAAAGAGTATAGAATTTGTAGAAAATAAAAGAATTTCTTTAAAGATATATATAAATATATCTATCAAAAAAAATGAAAATATATTTAAACTTATATATATATATATATATATATATATATATATATATATAAGTTGGCAAAATATATACATGAAAGTGTTGGTTGCTAGTTCGCTTAAATGAAAGTAAAATAGCCACTACTTGTTTAATGGAAGCAATGCAATGAATCGTCGAGTTTTAACAGTTTAAATGTTAGATTAATGAAATAATTAAAATTGGTTTAATTCCTAGGAATTAGTAATATTTATAACACATGTAAATTTAGATGTTGAATTTAATTAACACATAAACTATTATTAACTGATATGTAATGAGTTGTAATTCAGCAAACTCTTAATTGTCTATTCAATTAATTATTTAATTGAGTGTGTTAAATTACGTTGAACCATAATTATATTGACATCCGTTAGTGGAAATAAACGTCGTTCCACTATAGACTGTATTGATTGAATTGTTTAGACACCCTACTAGCAGAAATAAACACCATTCTGCTATTATATCAGCTTGACATATTCTATCAGTAAATATATGTTGTTGAGATATTATATTATCAACTGGAAATATTGAATTGTATGATTGATAACAACTCGGATGTCGTTTATTAAATGACCTACTATATGCCGTGGGGACTGCTAAGCTATAATTTCTGTAACGTAAATCAGAAATTAACTTAAATTGTTAACAATTGGAATAATTGTTTTAAGAAACAATTAATGTGATTTTTTATATTATTAATTAATTTAAAAGGAAAAATCAATTGTAAGCAGTTAATCATATTGCTTTTAGGTTGATTTAAATCAACCGGTTTAAATGGAAATTGGATATTAAATTAATTTGTTCTAATCAATTTAATAGAATAGTTTTTACACGTATTGTTAAAATGTAGAAATATTTTATTAAAAGATAATTAATATTTTGTTAATAGATTTTGTTAAGATAATTGCGTAGATAAATAAAGAAGTTAAATTTGATAAATTATCCTAGTTAATGTTTTAGCTTGATAAATTCCTTAATTTAGTAAATTTTAATGACAATTAAATTATCAAAGGAAAAGGGAATGAAGTCGATTCACTGGGTTAAATTCCTTGGTTATAAATATTTAAGTTAATCAAGTTAATTTGATGAAGTACAACATTGTTTTGAAAATGGTCTAAGATTTGAAAATCAAATGGATTTACAAAGTCTGGTTTATCGAATGTTTTGAAAATCGAACTTCTACAAATCTAAACGGTAAGAATGATTTTGACTCAAGGTCTAAGAGGTAATTAAAATACCCTAACTTGGACGATTTCACTATTATCCGATAGATAGTATTAGTTTTGCATTCAAAATAGATGTTAGAGTTGAATGTTGCTTTCAACTATGAAATCTATATTCAAGGGAAAGATTATCACGTAAGGTTTATAATAAAAATTTCCGAAGTTGAAAGAAATACTTATGTTTCAGATAAGCATGAACAAAGTAAATATTTAAATTTAAATAATTTAAGATTATTTAAATAAGGCTTAGCAAATCCAATGGAAGTAAATTTATTCATTTTATTTTATATTTGATAGGTGAATCGCGGACTATTAAATCTTGACCTTTTACGTTGTCGTTTCGAAGAGTCCAGAATTTAATTCCACTTCGATCCGATTTATACGTTTCGAGTCAGAATTTATAGAAAACGAAGTTCATGCAAGGTTTGTTCTCTTTATAGAATAGTGCCTTCGGTTTGCCCAGTCCCAGGACAACTTGTTTGGACGAATGTCTGACAAAGTTTACCTAGCAGATCGCGTAAATTGATATCTTCAAAATTATGTTTGGTGGCGGGGGAATTCGTTTCTCTTAGCTTTTTACCTGTGTTTTTGGGGAAATCAGTTTGTGATTTGACAGGTTTGACGATGTGGCATTCAAAGTAAATAAAGATATGTTGTATAAATGGTAAGTTCTGACCTCAAGCCTCATAACCGGAAAATGACAAAAATCGGGCAGGCAGCATAGTTATGTGGGTCGCTCTTATTGGGGTGTATTGTCACCTATCTAGAGAATATTCATATTTGTTTCTTCTTTCGCTTCTGTATCTTCGGATAACGGTTACATGGGCCCAACCGTTGGTGATAATATATTCGAAACACTCGAGAAAGGAGTGGTCGGTCATGTGTGGGCCGGATTGCAAGAAGTTCTTGTTGAACCCAATATATTCCCCTCTAGAGATACACTATCGGAAATTGGTTCCATACCTTGTCATAGTCAGAATCCAGTCTCCAATAAGCGCTTGTGTTTTTGTTTGTATATTGTATATGTAGAGCCTGAGATGCAAGCGTTCCGCTAGATTTCTATTTATATGTATATAGACACTATTATAATATCATAAGACATATATGCTTTCAAAATATTTTGGTCTCGTAAGGTAAAAACCATCCGTATTTATGTGTGGATCGGTCTTACAATTATCTTTTCTTTCAAAAGGTTTTTGAAAGTTAAAATCAATCTGTTTTAAAATCGTTTACTCACACCAGTCCCATGACTAACCTAGAATTTATTTTTCTATGTTTTCCCTAAACTCTTGGGAGCCCAAATTTGTACGGGCAGTCAAGTAGTTCAGAATTTTACAGATTTTCTGAAGGAGCTTGGAGCAGGAGGCTTCAACATTAGATATATAGAGTTTATTTTCCACTGTATGGTGTATGTGTTATACTCTGATGATGTATTTAATTTCAAATCCAATTTGTATCTCAAAGGTGATTATATATCTACTATATTTTATTCGTTCCGCTATGAGATTCATGTTTACTCTGATTCTGTTGTATGTTCCTCTTTTCTTCTATTCTTAATTTACTACCTTATCTCTTCTCTTCCTCTAATTTCTTCCTTCGACATCTAGGTTTTAGTATCCTTTGGGCTGAAATTGTGTTGTATTTGGTCAATTAAAATGGTACCGAAATCTGGGTCGTCACATGTAGGCTAAATAATGAAATAAAATGAAACAGGTCTGCAATAAACATAGCGTCTGACCTCATACAAGTGGTTTGTACTGGTTACTCATGAAGAGAACACCCAGCGTGCTAAACAATATTCAACATGCCACACATTTCATATATTCAATAGAAAACTTTTACAATGAAAAGATAGTAACAACAACAATAGCAATTTTAAAATGATGTAAAGAAAACAATACTTTCTTCATCTTTAGGTGTAGTAAAAACCTTATAACCAAGCATTAAAAAAACATAATCACTCAAGACTGTCTAAATAAAACAAAGGTTTATGCTAATAACCTCGAATCCTTATTCAAATGTAACCAAATCACCTAAAAATACATTCAAATCCCATTTTGAGGCCAAGTGATACCGAGTTGGTCATTATAGGTATATCTATTGTACCCGTCTCGACCATCGTCATGATCGTAAGGAAGACCGTGAGGAGGCCAATGATCATAAGGAAGACCGTAAGGAGGCCACTGATCATATTAGGGTTGAACTGCTGATATCCGTACTCGTTGTTATGATAGTATTCTATTTCGGCAACAACCACCCTATCCTCGTCAAGCCAATCATAAATGATTTCCATGTGAGGGAACTCGTCATGCTCATCTCTCGGTAGCAGGTGTCGGACCATCGGGTTCACAGACCCTAATGTCAGTCCACGTCCAGTAAGGCTTTGGTATAGGTAGGTGAAGGTAACATGTCGGGTTGTGGATGTGTCATTCATGCCTGTTATGGCATTTTAGTTTGAATGGGGGATGAAGGGTGGGGATGGGTATAGATCAGCGCCCAGTCGACCTGCTGCGCTGATGGAGCGGGATAATGAAGATGATAACGAGGAGGATGAGGACGATGGTTGTGGTGTGATAGAGATGGTTGCTGGCCTTTGAGGTAGAATGAAAGGAGCGTTGTATCAGAGTTATTGATGTACAACAAGTCCAAAGAATATAATGATAAAAATAATTACTAGAGCGAAAAATGTTTTGATGAAAAATGTATAATCTGAGTTAAGCTTGAGTATATTAATTATGTTCAGCATATGTTTGGCTACCAATAGCAGAATGTCCTTTTCACGTAGCAAGTTATAGACGTATATTGAACTTGCATAGCTAATTACATATACATGAAAAAGAGATAATGTTCCTTTCTTACCTAACTTATATCACAATTTGTTAAAAGATTATGCAAAATGGAAGCAAAATATTACTTAAAAAAAAGATAATAGAACCGGTTTCTTTTTGTTGAGTTTACTTGTTTAGGTCTCATTCTACAAGAACCTGTATAATTTCATGGGCCATATATTGATGTCATACTTGAAGTAATTCTACCATTTTAGTTGTAATTATAAATATATAGAAGGTTAGACCTTTTTTATGTGATTATGTAAGAGGATGACTTTGTATATTTATAACATAGTTTGTTATAATAATGTTTCATTGTCAAAAGTAACCAACATAGAAAATAATAATTAAGTGTAACACAATGTTTTAAGAGATAAATCATATACAATTTTGTTAAAAAAAATTATTTAAAATTTCATGTTGATTATTTGAGTTCCATTTATTTATAGAAAACGGAGATTGAGTTATGTAATAAAATTGAAATTTTAATCTATGTGTTTCTTGTTTAACATAATTCAAATTTTATTACATAACCTACTAGATGAAAAATAAAAATCAAGAATGGTTGTTTTATGGTTTCCAGATGTTTTCTTATAGAGAATCATGTTATGTGAATATTTGATAAAACCACTTCAATCACTGAAATATATAGTATCCACTCACTTTTTATTAAAAAATACATGTTATTTCAGGTATGTAACACTTCACATCCGTTAGTGTCACTCACAAAGGGAATGCACTAAGTTCTGTGAAGTATTATAGGTAAAAGATGTAGATAAATTACAAGACAGATAAATAAAGCAGCGGAAAAGTGAATGAAACTTTATCTCATTTATAAACAGCTTGTACAAAGATTGTTTTCCAACAACAAAGTATCTATCTTTTTTAACAAAATAAAGAAGCATAAATATACAATGATATTCCCCAGTAAAACATTAGCTAGCCATAGCGGTGGAAAAGAGAGTCCAAAGCAGCACATCAAAGAGTCTTCAAGCTTGGAAAGAGTAACAGGTGCATACAAATCTGAGCTATTCCCTCCCTGACTACCTAAGGGGGGGAACGGAAGAAAAGAAGACGAAAGAAAACATAGAGTCGGACATAAAGCCTGGTAAGTCTAGTGGTGTTTCGGTATACGAATAAGGAAAAGGACATGACATGCATAAACTGAAAAATGGGAAAGTACCAGAATAACAGACTAATATAAACCAAAGCAAGACAGTGTACACCGAATATACTATCACACACCATTCTATATCTCTGCACCACCTAACTAATATCCCAACTAGTAATCTGTATAAAGATGATAATGTGATCCCAATCCCTGTAATTGCGGTTGCCTTTAGGTGTACATCTATTATTTATTACCTAGATCTACTCTAGGGTTTTCTTATCGAGCGTTCCCTAGATTCAACTAGGGTTTATGCGACTTATCTAATACTTCTCAGATTCAGGATTTATGTCACCTAGGTCCACTAGGGATTATGCTACCTAGCGAACGATGCCCCTAGTCTAGGACACACTACCTAGAGTGGTATATGTTCCTATACTTTCCCACGTATGTGTCGTGAATCGTTTATCACTGTCTAGATGCACATGTCCTGAAATGTGCGACCCGAGTCCCGTGGCAGGGCTATTCTAGAAACACGGAACTCGGTCGGGAGCTTTCAGATATCTGCCAATGCATATGCTAAGGTCTGTTTTTTTACCACTGGTTATGGTCCCATGTGACCCCTCCCTCAACTAATGAAAGGCAATCCAAGAAAATCAAGCACAAGAACTATACTCTTGCCACCTATGCCCCACTTTCCTATTGGCCGACCTCACCCATAACTAGATAGCAAGTATATGGTCTGTTGGGAGATCTCTGCCTTTCCGCATGCGTACTACGATTGACTCAAGATGGTAGGTAGACGACGAGTCGCTATCACAGGGCTACTGGTCTCGTCGAATCACGCTGGTCCATTCCATCCCGGTCTTTAGGTTGCCTTAAATTGCAACTAAGGAATACCCCTGGTTCTTCTGACGCATACCTTAACCTCTGTGAGCCCAGGCAGATCATCTGCAACCTCACAGAGGGATACCAAGAGTACCCTCACGTCCCCCGAAGCTACGTGCTTCTAAACCCAGTCCGTTGGAGCCTTTTTCGAAATCGGATAAACGTTTGCTCCTTCTCATGTCCTTGTTAAGCGATGATCTACCATATCGGGTTATTCATCTATCATGGACCAGCTCAGTTTTCTTGACTAAGAATTATTACTTAGTTGTTTTCAACTAAGGTTTAACACTTAGTTTCTTTTCCCATAAATCTTGTTAACTAAGGTTTATCACATAGTTTCTTTAACTGGGGATTTCAACCTAGCTCTCGTTCTCGATTGTTTTTTCACTAGGGTTTACTACTTAGCCCTCTTTCTCGTCAAGTTGGATTGGTTAAGTGTCATTAGTCAATTCAAGTTAGCTTAACCCATTCCTTTGTCATATTAAACTGGCTAAGTGTTATCAGTAGTTCATGTCGAATTAACCCTATCATAAACCAAGTTATATTGGTTAAGTATTTCTTATTACTTAACCCTACCCATTCACCTTGTATTGGTTAAGTGTCCCCTAACCTAATCTTGCCCATCTGTTTTAACTAACATGTTATAAAGGTTAAGTATTCCCTTAGTTAACTTAACCCTAACATCTGTTTAACTAACATGTTCTAATGGTTAGATATTGTCCCTTCATGTTTCAACTTAATCCTGTTCAATTTATCACACTATGATGGTTAAGTGTTCTAAGTTTACTTAACTCTACCCTTTAGTCCAGCTAACATATTAAATTGGCTAAGTGTATTTACTTAACCTTACCCAGTTATCTAGCTAACGTGTTATAATGGTTAAGTATTCTAAATTTACTTAACCTCACCCACTTATCTAATTATCAGGTTATAACGGTTAAGTGTCCTGAATTTACTTAACCTCGCCCTCTAGTCTGATTAATATGTTAAATTGGTTAAGTATATTAACTTTACTTAACCTCACCTTCTAGTCTAGTTAACATGTTAAATTGGCTAAGTGTTTTCTTAGTTACTTAACCCCTACAAGTCTTGTCTTGTTAACATGTTAAGTTGGTTAAGTGTTTTAGTTAACTTAACCCTACCATCTGTCCTTAGCCTCTTAGAGCACCTGACCACTCACATTAGACAGATATTGCTACGGTTACTGGATGTGCCGGTCGGTTCCGGTCAGGTTTACACCGTAGCTCAGTCTAAACTCGGGTCATTATTGGGCTCAATGCTTAACTACCCACACTGGATAGGTAATGTTGTGACTACTGGACAGCCGGGCGGGTCCGGGCAGGTTTACATCACAACTCAATCCAACCTTGGGTTAACCATACTCGTATTTTCTAGATTTACACTTTTACTTATGTAAATATTTCATGTCACATGTTTTATTCCGAAATAATGGTACATAATTTATATCATTTATGGCCTTAACCCATTTCATGGTTTTTAGGCCCGCCGACATATTAACATACTTTAATTTAATAGTTAGTCCCAACGTTACCCTCGCTCGATTATTCATATTAATCGTATGAAGATATTGGGCCCGCTAATAGGCCCAATCCATAAACAAAGTAAAGAAGGGAGCATAGGTTCAATGAACCTATACTATGAAATTTGGCCTAAACATAGTTATCGATTAGCGTGTGACATAAAGGTGTAACTAGATAAATAAGGTGATCTCGCATAACATGAATCATAACATTGCATAACATGTAACAAACTTGCACATGAATATTGGATATAGTTAGATAGTTGTCATGTAAATCATAAATTCTGGACTATTATAAAGATATAACATGGTATAACATGGTATAGCATAATAGTTGTCTCATAAAATGGCGTACTTTTAGACTTGTTTAAACAAGGTTTTATACACATATAACTAGGCATAATGTCAAACACCAAACTAGCATAAAAATGTCCCCTTTGTTGACATAACCCAAAGGTGTAAACTAACTTTACATCAAGTAGCCTATTTCAACATGAAACTAGTATAATTCGTGTAACCAAAAGGTACTTGCGTAAACCCAATTATCACTTGCAAATAAACATAATAATGTATACAAAGGTTTTGAATCGTGTAGGCATAAAAGGTTTCAACTTGGAACATGTTTACATGAGTCTCAACTTAGGCCTAAAAAGAATATATGCTAACCATGTTAACGACATAACATAAAGATGTCAATTCTAGTTTTTACTACAAACTTACAAGTGATATTTATTTTCATATACAAATGTCAATAGGTTCGCATCAACCAATTTATGCCACAAATACCCAATACAAAATATGACATAATCAACGCAATACACAGAATTTACATCAATATTTTACAATAGTAAAACCCCAATTTCAATTACATCGAATCACATCGCAATTTCTATTCATATTCAGAAAACCAATATACTTACAACGGGCGTTGAAACTTGTTTTCTAGTTTCTGTTATTCTGAATTTGCAAAGCTTTCCCTTGGAGTAGAAAGTGTTGCGTAGAAATTAGATTAGACTTTTGTATCTTGAATCGGTGTTCATCTCTTTTCAAGCGGAGGCTCTCCTTAGTTTTCTTCTGACATCATGGCGGCTCAAGTTCTTATTTTTGTGTGAATTTTAGTTGGAGACCTAGGGTGTTTTTATAGAGTTGCATGTTAATTAGAGCCGTTGAAGAAGCCAGGTTTAATCAAAGCCATCCGTTCTAAAGAGGAGCCAATCAAAAGAAGACAACTCAACCCTAGTGACAAGACCAAGCCTAGAAATTCGACCAGAACACAGACCAGGCCAGCCAGACCTGACCAGGTCGACCCTATGTTCGACCTGGGTCAACCAGGTCGACACTGTGGTCGAGCCTTTGGTCGACCTGGGTCAACCAGGTCGACACTATGGTCGACCCTGTGGTCGACCTGGGTCAACCACGTCGACACTATGGTCGACCTGGGCAGGAATTTTCCTGCCCAGCCCGGGTCTGGTCCTATTTTTGAATTTTGAATCCGTTTTTCGAGCTGTTTGAATTTTAAATAAATTCTTAAACTTTCGGAGGTCATATCTCCTTCGTACGGAGTCCGATTTACGCATACTCGGACTCTATCTCAAGCAGAATTTCGAGATGAATGCAATGGCGTAAACTGTTTCCCTTAATTCTTCTTCTAAAATTTAATTATACTTTAATTTGTGAAACTTAATGTTACAGAACTACGGGGTGTTTCATTCTCCCCCTCTTAAAAGGATTTCGTCCTCGAAATCTTCAAGTTAGGAAGAATGTGTCCTACAATCCAATCACCCATCTACTCAACCAATCAATCACATGCATTCATTGTCCTTAAAAATATTTCTATTGCTTTCTTGTTCATATGCATAGTGTGTGTATATGTCTTTATCTAATGCAAAATCAGGCGGTCTACTGATTCAGTTGACCTCCTTAATGTGAATTATGTCAGTGCCATGCATCCAATCATGTATGCAAGCATCCCTAGTTATGTAAATATTACATGTGTGCATAGCCATTCATCCATATGCAACATCCATATGATAACATATCAAATCAAATACGTTAAGCAAATACATATATGCGAATGCAATATGAAAGTGACTGAGTCATTCTAGCACATACGGTATGTATACGCATCCTCGAGCAACCACTTGCAACCATCAATCATAACATGTTTCAAATACATGTTTCAAATACACGTTTACATCCATTGGCTTCTACCTAAGCATCGATGATACGTCCTAGAGGATATACCTTAAAGCGCTAGAAACAAGTAGGCATAAAACTCCTAGAGAAAGGATATACCCTAAAGAAAAAGGGTATGATGCACGTATCTAGTTTTCAGTCTTCTAAGTCGCATCTTCTTGAGCTTCTCTGTACCGTACCCTATCTAGTTAATCTTCACGGTTGTGAAGCTTCTTGACCTCCATTTCCAAAACTGTCATTGTTCAGATAGCTGGCTTTTCCTTGTCAACTGGATATATGCGGAAGTCTAACCTGCATTTTAGGGGTAAACCCCTAACCTAATCAAAACATCTGCGTACTCATGGACTATTCTAACGGATTGCAAATCGTCGATAAATGTATTAAGCGATTCTAGATAGCTAAGCCTAACTGTTCCTTTTAGGATCACATAATCTCGAGGGTATTTCCAAGGCAAGTCAAAAAGTCTAACTTTCAGAATTACTAGCCAACCAACCCATGCCTAGGATTAACTCATAGCCCACGGAACCAAAACATTACGCTTAAACTCAACACTTAATGTGGCCGTTCTCAAATCCCTACAAACCAAAGGCAAACGGGCCGAACCACCAATTTGGATCTGAGACTAATTGGGGATATTCTACTATACAAGTACTTAGGTGCAGAGACTCAACTGTGAAAGCAGGTATAAACAAATGCGAAGCGCTAAGATCAAAAGAGTACTAACAGGTTGATCAACTGAAAAGCTAAACTTTTCTAATGGAGACTTTTACTATCTCTCTCCTAGGTATTCTGGTGGTGAAAGCACACACTCGTCCTCCTGAAAATCCTTTCCCTCGTCCTTTCCCTTGTCCTTAATTATATGCCCTACTATACCATAGAAAAGCTACTTCTTCTTGTCTTAGGTTTTATAATTCCTTCCTTCTACGTGAACCAAGTCCATATCCATGAATTATTCATCCTGGGGTTGTGCCCCTTAGCCAAACTTCTCATCCTCTTCCTTGTGTAATCATGTTGACAAATCCTTCGAAAGATGCCTCCATCGTACAGAAAACCCTACAAAGCCTGAAAGAAAACTAGCCGTAGGTGAAACTATTACGGCTATAGATGGAAGTCGGGCACTACTTCGCCCTACGATGAGGTTACCTCCCAAAAACCCAGGAGCCCCAGAGACTCAAGAAAAAGGAAACAAGGACTCAAACAGAGAATCAAAAGATAATGCATATGGCTTTAGGGAATATGCCTTTAAAACAAAACTATTCTTTTGAAAATGCTTCTTTTAAACCCGTTTTGAAAATAATTTCTCAAATCTTTTATCTGATTCGGTAACCTTCAGCTCTGATACCCTGTGTAACACTCCACATCCGTTAGTGTCACTCACAAAGGGAATGCACTAAGTTCTGTGAAGTATTATAGGTAAAAGATGCAGATAAATTACAAGATAGATAAATAAAGCAGCGAAAAAGTGAATAAAACTTTATCTCATTTATAAACAGCTTGTACAAAGATTGTTTTCCAACTACAAAGTATCTATCTTGTTTAACAAAATAAAGAAGCATAAATATACAATGATATTCCCCAATAAAACATTAGCCAGCCATAGCGGTGGAAAAGAGAGTCCAAAGCAGCACATCAAAGAGTCTTCAAGCTTGGAAAGAGTAACAGGTGCATACAAATCTGAGCTATTCCCTCCCTGACTACCTGGGGGGGGGGGGGGAACGGAAGAAAAGAAGACGAAAGAAAACATAGAGTCAGACATAAAGCCTGGTAAGTCTAGTGGTGTTTCGGTATATGAATAAGGAAAAGGACATGATAGGCATAAACTGAAAAATGGGACAGTACCAGAATAACAGACTAATATAAACCAAAGCAAGACAGTTTACACCGAATATACTATCACACACCATTCTATATCTCTGCACCACCTAACTAATATCCCAACTAGTAATCTGTATAAAGATGATAACATGATCCCAATGCCTGTAATTGCGGTTGATTTTAGGTGTACATCTATTATTTATTACCTAGATCTAATCTAGGGTTTTCTTATTGAGCGTTCCCTAGATTCAACCAGGGTTTATGCGACTTATCTAATACTTCTCGGATTCAGGATTTATGCCACCTAGGTCCACGAGGGATTATGCTACCTGGCGAACGATGCCCCTAGTCTAGGACACACTACCTAGAGTGGTATATGTTCCTAGACTTTCCCACGTATGTGTCGCAAATCGTTTATCGCTGTCTAGATGCACATGTCCTGAAATGTGCGACCCGAGTCCCGTGGCAGGGCTATTCTAGAAACACGGAACTCGGTCGGGACCTTTCAGATATCTGCCGATGCAGATGCTAAGGTCTATTTTTCTACCAGTGGTTATGGTCCCACGTGACCCCTCCCTCAACTAATGAAAGGCAACCCAAGAAAATCAAGCACGAGAACTATACTCTTGCCACCTATGCCCCCACTTTCCTATTGACCAGCCTCACCCATAACCAGATAGCAAGTATATGGTCTATTGGGAGTTCTCTGCCTTTCCGCATGCATACTACGATTGACTCAAGATGGTAGGTAGATGAAGAGTCGCTATCACAGGGCTACTGGTCTCGTCGAATCACGCTGGTCCATCCCAGTCTTTAGGTTGCCTTAAATTGTAACCAAGGCATACCCTTGGTTCTTTTGACGCAGACCTTAACCTCTGTGAGTCCAGGCAGATCATTTGCAACCTCACAGAGGGATACCAAGAGTACCCTCACGTCCCCCGAAGCTACGTGCTTCTAAACCCAGTCCGCTGGAGCCTTTTTCGAAATCGGATAAACGTTTGCTCCTTCTCATGTACTTGTTAAGCGATGATCTACCATATCGGGTTATTCATCTATTATGGACCGACTCAGTTTTCTTGACTAAGAATTATTACCTAGTTGTTTTCAACTAAGGTTTACCACTTAGTTTCTTTTCCCATAAATCTTGTTAACTAAGGTTTATCACTTAGTTTCTTTAACTGGGGATTTCAACCTAGCTCTCGTTCTCGATTGTTTCTTAACTAGGGTTTACTACTTAGCCCTCTTTCTCATCAAGTTGGATTGGTTAAGTTTCATTAGTCAATTCAAGTTAGCATAACCCATTCCTTTGTCATATTAAACTGGCTAAGTGTTATAAGTAGTTCATGTCGACTTAACCCTATCACAAACCAAGTTATATTGGTGAAGTACTTCTTATTACTTAACCCTACCCATTCATCTTGTATTAGTTAAGTGTCCCCTAACCTAATCTTGCCCATCTGTTTTAACTAACATGTTACAAAGGTTAAGTGTTCCCTTAGTTAACTTAACCCTAACATCTGTTTAATTAACATGTTCTAATGGTTAGGTATTGTCCCTTCATGTTTCAACTTAAACCTGTTCAATTTATCACACTATGATGGTTAAGTGTTCTAAGTTTACTTAACCCTACCCTCTAGTCCAGCTAACATATTAAATTGGCTAAGTGTATTTACTTAACCTTACCCACTTATCTAGCTAACGTGTTATAATGGTTAAGTATTCTAAATTTACTTAACCTCACCCACTTATCTAATTATCAGGTTATAATGGTTAAGTGTCCTGAATTTACTTAACCTCACCCTCTAGTCTGATTAATATGTTAAATTGGTTAAGTATATTAACTTTACTTAACCTCACCTTCTAGTCTAGTTAACATGTTAAATTGGCTAAGTGTTTTCTTAGTTACTTAACCCCTACAAGTCTTGTCTTGTTAACATGTTAAGCTGGTTAAGTGTTTTAGTTAACTTAACCCTACCATCTGTCCTTAGCCTCTTAGAGCACCCGACCACTCACATTAGACAGATATTGCTACGGTTACTGGATGTGCCGGTCGGTTCCAGGCAGGTTTACACCGTAGCTCAGTCTAACCTCGGGTCATTATTGGGCTCAATGCTTAACCACCCACATTGGATAGGTATTGTTGTGACTACTGGACATCCGGGCGGGTCCGGGCAGGTTTACATCACAACTCAATCCAACCTCGGGCTAAGCATACTCGTATTTTCTAGATTTACACTTTTACTTATGTAAATATTTCATGTAACATGTTTTATTCCAAACTAATGGTACATAATTTATATCATTTATGGCCTTAACCCATTTCATGGTTTTTAGGCCCGCCGACATATTAACATACTTTAATTTAATAGTTAGTCCCAACGTTACCCTCTCTCGATTATTCATATTAATCGTATGAAGATATTGGGCCCGCTAATAGGCCCAATCCATAAACAAGGTAAAGAAGGGAGCATAGGTTCGATGAACCTATACTATGAAATTTGGCCTAAACATAGTTATCGATTAGCATGTGACATAAAGGTGTAACTAGATAAATAAGGTGATCTCGCATAACATGAATCATAACATTGCATAACATGTCACAAACTTGCACATGTATATTGGATCTAGCTAGATAGGTGTCATGTAAATCATAAATTCTGGACTATTATAAAGATATAACATGGTATAACATGGTATAGCATAATAGGTGTCTCATGAAATGGCGTACTTTTAGACTTGTTTAAACATGGTTTTATACACATATAACTAGGCATAATGTCAAACACCAAACTAGCATAAAAATGTCCCCTTTTTTGACATAACCCAAAGGTGTAAACTAACTTTACATCAAGTAGCCTATTTCAACATGAAACTAGTATAATTCGTGTAACCAAAAGGTACTTGCGTAAACCCAATTATCAATTGCAAATAAACTTAATAATGTTTAGAAAGGTTTTGAGTCGTGTAGGCATAAAAGGTTTCAACTTGGAACATGTGTACATGAGTCTCAACTTAGGCCTAAAAAGAATATATGCTAACCATGTTAACGACATAACATAAAGATGTCAATTCTAGTTTTTACTACAAACTTACAAGTGATATTTATTTTCATATTCAAATGTCAATAGGTTCGCATCAACCAATTTATGCCACAAATACCTAATAAAAAATATGACATAATCAACGCAATACACAGAATTTACATCAATATTTTACAATAGTAAAACCCCAATTTCAATTACATCGAATCACATCGCAATTTCTATTTATATTCAGAAAACCACTATACTTACAACGGGCGTTGAAACTTGTTTTCTAGTTTCTGTTATTCTGAATTAGCAAAGCTTTCCCTTGGAGTAGGAAGTGTTGCATAGAAATTAGATTAGACTTTTGTTTATTGAATCGTTGTTCGTCTCTTTTCAAGCGGAGGCTCTCCTTAGTTTTCTTCTGACATCATGGCAGCTCAAGTTCTTATTTTTGTGTGAATTTTAGTTGGGAACCTAGGGTGTTTTTATAGAGTTGCAAGTTAATTAGAGTCGTTGATGAAGCTAGGTTTAATTAAAGCCATCCGTTCTAAAGAGGAGCCAATCAAAAGAAGACAACTCAGCCCTAGTGACAAGACCAGGCCCAGAAATTCGACCAGAACACAGACCAGGCCAGCCAGACCTGACCAGGTCGACAGGGGAGGTCGACCCTACGGTCGACCCTATGGTCGACCTGGGTCAACCAGGTCGACACTATGGTCGACCCTGTGGTTGACCTGGGTCAACCAGGTCGACACTATGGTCGACCCTATGGTCGACCTGGGCAGGAATTTTCCTGCCCAGCCCGTGTCTGGTCCAATTTTTTAATTTTGAATCCGTTTTTCAAGCTGTTTGAATTTTAAATAAATTCTTAAACTTCCGGTGGTCATATCTCCTTCGTACGGAGTCCGATTTACGCAAACTCGGACTCTATCTCAAGCAGAATTTCAAGACGAACGCAATGGCGTAACCGTTTCCCTTAATTCTTCTTCTAAAATTTAATTATACTTTAATTTGTGAAACTTAATGTTACAGAACTACGGGGTGTTACAAGGTACGTCTGTATTAAATATTAATATGCATCTCTTTGACATGTATTCTAATATTATCATAAAATATATGCTTGAAATCAATTTGAACTTTTGATGAAACACCATCCTAAAATTCACCTCTTTTGATGAAACACCATCCTAAAAATGAAATAATCTTCCTATCTTACTATCACTATAAAACATTGTTAATAATATTAACAATAATAATAATAATCGCAAAACATACCTCAACAAATAGAGGACATAAAGATGTACATACGTTAGAAACCCCAAAAACATGGATTAAGCGGATTCGTTTCCAAACAAAATATAGGAAAACATTTTTGTAAATTTTGACAGCACAAATTTTTAGATGCACATAAAGCATAACGTGGTTAAAAAATAACTTGCTACACACTCAATTTAAATGTAAGAAACTTATTGTAGATGTAAGCATATTATCGCAACTTTATATGAATTAATAACAAGTATCTACATTAAAAATTAAGGCTTGATGGAAACAAAATTAGGTAGGTTAAACTGTTCAATGAACGAAGGCTAATAGTAATGTGTACCAGCAACAGTAATTTAATACAATTTTGTAAAATGATTCATTAGTTCAGTTATTAGGAATATCAAGTGTGTAGAGCTAGTTCTAATTCATATCCTGATTTATTTATTTTTGGATGTTCAGAGATTTCATACAATCAAGTTTTATTAATCTAAAGATGTAACGGGGATAAGCTTGCAAGCTAAATTTTACTTGTTAGCTAGCCATGACAGAAAGGGATTATAACAGACAAGAAGGGACTAAAATTTTACCACTGACCAATGGCTGACTTTTATTTTGTGTAACACCCAACATTTTTAACTTAAGAAAATAAAATAAGAATAACTTAAGATAATGAAATAAGAATAACTTAATTAAGTATTTAGAATTAAGTAAAACAGTTGCCATTGCGTCCGTCTCGAAATTCTAGTCAAATTAAACACTTGGTTTGCGTAAATTGGACACCGTATGAAGAAGTTATTAAGGTTCTAAGTTTGTATACACGTAGGAAGAATATATATATATATATATATATATATATATATTAGGTTCAGAAATTCAAAATTTGGTTCAAAATTTGAAATTTGGGAAGGCGCCAAATTTCCTGCCTGGGATGTCGACCCCTGGGTCGACCCCCTCAAGGGGGGTCGACCCTCCTACGGGAGATTTTGGCAGATTAGTTTTTTTTTGAGATTTGGACGTTTCTGATGGTTTTTAATCAAATCGAAGGGTCCTAGTTTCTCTGATAAACCTATAAATAAGACCTTAGAACTAACCCTAAACCTCATATTTCTAAGGCTACACTGAAGCTCTGCTGTTTCTTCTCCCTTAAAGATTTCTTCAGAAAATATAAATTATTAGTTAGGAAAAATTCTGAATTCAAATCTGGAGGAAAGGAACATATGCTTGTAAATAGGTGTTCAGATCTCTGAACGAAGTAAGGTAACTTTCTAGATCCGATTTATTCAAATTCCTTCCTCTTTCTTTTCCTTTCTCTTTTAATGAAAATAATAAATCCATGGTCGTTAGGTTGTGAATTCGATTAAGGGGAAAAACCATGGATGTTAAAACTGGCTTAGATCCAGAATTGGGAAAGCGTATGAGGTGAGTGAGTTTAAGCTATAGCCTTTAGATAATAATATGTTATCGTTTAGCATTCCCCATTTTATTAATTATGAAATTGCCAGATTAATTATAAGTTATTGTTATAACAAGTTGAGATGTTAATATGAATAATTCATACGTTGAATCAATTAAAGTGTTAGAATGATTACATGTTGAATAAAGTTGTTAGAGTAGGGGCAATGACTACTGTTGTTATAATTACATGATTCACTTGTGGCATATTATTGAGTAAACGACATGTTTAAGTTGTTGGATTTGAATAATTACCCGATTGAATGTTTACATGTCAAAATAGAATTAAACACATGTTAAAATGACATGAGACAAAGTATAGGCATAATTTGGCGACATGTAAATTAGATTATAGTAAACATAAGAAAAAGGACAATATGCCTAAAATTCACATGAATAAGAATAATTGTTAAAGAACGAACATTCCCAGATTCACAGTAATTTGACACTGTAACGCTCTTAGACACAAGGTTAGATTGCACTTGTGATAGAAGTCTGCCCGGAACTGCCCGACATATCCAGCATTCACAAGTGGTAAATCTAATGTGAGGGGTCTAAGTGCATAATTAAAACATGTAATGGTGCTAAGACTTGAGGTTAAGTCAACTTGTGGTAGAAGTCTGCCCGGATTCGCCCGGCAAATCCAACGCCCATAAGTGTAGGCTTAATGTGAGAGGTCTAGTGCATATATATGTATATGACAAGATATGAATAAATGGCAATGATGGTAATTAAATGTCTAACTCAGAAAATAAGAAAAGAAAGGATGTAATGGACTGAGTTAGTGTGATGCAAAAAAAAAAAGTGATGTATTTCCCTACATGACCTATTTCTGAGAACATGGTTGCAAGTAAGCCACAATGAATAAAGTAAGAAAGAGGAAAGAAATTACTTGCCACCACGAATTTAGATGGGAATACATTATGAAAATAAATCACTGATTCCTACTATAAATCAAACTGATAAGGTGCATGAAGTGTTTTCCTTGATAAAATAAGGAACATATATTACAGTGAATGAAGAATAATGGATGACAACAGTAAATGGTTTAAAAGGAGAATACTAATAACCTACTATAAATAAATAACATTAATGAAAATGTTGTATAATAGGTAGACTTGTTTTAGGGAAAAGTGAAGATTATAACTTAGGTTATAATAAAATAGTTGGGAAATGGGATAACTGGTGAAATGAGATAAGGGATACTTAATTGTAAATTTAGTAATCAGTACATGGGAAAGCCGCAAACCAGTTGAAAAAAAAGGTGGAAAATGTATGAAATATAAGAAGTTGTACTTAATTATAAATTAAGTAATCTGCATAACTTGGAAGTCTGAAACCTGCTGATAAGAATGATATGTTTGGACTTGTCCTAGGGACAAGAAGAAATTATAACATAAGGTTATAATAATTGTGTAATGACCCAGGTTTTTGTCGACTTTGGTTATCGCCATAAACTCAATGATGACTAACCAAACATCGAAAAACACCGGATGATTAATAAAAGAAATTAGAGGGTGAGGAAAGATAAGATAGGAACTTAGAATAGAAGAAGAAGAAGAAGAAGAACACAACATCAGAGTAACACGAACCTCACAGCGGAACGAATAACATATAATATAAATAACATACTTTGAAATATACATCTGTACTTGAATATACATCATTATCAAAGTACAGCACTTACAACACAGCGGAAATAAACAATAGCTATATGATCCTGAAGCCTCCTGCTCCAGCTCTTCAAGTATCTGTAAATCCCGACTACTTGACTGCCCGTACAAAATTGGGCACCCAAGAGTTTAGGGAAAACAAAACAAAATAAACTTCGGGTCAGTCATGGGAGTGGTATGAGTAAAACAGTTTACAACAGTTTGAGCCATTAAGTGATATCTCATAAGACCACGCCGTATAACGGAATGGGTTTTCCCTTATGAGAATCCAAAATATCTTTATATCAAAAACCTTTTGATATTATAATAATGTCTATCAGTCACAATATAATAATCATCTAGCAGAAACGCTTTCATCTCACGTTCTACATATATAGTATACAATCAAAACCGCAAGCACGTATTAGGTAATGGATTTCCAACTATGACAAGGTATGGAACCACCTTTCGCTAGTGTACCTCTAGAGAGGAATACAATGGGTTCAACAAGAACATCTTGCAACCCGGCCACACATGACCGACCACTAATTTCGCTTGAGTGTATCGAATGTATATCACCAACGGTTGGGATCAGCAACCATTTCCTGAATGGGACAGCATCAACAATAGATTTTTTTGAAGTAAATGAAACTCTAGATCAGTTGATTATACACCCTAATAGGTGCGACCTACATAGCCATGCTACCTGCCCGATTTCTGTCATTTACCGGATGTGCGGCTAGAAGCTATGCTCTATCATCACATCAGATTCACTTCGAATGCCACATTGTCAGATCCATCGGAAATCACTAATTGACGTCTACAACAGTACATTACGTGTTAGCTAAAGAAGTTTCCGTCTCCGCTTCCACTCTTGGTACGGTTGAAGAAATCAATGTACGTGACCTTTCTGGAAATACTCTGTCAGACATTCATCCATACAAGTCATCCAGGAACAGGATGAACCGAACGCACTATTCAGTATATCAATCTTAGGCACTATTATCTAAGATTTATACAACAACCCTTGCACTTTACCCTGTCTTCAATTATCTTTGGCATATATGATTCGCAACGCTTATGCCAATACAGAGTGGTTCTTTGGATAATAATCCAACCGGTCTCTCCATATTAACAACGTTAAAATGGTCAAAAATTTGATAGTCTGTGATTTAACCATCAAAGAAAAACAGGTGTGCAAAATAATGATATTATTTCCAGATGGGAATTTATATCAATCAAACATCATTTAACATTTATCTCCTTATTTCATTTTTCATCTCCTGTTTCCCTATATTCAACATTTCTTATTTTCTAAATTTAGAAAATATATGTTATTACCATTGGAAAATATTTCCATTTCTTGTTTTCTATATCAGAATACATTTCTGGATCTTATTTGGAAAACATTTCCAAAACTCCTTCATTGGACTTAGACAGATCTTTAAACAAACCATCGTGATGCCAACCCAAACCATTACGCTTATTAACTAAATTCCTTTATCCCACCTTCACTATCGAACCTTAACCATTCCTTAGTTAAAAATGAAGTCAATCAAGTTGGGGTAATACTACCTCTCAGACCTTAACTGAACAACGTTTCTAACCTTGAAATAGACAAAGTTCACCTTTTAATTCTTTAACAAACTTCCTTACGTAACTCTCTTTCGAATCATCTCTATTCGAAAATTCTTTCCTTCGAATAAGGTATATTCGATAACTCTATTCAATTTACTCTATTCGATTAACCCTTATCAATTAACTCTATTGGACTAACGCTATTGGATTAACTCTATTCGATTTAACTCAAGTCGATAACTCCTTTTACTATATCCGAATAAACCAAATTTGATTAACTCCTTTAATTCCATTTCGAATAAACTATATTCGATTTGTTCCTTTAAATCCATTTAACTCTATTCGAATAACTAATATTCAATAACTCTATTTAACTCTTCTTTGAATAAACTAATATTCGATAACTCTATTTAACTCTAGTTCGATTTAACTCTATCGATTTACTCTAACTGATTAACTCTAACTGGTTTAACTCTTATTCGAATAACAAATATTCGATTAATCTCTATTCAGCTAACTCGACCCGACTAACCCCTTTCGAATAACATATTCGATTTACTAACTTTTGAATACCATATTCGATTAACTCCCTTCGAATAAACTATTCATTTATAAAGATTTACTTTTAGTAATGGTTCTTCACTTTACAAATGATTTCCTCTTTCGATTCCATTTGTAAATGGTTTACAAACATTTCTCTCTCTCTGATTGATTTGTAAATGGTTTACAAACCTTTCTCTTTCTATTTGATTTTTAAATGGTTTACAACATTTCTCGTTCTAATCTATTTGTAAATGGTTTGCAAATAATTCCTTTAGGGTTTCATTTCTAAGTATTTTCTATTTATAAATAATCCATTTATATATAAATTTCTATTTATAAATATTCCATTTATAAATAATTCCTTTTATAAAATCTTCTTTGATTTTGTACATAAATCTATTTCAATATTCATTTTGAAAATTTCCTTTTCACCATTCCGGTATGTTATGGTATTTAACACATCAAATCACAATGACCAATATCGTTCAAACTCATATAATCGACAACAGATTATATATCACATCATATATTACAATATATGAATCACAGTAAAATAAGTGTTGAGGAATCTAGTTGGATTCCTCCAACCTGTCTCCCTGCATCCACAGATGTTATACAATATAAAATCAACATCACTTTCAGTTCTATATGATATATTCTGTTAAACAGAATCAATATAGAATTCAACTAACTGACTAGCAGTTCAATAAAACAGTCAACAAACAGTCAATCAACCAATATTTAACAGTTCTAAATATACAACATGAAATTACAAACTGTTCAGAGTTAGTGAGATTTACTCACATTTGCAGTTCATGGTTAAAGAACGATAAACTGTTGTTTGATTTGAATCAAAAAGTTTATTTCGCCATAAATTGTAATTAGCTCCAATGGACTCCCAGTCAGTTTCATCGTGTAGCCACCCTCCATATAATCCCGACGGATCTTGTTTCGCTGAGTTTCGATCACATATGAACAAGTTATCGATATTATAACTTTTATACATATTTTTATTAAAATAGAACTTCACTTAAATAATTGGGCATCACCAACCTTTCATGGCCCATCCACTCATTCAAGCTCATACCCATCTCTCCCTTTCTCTTCTTCTCCAGTTCGATTAAATCCCGTCCTCCTCTTTCAGAAATACAACAACCGTTCTATTTTTTTCCAAGCCCAAATGCACTACTTTCTTCATGAAATTCAAATACAAACATTAAAGCTACCACTATTCTTCAAATCCTTGATCTGTGTTATTTAAAACTGTTGATCCTTCTTCTCCCAACTACCATTTAGAATGCTGCACCAAACTCCACCTTGCCGCACTTCATCCCCCTCATTCATCTTCCATCCTCCACCTTAAAATCAAACTGAGTATACCAAAACTCTCCTCATCAAATTCTCATCATCCTCACACCAATTTTTACACACTCACAACTCAATTCCTTCAAGCGACTTCGAGGCACCATCTGGTATACACAGTAACTCGAGCGACATTATTTTGAATGGAATTCCACCAATCATGCCCACGGACTTCTAAACTTCACAAGGACTTTAAATATGAAACCAAAAACACAAATCGATGCTTTGATTCCCAATAAATCTCAACCCTAGCATCACTGTTGACTTCCCCATGTTCACGGATTTACATCGCACCAGGCGTTTTGAACATGAGCGTGAAGCTCTTCTTGCCAGGAACCCATAGAAATCAATGAAGTGATTTATTGATTTTTTGTTTAATTTTCTTTTGGTTTTAGAACTCTCGAAATTCTGCTGTGTTAGAAAATTTGGTGGAGGCCCTTTTATTTGGTTTGCTATTTGGTTTTGTGGTCTTAAAGATACAGACGTTGGTCATCTATAGCCACATGGATTTTTAGATATTTTTATATTTAATATTTTATTTTATTTTAAGCAAACGTTATATATATGCCCTTTAAAATTCCTATGATCACACATGATACCCAAAAATCACGGAAATGGACATACACCTTCAGTTCGAAATTACCGTCCCAATGAAACTAGTTTCATCGAATTCCGACTTCGTTTGCAAAAGTGGATTATTTTTACAGCTCTGAATGACCCATTTAAATATATAAGTATATTTAAATATAATTAAATCAAATATAAATAAATTTATATTATCGTATATTTTCACAATGGAATACCATACAGCTCTAGAATATTCCTATATGAATTTCTAACTCGATATTCACTTCTGGGTCAACCCGATATTCGAATTATATTGAAATTCCTTTTAAAAATATAAATAATTCCTTTATAAATTATAAAGGAATTCCACAGCGACTTTTCTAAAATTTGATTTGGACCTAAATCAAAATCTACCCGACGAAATCCCAATTTTTCTCTTCCACTAGAAAGATATACTCCACCAGCTCCACACGTTTCTTGTTTCACAGAAATCTAGCTTAAAACGAATCTTGTACATTCAGTTAAAGTTCGAATCGCCAAATTATGAATTACAACGGCATTTCGAGCTCGATTTTAATTATAATATAATTATACGTTCAAACTGTCGTTCAAATAATATATTCGTTATTCAAATTCAATTCTAAACTGAATTTATTATCACAGATGATCCGGTTCACACCATATCGCCATTTCAGCCAATTCTGATTATTTCAGAATTAAATATATTATTTAATTTATTATTTTAATTAAATATTCATCGTTATTTAATTCCACGACCATTTAATTCACTGTATCACTATTTATATAATTAAATAAATTAATTATAATACCTCTGCAAATGCGGGTCACTACAAATTGGGTAGAGAAACTTTTTAATGGGCCTTAGTTAAGAGAACTAAGTTAATAAGTAAACAACGATAAGTTGTAATAACGATGTAAAATGGGATTATGATTAAATGAGAAAGGATGAGGAAAACTTATAAAATGAAATAAGTTATATTTAATCATAAATGGTAAGTGACATGTTAACTAGAAAACATTTGAATTGAGGTATACTTAATAACATATTAAGTAGAACATGTTATTATAACCTTGAAATCAAACAAGAATATAAAGAGGATTGTGGATTACAGACCTTGGACCACAATCTAGAGAATAACATGTTGTGGGCTTATTAATAAACTTAAACGGGTTAACTTATATAGCTGAAATTAATAAGCAAGAGGAACTTGGTAACTTGATTAAGTATTAAATGTGAATAACCAAGTTAAATGGAAAACTAATGAGGTAAGGCAAGCGCGTAAAAGAATGTTTAGACATAGGGTCTAACAACATATTAAAGTAAGGCGCTTAGACCAGTCCGCACATTTGAGGGTGAATAACACAACGGGGTAGATCATCACGGTGTTAAATGGCACGAGAGGAGCGCACATTCTTCAGATTATTATGTTGGCTCCGAAGGACTGGAAGGGGAAGCACGCAGCTTCCTAAGATACGTAAGGTTCTCCTAGTAGTCCTATATGCAGTAGCAAATGTTTAGTCTATGATCATAGAGGTTGGGTCTGCGCGTAACTACTAGGTGGGTGGGCCTTGATTGCAGAAGTAGCTATGTAGTCAGAATACTGTGACACGGTGACACGAGGGTGATTCGGTGGTCGCCTCAACGGGGAGGCAAGGGTCACGATCAACAAGGATAGTAGATCATTGGATACCCGTCATTGGCAGCCAGCGGGATGCGAAAAGACTAGAGCTAAAACCAATAGACCATTCACCTTTCACTATCGGGGTACATTGGTTGAGGGAAGATGCCAAATGGATGTTTAGATTGTTTTCTTTAGGGCAGTCGTTTAGCTCTTGTAGTCTTTACTAGTTGAGGGAGGGGCCGAGGTGGGGCCATAGCCACCACGAAAACAGACCCTAGGAATATCTGTATATAGAGGCTCTTAAAGACGGGTCTGTAAAGATATGGAAAAGCTCCCGACCAAGTTCTTATTTCTTGTATTGCCCTGCCACGGAACTCAGTGCACATTAGAGGATGTGAGGTTATGGCATCGAGCTACAATTGACGATACGTATGTGGATAGTCTAGATACATGCATGTCGGCTCTGGATGGTGCATCGTAGACTTGAGGACGTTACTCTAGTATGGAATCTGATTTGATCGAAGGTGGCAGTCCGTACGCTTACGTACCACAATAATGATAGATATATGCGAAACGTAACGTTGTTATATAGAGATCTATACATCACTATGGTGTAGAATGAGGGATTGTGCATATTTCGATGGTGTTACGGTGGAGACTGTGCGAGTGGGGTACCATGGGGTGTTCCTTAATATTGGGGGTAGCTACATATATACTATATTAGGTTAATCCACTGGAAAGTGAATGGGTACGATGCGTGTGTAAGCCTTGAGTGTTGTTAACCCAAGTAACCTAATATATAAGGGAATATGATTGAACGATATATGTAGGATTATCCAAAGTGTATAATTTAAATCCAGTCACTAGAACTTGTGTTATGACCCCCTCCTCATAGCATACTCGCAGTTTAGATTTGTGGTAGATACATTATAGCTTTGGATCCTGATTAGGCAGTATTATTAATACGGCCAGGCTATAGTTTGATTACATTATATTTTATCCATTCCGCTGTGAGGTATTTTTTTGAGCTCTGACATGTTTTATGTCTCTTACTTTTCTGCAGATACCATACCGAGTTCCAATAGATTGAAATTTTGAAAAAAAATCGGTCTATCAGAATTCGGGTTGTTACATCTGGTATTAGAGCCTAGGTTTAGGATTCCTATATAAATAGTGAGTGAACGTATTTGTATTTAAAAAAATATATTATATATATACCTAGATCCATAGAGAAACCCAATAAATAGAAAGAGTATAACACGGTTAGAAATGGGATGTTTGTTTTGTACACTAAAGGAACGAATATGGAAATCTGAGACCCTTAGGTAATTTGAGTAGAGAGTGTACTTTGTATGGAAGGAAAGTGAATCCTGTATGATTAGCATTTTGGGTTAGTGGGCTTGAAAACCTTATGAATTGGAAAAGGTCGAAAAGAGAAAAAATGGATTAGTAATATATATAGTTGAGAGAATTGACTTTGTGGGAGTGTCTAGAAAAGCCTAAAAAATTGGAAAACCGCTTTGAGTCTAACCCCATTGTCAACTTTTAAGAACTTGAAATTATAAAAGTTTCGGGAAAATGGGTTATGGTGTTTTCAAGTTTTAATCTTAAAAGATATAGTTTTAAATAAAGAAGTACATATTAGGTTTTGAAGTCAAATGGGGTATATTTTATAAATAGTGATTTCTTGTGGAAACTTTGTCTAAAGTAAAATCCTCTTAGTAAAAGGTGCATATTATAGAGCATGTATAGCTCGCTAGTTTTTTTGTTATATTTCATACAAGGGTTTTAATAAAGAAAGATTTGAAATCTCTATTCTTATGACAATCTTTTTTGGATAAATTATTTTGATAAGATAATTTTGTTGGGTGGACAAAATAAGTTGTAGAAATTAAGAATAAAGTAGATGGTTGCACCTTGTAGTAAGAGATTGAACTGACCTTATAAGCAAGGATGAGCCGTAAACCCGATTGAGAAATAGTTGTCCTTATCTACTCCAGTTTTTGTGATTTGAAAAAAAATGATTTACATTTTTTTAAGATGACATGTTTTTATGGCTTGGCCAGAGAAAGTTTTCATGAGAAAAAGAAAGTTTTGACACTTGTAAATTTTTGGAACAAAGTATAAATGGAAACGCCAAACCATGCATTAAAAGGATGTAGGAAAGGATTAGAGCCTAGGGAAGACGGGAAAAGTTTTGAGGCTATGAAGTAAATATCGAAAATTACCTTGGAAAAAGGGTAAGTTCCCGCAGAACGCGTAATTATTGAAAAACCTAGGGTGTTGGTTAAACTAATTGTTAGTACACAGCTAGAGTTAGTAGTGACTACTAGATAGTACAAGGGCAAGAAAGTGTTTAGATCCTGTTGCTAATTTTCAGGTTAGGGATAAAGCCCGTTACTACATTTCTGTTAGGATCGTTTCATTATTTTGTTCTTGTTGGGTAGTTAGGGTAACTCCTAAACCTGTCGTGATTCCCTAGTTTGGACTTTTTGGTCTGAGGTGGACATAGTCCCGAGATTCTTGGCCCTTAGTAGTAGCTGTGTAGGGTGTCTATTCTCCTGTTTTAGTTAAAAAACTATAAGGCTTGTTTAAATTTAAACTAAGATCTGATGATTAAATAAGCTAAGGAAAGAGAAATGTTACAACTGAAAAGGAGACAAAAAATTCAGTAAAGCAACAAACATGATAACTTATGAGAAAAGATGGATAAAGATAAAATTTTCCAAGATAAGATAAAAAAAAGAAAATCAGTAACAAAAGTAAATTTTCTTATGTGGGTTGTGCTTGGATAGAAAAATAGGGGATCTTTATAGAGTAGTTACATCAAATCCAAGTACGGTTGGAGAAAGGTTGAAAAAGAAAAACGAAAGATGTGAAAATTTCCATTTTCCACCTTTTTATAACATAAGAAATCGAATTTAGAAAATTAGATTTTTCTGAAATTCGAAAAATAAAGTTGGTTGGTTGGATTTTGGATGAAATAATTGGATGAACTACACTCTTACGGAAAATTTGGTTGAAAATGTATTTTGATTTTCAAAATATTGCATTTATGTAGAACTGCCAGTATATTTAAAATGTGAGCATCATATTTTAAAAGGATTTTTGAAAAATTTGCATACACGTAGGAGGTACTACTTAGGCATACATGTATTATTATGTTATACTTCTCTTTGCACAAGTGCACGATGTTTGCAAAAATTGGATGCATACATGCTGAATGTATATTATGCGAGGGGTTAATTGATTTTACCCTTATCAAATTTCGGGGATGAAATTTCCTAAGGGTGGGTGAATGTAACACCCCGCATTTTTAACTTAAGATAATAAAATAAGAATAACTTAATTAAATATTCAGAATTAAGTAAAACGGACTAAGCCATTGCGTCCGTCTCGAAATTCTGGTCAGAATAGACACCTGGTTTGCGTAAATCAGACACCATATGAAGAGGTCATTAAGCTTCGAAGTTTGTATACATGCAGGAAGAATATATATATATTAGGTTTAAAAATTCAAAAATAGCTCCAGAAATTCAAAAGTTAGTTCAAAATTCGAAATTTAGGAAGGTGACAGATTTCCCGCCCAGGGATGTCTACCCACTAAAGGGGCTGTCGACCCCTGGGTTGACCCCCTAGGGGTGGGTCAACCCATGGGTCGACCCGTCAAGGGGGGTCGACCCCTCAAGGGGGGTAGACCCCCCTATGGTAGATTTTGGCAGATTAGGTTTTTTGAGATTTGGACATTTTGTTGTTTTTTAATCAAATTTGAGGGTTCTGGTTTCTCTGAAACACCTATAAATAAGACCCTAGAGCTAACCCAAAACCTTATATTTCTGAGGCTACGCTGAAGTTTTGTTGTTTCTCCTCCCTTAAAGATTTCTTCAGAAAATATAAATTATTAATTAGGAAAAATTCTGAATCCAATTCTAGAGGAAAGGAACATATGGTTGTAAATAGATGTTCAGATCTCTAAACGAAGTAAGGTAACTTTCTAAATCCGATCTATTCAAATTCCTTCCTCTTTCTTTTCCTTTCTCTTTTAATTAAAATGATAAATTCATGGTCGTTAGGTTGTGAATCCAATTAAGGGGAAAAACCATGGATGCTAAAACTGGATCAGATCCAGAACTGGGAAAGCCTACGAGGCGAGTGGGTTTAAGCTTTAGCCTTTAGATAATAATCTGGTATCGTTTAGCATTCCCCTTTTTATTAATTATGAAATTGCCAGATTAATTACAAATTATTGTTATAACAAGTTGAGATGTTTATATGAATAATTCATACGTTGAATCAGTTAAAGTTTTGGAATGATTACATGTTAAAGAAACATGTTAGAATATGGACAATGGCTACTGTTGTTATAATTATACGATTCACATGTGGCATATTATTGAGTAAACGACATGTTTAACTTATTGAATTTGAATAATTACCCGACTGAATGTTTACATGTCAAAAAAAATTAAACACATGTTAAAAAAGACATGCGACAAAATATAGGCATAATTTAGCGACATGTAAATTGGATTATAGTAAACATATGAAAAAGGACAATATGCCTAAAATTCACATGAATAGGAATAATTGTTAAAGAACGAACATGCCCAGATTCACAGTAATATGACACTGTAACTCTCTTAGACATGAGGTTAGATTGCACTTGTGATAGAAGTTTGCCTGGAACCGCCCGGCATATCCAGCATTCACAAGTGGTAAATCTAATGTGAGGTATAAGTGCATAATTAAAACATGTAATGGTGCTAAGACACGAGGTTAAGTCAACTTATGGAAGAAGTCTGCCCGAATCCAACCGGCAAATCCAGCGTCCACAAGTGTAAGCTTAATGTGAGTGGTCTAGTGCGTATATATATATATATATATATATATATATATATATATATGTGTGTGTGTGTGTGTGTGTGTGTGTGTGTGTGCGTGTGTGTGTGTGCGCGCGCGTGCATATGATAAGATATGAATAAATGGCAATGATGGTAATTAAATGTCTAACTCAGAAAATAAGAAAGGATGGGATGTAATGGACTGAGTTATTGTGATGAAGAAGGAAAAGTGATGTATTTCCCTAAATGACCTTTTTCTAAGAACATGGTTGCACGTAAGCCATAGTGAATAAAATAAGAAAGAGGAAAGAAATTACTTGCCACCACGTATTTAGATGGGAATATGTTATGAAAATAAATCACTGATTCCTATTATAAATCAAATTGATAAGGTGCATGAAGTGTTTTCCTTGATAAAATATGGAACATATATTACAGTGAATGAAGAATAATGGATTACAACAGTAAATGGTTTAAATGGGGAATGATAATAACCTATTATAAATAAATAACATTAATGAAAATGTTGTATAATAGGTAGACTTGTCCTAGGACAAGTGAAGATTATAACTTAGGTTATAATAAATGGTAGGGTAATGGGATAACTGGTGAAATGAGATAAGGGACACTTAATTGTAAATTAAGTAATCAGTAAATGGGAAAGCCACAAACCACTTGAAAAAATGGGGGAAAATATATGAAATATAAGAAGTTGTATTTAATTATAAGTTAAGTAATCTGTAAACTTGAAAGTCTGAAACCCGCTGATAAGAATAACATGTTTTGGACTTGTTCTAGGCACAAGAGGAAATTATAACATAAGGTTATAATAAATGAGAAGAGAAACTTATTAATGGGCCTTAGTTAAGAGAACTAAGTTTACAAGTAAAAAACAATAAGTTGTAGTAACGATGAAAATAGGATTATGATTAAATGCAAAAGGATTAGGAAAACTTATAAAATGATATAAGTTATATTTAATCATAAATGGTAAGTGATATGTTAATTAGAAAACATGTGAATTGAGGTATACTTAATAACATATTAAGTAGAACATGTTATTGTATCCTTGAAATCAAACAAGAATATAAACGGGATTGTGGATTACAGACTTTGGACCACAATCTAGAGAATAACATGTTGTGGGCTTATTAATAAACTTAAACATGTTAAGTTATACAGCTGAAATTAATAAGCAAAAGGAACTTGGTAACTTGATTAAGAATTAAATCTGAATGGGAATAACCAAGTTAAATGGAAACCTAACGAGATAAGGTAGGCGCGTAAAAGAATGTTTAGACATAGAGTCTAACAACATATTAAAGTAAGGCGCTTGGACCAGTCCACACGTTTGAAGGTAAATAACCCAACGGGTAGATCATCGCGGTGTTAAAAGGCACGAGGGGAGTGCACATTCATCAGATTATTCTGTCGGCTCCGAACGACTGGAAGGGGAAGCACTTGACTTCCTCAGATACGTAAGGTGCTCCTAGTAATCCTCTGTGCGGTGGCAGATGTTTAGGCTGTGCTCGTAGAGGTTGGGTCTGCGCGTAACTGCTTGGCGGGTGGGCCTTGACTACTGAAGTAGCTATGCAGTTAGAATGCTGTAATGCAGTGACACCAGGGTGATTCGGCGGTCGCCTCAACGGAGAGGCGAAGGATCACGACCAATAAGGATAGTAGATCGTTGGATACCCGTCATCGGCAGCCAGTGGGACGTGAAAAGACTAGAGCTAAAACCAATAGACCATTCACCTTTCACTATTGGGGTACTGTGGTTGAGGGAAGACGGCAAATGGATGTTTAGATTGTTTACTTTAGGGGAAATCGCTTAGCTCTTGTAGTCTTTACTAGTTGAGGGAGGAGCCGAGATAGGGCTATAACCACGTTGAAAACAGGCCCTAGGAATATCTATATATAAAGGCTTTGAAAGACAGGCCTGTACAGATATGGAAAAGCTCCCGACCGAGTTCTGTGTTTCTTGTATCGCCCTGCCATGGAACTCGGTGCTCATTAGAGGACGTGCAGTTATGGCATCGAGCTACAATTGACAATACGTATGTGGACAGTCTAGATACATGCATGTCGGCTTTGTGTGGTGTATCGTAGACTTAAGGGCATTACTCTAATATGGAATCTGATTTGATCATAGGTGGCAGTCCATACGCTTACGTAGCATAATAATAATAGATATATGCGGAATGTAACATTGTTATTTAGAGATCCGTACGTCACTACGGCATAAGATGAAGGACTGCGCGTATTTAGTTGGTGTTACGGTAGAGACTGTGCGAGTGGGGTACCATGGGGTGTACCTTAATATTGGGAGTAGCTACATATGTATTATATTAAGTTAATCCATTGGGAAGTAAATGGGTACGACGTGTGTGTAGGCCTTGAGTGCTGTTAACCCAAGTAACCTAATAAATAATGGAATACGATTGAATGGTATTGTGGGATTATCCAAAGTGTATAATTTAAATCCAGTCACCAGAACTTGTGTTCTGACCCCCTCCTCATAGTATACTCGCATGTTAGATTTGTGGCATAGACATTATAGCTTTGGGTACTGGTTAGGCAGTATTATTAATACGGTAAGACTTAATTTTGATTACATTATATTTTATCCATTCCGTTGTGAGATATTTTCTGATCTCTGACGTGTTTTATGTCTCTGTCTTTTCTGCTGGATACCAGAGCAAACCAATCTGAGTTTCGATATATTGGAATATTGAAAAAAAAATTGGGCTATCAGAATTCGGGTTGTTGCATTTTGTGTACTTGCTTTAGCTTTTAGTATATGGTTTTGTGTACTTGTTTCAATGTACTGAAAATATTATCCTAGCTTTCATCTTAGATTTTGTTTCTTCCTTCACCCGCCTTCATAGAAAGTTTCACTAAGCTAATTCATTGCATAAAATACCTGACTGTTTCGTTGCTTCAGTATACCAAAAATATTATCCTAGCTTTCATCTTAGTGCTGTTGTTTACATGATTTACATGCAATTCTATCTAAACTTAGAAACAATATGCATTAAGTCATTGCCCACTATATGGTGTAATTTGTATTTTTATGTATCCATAAATGCATGTTTAATGCAACAGTTTGGTATATTATTTTTCCAAGTTTTGTGATTGGGCATACATTCATTTCCCGTACTTGTTTTATTAAGTACAAATTTCAGTACAACATATAATCTCGTATAAGTTACAGCCGTAACTAAAGGCAGTTTGATATAACTTATTATCATACTGATTATAGTTTTAGCTTTTAACCCATGTACTTAGTAACTTATAATCTTGCATATGCTTTAACTAAATCCCCATGGTAATTTTGATGAAGAAATATACAGGTTTTAAGATATTAAGCATAGAAGGTTAAATTTAATGCTCATGGAGAACTGTGTTGGGCCTGTTTATGTAATCTTTTACAGCCCATTACATAAATTTTAGAGGTAATTATGTAGTGGGCTTCATTTTTTTTTTTTGAGCAGAAAGGTATAGGCAATATACATTGCCCCGCCATGTATAAATACTGCATAAAAGAAACAAAGTCCAGTTGGCCAAATTACAACACAAACCGCACACATATGTGCCAAAAGACAGCAACAAAGTAAAAACCACCGCTCACGCAGGAGCGTACAAAATGTAACCACTACAAACATACTACATATATCCACTACATATAACAACTACAAGACAGCAAAAGAAAATGGCCAACGTCCTCCTTCCCAGCAGCTTGGAGCCAATCATCAAGATCCGCTGCCATCTGTAAGAAAATCAACAAATAACCAATTGTCAATACCCATCCATTTATAGAAAAATTTCAAAACTTGAAACAGCACTGTATTCGATGAAGTAGCAGCATTTCGAAAGCACCTATTGTTCCTTTCATACCATATAGCCCAACAAAAAGACAAATTCAACAAAGCAAGTTGAATAGAAGGGATATTCTCCCAAAACAGGGACTGGTCAGATAGAGAATCCTTCCACTTCAAGTCAATGTTAGCATTAACTAAACATTTAACCCAAATATAGAAAGCAAAATCACAGCCATGAAATAAATGTGTACTGACTTCATCCTCGGCTCCACACAACACACATGCAGCATCTACATTTAAATTCTATCTTCTCAGCAAACTTTTAGTATTCAATTTCCCATGCAGAACAGTCCACATATGCATTCGAACCTTCATTGGGACCTTAAAACACCACATGCACGAAAAGTACGCAAGCTTTCTACCACCAAAATTCATAAGCTCGTAACATTGCTTTACTGAGAATTTTCCTTTGCTTCTCCACAAACATTCATCCTTCTCCTCATTAAGATTCACATTCTCCAAAATTCTGAAAAGCTCCAAAAGCTGAGAAAGTGCCCTTCCTTCAATAATTCTATTAAAGCTCAATCTCCACTTGAAACCAACCGCTGAAGAATCATAAACCTCTGAAACTGTAGCCAGCTTGTCACACGAAATTTCATATAGAGAATCAAATTCTGATATTAATGCAATAGGGAGAAGCCATTTATCCAGCCAAAAATAACTCCACCTCCCATTGTTCACCTTCAAATTAAAATGCACCTTAAAGATCTGAGAGCATCTTAACACACCCTTCCAAAAAGCTGAAGGTTGATCAACATTTTTATGAATTGAGAAAGCACCATCATAGTAAGCATTGGCTATCCATTCACCCCACAAAGTATCTTTGTGAGAAGAAATACTCCATAACCATCGACATAGTAATGCAATATTCATCTCCGCCAAATTCAAAACACCCAAACCCCCTTGCTCTTTAGCCTTGCACACCTGTTGCCAAGAAATTAAGCAAACAGCAGCACTAGCTTTTCTATCCCCTGACCACAAAAAACTTCGACGCACAACATCTATCTTTTTGATAACCCAATCTGGAAAGTTATAAAAGGACAACCAGTACAAAGGAGTAGCTGAGAGAACAGAGTTAACCAGAATTAACCTTCCTGCTTTGGATAAAGATCTACCTTTCCACTTGGATAATCTGGAATCAACTCTGTTAATGAGAGTATACCAATCATCCTTTAACAATTTACCTGGTCTGATACAAAGCCCAAGGTAATTCAAGGGAAAAGAGCCTACTTTGCAATTCAGCATTTCAGCAATATCATTAGCAATTCTGCAATCAGTCCCCACTACTAAAACAGAGCTTTTATGAAAATTAATCTGCAATCCAGAGATATTTTCAAATGCATACAAAATAAATTTGAGAGCCGCTATATACTTACAATCAGGCTTACTGAAGATAATCGTATCATCAGCATAATGCAAAGATGTGATCCCTCCCATCACAATATCATCCCCAAAACTCTTCAAAATCCCATTCACACAGCTCAGCTTCAAAATTTGAGTAAAGACATCAGCTGCCAGATCAAAAAGCAACGGTGACAATGGATCACCTTGCCTTAAACCCCTCTTAGAACTGATAGTCTTTCCCGCCACACCATTGACAAACACATTAGCTTTGCTTGCCTTAAAAATACCATCAATCTAACTGATCCATCTCCTGCCAAAGCCTCTGGCTTCCAGCAATTTCAGAATAAAATTCCAGTCCACTGTGTCGAAAGCTTTGGCAAAGTCCAGCTTTAACAGAGCACAAGGCAAAGAATTATGTGAGCAGTAGGATACAATCTCTTGCACCATGGCTGCCCCTTCAAGAATATGCCTTCCTTTAATAAAAGCGGTTTGTGACTTGTCAATGAGACTCTCCATGACCACTTTTAGCCTATTGGCGAGTACTTTCGTAATTAACTTGTAAGTACTGTTTAATAAGCTAATTGGTATGAAATCAGAAGGAGATAAGGAGCCCTCTTTCTTTGGAATGAGAACAATATTTGCATAGCTAATCTTTTCAAAATTAATGGAACCATTCTCCAAATCTCTGAACATCTTAATGATGTCCACCTTAATCCAATTCCAATATTTTTTAAAGAAAATTTTTGGAAAACCATCTGGACCTGGTGCTTTATCATTAGGCATTTCATTAAGAGCGGCAAAAATTTCCTCAGAAAAATTACAATCTAAACAAGATAGATCGAATAGTGGGCTTCATGAATGCCTAGCAGCGATAATGCTAAAGGCCTTCAACTAATTGTAAGGTACAGCCTTAGCAATCCAACACATGAAAATTTGTCCAGTGCGCAAGTTTCGTTCATATTCCAATAACCATTGTTAACAATCAAGTAGTCCTAGTTCATGAAAGTCCCCATTAAAGATTTACCCAGTAATATTTTCAGTATAGTCCATAAGCAAAGTTGTAACAAAGGCGGGCGAAGGAAGGGACTGAAAATAGAAAGGTATTTCCTGTTTGCGCTAGGATAATATTTTCAGTATATGGTTTTGTGTATTTGCTTTAGCTTTCATCTCTATTATTTAAGACATTTGGGGTGTACAACGATCAACTTGTGGTAAGCATCGAATTAGGCTTGTCGTTTCTCCTTAATTGCTGCATGTACTTCTTATTTTTAATTTCAACTCTAAACATAGCAACTTAGTTTCATATTTGTTTTTTTTTTCAGTTTATGTTATTGATTTAATAATTATAATTTTGTTTGCTTGATTATGTGGTCATTTGGATGTTCAGTGCCAAACGAACTCGTTCCCTTGAAGCAACATCAATCTGTTATAGTTTCATATGTTCATTTCGCAGTACCCTAAGCTGATAAATAAATGGAATTACATACAACATTTTGACTCTTCATTCATATTTGAGGATTTGAGAAATGGCAATGATTAATATATATACTTGTGTTTATTTGATTTACATTATCTGAATTTGTTTCCCTTAAGTTAACCAGAATAAACTCTGGATTTTTATGTCTGAATTACAGGTATTTGATCGTTTTTATATTTTAATTGGTTCAATTATAAGATTAAATTGTTTTTCGTCTTCAAATAGAACCTATGCTGTTAGAAATTTTGATTATTTAGTCAACGTAGTTTTGGTTTGCCCTTGATGAATCTTCTGTAAATTGGTATTTGAACTGCTCTATGTATTCATGAGTTTGAAGTATTTATTTTTCTTGTACGGCCATTTTGAGTGTTGCTTCATTCAGTCAGTTATGAGGACATTATAATTCCTAATGAACTTGTTCCTATGAAGCAAAACTAATCATTGTAGTTAGTTTTTGTTACTTTTTAATATAGCTTTATCAGAAAGTAATAAGAACTACATACAAATAATCATGCTGTTATTGTTTAAAACCGGAGTCATTTGATAGGATGTTGTTGATCTGAACGTTGTTTAATTTGACACAATGATACATAGCAATGCCGAGGGAGTTGAATAATAAGAAATGCTATAATATTTACATTGTCGTATAAACCCAAATATGCGATTGATCTTTACAAAACACATGTTTATCAGTAGCAACTTGACACAATATCGAAGTCATACATGAAAGTTAATGTAGTCTTACGAAGAAGGAGAACATGCTCAAGCTTTGGCAAAAGACTTCTCCATGCACTGGCCATACCCTTAGCAAGATTTTCTTGTCCATTGACAAATTCATGAAAAGCAAGCCCCAGATCTGCAAGTTTCCGCTCTTGGAACCGAACCATTTCTTCATTCATCATCTTTACAATGGTTTTGTATTTTTGTTTAGCTTCTCCACTCTCCGCCTTCAACTGTGATCGATGATAATTATTAGGTAATACATTTAAATAGTGGACAGATTATAGTTCATAATACAAGGTTGCTACTCTCT
The DNA here is from genome assembly GCA_030737875.1 of Allium sativum. Taxonomy (NCBI): domain Eukaryota; kingdom Viridiplantae; phylum Streptophyta; class Magnoliopsida; order Asparagales; family Amaryllidaceae; genus Allium; species Allium sativum. The sequence continues at coordinate 279,525,137 of CM060912.1, read as the reverse complement.
CACCTCTCTGTACTCGATTTCTGTTTTCCAGCCTTTTCTGATCTTACCGTCATCATTTTGTCACTATAAAACAAATTTGGAAAAGAAATCGTCATGTTCATGTAATTTGTGACATTCTTAACAGAATTAGTCTATAGAAATGTACAACAATTCTTTTCCAATATTTGAGAAATTGTATTTTATGAACATTTTCACTCATTCACCCTTTTCAGAACTTAATACACATCCAAACCCTTCTCAAAACTAATTATAACAATAGATTGCTTCCAACTTTGGTGGCAGCATATGTATTATTGTAAGGTTGCGCTTCAAAATCTCGTATTATACAATTTAGAAAATTGTCAGTGCAACCCTTAGTTGAAAGTTCATACCAATGACATCAAAATGCTATTATATATGTGTACTTGTATTTTCTTTCAAAAAAATATCGCACCAGCATCGTTTCAAAATTTAAAGTGCAGAAGTACCGAAAGAAATGTACTGATTGTGCATGGAGGTATATCATTTACGCTCATTGACAATATGGATCCCCTTCCCCCTTTTTTTAACATTGTCTAGGAAAATATCTACCATACTATTCTTTAACTAAGTCGGGGGTACAATAGTTCTGAAACTTATCTGAGCATTATATCCTTGAAGTATCATATAAAAATCCATGTGCAGCTGCCCAAGCTCAATTTAAAAGAGGGATTTAACATCTTTTGTTGCTATGATTAGGAAGACATAATGTTTAACTTCTTTTGCATTCCCTGTTGTTAAGGACTGTTAGGGATGAGGCTCGATCAAATGCTCAGCAAAAGTTTTCTTAAAACATATTAAACACTCTTTGCATATAACAACAATATAGAAATAGGTCTATACATATGTATATTGATCATATTTTAGTCTATCATGACAATAAATTAATTCTCAATGCTTCCCGTTTTTATTTCTTATGACCACTAAAGCAAGGATGCATTAGATCTTGTGTGAAGTTAACATACTTTATATTTATGAAATAGACTACTTTAGCCCCGCACTATGAAGAGTATAAACTATAAACTTTTGTTAACTACTTTAGTAGGAAAATAATTCTTTTTATTCAAAATTGTGCAGGTGATACAGTTTATGTTTCCCAGTAAACATATCTAAGACAAATGGAAACAAATATAATCTTCTATACTGGGAAACATATAATAAACTAATGGAAACAAATATATACAGATATATTACTAATACCCTCCCTCAAGTTGGAGCATGCAGATCACAGATGCCCAACTTGCGCAACAAAGAAACAAACTGCGGCTTCCCAAGTGGCTTGGTGAAGATATCAGCAAGCTGCAAAGAAGTAGATACATATGACGTAATGATCATCCCATCCTGAATAACATCACGAATGAAGTGCATATCTACCTCAATGCGTTTGGAGCGTTCATGAAACACGGGATTCTGTGCTAGATGCAATGCGGACTGACTATCACAGTAAACCAGAATAAAAGAAATATGTTGAACATCCAAACATGTTAGCAATTATTTAAGCCACTTCATCTTACATGCCAAGGCTGTCAGTGAACGATGCTTAGCCTCAGCGGAAGATAATGCTACTGTCTTCTGTTTCTTGGTTTTCCAAGAGATAGGGGAGCCACCAAGGAACACCAACCATCCTGTAATAGAACGTCGTGTAAGGGGGCAACTTGCCCAATCAGAATCATACCAGCCAAATAGAGTCAATTCTGAATCATCTCTCAAGAGAAGTCCCTGGCCCGGGGAATTCTTGAGACAGCGCACAACCCGTAGTGATGCATCCCAATGGTCATGTCTTGGCTTCTGCAAGAGCTGGGACAAAACATGTACTGCAAATGTTAGATCAGGACGAGTAAAAGAGAGATCAATCTACCAACTAGACGTCGATACTCCTCCCGCTCCTCAAGAGTTGGGCTGGTAGAGAACCCAAGCTTGTGGTTCCGCTCCATAGGAAAAGTTGCCAGTCTACTACCTAAGAGTTCGTACTCTGCAATAATATCCAGTGCTTGCTTCCTCTGACATAAGGAAATACCAGTTGCACCGCAAGCTATCTCAATACCCAGAAAATATTTTAAGACGCCCAAGTCCTTCATGTGAAAACATGAACTAAGATATTTCTTAAATTTGTCAACTTCCTCTGAATCATTACCAGAAATGATCAAATCATCAACATAAACAAGAACATGAATCTGTATATCTCCACTCCGGTAGGAAAACAAAGAATAATCGGAAAGAGACTGGGAGAAACCATAAGCAGTCAAAGAAGTAGCAAGTTTAGCAAACCAACAACGTGGTGCTTATTTCAAACCAAAGAGAAACTTACGCAAACGAAATACTTTGTTGGGTTTGCTATGCTCAAAACCTGGAGAAAGCTTCATATACACCTCCTCGTGCAAATCATCATGAAGGAAAGCATTATAAACATCCATCTAGTGCAAGATCCAACCTTTGACAGCTGCTACAGCCAGAAATGTGCGAACCGTAGAAATCTTGGCTAGTGATCCAACCTTTGACAGCTGCTACAGCCAGCAATGTCCGAACCGTAGACATCTTGGCTAGTGGTGCAAATGCCTCTGAATAGTCAATTCCCTCCACTTGGTGACTGCCAAAAACAACTAGTCTGGCCTTCAACCGTTAAATAGAACCATCAAAATTGTACTTAATCTTGTACACCTAGCAACTTCCCAACGCCTTCTTACCAGGAGGCAAATCCACCAAACTCCATGTTCCGTTATTTTCTAACGCTTGTATCTCATTCTGCATAGCAGATCTCCATCCAGCATCCCTTGAGGCCAGAGGATAAGAGGTAGGCTCAACACCTGTAGTAACCGCTGCAAGAAAATCTCCGCGTCTCGTATAAAATATTTTATAGCTCATGTAATGTGCAAGGGGATACGAAATACCTGAGGAAGGATGGGTTCTAGGTGAAACAGTGTGGGGGTGGACTGATGAGACTTGTCACGTATTCTTGAAGATGAGAAGGACGAGACTTTAGATGCTTACCACGACCAAGCTCGCTATTAAGTTCAATAACTGGGACTTGGGTTGCATCCAGGACAACATCCAAGGCTGGAGCAGGCGCCGAATCTGAAGCAGGCGCTGCTCCTAGCTCTTTTTCCTCCCCTTCATTCGAGACCACAATAGTGGACGGCGTTGTGTATTGAAGTACAACATGAGTCCCTGTTGGGGAAATTTCATCTCCACAAACTGAGGGACAACACCCTCCCTCAAAGTCAGACCCTGTACTATGTTTATTCTCAATAATCAGAGAAGCATAAGGGAATTTCGTCTATTAGAAAACAACATCATGGGAAATAAAATACTGACGCGAAGACAAATCAAATAATTTCCACCCATTCTTATCAGCGGGATACCCAACAAATATGCATCAACGACTACGACTAGAAAACTTGTCTTTTTTAGACTGTATATGATAAGCAAAACAAAGACACCCAAACACTCGAATATTCTCATACAAAGGAGGAGTGCCATATAAAATCTCGTAAGGGGACTTATAATTTAACAATCGAGAGGGAGTTCGATTAATTAAATAGCTAGCAGCAAGAACACACTCACCCCAAATATCAATAGGTAAAGACCCCTGAAATCTCAAAGCTCGAGCTACATTGTGAATATGTCGATGTTTTCTTTCCACTCTCCCATTCTGCTAGGGGGTTCCGATGCAAGAGGTCTAAAACAGAATACTCTAGCTTGAAAAATAATCTTTCAAGCAATTAAACTCAGTACCGTTATCACTACGAACATGACAAATATTACTATCAAACTGACGTTTAACCATTGCAATGAATTTCGTAAACATCAAATATACCTTAGTTTTATCTGTTAACAAAATTACCCATAGTGCTCTAGAAAAAATCATCAACTATAGTCAAAAAATACTTAGCACCACAAGAAGAAACACAACGATATGGTCCCCACAAATCACAGTTAATGAATTCAAAGCACTTAAAAGCTCTATTATTATATATGAAAAATTATCCCTTGTCTATTTAGCTTTGTGGAAAACATCACATGCTTTATTTGAATGCAAAGACTACTAATAAAAGATAAATGTTTCATCACTTTCTCAGCCGGTTGACCAAGTCTACTATGCCATAGCTCCAAATCTCCACTTTGTACTGCCAAAATAGCTGAATCTGTAACCTTTGATGCATCACAAAAATAGTAAAGTCCACCCCACCATTCACCTTCTCCAATGACTATCCCCGTACTTCGGTCCTGAATAATACACAGTGCATGAGTAAAGAGCACATCAAATTGAGTATCATTAATTAAACGCGACACAGAAATTAAGTTACAATGTAAATCTAGAACATAAAGAACATTGTTGAGCACCAACTCAGCAGACAAAACAACTCGGCCATACAAATTAGATGTAATCATTGCACCATCCGGTAAGGTCACAGGAAAAGAAGAACACTCAAATCGATCAACCAAATAATCTAAACAACCCGTAACATGTACGGTAGCACCTGTATCGACAATCCATGGGATACCAGAAAACTTAACCATCAAACGATCGGACATGGGAGGAGCATCAGAATTACCAATCAAACTCATGAGATGCTGATACTGTGAAGCATTCAATGGGGGGCCTGTCCCATTGGAACTTATTGCACCTATCGGAGTACCAAGGATCGATGGCTGTGTAGAGAAAGCAGCGTTCAATGCTCCTACCGCTGAACCTGGACTGGTACGACGGCCTGCTGTAGAAATGCGCTGCTGTCCGCAACCAAACGAATGTCCACTACGAGTGTTTTTCTTTCGACGCCGACTCTCCCACCAATCCGGATACCCATTCTTCTGATAGCAGTTATCAACGTCATGCCCTGATTTTCTGTAGTAACTACACTTCTTTGATCCACTGCCTCCATCGGAATTTCATGCAGAAATGCGAGTTGGTCCTATCAAAGACAACACCATCGCCTCATCTATCAAGGGCTGCTCCTCCATAGTCTTCAACCACATTCTTTCTTCTGTTTTAATAGCATTGTATGCTCGATCCAGAGTGGGAAGTGGATCTTGGGCAAGTAAGCTAGTACGAATATGCCTATAATGTTTACTATACAGCCCATACAGAAAATCATGTAATTTCTCTTCATCTCGAGTTGCTTGCAGTTTTACAGCAATATCACATATGCAACGACCACATTCACAAGTGGGGATAAGGGAGAAAGTAGCCATTTCATCCCAAAGTGGCTGCAGTAATCCTAAATAGTCTTCTACAGACATCGATGTAATTTGTTTACAATCATCCAATGCCTTCTTTATATCTTGCTTCCAGGTTCCATGCCCTTTGTTAAATCGTTTTGTTAATAATTTCCATAAGGGAAACACCTCTCAAAATATGTGATAGTCTTCTTCAGCGATGGATCAATGGTATTCATCACTCATTTAACCAACATTTCCTACAAACACCTCCAGTCGAGAAGCCTTGTGGAATTAATTGGTTTCAGTTCCGTACCTTCAAGAAAAGTAATCTTTCTCCATGAAATTAGCGAAAGCCGAATTGATTTGGACCATTCATCGTAGGTGGCACCACGAAGTACGATAGGGGTGATGATATCCCCTGTGTAACCATGGGAAGATAGATATATAATAAGGGGAAGAGGGATCTTTGTTTTGATCATAAGGTGAAGTGGTCAAGGGGCTCAGAGAGGTTCCACTGTTAGCAGATCCATCGGAACTATGTTCATTGGCCATAACTGACAGCGCAAGGTTCAAAAATAGAGGAGGCTAGGGTTTTTAGGCTCTGATACCATGTAGGAAAATAATTCTTCTTATTCAAAACCGTGCAGATGATACAAATTTATAGAAAAATGAGTTTATGTTTCCTAGTAAACACATCTTAGACAAATGGAAACAAATATATTCTTCTATACTGGGAAACATATAATAAACTAATGGAAACAAATATAATCTTATATATTGGGAAACATATAATAAACTAATGAAAATAAATATATACAAATATATTCCTAACAACTTTATAAATTTTCTGCTAATTTTAACCTTCTATAAATTTTGTACTATAGGAAACATTGTCTGCTGCTTGTTTCCGATCTACAAAAGAACGAGGTTTATGTTTTTGATTCTTGGGCTGAAAGCAAGCGTAATACGGAAATTAAGGTGCAAGTGAACGTGTAAGTTGTCGAATATCAATCTCAGTTTTATAAAACATCTCGTTTAAGACAATTTCTGATTTTGTGTTTTATGCAAATTGTTTTAACAATTTCTTGCATGTGCTGGGGGTTTAAACTTTATAAAGCATATGGCTGCAAGTCTCTAGGAGTCTCGTTGAATTGGAAAGATGTTACGGTGATTGATTCTTACCATAAACATTTGTATTTTATTTGAGATATAAATTCATGACAATTAAATTTTCTTTTAATATAGTTAGTGTCCTAAACAATCTACTTCAACGGATTGTGTATATTATGTGATGAGGTATATGTATAAGATAATAAAAAATCACCGTCACAACATCGACTTACAAAAGGTGCCACTTTGGTTTTTCCTTTTTCCTTTTTCCTTCAATATTAATGTTAATTAATTATATGATTCAAATTTCAAAACCATCTCTTTATTGCAGGACTTTATACAAGGTCATTTTTATAGCCAAGAAGAGATGGACGAAATTCGGGATCATCTATCTACTTAAAACGTGCAAACCTGGATTTAGTTGTCCTTTTATTTGGTGGTGGCATTGGACAAGGTAAGCTTTGCAAAACTACTACTCATTGCTAATTGAATTGCTTTGTTTTTTTGTCCTTTCACCTCCATTGACCTCCATAATAAAACTGCTCGCTATTACTTCATCAGATATATTATGCTTTATGTGATTGGGCTGGGCTTAAGGCCCATCGTCTGTTTTGAATAATGTTATTAGCGTCGGTAACGTTGCATTATAAATAGCAATGCTGTACATACTTTTTGTATTAAGCCTTCCAATACAGTATTTCATATTACAATCACATTTCCAAAATGGTATCAGAGCAGGAAAGCCTAGCGGCATAAAAGATCAAATTTACAAAATACAAACTTGATTGCTTAAAATTGAAAGTAAGTGCATTCAAGTTGTTCTCCTCAGACATTATTCATCACTGGAGATCAGAACTGCCTCGCCAAGAGGTAGAATCAGAATTCATCATTTTCTACAATCTCGGCTGCAGTTTCAGCCATCAGACGTTACAGTCTTCCTTTGGCACGGGATCTGGTTGCAGAAATCACCATTTCTGATGATCTTGCCATCCAAGAACCTCGGTTTTTCTGAAACTCTACCATCTATTACCTTTACACTGGTTGCAAAATCACTTGACAGTGATTTCACGTCCAAGTACTATCAGCCATCATCCAAGAAAGCTTTTCTTGATTCAACATATGGCTGAAACAGATCAAGCACTCAGTTCAGCCAATTCAGGCACCAATCCACCAACCATTCCTCCATCACCAAGCTTCCAATTGATAAAGCCCAAAACTCACATAATCACCATCACATTAGATGATGATAATTACATGCTTTGGAAATTTCAAGTAGAAGCGGCATTGAAAGGATATGGATTTCTTGATTTCATCAAAGGGACAGTATTGATCCCACCTGCAATGGTTCATGATAAAGATGGGAATCTAGTCAGTAATGAAGACTACTTAAACTTTCAGAAGCAAGATAATCTTCTTGTGTCATGGTTAATATCATCAATAAGTGCAAGCATTCTACCGCGTGTGATTGGATGTAATACATCATATGCTATTTGGAGTACAATTGAACAAACATTCAGTGCTCAATCAGCAGCAAGATCCATCTTATATAGAAGGCAGTTGCAATGCATAAAGAAAGATGAGATGCCCATGAATGAATACCTAACCAAAGTGAAGACTCTATGTGATAAATTGAATTCCACTGGACATATGATTAGTTAAAGTGAACAAGTGCTATATATTACAGGAGGATTAGATGAAGATTATGAGTCCATAGTTACATTTATTGCTTCTCAGAAAACTGTACCTGATCTACAATATATGTATTCATCCCTTCTTGCACATGAAGGAAGAGTTGAATAGAAGAAGCAATCAGAATACTCTGTCAACTATGCCTCCACAGCAAGAAACAAAGGCCAACAAAAGGGAAATACTGGCCAAAACAATAAGCAATAAAATCAGTTTTACAGAGGAGGCACTAGTCAAAGAGGAAGAGGCAGAGGAGGCAGATTCAACAACAATAACAGGCCAAAATGCCAAATCTGTGAGAAGTTTGGCCATGTTGCAAGCAGGTGTTACTTCAGATTTAACACCGAATATAATGTGAATCAAAAAAATCAAAGGGCACCAAATGTCAATATAACTCAAATGGGACAGCAAAGAACAAATACAGAAGGATCAAGAATGCAGACACAAGGATCAAACAATGATGATTCCAACAAGTCAGATGATATAAATCTTGATGAATGGTACCCAGACTCAGGAGCTACAAATCATGTCACAAATAATCTGCAGAATCTAAATCTGGGAAACGAAAGCTATTCAGGTATGTGTTCTGTCTCTATGGTTAATGGTGAAACTATCAGTATATCACATGTTGGTTGTGGTTCCATAAAAGGAAAAAGGGAACTCTATTTAAATAACTTACTTAGAGTCTCCAAGATTAAGAAAAATTTGATTAGTGTGTCTCAATTTGCCAATGACAACCATGTATACTTTGAGTTTCACCCAAACTATTGCCTTGTTAGGGATTTACTGAATAAAAACATATTACTACAGGGTAGTTTGGATAAGGGGCTGTACAAGTTCAAGAATTTGAAGTCCAGGCATGCCAGTGACAATGGAAATCATTGCTATAATGTTGAATCTATTACTGATAATCATGTTAAATCTGTTGACAGTCATGTTGAAACTATTGCTAATGATAATAACATGTATAAAACTTTTGATGAGTGGCATAGCAAATTGGGGCATCCAAATGTTAAAACTGTCAAACATATTTTGAATGAAAATGTAATTAATTGCAGTATCATACCTGATCAATATATGTGTAAACATTGCCAAATTGGCAAGAGTCATAAACTTCCCTTCACTGGGTCTGATACAAAATATAGCAGACCACTTGAACTCATTGCTGCAGACCTGTGGGGTCCCTCTCCAGTAAAAACAGATCATGGATACAGGTATTATCTTTCCTTTTTAGATGCATTTACTAGATATACTTGGATTTATCTACTTAAAAGCAAGTCATATGCTTGTAATGTGACAAAACAGTTTGTAACTCTAGTTGAAAATCAGACAAACTGTAGTGTCAAAATTATGCAAACAGATGGTGGTGGTGAATTCAAGTCTTTAAAGAAATTCTTTGATAATAAAGGCATATTGCATAGAATGACATGCCCACATACTTCAGAACAAAATGGGCTGGTTGAGAGAAAACATAGGCATATAGTTGAGACTGGGCTTACACTGATATCACAATCCTCAGTACCCTTAAAATTTTGGTCAGAGGCTTTTGTAACATCAGTGTACTTAATTAACAGAATGCCTACTAAGGTTTTAGAATATAAAAGTCCATATGAAATTATGTATAATACAAAACCAGATTATTCTGAACTGAAAATTTTTGGTTGCCTATGTTTTCCTTGCCTCAGACCCTATAACAAGCATAAAATGAGCTTAAGATCAAGCCCTTGTACTTTTCTTGGTTATACTGAAAACCAGAAAGGGTACAAGTGCTTGGACAATAGTGGGAGGTTATTTATCTCAAGGCATGTTGTGTTTGATGAACATGTATTTCCATTTGCAGATAAAGGTATTAAAACGACCAAGAGAATAATCAATACTGAAAGGTGTACTCTAGCACCACCAGAGTTAATAGAAGATGTAGTGAACAACAATAAACAACAAATTAGCAATGATCAGCAAGTGCATGATGAAGAAAAGGATGAGGAAAGTGTGACTAGTACCAGATCTAGTTATAGTCCAACCAATTCTATTGTTGGTGAAGGTGGTGATACTAACCACAATACTGATGAAAATGAAAGTGCAGACACAGATTCAGGAAATGGGAATAGCAATACCACAATAGATGCAAGCAGTGATGATGAGCCACATGATCAGAACAGACACCACATGATGACAAGAGCCAAGCATGGTATATTCAAGCCTAAGGTGTACTCAACAGCTATAGAGGAGAGAGAGCCTATCAACTATAATGAAGCAGTAAAATGTCAAGAATGGAAAAATGCTATGGATGAAGAATATAGTGCCCTAATCAAAAATAAAACATGGAATCTAGTGACTGTTCCAAAACATAAAAACATCATAGGATGTAAATGGACCCACAGATTAAAAAGAGCAGCAGATGGTAGCATACTAAAACACAAAGCCAGATCAGTGGCCAAGGGATACACACAGGAATATGGTTTTGACTTTAAAGAGACATTTTCCCCAATGGTCAAACATTCTACAATAAGAATAATCATCTGTATTGCCTTACACAAACATTGGTGCATTAGACAACTGAATGTTTGTAATGCATTTCTAAATGGGGAGCTACAGGAGGATGTTTATATGGAGCAACCAGAAGGATACAAGACTAATCACAACATGAATTATGTATGGAAACTAAATAAGGCCATTTATGTGCTAAAACAAGCATCCAGAGTATGGTATGACAAATTTAAAGGCACATTCATGAGACTGGGATTCACTACAGCTAAGTCAGATAACTCACTGCATATTAAAAGAAATGGAACTGATGTCACATTTATACTTGTGTATGTTGATGATATTTTAATCACTGGGAGTAATCAGGCAGAAATGAACAAGATAGTTCAATATTTGGATCAAACTTTCTCTATCAAGTACTTGGGAAATCTAAACTACTTCTTGGGAATACAGGTCACTCAAAATTCCGATGAAGAAATTATATTGTCTCAAAGCAAATATATTAGTGAACTACTTGTTCGAGCTAAAATGGACAAGGCAAAATCTATGCCAACTCCCATGACCAGTAACCTAAAGCTATATAAGCATGAAGGAGAGGCTGTTCAGAATGTTAAAGAATACAGGAGCATAATAGGTGCGTTACAATACTTAACAGTTACTAGACCTGACATTAGCTACAGCGTGAATAAAGCGTGCCAATTCATGCAGTCACCACTTGATAAACACTAGATAGCAGTGAAAAGGATCCTACGCTATCTAAGTGGAACTATTAATTACGGAATTAAGCTAAAAACTACTAAAAACCTACATATACAAGCTTACAGTGATTCAGATTGGGCATCGGACCCAGATGACCGCAGATCGACATCTGGATATTGTGTATTTATGGGATGCAACCCAATCTCTTGGTGCTCGAAGAAGCAGCCAACTATTTCACGATCTAGTACCGAGGCCGAGTATCGATCACTAGCGAGCACCACAGCTGAAGTGATGTGGATAAATTCATTGCTTAGAGAGCTAGGGTTTCTTCCCAGTAAACGACCGGTGGTATGATGTGATAATTTGAGCACAGTATCGCTTTCTGCCAACCCGATTCAACATGCTCGTACAAAGCATATTGAAATCGACTTATACTTTGTACGAGAATAGACTGCAAGTGGAAAGTTGGATGTAAACCATGTTCCCGTTCAGTTCCAGAGAGCTGATGCCCTCACAAAGCCATTGTCACTGAGAAACTTTGTCAAGTTTAGAGAGGAGATGAAGATTGAAGATGGCGGCGGCGCAGAGAGAAGGATGAAAACCCTAGATAAAATTGAGGGTGGGTAATAAAACCGCTCGCTATTACTTCATCAGATATATTATGCTTTATGTGATTGGGCTGGACTTAAGGCCCATCGTCTGTTTTGAATTATGTTATTAGCGTCGGTAACGTTGCATTATAAATAGCAATGCTGTACATACTTTTTGTATTAAGCCTTCCAATACAGTATTTCATATTACAATCAGATTTTCAATACTCTACTGCTTGTCAAAATTGCATTGGTTAATATTTAAAATCTAGAATAATCAAAATTGCATACTCCATACTAATTCTTCTACCAGGCAGCATGGTAACACACCAGTCATAAAACGGTCACATAGTATTGTACAAAAGGGAATACTTACGGCTTATAGACCAAAGTTATGGATTGTGAACAGTCATGAAAAACGGTTAACTGCTAATAGTAATGTCCAAAAGTGAATACTTACGGTTTATACACCATAGTTATGGATTGTGATCAGTCTTCTATAAAGTAGCTGTAGCTGCTGAACCAACTTTGACCTCCATTGATTGCCCGTTGTTTATCCCATACCCAGTAACTCTGAGAATGGTTTTGTTAGGCTGTTAGCTTACCTTCGTAGGCTGAACATGTATCACGTAGTAATATAATTTGTAAATTAACAATGCAGAAATATTTAGTATACATGGAAGGGTAACACTGTTTTGAATTATAATATATTTACTCTGAAGTGTGTAACTTGGATTTATTCCAACAGTAACGTTTTAAAGTATTTGAGCTATTTTGAGTAACAGTTTAAGTTGTTTAATTGGAATGCAATTTTAAATGGTACCTGTTTCTAACAAAATCGATTGCAGCTGATTCTTATGTAATTGGTTAATTCTATTAAAAAAATTCATATGAAATGATAACAAAGACATCAATCGTTGATTTCAAGATTGTATCATTACAGAGAAAAAGAGGACTTGTAAGGATAATTTGATCATATAATACTACATATAATTTTCTTTGAATATTATGTTTTATCGTATTCTACTCAAGTATATATATGTTTGCCCCGTGGCCAGTATTTTTCCTTTTATAATAAACACCAGTAATGCGAGCTGATTGCAGCATTTGGTTTGTGATTGCATGGTTAAATATGTGCAGGGGTTATGTTTTCACTACAGTTGAATTTTGACATATGTTTTTTGAGTTGTGTTTCTCCTCTGAAATTAAAATCATTATAGAATATCACTCGTCCACATCCTAAATGTAAAATTTTGATCACATATGTTACAATGCAGGCTTCTGTTAATAAGTAGTCATTACCAAATTATTTGTGATCAGCTTGGGTACGCTTCATGATATGAGTCATTAAATGAAAACTAGTGCCCATAAATTCCGATGTATATTAGCAAAACCCATGCATTTTAGCCTTTTAGAATCTGAATTCAAGCAGCCATTGATCTAGTGGCCCAAATCATATAGTGTACTCCTGCTCTGGAAAATGCAGAGCATCCTTTTATGATATTGTAGTTAACTGTATTATGCTTTTATGTATTAATTTTTAATCATTAACCTAATGCATTTTGATATGCCCAAAATATTGTCTGAAGGGAACTGCATGTGTTAAGAAACAAATATATCATTAATTATTATTTTTCTGCAACTCTTATGTCATAATACTGATCCCATTGATAATTGTTAGGGTTAACAATGGGCATATCCATTTATTTTAGATGTGCCGTGGCTTTGCAAGCCCTGGTCTTTGGGCGCAAAGCAGACTATCAACCGATCTAGTCCTGAATAAAAGATGCCTCCAACTGTTCTATGAAAATGTTGAGGAATCTATTTAACTACGTATATTTCTTTAACTATGTATAATAGATATGTCCCTCTAATTAGTCACACAAATCTGTGAGTTACTTTTGTGCAAATATGCCAAATAACATGGTTTAGTTAGACTTTTTTTTTTTTTTTTGGTGGCTAGGCTTATGTTTATATTAGTGCAGTGGTACATAGTATAAAGTTTCTAAAGAACAATTTTCCAGTTATTTATACATATGATCCTAGTCTACAAAAAGTGATCATATCATGTGGGAATCTTGACCTCAAATTTTGTTACTTGCAAGTTAAACCTTCTCATGGTAGCTGCACATTCTAAATCACACGATTGATATATGTATAGGCAGGTATGGTAGCTTAAACCTTCTCATGGTTGTTTTAAGCAATTTACCACATCATTCTTGTGCTGCTTGCTATAAATAATAGTATGCAGCTTGCTAACATTAACCTTTTTTACCGTTAAAATATCATTTAGGGCATGAAGAATTCATATTAGTCTATTATATGAGAAGACCAGTGCTGAATGAAGTAGTTCAAAGCTTACCGAATTTGATTCACGATTTGTTGTCGTTGGTTCTTTGTTGTCTACTGCTTTCGCCATATGTTGTGATGCTCGGAGCATTGAAGAAATTGTAGTTACATTATGTTAGTTATTTGATGCAAAATTTATTTTTATATGCTGGAGCTTGTAATCACTCCATAGGACCTTTAAAACATTTTATGCAAATTGTAGTTTCATGTTCCATATTTTATTAGTTTTTGATGCAGTGCTAGCTGTTGCGTCACTGTGCAGTTTCTCATCTACATCAGTTTTTCTGATTTTGGTGCATTTTTTGATTAAATGGGTAGGGTTGGGCGATAAAAGGGTCATTTAAAAAAACAAATTTGCATCTGTTGTCATACTAAGGCAGACGCAAATAGTGAAGAGTAAAACCACCATGTACAACAATTTGCATCTGTTGTTATACTAAGGCAGACGTAGATACTGAAGAGTAAAACCACCATGTACAACAATTTTCATCAGCTATCATACTAAGGTAGATGCAAATACGTATGTATTTGCGTCCAATATATGTTATAGCATACACAAATATCTAAAATTTGCGTCAGTCCAACAACAAATGCAAAAAAAATTAACATTTGCGTCCATTACATTTGCATCCACATTGGAACAAATGCAAATACTGCAACATATTGGACGCAAATACCTTGTTTTATAGTAGTGTAGTGTGGTTGGAAGTCTTATGTATGCTATGGTATGCACAAGGCCTGATTTAGCTCATGCGGTTAGTGTTATTAGCAGATACAAGTCTAACCCAGGAAAGACTCATTGACAAGCAATAAAGTGGATTCTAAGATATTTGAGAGTAAATTCTGACATTGGCTTCTTGTTTGGAGGCAGTGACATAACTCTAAGGGGTTGTTGTAATTCAGGTTATGCTGAGGATAGAGATGGTAGGAAATCGATTTTGAGCTATGTTTTTACACTTGGCATAGGCCCAATTTCTTAGAGATCCAAGCTACAGTCCATTGTAGCTTTATCAACTACAGAGACGGAGCTCATTTCTATTGTGGAAGCGACTAAGGAAGGATTGTATTTGTTGCAGCTTTTAGATGATTCATGAATGATGTAATAACCCGGAAAATGCGAGCCAGTTTGAAAATTTTAAATTAGCAATTTTAGCGAATTTTGAACATTTAAATTATATTATTTTAAATAATATCGACGAGAAATTTATTTCGAACATATTCAGAACGTATATATTATATATGTTGTCGTTAGAATATAAATATTTATATATAATTATAAATAGAATTGAAAATGGCGCGGTAGTTCGATAATTCGATTTCAAACTTCAATTGAATGTACCGGGTGCAAAACAATCCGGATTTTAGTGAAACCAAAAACATTAGGATCTATTCGTGAATATCTTTCCAACGAATCCGACAAATCAAGATTTCATAGCGGGAATCAAAAGATATGTCCAGTTGAAAATTCTGAATTGTCGCTATGGAATTCAGGCCCTTAAAAATGGGAATTTTGCAAACGACCTCGGATTTCGACGAAACCAGTTTTGTTGGGTCCGAGATGTCAAGTTATTGCTAGATTCCAAACTTCATAATTTTTCGAATCAATATGTGAGCGTGGCAAAGGAAAACGCGTTTGACCAGTTTCAGTTGATTTTAATCGACTGGAAAATGACCATTTTTCCAACGGTCTCAGAATTCGATGAAACTAGTTTTGTTAGGACCGTATCGTCAATACGAAGCTAGAAAATATTTTTATGGAATTTTTCGAGTTAGTATGTGACCCCGGTAATTTGAAATGTACGTTTAAAATTCAATATAGTGATTTAAATGTAAATTCAACGGAAACTGATCAAAACGATTGAATCAGCTTGCGATACATATCCCATTGTGTTCGGAATGAGGGTAAAACGCTAGGGATGACAGTCGTTGGGCCTCGTTTCGAGTTGGAATTTAAAAGCTACTTTTTGAAATGGAATTAAATTAAATATATAATTAATTTAAAAGTCAACGCCCCTTTTTTCATATACCCCCTCCTCCACCAAAATTCTTCAGCCGACACCCTTCCTTCCCAAACCTCCCGATCGAAATAGGAAATGGGGACATCGGAGGACGCCGCCACCCGTTGCTCCTCCCTCCCCATCGACGCCCCACCGTCAAGCGCCCTCCCTCCTCCCCGACGCCTCCTCTTCCCCCCTTCGCTCCTCTTTCCACCTCTTCTAACAAGACCCGTACCCCCCTCAGCCGCCATCGACCGCTCCTCCCTCCCCCTTTCCGTCGCAACGCCGCCAATGGGCCCTCCAAGCTCCGACGCTCCTCCTGTGCCCTGTCCCCTTCTCTCTCCCTTCTTCCGTTCAACGTTCAAGCACCTCAAGCCCTCCACAGTCGGAAAAAGGACCGCCGCCGCCCTCATCAGCCTGCCCGCCGGCTGGAGCACACACACGAACCCCCCTCCCCTTCTTCTTTGCTCGACGGTGAGTTTTTACTTTATTTTCTTTTGTTTAGGTGATTTAAAAATCTGATTTTGCGTAGTGAAACTGAGATTTTTAACATAGATAAGGTTCGATTTTTATTATGAAGTATTGAATATAAAGGTTTGATTTTTATTATGAAGTATTGAATATAAAGGTTTGATTTTTATTATGAGGTATTGAATATAAAGGTTTGATTTTTATATATTGAACATCGAAGTAAAAATGTGATTTTTATATATTGAACATCGAAGTAAAAATGTGATTTTTATATATTGAACATCGAAGTAAAAATGTGATTTTTATATATTGAACATCGAAGTAAAAATGCGATTTTTATATATTGAATGGCGAAGTAAAAATATGATTTTTATATATTGAATAGCATAGTAAAAATTCGATTTTTATATATTGAATAGCATAGTAAAAATATGATTTTTATATATTGAATAACGAAGTAAAAATTCGATTTTACATATGTAGTGAATA
Organism: Allium sativum; assembly: GCA_030737875.1. Taxonomy (NCBI): domain Eukaryota; kingdom Viridiplantae; phylum Streptophyta; class Magnoliopsida; order Asparagales; family Amaryllidaceae; genus Allium; species Allium sativum. The sequence goes on along the minus strand of CM060912.1, from coordinate 279,508,087 downwards.
TGAGCAGCAAAAGTGACAAAAGGCGAGAACGACAAGATTTCCTGCATTAGAAGTGCCGAGAAGTTGGATAGCTATCGGTGAGAACTTCTCACCTTTCAATTTAATTTTTCTAGTTATATATATATATACTAGGATGCAGACGGTGCTTAGTAGCACCCGACACAACCGTCCACAGACCATGGACTTGTTTGTTTGGTTGCATAAATTAGTTAGATGATTTGATTTGAATTTGGTTGTTTGGTGAATTTGATTGATGTGTGAATGGCGTGGGCCTTCACTAGACCGGGGATAAGGCTAGGCCTTGTCCCGTTTCTAGTATCGTGCCGTTATGCCGTCGAAATTTTCTAAAATAAATTAGAAAAAAATAAAAATATCATTTTATTGAATAAATGAACTGAATAAAATATTTTATCGTTAAAAATATAATTTTTAACGTGAATGAGAATAAATAAATATTCATTTACAAACCGGACGGTTTGTTTATGTACACCTATTTGAAGGACATTGATTGGGACGATAAATTTTACACATCGCCCAACTGCACAAATAAAAATCTGTGTGTGATTGCTTGAAACCCCACACGGGTATTGGGATGATATTTGACGTACACTAATCCTGATTGTTTAGTTGTATGTCGATCGATTGATTGACCGGTTGTTATAAGCGTTGAATATTTATATTTGATGCTTATACAGTGTAGAATGCACTTTGGATGATAGTTGATTATTCATCGTTGTTGATATATACATGTGTTGTAGAAAATCCATATAATTAACATTATGTGGTAATTGTCTGGGCCTCATTCCAGTTTTGAAATAGAAATATTTGAAATGAAATATTTGAATAGAAATATTTGAAAAAGAAATATTTGAAGTAGAATATTTGAAAATTGAAATATATGAAGCCGCGTTGATAGTTTGACGCCATTTTGACGTGAACGATATTTATATCGATTTTATTCAAATTGAAGTGAATATTAAAGAGAACTGAAATCGTTTTGAAATGAATTCAAATAGAATTGAAATCGTTTTTGAAATGAATTTGAAATGAATTCAAATAGAGTTGAAATCGTTTTTGAAATGAATTCAAATAGATTTGAAATGAATTTGAAATGAATTCGAATAGAATTGAAATCGTTTTAAAATGAATTCGAATAGAAATTGAATAGAAACGAATTCGAATGGAAATTGAATTGAATTGAAAACGAATTGAAATTGAATTGAATTGAAAACGAACTGAAATTGAACTAGAAATCAATTTGAATTGAAATCAATTTGAAATGAATTTAAAACGAATTTATATTGTAATATTCAATTTTGATTAGAAATTGAATATGAAGTTGAAATCGTTTTGAAAACGAAATTAAAACGATTTATAAAATTCGTTTTGAATTGAAATCGACGAAGTATATATTATATATATTATATATATAATATAATGGCCTGAATAGAACGCGCCGCGCCGCGGCAGTTCGCGAATTTCGACCATTGACTTCGAACGGATATTGCGGGAGATCCGACCGTCGGATTCTCCTAAAACCGGAACCGTTGGGTTCGTATCGAAAAGAGCTTTCTAATGAATATTAGAAATTTGAAATCTAACGGTTGGATTTGGAATTATGTCCAAATCAAATTTGAAAAAGGTCGCTGTAAGTGCAGATCGATGGCCATTGATGGAAATCGACTGTACGGGCCTTGATAAAATTATTAAAAATAGTAATAATTTGTGTAAAATCAAAAGAAATGATTTGTGGAGAATTGGGATGAAAAACTCCATATTTGAAAAGATAAAAATAGATTTTTATCGAAATTAACTAGTTTTGAACTAGAATTATAATTCTATTTATTTTTAAATAAATAAATTGAATTTGAAAAGGGTTTTAATAATAACCAGAATTTCCAATGATTGCATTGGAGTGGATTTGAATCGAAATTGTCTTCGGAATATTTCGATGTTTGAATTCGTGATTATACAGATGTTGTTATGGAAATTTGAAAGATATATAATTATATCGTTATTTCCAATACGGCATTTGTTAATCGTAGAATTTGATATTGAATATAAGCCGATATATTTTCTATTCAGAGCCTTGTATTGAATATCAAATGTGATTTGGGTTTGTCGTGAATGGTGTCTTCACTAACACTGTCCTTGAACCCAGTTGAGAAAAGATTAAATCTTTTTATTTAGATTTAATGAAGTGTACCAATTAAATAATATTTAATTGGAATTGAATTGATATTGATTTTTGGGTTTATCGTGGACAGTGTTTTAAATAACACTCGTTCTTTAACCCGATAATTAATGAATGTGATTTTGGGTTTATCGTGAACTGTGTTTTAAATGACACTGATTCTTTAACCCAGTTAAAGATTAAAACTAAGTGGAGTTTTAATGAATCTTTAATTAGATTGAAATGATCGAGAATGGAGTATCACCAGTTTTGCTCCAGGCGATAGTTAAATCTTTAATTAGATTTTGAACGTGAAATGGTAATTGAATTTACCGATAACACCGTGGTGTTAGATATAAAGTATTACCAGTTTTACTTCATGGGATGAATAAATTGGGATTGGGGAATTAAAACAAATGATTACTTCAGTAAGTTTCGTTAATCCCGACTAGTTGAATCGAAATTCAAAAGATGATTAAAGAATAAATTCAAAGAATTTATCTTTGATAACATTAATGGGAACCTTTCCCTATGAATGTGAAATTTAGAAACTAACTGTCGGTTAGCCAAGCAGAATGGTTTTCTGGATATTGATCTGATGTTGGTTTCGGCCTTCGGGGTTAATATTTGGGGAATTATTCTCTTGATTAATTTACGGTTAGTGACTAATAAATTGGAATGAGGCGTATGTTGTGTTTGTGTAACACTTATTTAAAATATACGCGAGTTATTCGGAAAGACCGGGTTTATCCCATTCTGAATAACTGATACGACGATAAGTCGAAGATGAAGACGATGGTCGAAGACCGTAGGTCTTCACGTCGTTTGGGTGATTACTGATGATCTTGATTGGGATGTACACCCAAGAAGATGGAAACAGTTGGGATCGTCCAGACGTACTTGGAGATCGATGGATATGCGGGGTACTAGATGCCTCCGGTTTCGTTCAAACCCAGAACGGACTTGTAAATGGACTGTGTGTCTGACATTGGATTTTAGTCCGTGTGATTGATCTCTATTAAATATATATCTGTTTGGCGGCAGAGAATTTATTCTCTTTCTTAACGCCCTTCTCTGAGACGTACGAGCTCAGGGGTTATATATTGATGGATATCAAACACATGGAGTGAATTGCCTATGTGGCATGCCTAAGTGGCAATTGATCAACGCTTCTGTTGAAAAGCAAAGTCTTGTGGTGATGATCAAAGCACGGCCTTTGTGGCGTAGCTTTGTGTAATGTTTACTTCGCGAGTTTCGCACCCCGGTTGTGAACCAGAAACGGGAGGAAGGACCTCAGGGAGGACATGCGTTTCTTCCTAGCAAGGGTGGTGTCAGTGACCTACAAGCCCTGACATTTATATACTTTTCACCTGTGTGGTTGTTGCTGTTGCGAGGCGCCTCGGTTTGATCGGACGATCCGGGTCCAATGGAGTCATTCGTTGGCTCGTTTACGCCCCAAAGGGCGGGGAAACGCAGTGTTCAGGATTTAAGTTTAATCCACATCGGTGGATCGGCCCTGTCGCTCCTAGGGTCACTCGAGCTCTGATCCTGAGACTCGGGCTAGGCAGTCTCGAATCGGTTGAGGACTATCTTTTGCCTCGGTTCATAGATGGAAACCCAATTTCCAAATACGTGACATTTGCGGTTTTATTTGTAAACTTATATATGGCGACATAGTGTTATGGGGCATTCATGCCGCCTATGATTGATACTTATGATTCGAAGTTGTTTTATATACTATGCACTTATAATAGTATCAAATGATTTGTTTTCAACGTATCAAGCATTCTTGGCTATTATAAGGTAAAAACCCTATCCGCCAGCTTGTGTTGCATTGTGTGATAGGACATGGGTCTTATAATAGCTTCATTTTTCTTTATTTAGCACTGCGCTGTTGTTTTATGCACTGGTATTCTTGGGAGGAAACCCGTTCCGTGTTATACGGCGTGGTCCCTTGATTTACCTAACTTTAAAAACAAAGATTAATAACTGTTTTAGTTCTCACACCAGTCACATGACTGACCTGGAGTTTATTGTTTTTAACCTAAACTCTGGGTGCCCCTATTTTCGACACGGGCAGCTAGTAGTTTTGGTTTTGCAGATTTATATTCCTAGGATCCTGGTTTACAGCTGGAACGATATCCGGAAAGCTTTGTATCCGTATATCTACTTCTAGTTGTGTATTGTATTATTTTCCGCTGCTATGTATTTAAATGTAATTTAAATCTCTGATATTTCTGTGTAATATTCATTAATACTCTGTATATTCTTATATCTGATGGAATTGTTGTAATATACAATGAAATGTTCTCTTGTATGCATTCTGTTGTGGTTTGTTCTCGAACTATCCGACACTTTCCTTTACGGGGAAGTTACGGGTTTTCACAGTTGAGGGAAGTGTCGGATAGTTCGAGAACAAACCACAACAGAATGCATACAAGAGAACATTTCATTGTATATTACAACAATTCCATCAGATACAAGAATATACAGAGTATTAATGAATATTACACAGAAATATCAGAGATTTAAATTACATTTAAATATATAGCAGCGGAAAATAATACAATACACAACTAGAAGTAGATATACGGATGCAAAGCTTTCCGGATATCGTTCCAGCTGTAAACCAGGATCCTGGGAATATAAATCTGCAAAACCAAAACTACTAGCTGCCCGTGTCGAAAATAGGGGCACCCAGAGTTTAGGTTAAAAACAATAAACTCCAGGTCAGTCATGTGACTGGTGTGAGAACTAAAACAGTTATTAATCTTTGTTTTTAAAGTTAGGTAAATCAAGGGACCACGCCGTATAACACGGAACGGGTTTCCACCCAAGAATACCAGTGCATAAAACAACAGCGCAATGCTAAATAAAGAAAAATGAAGCTATTATAAGAACCATGTCCTATCACACAATGCAATGCAAGCCGGGGGATAGGGTTTTTACCTTATAATAGCCAAGAATGCTTGATACATTGAAAACAAATCATTTGATACTATTATAAGTGCATAGTATATAAAACAACTTCAAATCATAAGTATCAATCATAGGCGGCATGAATGCCCCATAACACTATGTCGCCATATATAAGTTTACAAATAAAACCGCAAATGTCACGTATTTGGAAATTGGGTTTCCATCTATGAACCGAGGCAAAAGATAGTCCTCAACCGATTCGAGACTGCCTAGCCCGAGTCTCAGGATCAGAGCTCGAGTGACCCTAGGAGCGACATGGCCGGTCCACCGATGTGGATTAAACTTAAATCCTGAACACTGCGTTTCCCCGCCCTTTGGGGCGTAAACGAGCCAACGAATGACTCCATTGGACCCGGATCGTCCGATCAAACCGAGGCGCCTCGCAACAGCAACAACCACACAGGTGAAAAGTATATAAATGTCAGGGCTGGTAGGTCACTGACACCACCCTAGCTAGGAAGAAACGCATGTCCTCCCTGAGGTCCTTCCTCCCGTTTCTGGTTCACAACCGGGGTGCGAAACTCGCGAAGTAAACGTTACACAAAGCTATGCCACAAAGGCCGTGCTTTGATCATCACCACAAGACTTTGCTTTTCAACAGAAGCCTTGATCAATTGCCACTTAGGCATGCCACACAGGCAATTCACTCCATGTGTTTGATATCCATCAATATATAACCCCTGAGCTCGTACGTCTCAGAGAAGGGCATTAAGCAAGAGAATAAATTCTCCGCCGCCAAACAGATATATATTTAATAGAGATCAATCACACGGACTAAAATCCAATGTCAGACACACAGTCCATTTACAAGTCCGTTCTGGGTCTGAACGAAACCGGAGGCATCTAGTACCCCGCATATCCATCGATCTCCAAGTACGTCTGGACGATCCCAACTGTTTCCATCTTCTTGGGTGTACAGCCCAATCAAGATCATCAGTAATCACCCAAACGACGTGAAGACCTACGGTCTTCGACCATCGTCTTCATCTTTGACTTATCGTCGTATCAGTTATTCAGAATGGGATAAACCCGGTCTTTCCGAATAACTCGCGTATATTTTAAATAAGTGTTACACAAACACAACATACGCCTCATTCCAATTTATCAGTCACTAACCGTAAATTAATCAAGAGAATAATTCCCCAAATATTAACCCCGAAGGCCGAAACCAACATCAGATCAATATCCAGAAAACCATTCTGCTTGGCTAACCGACAGTTAGTTTATAAATTTCACATTCATAGGGAAAGGTTCCCATTAATGTTATCAAAGATAAATTCTTTGAATTTATTCTTTAATCATCTTTTGAATTTCGATTCAACTAGTCGGGATTAACGAAACTTACCGAAGTAATCATTTGTTTTAATTCCCCAATCCCAATTTATTCATCCCATGAAGTAAAACTGGTAATACTTCATATCTAACACCACGATGTTATCGGTAAATTCAATTACCATTTCACGTTCAAAATCTAATTAAAGATTTAACTATCGCCTGGAGCAAAACTGGTGATACTCCATTCTCGATCATTTCAATCTAATTAAAGATTCATTAAAACTCCACTTAATTTTAATCTTTAACTGGGTTAAAGAATCAGTGTCATTTAAAACACAGTTCACGATAAACCCAAAATCACATTCATTAATTATCGGGTTAAAGAACGAGTGTAATTTAAAACACTGTCCACGATAAACCCAAAAATCAATATCAATTCAATTCCAATTAAATATTATTTAATTGGTACACTTCATTAAATCTAAATAAAAAGATTTAATCTTTTCTCAACTGGGTTCAAGGACAGTGTTAGTGAAGACACCATTCACGACAAACCCAAATCACATTTGATATTCAATACAAGGCTCTGAATAGAAAATATATCGGCTTATATTCAATATCAAATTCTACGATTAACAAATGCCGTATTGGAAATAACGATATAATTATATATCTTTCAAATTTCCATAATAACATCTGTATAATCACGAATTCCAACATCGAAATATTCCGAAGACAATTTCGATTCAAATCCACTCCAATGCAATCATTGGAAATTCTGGTTATTTTTAAAACCCTTTTCAAATTCAATTTATTTATTTAAAAATAAATAGAATTATAATTCTAGTTCAAAACTAGTTAATTTCGATAAAAATCTATTTTTATCTTTTCAAATATGGAGTTTTTCATCCCAATTCTCCACAAATCATTTCTTTTGATTTTACACAAATTATTACTATTTTTAATAATTTTATCAAGGCCCGTACAGTCGATTTCCATCAATGGCCATCGAACTGCACTTACAGCGATCTTTTTCAAATTTGATTTGGACATAATTCCAAATGCAACCGTTAGATTTCAAATTTCTAATATTCATTAGAAAGCTCTTTTCGATACGAACCCAACGGTTCCGGTTTTAGGAGAATCCGACGGTCGGATCTCCCGCAATATCCGTTCGAAGTCAATGGTCGAAATTCGCGAACTGCCGCGGCGCGGCACATTCTATTCAGGCCATTATATTATATATATAATATATATAATATATACTTCGTCGATTTCAATTCAAAACGAATTTTATAAATCGTTTTAATTTCGTTTTCAAAACGATTTCAACTTCATATTCAATTTCTAATCAAAATTGAATATTACAAAATAAATTCGTTTTAAATTCATTTCAAATTGATTTCAATTCAAATTGATTTCTAATTCAATTTCAGTTCGTTTTCAATTCAATTCAATTCAATTTCAATTCGTTTTCAATTCAATTCAATTTCCATTCGAATTCATTTCTATTCAATTTCTATTCGAATTCATTTTAAAACGATTTCAATTCTATTCGAATTCATTTCAAATTCATTTCAAATCTATTTGAATTCATTTCAAAAACGATTTCAACTCTATTTGAATTCATTTCAAATTCATTTCAAATTCATTTCAAAAACGATTTCAATTCTATTTGAATTCATTTCAAAACGATTTCAATTCTCTTTAATATTCACTTCAATTTGAATAAAATCGATATAAATATCGTTCACGTCAAAATGGCGTCAAACTATCAATGCGGCTTCATATATTTCAATTTTCAAATATTCTACTTCAAATATTTCTTTTTCAAATATTTCTCTTCAAATATTTCATTTCAAATATTTCTATTTCAAAACTGGAATGAGGCCCAGACAATTACCACATAATGTTAATTATATGGATATTCTACAACACATGTATATATCAACAACGATGAATAATCAACTATCATCCAAAGTGCATTCTACACTGTATAAGCATCAAATATAAATATTCAATGCTTATAACAGCCTGTCAATCAATCGATCGACATACAACTAAACAATCGGGATTAGTGTACGTCAAATATCATCCCAATACCCGTGTGGGGTTTCAAGCAATCACACACAGATTTTTATTTGTGCAGTTGGGCGATGTGTAAAATTTATCGTCCCAATCAATGTCCTTCAAATAGGTGTACATAAACAAACCGTCCGGTTTGTAAATGAATATTTATTTATTCTCATTCACGTTAAAAATTATATTTTTAACGATAAAATATTTTATTCAGTTCATTTATTCAATAAAATGATATTTTTATTTTTTTTCTAATTTATTTTAGAAAATTTCAACGGCATAACGGCACGATACTAGAAACGGGACAAGGCCTAGCCTTATCCCCGGTCTAGTGAAGGCCCACGCCATTCACACATCAATCAAATTCACCAAACAACCAAATTCAAATCAAATCATCTAACTAATTTATGCAACCAAACAAACAAGTCCATGGTCTGTGGACGGTTGTGTCGGGTGCTACTAAGCACCGTCTGCATCCTAGTATATATATATATAACTAGAAAAATTAAATTGAAAGGTGAGAAGTTCTCACCGATAGCTATCCAACTTCTCGGCACTTCTAATGCAGGAAACCTTGTCATTCTCGCCTTTTGTCACTTTTGCTGCTCATATTCACTACATATGTAAAATCGAATTTTTACTTCGTTATTCAATATATAAAAATCATATTTTTACTATGCTATTCAATATATAAAAATCGAATTTTTACTATGCTATTCAATATATAAAAATCATATTTTTACTTCGCCATTCAATATATAAAAATCGCATTTTTACTTCGATGTTCAATATATAAAAATCACATTTTTACTTCGATGTTCAATATATAAAAATCACATTTTTACTTCGATGTTCAATATATAAAAATCACATTTTTACTTCGATGTTCAATATATAAAAATCAAACCTTTATATTCAATACCTCATAATAAAAATCAAACCTTTATATTCAATACTTCATAATAAAAATCAAACCTTTATATTCAATACTTCATAATAAAAATCGAACCTTATCTATGTTAAAAATCTCAGTTTCACTACGCAAAATCAGATTTTTAAATCACCTAAACAAAAGAAAATAAAGTAAAAACTCACCGTCGAGCGAAGAAGAAGGGGAGGGGGGTTCGTGTGTGTGCTCCAGCCGGCGGGCAGGCTGATGAGGGCGGCGGCGGTCCTTTTTCCGACTGTGGAGGGCTTGAGGTGCTTGAACGTTGAACGGAAGAAGGGAGAGAGAAGGGGACAGGGCACAGGAGGAGCGTCGGAGCTTGGAGGGCCCATTGGCGGCGTTGCGACGGAAAGGGGGAGGGAGGAGCGGTCGATGGCGGTTGAGGGGGGTACGGGTCTTGTTAGAAGAGGGGGAAAGAGGAGCGAAGGGGGGAAGAGGAGGCGTCGGGGAGGAGGGAGGGCGCTTGACGGTGGGGCGTCGATGGGGAGGGAGGAGCAACGGGTGGCGGCGTCCTCCGATGTCCCCATTTCCTATTTCGATCGGGAGGTTTGGGAAGGAAGGGTGTCGGCTGAAGAATTTGAGTGGAGGAGGGGGTATAAGATAAAAGGGGCGTTGACTTTTAAATTAATTATATATTTAATTTAATTCCATTTCAAAAAGTAGCTTTTAAATTCCAACTCGAAACGAGGCCCAACGACTGTCGTCCCTAGCGTTTTACCCCCATTCCGAACACAATGGGATATGTATCGCAAGCTGATTCGATCGTTTTGATCAGTTTCCGTTGAATTTACATTTAAATCACTATATTGAATTTTAAACGTACATTTCAAATTATCGGGGTCACATACTAACTCGAAAAATTCCATAAAAATATTTTCTAGCTTCGTATTGACGATACGGTCCTAAAAAAACTAGTTTCATCGAATTCTGAGACCGTTGGAAAAATGGCCATTTTCCAGTCGATTAAAATCAACTGAAACTGGTCAAACGCGTTTTCCTTTGCCACGCTCACATATTGATTCGAAAAATTATGAAGTTTGGAATCTAGCAATAACTTGATATCCCGGACCGAACAAAACTGGTTTCGTCGAAATCCGAGGTCGTTTGCAAAATTCCCATTTTTAAGGGCCTGAATTCCATAGCGACTATTCAAAATTTTCAACTGGACATATCTTTTGATTCCCGCTATGAAATCTTGATTTGTCGGATTCGTTGGAAAGATATTCACGAATAGATCCTAATGTTTTTGGTTTCACTAAAATCCGGATTGTTTTGCACCCGGTACATTCAATTGAAGTTTGAAATCGAATTATCAAACTACCGCGCCATTTTCAATTCTATTTATAATTATATATAAATATTTATATTCTAACGACGACGTATATAATATATACGTTCTGAATATGTTCGAAATAAATTTCTCGTCGATATTATTTAAAATAATATAATTTAAATGTTCAAAATTCGCTAAAATTGCCAATTTAAAATTTTCAAACTGGCTCGCATTTTCCGGGTTATTACAATCTCCCCCACTTAAAACTTTTCGTCCTCGAAAAGGAACGAAGCCGAAAGTTGTTTTCTAACCAACTCAACCTTCATTGTTTTCATTACGGCTTAAGTTCTTCAACTTTTCAGTTTCTAAAAACTTTTCCAATTTCTCAAAAATTTGGCTAACACCCTAAATTTTCGAAAAATTTCGCCATAACCTCCCCTGCAATGGGAGCATCGGGAAATCTCAAATAGCTTCCCTGGTCCTTCAGATCTCAAAAGGAAAAAAAAAAGCTAAACGGCTAGCCAATAGGCTCATAAAATCATCATCACCCAAACAAAACAGTAAATTATGTAGTAAACATGTACCTATTTGTCGGGCAAACAAATTTTATTCTCTGCTCTAGCCTCCTTGCTATGACCTGTTCAATGTAAGTACATGTATATGCAAGAAAATGGGACCAAATTTCAATTATAACTCAATATTTGGTTCAATTCGGTTAAAGGTTCAACATCTTATTTAATCAACCAATAATCAACAACACAACCATCAATCAATTAGTTGATTAACTTTTCAAATTCATAATTTTGATATATAGTCAAAAATCAGATTTTTGATGCCAAATCACTACAATAAGCCCTACCTAGTTTTTGGTTCTCACACCAGTCAATAGGAGATATATAGAGACTACACGTTCGTCACTCGAATATAAATTCTAATGATGGAGCTCCATCATCAAAATCATCTTCGGGCGATTAGAGTGTAATTCTATATCTATCCAGTATATTAAAACTTCAAATACACGTTTGCAAGGCGTATATGCAAAATCTTTATATACTGGACTGTCCAAATCAATATAAATAAATAATCAAATACGAATAATTGATTTTAAATTTTCAAAACAAAATTGGTTTTCATTTTAAAAATATACTCTTCACACTCGTTCTAGGACACTACTGATCCTATCTCTAACGAGTCATCCCATTGGATATTACTAATCCAATATCTGATGAATTCTTTCGTACGGTTCTAATGTGCCTTGTTCTCTGAGCTTTGTAAACCAAAGCTCTGATACCAACTGTGAAAACCCTTTTCAAATTCAATTTATTTATTTTTAAATAAATAAATTGAATTTGAAAAGGGTTTTCACAAATGATGCAGAAGACTGCGAAGTTGTTTTCAGATAGTAAGAGCATCATTCATCTTGTGGAAAATCGAGCATACTCATGAACAAAGCACATTGATGTTACAAATTTCTTTCTCATGCTTGAAGAAAAGAAAAATAAGATAAAGTTGTCGAAGATTCACACAAATGACAATCCAGCTGATATGCTAACAAAGTCGGTTCCAAAGGATACATTTGAGCATTGCTCAAACTTAATTATTGTGGTACGAGCTACTTAGTGCCATGGGGCGCTGACCCAACAACCGTTTTTTTGTTGATTGATGGGTATATTTAAATTGAGATGGAATCTTAAATTTGGACGTTATAAATATATTAATGAGGAGATATTAATTGATTCTCGTAATCAAGTCAAATCAGGAAGATAATATATTAATATCAGGAAGGTATATATTTGATATAAAGAATCAATCAAATATTGGTATAAGTGGAAACAATAGTGGAATAAATCAGGAAATATTTCATCCTTATCCATGAAGCATTCTTCATCTTCCTCCTATATATACGCAGGCATTTGCTCGTATTTTCTACACACACAAGAAGAAAGCTCTCTCTTCAATAAGATCCATATTTTTTGCATCTATTATAGGATGAGGAAGTTGTATTGAGTTGTGTATATCTTCTCATATTGTATCTCCTCTTAAAGTGAAAAAATAAAAGGTTGTTGGATCCGAGGACGTAGGCATAGCCGAACCTCGTTATATTGGTGTGTTCTTTACCTTTTCTAGTTCTGTTTTTCTCTATAATTTGATCCATTTGTTTTTCTTATAATCTTTGTTGGATTGGCATTGTTGAGATTGTGGACAAGCTAGATTATTGGGTGTTCTTCTTCCCTGCCCAAACCACTGATTTTTCACTACAAAATATAAAATGTTAGATGCTAACTATCGATAAATAATCGTGTAAACTTTGAAATGTCCATATTAAAATGTAAAATGGCAGAAGATTTAAAATAAAGCAAGAAAAATAGTAAATAAGTCTAAAATGAAGAATTAATTTCAAAATAAAATAACTGAAGAGAATTAAGAAGAAATGAGAAAACTTGTGGAACTAATAAGAAAATTTTAAAAGTTTCCGCTTTACAATTATTTAATAGATTAACGAGTCTTATTATCACTCAGAAATAGGAACTAACAAATAATTTACATATATAAATTTACTTTTCATTAACTAATAATAGAACTGAAAATTCACACATAAAAATCATAAGATACTACAATGTTAGAATAAAGCACACATTTTTTTAACATCAAAATATACATGTAAATCATTTTATTTTGAAGGGGTTATACATATAAGATTTGTAAACAAATAATCACTCTCGAAGCACGTGCTATAACGCCTATGATAATATACATCATGAGTTCAAGTGTAAGAAAAGTAGAACATGATTCCAAGTGCAGAAATGAAGGCTCACATGAATAAAATGTTATGATTTCAATATACTTTATCAACAATCAGTCAAGAAACCATATATTAAAAGGTGTAATCCATATTAATTTAATTAGAAACAAAGCCGATAGATAAATTAGCAGGTACATACCTGAATTCATAGTTGATTATTGCAGTACCTAAATCCATAGTTGATTGGTTAGGAAAAGATAAATTTGGTTTGGTCTTCCAAATTGACACAAATCTAGATTATGAAATTAGCTCTCCGTAAATGAGGATGGAGAGTGGATGAGGCTTGTTTAATTTGAGGACCATAACTCCTTGTTTATAACATTGGTATTTTACAATCTAGTTCTTCGCCAAATTAAAATATTTCAATTTCTACACATTTAGCACATGATATTATATTATTAAGCCTCTAATCGTTAATATAAAATTAGGTTACTTTAATTAGGTTTTACACCCAATCAATACATTTTTTAATTACATACGTGATCAAAATATTCCAGCAATCTCTCCTTGGGTCACATATGTAATAACCATAAAAAATGCATTAATTTTGTCAGCTCTAAAATTTTCTATTCATAGCATGTGGTGCATCTGAAACAATCTCGTCCATTAATTGTGTTGAACAAGGACCATATCAATATTAGTTATCTTTATCATAACTAAACCCATCGTTTCATCAATGGCCACATATATCAATACAATTAAATAAAATAGGTCAATCAAGGATGTATAACATACAAATTACATAGAATGTTATCTATGCAGGTCTATTTCAACCTGTTCTATCTTAGTGAAATCAAAACGTTCAATATTTGATAACTTACAGTGCAAAAGAAAACTTTATTACTTAATTTTGTTTAGAAAAAAAAACTTGATATATGTACATCTATAAACAAAGTATAGATCAATGGGTCATATAACAATACCAAATACAAACTCTTCTTGAATCAAAATATTATTATATAAAAATTACACCAGTTGAGCTACATGCTCATGAAAGACCTTGGACGATAACCCTTTGGTAAGCGGATTAGTCACAATGAAGTTTGTCATAATTGCTTTATGAATTAAATTATATTTTGGATTCTTCCATTACTGGGGAAAAATATATATGTTTTTTACTGTCTTAATATTTTATAACGGTCCTTCAGTTCTTTATCAACAATCCACAGTTTTTATGATAAAATTTTACAATTATTTTTCATGGTTGAATGTCTTATAATTAAACATAAATAATATTTTCATAATGTTGGAAGCTATAAGTGTTTGAATGACACATTTCCTTGTATATTTCTATCCATCAAATATATTACCATTATCTGAAGTGGATATTTTGCACTAATGACATCCAAAAATTTCAAATTGTAATGCTTTATGGTCTCCAATCAATCTTCTCTTTTATTTACAAGCATATAATCATTTACTTTGTTTTTAACATATATTGTACAATTTTAGTTACTAACCAGTGATCCACTCAAGATATCTATCAAATAATACATTCAATATTCATATGCGTATATGTCTTTGTGTGCAATTGAGTTGGCAATGTATATTTATGAGGTGTATTTTTTTTTTTTTTTTTTGCACTTCTATAGCTCCTAGTATGTTCTTATATCACTATATGTGAAAATAGTCCTCATTAAGAAAAAGAGAATCAATTGATCTACATTTTGCACATCATTTTTAATGCACTTATCTTTCTTGGCATCTTTGTGATAATTTAAAAGTCACTTTGCGAATAATAATGGCATATTTGAATCTCAAATAAAAAAGAGTAATTCGTAGGTGGTTGCTTAAGTTGTTACATCAACGTTTCTACCAAAAAACATGACTTTAATATCCATCGGATATTGCTCAAAAGTATAATATGCAATAAACCTAAAGCGATTCCAAAGTCTTTCCCTAAAATCAAAGAGAAGTATCTCCTTAAAGAAAACCTTTTTGAAATTGACTTTTATAAAAGAGCCTCATACCATTCCATATTATCAACTTGATTCCTTATGGTCTTGAATGGTTATTCATAACCAATCTTGTTACTGAAGTTAGAGGGACATATCTCAAAACTTATCGTCCGTATAGATATACAATATATATTCATACTTTAAATCCATATTTCAAATTAGTACCTTATGTGGATTAATGAAAGTCCATAGAGTCATCTTCACCAATCTATTATTTACCTTTATGGGGAAATACTACGTAATCAGAGCTATCAATGGATATCCAAAAAATCTGAAATCCATCCGAATCCAAAAAACAAATAAATATCCGATATTGGAAGAATAGATTCAGATGCGAATGTAGGCACATCCATATTCGAAAATTATCGATCTGCTTGTTTTCGTGATTATTATTTAAATTATGTGCATTTTAAAACAATAAAATGTAATAAATTATTATTTTATTAAGTTGAAAGCCTATATTATATACATTAAATGCATATTCACTTCTTAATGATATTTACTATCATCATATTCGTTTATTTTTAGCAATTTAACAATCAATTGAAATGAAAAAAAAATTATGTTAAATTAAAATTTTCCATTTATATACCTTGATTTATTCGTGATTGGCAGATCGAACAATTATTTGATATCTGTCTGCATTCACGGATGCGGATATCCAGTATACGAAATTGACGTCGGATGCGGATGCAGATATAACACTATCCGCATTTGAAAGCATATGTCGATAGTCTTATACGTAATCGTCTAGAGTAGTACTTTATCTTTTCTAGATGGATATCATTAGTGACCTCGCATATTGAGGTTGTTGAGTTAATTTTTTTGAAACAACAACATTAACTTGTAGAAAATTTTTCTTTAGCATCGTCGTATTATGGTTCATAATTTACTTATTAATGAAAGGGAATAAACCCTAAACATTTGCCGAAGAAGCAACCATAATTGAATCAAAGATAATGATTATATTTTATTTCTTCTCCCAAAATTAACTTCTCTAAAAATCTATTGTATTTCACATCTTAAAATTGTTCTTTGGTGTGGATTCATAAAACTATAACTTTTAAGTCGTTTAGAATATTAACAAAAAATTTGCTATCTTTAGTATTTCAACCAAGAATTATTTAGTAAACCGATACATATAATCATATTAACTACTAAACCAAAAGTTCAGACTTTATTATTATACCGTATAACATAATTAGATATAAACTATATCTTAAACACTGGGAGCTTTAATTCCAGAAGAAATATGTTTGAATTTATTCGCAGATCAATCCTTTTATTCCAAGTGAACAATCACAACTAAATTTGTTCATACTAAAAATATAAAGCCATAATTTGTTTAAGTGCTAGCATAACAAAAAATATCAATTAATAAATCCAAAAAATATAACTGAAATCTCTATGATAACTTTGAATTATCTAGTATACTTTTCTTTATATTTCCATGTTTTTATTAAAAAAACAACTACAAACAAGTTTGTATGTTATTTTATTTCGTTCAACCTTAGCAAATTCTTTATTTGTTTCTACATTTATTTACAATGTATGTTAAATGAGTCTTTATAATCTTTGATGCGTCAACCTCTGTTCTTCTTACAATAATAACCTTAAAATGATAATACCGTGAATAAAGAGAGTGCTAAAGGAAAATAAGGGGAATACAATAATTTTTGGAGCAATATATATTTTTATAGTATTGATTTGTATTTTTTTTACTTTGACTTTATGTGATCAAACACTACAAAGTGTGATTTTTTTCGTAAAATGCTTTCCATTCTCAGTTAGTAACTTCTCATATTTAGTTATCCCCACATATAACACATTTGTGAAAACTTATGAAATATATATTTTATGATCTGATAACTGTCGCAGTTTGACTTATACAACCTTTCAATGTCCTTTATAACATTGTAAGAACATTTAGCTGTAATAGAGCTTACTGTAACCCCTCTAATTGCAAAGGGTAGATCCATGAAGTAAATAAAATGTACCACACTCTCCTACCTTTCCTTATGAAAAATCTCAAATCTATGAGAATGTTATTATAAGTAAATAAATTAGGCAGACGTTTTGACCAAATTAGTTGAAAAGTGAACAAAAAAACTATGACCGTATACGCTCGTGGTTCATTTCCATTTATAGTAAATTCAAATGATTGATAAATCTCTTCTTAAGATACGTAATGTTAGTATCAAGTTTACTAGATAGTAATATTAATTGTATTTGTAATAGTACTCTTGTTATAATAATCAAATATTGATAATAAATTTAAGTTAAACAACAATCTTCTTTTGGATTGGTTAATTATGCACCCACAAAACTTATAATGGTCATGTATTTATCATAATTCGTGGGTAAGTGATTCGATCAAATTAAATACTAGTCTCTTTTGGACTAGCTAATATTTGCATGAATAGTTACGAACAAGTATCAAATATTTTCATGAGCATCCACACTTAGTGAGATCACATTGTTTGATATGCTTTTTAATTAGTTCATTATGCATGTAGAATATTTACAGTTGCAAAGAGACCAACAAAATATTTGAATTCACCAAAAAATTATAGCTATGCATAAAGCCCGTCAGTTAACTGCCATATGTATGCCATAGAATATTGGATTACAAATCTAATAACAAGCATTAACATTCATAACCAAAAGAATGCAAACAAAATGAGTGATAAATCTTAGGTGCCATTTGATTTTCGAACTGGGCAGTCAACGTTGGCGTCTACGTCAGACGAGTCCGACACATCAGTCGTGGGACCCACACGGATGCCCCTTTGAGACGAGCGGTTAGAAAGTTAGCTTTCATGTCAAACGAGTCCGACGCGTCTAACGCAAAAGAAAATTCTGGATCAGCCAATCCTCTTTTCTTCCCCTATATATTCACTTCATCTCCTAACCTTTTCAACACTAAATCACATAAGAAATCCGAAAATTCAAGCTTCAATCCCCGTTAAATCGTCGATTTATTCAAATCTCTGTTATAGGTTTATGTTTTTTTAGCTTCTAAACTCCGCTATATATCTATTTCATAATTTTTGGATTTTTTTTCTTCAGAATGGCAACAAGTCAGTCCTCTTCTACCTGTTCCATTAGCGTCGAGCAAATGCAAGAATGGGTCCCCAGCGCGATTCAGAGAGCTGGACTCACTGTTTGGAGGTTGCATTCGTACTGACAATTGTCAGTACATAGTTCCGACCTCTCCACCAGTTCATCTGCATGAGGCCCAGATGTTTGGCGATTTTATTCGGGGCGATACTACTGAGATCTCGAGTCATCCGGCACGTAGGCAGATCAGGTCCGGTGCTGGGCCTTCTCGTTCTGCTCCTCCGTCCATGAACCGAGGCAAGGTTATAGATCTGTGTATGTCAGTTTGTCATGATAATGACGACTATCAGGAGTGGAAGGTATCGGTTGTTCTGTCAGATAATGACAGAGAGGGCCACAACCCTTTTTATTCTCTGCTTGACAAGCCCGCACAGCTTAGGCGTTGTGTTGTTCATTATGTTTTCAAGCTGAGGGCTGCACAGCTGTAGTTTTCTTATGTTTTTGTTGTTGTATGATTTTATGAAATGATATACTATGTTGTAATGGTGTTTGAATTCTGCAATTTAAATTCTTCAATTTGTATTCAGCTATTTGTATTCTGCAATTTGTATTCTGCATTCAATAACTATAATAAACACAAATACGAAAACAATAAAATAATAACTCTGCCCCTTCCAATTTGAATCCTTGTTCGCAACAATTCCCCTTCAAAATAACATTTCCAAATACCTCTTTCGTTCAAAATTAAACGCACCCGTACCGATTCAATACAGATCTACAAGCCTACAACTGTGGGACCAATTGAATTCTCGTCAAATTAAACACACGTCAACATAGACTTGTTATATTCATCTCCGCTCAGGAATATTATACTTATTATTGCACCAAAATGCAAAATTTTCCAAATCCTTTAGCACCATAAAAGGCATTTTCTACTAAATGTTAACTAGACTTTTCTAAATATTGTAATCATGGAACATAAAGTGCAGCCATTGAATATCACATAGTTTAGACTTAATTCAATGTTTGTTGTATATAATACATATTATGCACTACAAGAAATATGTTCATTGACAGCGTTGAAAAAACGCTATTGTATAAAGTTACAATGTTTCGAAGAATGTTGTCTACCGACACGCTGTTATAGGTCATGGGACTATCACAATACTTTTAAAATGCTGTAGAAAAAGGAGTACTACAGCATTTTAGTTAGTGTTGTTGTTAAGTTTCGTACAGCGTTTTGTTAGCATTGTCATTACGTTTACACAACATCTTGTGTTGTTGTATTTGAATAGCCAACACATATTATTCCTCCTTCATCACATATATAACAGCGTTTTATATGGGACAGAAACGTTGTTATTGTCTTCATACCAAAGTGCTTTTGTGAACATATAACAGCATTTTAAAACGGCTATACCCCTTGTCATTGCCCATAGATTAAATTTTTTTCAGCATATATAGCAGCGTTTAATAAAGTCCAGTAATGGTATGCCGCCCATAAAGCACAGTGTTTCCCAACATATATTACAATGTTTATTTCTGGTTAGAAAAGTTGTAACTCCCTACATATCATAGCGTTTTACCATATATATCACAACGTTTTTTTACCATCCACCCTGCATGCCACAGCGTTTTTTCAAAATATATCACAGCATTTCTGTACAGTTGTTGAAGTACATCTATTAGCATTTATCATTTTTACACAATGTAGTTCAGAATCATCACGAAATTCAAACAACACAAAAGAATTATAATTATAAAACTATATCACATAAGTTAATAATTCCATATGCCAAATATACAATAGTTGGACATAACATTTTGTAATCGATGTTCCCATAACTTGTTTTTACAAAAGATGCTTACTGACAAAAAAGAAAAATATAAACCGTTCAAAGTCCAAGCTTGTGTGCTCCAAAGTTGAATTTCCGTCATGCATCAAACATCAACACATGATTTGGCAATAAGAGAATACATAACTACTTTTGTTGTATATGTATGACATTGAGAAACTGCTAACAACTAAACTAAAAGTACGGCTAAACATGGCAATGTGAAAAGAAAACGAGGTCAAGCGTGATCAAGTCATCTTGTTGTTGGATTCAGTATAAATATAGCATTTCTAATATTGTCTTGTTTGACTGGTCGTAGTGCTTAAATTACTTTTACAGCGTTGGCATGGTTCAGTTCCATGCACAGGCAACATATTTTTTTTTCAACTAGCATCCTAAACTTCGCAACATTTCTTGTGTCAACAAATATGCGTACGACGCAGTACGACCAAATTGCAAGAAAGAAAAATTGTACAAGATCAAAAATTTTGAGCACATCCAGGTCACCGTATCTTCTATTTTTTCCGGTTTTATCTACTTAAACAAAATTTAAATATTAATTCAGTTTTAAGAGGTGAAAAGGGAAATCATACTTGAAGTAAAATTCTACTAAAACAATCATAATAAGGAATATTTCCATCATCCATACTGACGATAAGTAAAGATAAGTATAAGTCATTCTTACTTGAAGACGATTCTGCGGCAAAATTTGCGGAAGGCCAAGCTATAATAGAACCAATTGCATCTTCAATAAACTCAAATTCAGATGTAGGTCTGCATAAAGGTGCATTTGGAACTTTAACAATATCAACCCGAACTTTAACGACATCTTCTCCCAAAAGAACAAAATGGACCATCGAATTTGGGTCAGTCGAAGATAGCATCATTCAGCAATAACTTCTTTCTCTCCATGAACACTAATCAACTTGCATTTAATGTTTGACTTGAAACTAGTGGTCTGTCATGCAATATTTGAAACAGTTTAAATATGTTTTCTACAAAATAGAAGTGATTACAATAATAAAACAGCATCAAGGTATATGCATGTTTTTATAAATTAAACACATAAACTATACATTACCACTGAATGTGATACTATATTTAGCGTACCAGCAGATTTTGTAGCATTAATATCCTCAAAAATGACATTTTTTTCGGCCAAGCTACTTTGCACCCAATAGCTTCTCCAACATATGTCATACCAACTGGTGCTCTCCATAAGAATGCACCTGATTTTTTTGCCGCATCAATCAAAACAAGAGCAGCAGACTGTCCAAGTGGAATATTATCCACGAGCTGAGTTGGATCAATAGTGTACAACCACCCTTCAGCAACTAATTCTTTGCTTCCAACCTAATCATACAACTTGCATTTCTTATTTGTTGTTGAAGTTTTACTCTAGTAAGAAAAATATTATCAGGTTCTTATATTAAATCATAGAGCTAATGAGTGCATAAAGAATTAAGTATTACCGCATTTTCATCATTTTCAGAGACTATCATACTGTGGAGTAAAACTCTGTCAGATGACCATGCTACTATCTCATCCTTAGCTTCTCCAATATGTGATCATCCTAGGAGTAGACCTCCATAAATAAGCATCCAATTTTTTGGGGATTTCTATCAAAATTTTCATGGCATTTGGTCCAAGTGGAATATTGTATAAAAGCTCTTTAAGGTCATTTGAAAGAACTCTTCCTTCAGCTACTATTTCGTCCATCCCAGTCCAATCCAACAAATTACATCTGACAATCGGTTGGTCACACTTACTCTACATTTAGTCAAAATCATTTATATTATATGTTAAATCAAAATAAATTCCATTGTTATGGCAACAATAATATAAATCATTTGTACCACTTGAGATGGACTCGCATCCCTGCTGCTTCCTTTAACCTGATAAACAATTATGCAAATTATTAAGAGAACGTCTCAAAAAAAATTAAAAACCAGACATCTGAATCAATAAACGAGAAGTCTGAAAATTGACAGGGTTAAAGTAAAAATCAGGAAAACTAAAATCAGAATCTGAAAAAATTAGCAGACGTCTGAAAATAAACATGGATTTAAAAAACATCCAAGACAACGTCTGAAACTATTTCCATACGTCTGAAAACTTCATAGGGTTGAAAAAACCCTAAATCAAACATCTGTTTTTCAAACCAGAGGTCTGATTTACAAAATATCAGTTATTTCTATATAAAAATAACCGCAACCTTCTATTCCTCACTCTTCCATTTCACTGATCAAATTGAAACTTCTGTAACCCTAAAATCCCAAATCCAGTCCAAATCATGGGTCCTAGAAAAAAAGGTTCATCAAAACGAAAGAGGGCAGATGAAGAATCATCAAATCCTCCACAAACTACTGAAGAAACACCCCAACCAGTTTCGCAATCAAGATTTGACAGATGGATGAACAAAGCACCCTTATCAATAGAAAGATATGGATTGATGCAAAATAAAATCCTACATACTGTCCATTCTACAGTCTCATTGATTTTTCGATGTATGATTTACATAGCTTATGTCAGGATGCTAGTCTTGTAAAACCGGTCTCATTCCCTTCTAATCACCTTAACATTGACTAGCTATCCATCTTTCTATTCTATGTGAACTTAGATAGTACAGTTTTTTGGAATCCTCAAGTAGAAAAAGATTGGATTTGGTCAAGTGTTAATGAGGCTACTGTTGGATTCACAACTAAGGAAATAGGAGATAAATTGCAATATTCTAACACCGGGACAAATATCAATGATAGTCCCGATATGTGTTTTAAGTCTCTTCATTTTCGTAGGACCTCTACACTTTCTTTTCTTTGACCAACTGCCATTTTCATTTTCAGTTGGTCCACCGGCTTCCACGTGTTGTTCGTTTTGCATTGTACGGTTCTCATATGCACTAGGATTTATCTTCTACTCCTTGTGCATTATTTTCTAATGCTTGTGCTCGATTATCTTCTACTACTTGTGGATTATTTTCTACTGGTTGTGCTCGATTGTCTAATACTACTTGTGCATTATCTTCTACTACTACTTGTGGATTGCCCTCGCTTTGAATGTTGTTGTCTTCAATATGCTTCTTCCGTTTATTAGGCTTGTACGATATATTTTTAGCTCCTTTGCTTTTTTTTCTGTTTCCGCGTTATTATCCTAATTTCCTATTACTAAAACATGAGGAAAAACATAAAATATATAGCAGTACTATACAATCCAAACACTTGTGCCCTAAGGCCATCCTGAATATGCTACACCTCAATATGTCATTTACAGGAAAACAACATTGCTTTTCACAGCAAATAACGGCAGTTTAGGAGACTTTAAAACATAGAAGTATAGTTATAACTACAACAAAATATGAGTTAGCCTAAATAATTTGTTATTGTCAGTTAGCCTAAATCATATATGTCATCGAACTTAACATATGTGTTTATATTTATGTGCTCAACGTGACAATACCACCTACTTGTCTTGCATACACGAGTCGTTGTTATCACGACGACCGACTAGTCGTCGACTAGTCGACCAGTCGGTCGCCAGTCAGTGACTTGGACTCTCGACATGAATTTTGTTAATATGTCGAGCGACTGAAACGACATGGAGTGACTAGTCGATTAGTCAGCCGACTAGTCGACTCGACTTAACAGACTGACTTCAAATTGTTTCAATTTGGGACTAAAAAAAAAGCAGGTCTCCAATATTGATAATATTACAATGGATGGACTCCTGATCCTAAAAAGAAATAATTTATTCTTTTTGCAAAAAGAAGCAGGGTTTTATCACAATAAATTCTTTTTGCAATCTCTTGATCCCGAAAAGGAATAATTTATCAAGATAAAGTAAAGTACGGAAGGCAAAATTTTGGACAAAAAATGAAAACTTTTTTCATATATATTTAAACCACCGCACGAATGGATTCTCATTGCATTCACTTTGCAGCTCTCGCTACCAAAAAAAGAGTAGCATTTGTGTAGTTGTTTATCTTTTTAAGTAAGAGAATTATGCCTTAAACCTTTAAATTCAATATTCGGTCTAAAACCTAATCTAGTTAAATATTTTTTTGCTAAACAAAATAAAGAACAGTGCAGTGGAGTCAGGTATAGGACTAACAACTAAAGCAACAACCCTAGAAGCCATTATTCCAAAGGGCAATAAAAACAGAGATAAATTCCAATTCAAGTGAAGAGAAAAAGAATCATCTAAGTGTGGTATTATTCAAATTGTGCATTTTTTTTTATTATCTGATATTCTGTGACGCATAATTAAAAACACAAGCAAAGTAGAAAATCAAATAACAACAAACACTTAAGGTAAATGAATACATAAAAACTGTTCTCCTTTGCTTTCACATTTCATGGTAAAGGATGCAAAAATAATGCCTAATTGTTTCAAATGAATAAAAACTTATGATCGGTATCAGCTTCCATAACCTGTGGGGAGAGAGAGAGAATGAAAAATCTTTTCAGAGTTCTAGAATCATCTAAATATATTTAACCAAAAGTTATACCAGTCACAATCTTTGAACACTAAATCTTAATGAATCTACAACTTTTTTCTATCTGGCCATAGCCACAGGGTCCATCCATTGCTCCATGTACAACACTACCAGACTGTATTAGTTAAAAGTTTATAATTATATATATATATATATATATATGTATATTTTATTTATCGACTAGTCTACGACTAGTCGACTAGTTGGACCTCTGTCGACTCGACTCGACTTACCGCCGTGGTAACCATATTACACGATCCATTCCTCTTACAATCAGATGCTCAACTACCACCTTCTCATATTGATGACTAAGATTTCAACAATCTAAGCATGGACATACAATTTTTTCTACATTTGCAAAATTTTTCATAGCGGTATGCACAAACTTCCGAGCTCCTTGCTGATACTCACTACTAGTTCTTTGAATTTTTTTTATCTTTTAACTTCCGTCAAAATATAGGATATGATTTTCAAATTACATTTATGTTGAGAATTACATAGTTGCTTGTGTAGATTCACCCAATTTTTATCCATCATCGTATACTACATAAGCAAGCAAATTTCTAAAATTTGGAAGTAATAGTCTATTGTTGAGTACAAGAAAATTAACATAACTACTTAAATAAAACAGTGATACTAAATGAGACACAGCAACTTTTAACTGCTAATAACACAGTCAACATTTTCAGCAGACATACCTGTAACACCCCGTATTTTCGGCTGGATGATGTGTATTCGAGCTGTGCGATTCTGATGACTTCTGGACTGATCTGAAGGCTCTAAATCACCCTATCCTCCTATAAATACATCCCTAACCTAAACCTAAGTCTCTTACACAATTCTCTAGCCTCCATTGCTCTCTTCTTCTAATAAAAAATAAAAATGGCGTCGCTACTCTGATAGAATCAAAACTAGAAGTCAATCAACATCATCCTAAATTCAAATTTGAGATAAAAGCTTCTGCAACAATTCTGTAACAACTAAAGTTCTTTCTTTAATCCAATCAAGGCAAGTACAGTTATTTTCTGCTATAAACATTAATTATAATTCTGATATGCTTTTTAAATCTGAATCTGAGATTGTATATCTGTCAGATCTGTTTTTCTGTGACTGTTCTGTATCCCTTTTTGCTTCCTTTCTGTTTCTATAGCCAGGCTACCACGAGCCTGTGCCTAATCTCATAAGAGATTAACATATGAACGCAAATTTTGGGATAAATAATGAATGATGTGAAATTTGACGAGATTGAATTGAACATATAACTTTAGATCTGAGGCATAAAATATATTGACATATGACTCGGGATTGGATGCATGAATTTGACTGTAAACATATAATTTATATATGTTGTATGCATAGTGTACGTTGTAATCTAGATCTGTAACTAATTAGAGAAATGAACATATGTTATTTAGATCTGTAATTAATTAGAAAAATAAGCATATGTTATAAACTAGTTTTAGACCTATGCATATTCTGTGATAAAAGAAGAAAAGAAACCACTGTAAGATTACATATGATTTGAGACTTTGGACAAAATGCATATAAAAGTCAGGATCTGATTTTTAGAAGATATGATTTAAAGATTTAGATTGTTGGGTATAGTTTGCATAATGATTCATGACTTCAAAAGAAGAAGATATGGAAACTTAGGTGTAAAGATTTACATTAATTAGGATATCTATTATTATGATTACACCTAAATAGGGATTTTTGGATATATGGCATGCATTGAAATTAATGGTTATATTTGGTATAATTTATATGTGAATCTGCTGTAAAATGCTAGTTTAACAAAAATTGGAACATATGTTATATGGCAAATTATGTCCATATTCTGCGCTTATGCAAACATGGAGTATATGTTGTGAATCATGACAATTATGTAGGCATATGAATTTAGGCCAATTTATGATTAGGCAAGGCATGTAAATAGAACCTTTAGAAATATTAAATTTGCTAAATCTGCTAATTTGCCAAGTTGCCTAAACTGCTAGTTTTGTTATATTGCCTAGACTGCTAGTTAGATTGAAGTGCCTAATTTGTTAAATTTGTCGGTTGAAATGCCTAACCTGTTATATGCCAAAATCTGCTAAGTTGCTAAATCTGTTAAATCCGTTAAGTCATATAAAATCTGTTATCTGCTAAAATCTGTTATCTGCTGTGTTGATATAATCATCCTGTTATTGATATAATCTGAATTGGCATATATATTGGGCGTGCGCATAAACGGTAAATTATTAATTAATTGGCCGCAAAGATAAACGTGACTAACTCGAGGTTAGAATGAGTTTGCGGCGTAATTCTGCCCGGAATCGCCCGGCACATCCAGTGGCCGCAAACAATAGGTTCTAATGTGAGAAGTTAGTCATAACCTGCTTAAGACACGAGGTTAGGTCTGGCTTGTGGCAGAAGTCTTCCCGGAACCGCCCGGCCCATCCAGCGGCCACAAGCTAGCGACCTAATGTGAGAGGTCTGGGCATTAATAATTAATTAATGCAAATCTAAGATAAGAATGACGTCTAAAACGTATTGGGGGAAAATAGGGTTAAACCAACTGGATTAATAGGTATAGTGAACCCGTCCATGAATCTGTAGGCCCAATACAAAGTTAGACAAATCTGTACATCTGATCTGTTAGTCTGAAAACTTGTTAACTTAATCTGTGAACTAGTAAATCTGAATTCTGTATGTCTGGACTTGTAAACAAGTTAATCTGAGATCTGTTAGCCTGGGGACACAAGGTTAGGAGGGGAATTACTTGTGTCATCTGTTGTTTGGGACCCATATTAGTCAGTAACCCTTTCTGGTATCAAAACTTTGACCCAACAGTAGGTAGGGTCCGGGCACGCTTACTGAACTAATTGTAAGTGGTTCATTCTGATAATGGCGAGGGGTGTTGATGGTGCGTTCCAACCGGGTCATGTGCGTGCATGGATCCCGGTCTGCCTCTGAGGATGTAAGACGCCGTGACATCTGTAAATAGGTCTGTGCCAATTGGTTGTCACTTTAGGGAGTGATACACCCTACTGTGGGGCTGACACAGGATATTTATGTATTAGGGAGCCGATCGCTTAGGGTAGGGTTTTAGGGTACGCTTAGTTCTGTCTGTTTCTGTTGGTACCGTCTGCTTCTGTTGGTTGGTAACACCTGTCTGTTTCTGTGTGGTACCGTCTGTTCGGGTAGTAAAGGCCCATTATTAGCATTCTGTTTCTGTTAAAGTATTCTGTACCCGTTCCTGCTTCAATTTAGACATTAGGGTGACACCTAATTCTGCTATACTAGTATTAGTGCAGAGAAGTGTAAAACAATAGTTTATGTCATTCTGTTTTTCTGTTATATCTGCTACACCTGTTACAGTTATCTCACATCCAGTTTTATGTTCATATCATATTATTATTATCTGTTCATATGCTGAAAGTCACTGGACTTGCCAGACTTTTTGTCTGACCCTTGTTGTTTCGCCTCCTTTCTTCCGTTCCCCCCAGGTTATCCAAGGACGGAATACTTTAGCTCGATCCGGATTTCTCTTTGCTTGAAGTGCTTAAAGTATGGCTTGGCTCTGTATAGCTTCCGTTCCATGGGGATTATGATTTTAAACCATGCATTTTGAAGGCTTTTGTACAAGACTGATATTTCGTACTTGAATTCTGAAATTTGAAAGGATGTAACCATATTAATTTCTGTTTCCGCTGTAATAAAGTTAAAAATTTTCAAGTACTGTTTTATCTGTCTTGTAAGTTTCTGTTCTGTTTACTAAAATGCTCCACCAAAGTTAAGGCATTCCCTTTGTGAGTGACCTTAACGGAGGTGGGGTGTTACACTTGGTATCAGAGCTAAAGGTTACCAGATTAGATTAAAGTTTTTGAAAACTATTTTCAAAAAGGTTTTAAAAGGAAGTATTTTCAAAATTAAAGCTTATTTTGAAAAACATTATCCCCAAGAGCCATATATCTTTCTTTCAGTCCTTTTTTTTGTATTGAACCTTTCCTTTTTCGTTTTAGCATGTCTGAAGCATCTGAGATACCAGAGGGTGTCCATGTACCCGGTTGGTTTCGTCAATATCTTGAGGCTAGGACCGCCGCTGCAGGTCCAGCAAATGATCCCCCTCCCCCACCCCCTCCTCGTGCAATTGCTTTCTCAAAGATCTGTAGAGATTTTAGGGCCATGGGTGGAAAGGATTTCAAAGGAACTGAATCATTCGTAGAAGCGAGGAATTGGCTCAAAGAAACTGAGGATCTATTCGTTATCTTCGAGGTGGACGATAGGCAGAAGGTACAGTTGGCGGTATGGCTGCTCAAAGACGAAGCTTCCTACTGGTGGGAAGTCACTAACGCCGAGAGGCCGGTTGAGACATGGAAGGATTTCAGAACAAGGTTTGAGACAAAATTCCTCTCGCAAGCTGAACGAAGTTTACAATTGGAAAAGTTCTTATCTCTTAAGCAAGGAAGTATGACGGTCAAGGAATACGTCAACCAGTTCAACCAACTGGCTAGGTTCGGATTGGATTTAGTCAACACTCAGCATAAAAAGGCTCTCCGCTTTGTTAAAGGATTGAACGAGCCACTGCACAGCCTAGCCATGACCCATGTACCCATGGGAGCAACTTACGAGAAATTGGTGGATATGGCACTACTGCACGAGGAAGACAAGGGCCCGAAAGAGACAAAGAAGGAAGAACCACAGAATAAGAAAGCGGGGCCCAAAAAGGAAACACAAAAGAAGGATGAGAAGTCTGAAGATAAGAAGGGGAAAAAGTGCTTTACTTGTGGGAGCTCGACTCATCTGAACAAGGATTGCAGAAAAAGGAAGGGCGCTTGCTTCAACTGTGGGGAGATGGGACACTTCACTAGGGACTGCCCGAAGAGACGAGGACAAGGAGGGCAGGCGAACACTCTTGAGGCTAGTGGCTAGGATAGAAATAGGAAAATTTCTATAGTAGGTTTAATTTCTTTATCTGATTATGGAGTTAAGACTTTTTCTGATTCTGGTATTTTGATTTTGTAATCGATACTCTGCACTTTAATACTAGTATTATTTCTGAATTCCGCAGTAGACTCAGACCCATAAGGGTTATGGATCATCTGTTTGAGATTGGGGTTTGAGGGATATCTATGTTAGGCGTCAAGTATGACGCATACATTCTGAGTTTTCGTGGGGTATGATTTTATCATGCTTAGCTTCCTAAGAATCATTAGGGAACCTGATCTGTACCAGTAGTCTGTAAATATCTAAATACTTTTGATAGGATTTCCAGTTTTGACATTGTCTAAAGAAGTTAATCCTCTGGGTGTCAATTTGATGTTGGTTTCGGTCTTTGGGGCCGATACTTAGGACCCATGTCTAATGGGAACCAAATTTTCGTTCTATCTGTACTCGCTTCCATCATTCGACTGTATCCTATCGATCGAATCTTCGAACTTTAGGTAGAAACTAATGGGTGTAAACATGTGTTTGAGACATGTTATGTTTGATGGTTGCAAGTGGATGCAAGTGGTTGCTAGTGGTTGCCCGTGGATGCATATACACACACTAGGCACTAGATCGGCTCGAAAACACTCTCATACTGCATATGGATGGGTGAGCATTTTTCAATTCTTGTGGATGCAAAATGATTGATTCAGCACATGGATGTTGCATTTGAGTGAATGATTGTGCACTCATTTAGAAATAATATATATCATTAGAATTCTATTGCATACATGTTGGACTCATGGCACTGACATAATTCGCATTAAGGAGGTCAACTGAATCAGTAGACCGCCTGATCTTTGCATTAGACAAGGAACATTTACACACACTTTTGCATATGTTCATACAACATTAGAAGTTTTCTAAGGACAATGGATGCTTGTGGATGATGGTTGAGTAGATGGGTGATTGGATAGTAGGACACATTCTTCTTAACTTGAAGATTTCGGGGACGAAATCCTCTAAGGAGGGGAGAATGTAACACCCCGTATTTTCTGTAAACATAAGAGTTAAAAATCAAGGTATAATTAATTTTTAGGAGAAGAAATAAGGGAAACGGGTTGCGCCATTGTGTTCGTCTCGGAAAAATACGCGAAATAGAGTCCGAATTTGCGTAAATCGGAGTCCGTATGAAGAAGATATGGACGAACGAAGTTAGGCAGAAAAACCGGAAACAGGCCAGAATACACTGGCGCACTTGTGAAGTGCGCCAGTACAAAAATACACTGACGCACCTGCCAAGTGCGCCCATACAAATCCAGCACCGAATTCTGGAGTGTTCTGAGGTGACGTGTCTTCTTTTGAGTGGCTGGCTGATGTGTATTCGAGCTGTGCGATTCTGATGACTTCTGGACTGATCTGAAGGCTCTAAATCACCCTATCCTCCTATAAATACATCCCTAACCTAAACCTAAGTCTCTTACACAATTCTCTAGCCTCCATTGCTCTCTTCTTCTAATTAAAAATAAAAATGGCGTCGCTAATCTGATAGAATCAAAACTAGAAGTCAATCAACATCATCCTAAATTCAAATTTGAGATAAAAGCTTCTGCAACAATTCTGTAACAACTAAAGTTCTTTCTTTAATCCAATCAAGGCAAGTACAGTTATTTTCTGCTATAAACATTAATTATAATTCTGATATGTTTTTTAAATCTGAATCTGAGATTGTATATCTGTCAGATCTGTTTTTCTGTGACTGTTCTGTATCCCTTTCTGCTTCCTTTCTGTTTCTATAGCCAGGCTACCACGAGCCTGTGCCTAATCTCATAAGAGATTAACGTATGAACGCAAATTTTGGGATAAATAATGAATGATGTGAAATTTGATGAGACTGAATTGAACATATAACTTTAGATCTGAGGCATAAAATATATTGACATATGACTTGGGATTGGATGCATGAATTTGACTGTAAACATATAATTTATATATGTTGTATGCATAGTGTACGTTGTAATCTAGATCTGTAACTAATTAGAGAAATGAACATATGTTATTTAGATCTGTAATTAATTAGAAAAATAAGCATATGTTATAAACTAGTTTTAGACCTATGCATATTCTGTGATAAAAGAAGAAGAGGAACCACCGTAAGATTACATATGATTTGAGACTTTGGACAAAATGCATATAAAAGTCAAGATCTGATTTTTAGAAGATATGATTTAAAGATTTAGATTGTTGGGTATAGTTTGCATAATGATTCATGACTTAAAAAGAAGAAGATATGGAAACTTAGGTGTAAATATTTACATTAATTAGGATATCTATTATTGTGATTACACCTAAATAGGGATTTTTGGATATATGGCATGCATTGAAATTAATGGTTATATTTGGTATAATTTATATGTGAATCTGCTGTAAAATGCTAGTTTAACAAAAATTGGAACATATGTTATATGGCAAATTATGTCGATATTCTGCGCTTATGCAAACATGGAGTATATGTTGTGAATCATGACAATTATGTAGGCATATGAATTTAGGCCAATTTATGATTAGGCAAGGCATGTAAATAGAACCTTTAGAAATATTAAATTTGCTAAATCTGCTAATTTGCCAAGTTGCCTAAACTGCTAGTTTTGTTATATTGCCTAGACTGCTAGTTAGATTGAAGTGCCTAATCTGTTAAATTTGTCGGTTGAAATGCCTAACCTGTTATATGCCAAAATCTGCTAAGTTGCTAAATCTGTTAAATCCGTTAAGTCATATAAAATCTGTTATCTGCTAAAATCTGTTATCTGCTGTGTTGATATAATCATCCTGTTATTGATATAATCTGAATTGGCATATATATTGGGCGTGCGCATAAACGGTAAATTATTAATTAATTGGCCGCAAAGATAAACGTGACTAACTCGAGGTTAGAATGAGTTTGCGGCGTAATTCTGCCCGGAACCGCCCGGCACATCCAGTGGCCGCAAACAATAGGTTCTAATGTGAGAAGTTAGTCATAACCTGCTTAAGACACGAGGTTAGGTCTGGCTTGTGGCAGAAGTCTGCCCGGAACCGCCTGGCCCATCCAGCGGCCACAAGCTAGCGACCTAATGTGAGAGGTCTGGGCATTAATAATTAATTAATGCAAATCTAAGATAAGAATGACGTCTAAAACGTATTGGGGGAAAATAGGGTTAAACCAACTGGATTAATAGGTATAGTAAACCCGTCCATGAATCTGTAGGCCCAATACAAAGTTAGACAAATCTGAAAAATCTGTACATCTGATCTGTTAGTCTGAAAACTTGTTAACTTAATCTGTGAACTAGTAAATCTGAATTTTGTATGTCTGAACTTGTAAACAAATTAATCTGAGATCTGTTAGCCTGGGGACACAAGGTTAGGAGGGGAATTACTTGTGTCATCTGTTGTTTGGGACCCATATTAGTTAGTAACCCTTTCTGGTATCAAAACTTTGACCCAACAGTAGGTAGGGTCCGGGCACGCTTACTGAACTAATTGTAAGTGGTTCATTCTGATAATGGCGAGGGGTGTTGATGGTGCGTTCCAACCGGGTCATGTGCGTGCATGGATCCCGGTCTGCCTCTGAGGATGTAAGACGCCGTGACATCTGTAAATAGGTCTGTGCCAATTGGTTGTCACTTTAGGGAGTGATACACCCTACTGTGGGGCTGACACAGGATATTTATGTATTAGGGAGCCGATCGCTTAGGGTAGGGTTTTAGGGTACGCTTAGTTCTGTCTGTTTCTGTTGGTACCGTCTGCTTCTGTTGGTTGGTAACACCTGTCTGTTTCTGTGTGGTACCGTCTGTTCGGGTAGTAAAGGCCCATTATTAGCATTCTGTTTCTGTTAAAGTATTCTGTACCCGTTCCTGCTTCAATTTAGACATTAGGGTGACACCTAATTCTGCTATACTAGTATTAGTGCAGAGAAGTGTAAAACAATAGTTTATGTCATTCTGTTTTTCTGTTATATCTGCTACACCTGTTACAGTTATCTCACATCCAGTTTTATGTTCATACCGTATTATTATTATCTTTTCATATGCTGAAAGTCACTGGACTTGCCAGACTTTTTGTCTGACCCTTGTTGTTTCGCCTCCTTTCTTCCGTTCCCCCCCAGGTTATCCAAGGACGGAATACTTTAGCTTGATCCGGATTTCTCTTTGCTTAAAGTGCTTAAAGTATGGCTTGGCTCTGTATAGCTTCCGTTCCATGGGGATTATGATTTTAAACCATGCATTTTGAAGGCTTTTGTACAAGACTGATATTTTGTACTTGAATTCTGAAATTTGAAAGGATGTAACCATATTAATTTCTGTTTCCGCTGTAATAAAGTTAAAAATTTTCAAGTACTGTTTTATCTGTCTTGTAAGTTTCTGTTCTGTTTACTAAAATGCTCCACCAAAGTTAAGGCATTCCCTTTGTGAGTGACCTTAACGGAGGTGGGGTGTTACAATACCAGATGTTAGAAAAAACTAAACACTGGCTAATCAATGAAAAAGTTAAAATAATCAAGGCGACGCTTATAGCGACTTAAGGACAACGAAGACTGAACGGGATCTATGGGTCCGACCTCCATTGGAATGGAAATTCCTCCACTGGAACCGATTGCCTTCCGTTATGACAACCGAGAGACCAAGAGCAACAGTGCGAAGTGACTGGAGATTCGAAAGTGAGAAGGAGACCAGGCGGATGATGAAAATTAGATGGAAAAATTGTAATTGAGAATTTAAAATTTTGGGGAAATATTATGATTCGCGACCGATTTTAGTAACAGTGGAGGGAAGTGAAAATTCATTCCTGCTTAAATTTATCTCAGCGTTTTAATATAAAACCAACGTACTCCTGCGTTATTTCTACAGCATGGAGACCAAGACGCTGTGAGTTGCAATTGTAGATAACTCATTTTCCTGTAGTGTATGGCATCTAGTTTGCCTAACAAATATTGAAATAAGCTAGGAAAATAAATTCGTAAAATGTTGATTAGATCTGAATCCAAAACAACGTTAAGTCATAATTTTTCCCCAATAAGTTGATATAATAAACCAAAATAAATACTTTCCATGAGTGCGTAATTATAAAAATTTCCAATAAAATCAATAATGGTTGACTCTTATACCCCTTATTAGAATATTAACGTACTTGATCAAAAATCAATCATTAAATCCTAGACTCAAATATGTTACCCATATTGATTTAGTTGGGAATAAAACTGATAAATAAAGTAATAGAAGTACACCTGAATGCATAGTTAATTATTGGGTACTTGAATACATAGTTGATTGTTGAGGAGAAGATAAATTCGGTTCTGTCTTACAAATTGGCACAAACCCTAGATCCAAATTTAATTCTCTATAAATAAGGTAAGAGAATTGCTAAAACTTGTATAGTTTAAGTGCCATTACCCTTTATCTATAATGTATAAAATTTATAATTTGGCCTATCAATAAATTATAAAATGATCCGTATTTACACATTTAGGTGGTGATAGTTATATCTTTATGCCTTTTGGCATTAATATAAAATTAGATCACTTTAATTTTTGGTAAAGCCATCCGAATTTTAAGTGATCGCGAACACTTTTATAAAACTAGATCACTTTACTTTACATTATAATATCGCAACATGTTTTATTTTAAATATGTGATTCAAATGTCGAGACATTTAGACACAAAATGTATTAGCTATCGTCAGTCTAGTGTCTACAAGACTAATGGTTAGTCATCATTTATTTATGTATGTAATTTCATGCTTTTCATCTATGTAATTTAGACTACTTTAAAGTAGCGGTGAGCATTAATCATATGACTCAAATATGTTGTATTTTTGGTTGGTTTTGTTGATTAATTAGACGAGCCTGATTTCCATTTGTGTTTGGTTGATCTCTGGATCGATTTAGGGTTTAAACATTGTAGAAGGGCGTTGTTATTGGCACTCCAAATATTGTTAAGGGGAGTTCAAATTTTAAATACACTCCAATCATAAAAAGAATGTTAGGAGAAGTCACGTATTTAATTTTTTACATTCCCTTTTTACCCTGGTAATAACATTAGTCACCATCCCGAATCCCAATCAATTTCAAAATGCAAAAAAATCCAAATCACTAAATTATTTGCAAACAAAAATGTGATCGTTTGGAGGGAAATAATGGTGCAAACGAAGAAAATGAAACAAATGAGATTATCGATAAGTTAACATATGAGAAATGAAATTATTTAAAAAAACGATCAACAAATGACAAATGAAATTATTTAAAAAAAGCGATCGACAAATGAGATAATTGATAATTTGATATAAAAATTTGATGTAGTTCGTCTAATATACCATATTTTTTTTAATAAACAACTAAAAAAAAAGAATTATTGTAAAGAAGGCTAAGTTGGTAAAATAAACTTTATTTGTTAAGGGGGTGCCCTCTGCATTGATACTCCCCTTAATAAATTCTTTTTTTCTTTTTAAATTGACCCCCCTTAACAATACTTGGTGTGCCAATAACAACCCCCTTGTAGAAACAATCTCACCAATGGAATGAACATAAATTTTCGGTTATTTTAAAAGAACACAATGTATGACGATAGTATTATTAAATCAATTCAAGGAACTTGAAAGCATACGGTTGTATGGTGATTTAGGCTTAGATAGCAGAGGACATTGTTCCAACTTTTAAAATAGGAAAATGAGTGCTTTCAATGTTTCAACTAATACTGCTCATATCCTCAAACAACAAAACAAAATATTATTATCTTAAAAAATGGTAGGTAGCGTTTGTTTGTTTGTTTTTTTTTTTTTTTGAGTTTTGAGGTTTTAATATTGATAACAAAATATTAAAAAAGTTAAAGGATGATGGAGAGGACCATGTAAAGGAAATAGGGACGATGAATGATATGTTATCTCATTTTCGTTTGTTAATTCTCAAAATAGAAAAAACAAATAAAAGTCATTTTTTATTTTGTGTGTCAATTTTGTTTTCTAAAACGATCGTTTTTTAACATTATACATATATCATTCGTATTTTACTTTGGGCAAAAATTAAAAACCGTAAACCAAATGGCGTCGTAGTGTTTGATTTATTTTGTGTTTTGAGTTTTGAGTTTCAATGTTATTTTTGAAAGATGCAAGGATTTGAACGATAACGGAGGTGACGGACTAAGAACGGAGATGATGATGCATGATATGTAGGTTGATGGATGGATGAATTTGGCATCGTTATCCCGTTGTTTCTTAAAATACGAAAAATGATAAAAAGTTATTTTTTGTTTTGTGTGTCAACTTTTTTTGTAAAATGATCGTTTTTCATGATATGTGTGCGTTGTTCGTACATTTGTATGTACGAAAACAGGAAACTAAATAATCTAAAGTGAACACACCATTTCTTCCTTTTTACATTATTGTTTTATGGTCATGAAAGAGTTAGGTTTTGAATGTTAGTGTGCCATAATTTTCAGATGTAGTGGATGTAAGTGTGCTATAATTTTATCCTCCATTAAACATATACATGCTGGTACATTTGTGTATTCTAATATGCATGCATGTTAATGTATTCTAAACTTGAAATGGATAAATCAAAAACTAAAATAATGATTTAATTTAGCTCAAAGAAACAACGCTTCAGCATGTAGATTAAGAAGTTCTATGACATTATGCTTACTATAGCAGATTTAAACATCATATTTTTCTAGTACATAGAACCAAATATAACATGAGAACTGTGCGCACTGTATGTGTAGTCAAATATTTGGAAAGGCAGATAAATTTTCCACTTTACTATAAATATACATGCAAGTATAGTTAGTAAATAATATGAAAAAAATAATAATTCATATTAAATTAATATCACTATCTAATAAATTACTTATGTACACAAAAAATTCTTTGTATATTTGTAATTTTTTTTTTTGGGCAAGGCTAACCGGATTTTTAGGTGACCGCAAACATCTTTATTACAAATAAATGTTCTGGTACTCCGCACATGCATAGAGTAATAAAAATAAGATTATTAAATTATAAGTAGCGATCAATAAAAGTAAGATACAACCATTGATGAAAACTTAAGACTACTAAAATTATTGTACAAGACTATATCATAGAGTTAAGAAAAGTTAAGATTATTAAGAGATCAATTATTCTTTCTTCCCTTTAAGGTAAATAACTAAACATTAGTATTAATTAGTAAATAATACGATAAAAAATAATAATTCATATTAAATTAATATCACTATCTAATAAAATACTTATGTACGCAAAAAATTCTTTGTATATTTGTAATTTTTTTTTTCAAGGCTATAGATGACCGCAAACACCTTTATTATAAATAAAGGTTCTGGTACTCCACACATGCACAGAGTAATAAAAGTAAGATTATTATAATTATAAGTAGCGATAAATAAAAGTAAGATACAACCATTGATGAAAATTTAAGATTATTAAAATTATTGTACAACTATATTATATATTATAGAGTTAAGAAAAGTTAAGATTATTAAGAGACCAATTATTCTTTCTTCCTTTTAAAGTAAATAAATAAACATTTGTATTAATTATGTCCATTACAACTATTCATTATATTTTAAACGAATACTTGAAAATGATTAGTTAAACTAGAACAATTTACATTCCCACGTCCTTTAAAATACTAACATCGCTTGATATCAAACTTTATATTAAAACATAAATTCTATATGAATTAATGTGACTCTTATTTATTATTCATCACATTAACTTGACTTTTTTTTCATTTATTTTTATTCTGCATATGATATTAGGGTGCACAATTGTCCTTGAGTTTTCTCTGGATATCCATTTGGACGTATTCACATTTGGATTTTAGTTCAGCTTTAGTATAGATACTTATAATATATTTTTTTTCCTGTAAAACTCAATCCACTTGTTATGCATGTATCATGCATGACAATTATTATAATCATATTTATTATTTTAAAGATACGTTAATAAGTGTATAACACATAATATTACCTCTAAAAGTATATATTCAAGGGAAAAAAATGTCCTCTCAGTCGATCTCCATTCCTTTGCCAACCATTCCGTCGAGTCCCCTGCCCCTTTCAACCTCAAATCAATTAGTCCTGCCACCCCAAAATCTTCCACCTCAGCCTATACCGCCAACTCCAGACCCGCCACCCAACACGAACCTTTCCTCCTCCATCAATCCCCTTTCTGCTCCAAGCAACGACAAGCAAAAAGGGTCCGAGCTCTTTGCAGTGAAACCTAGAAACGCTGGTGTCTTCACACCACCGAAGATAAATCTTCAATTCTCGGGAAAGGCCATGCTACCTACTGAAGACATCTACAACGCCGGAAGAGAAGAATGGCGCAATTACTTGGTTGGTTTTTTCCTGGACCGACCTCTTTCTTATACGGCAGTGATCAACCATTTGAAATGGCTATGGAAGCCTACTGGAGGAATCAAAATTAAATCTACAGGTAAATTTTTCTTTTTCTTGTTCTCTGACGAGGAGGATAGAAATCGAATACTAAGTGCTGACCCTGTTGTTATAAGGAGTAAGGTTTTCGTGATTAAACCATGGGATACTGGTATTGACAGTAGTAGTGTGAAATCGGTACCAGTTTGGATTAAACTATATAATTTACCGCTGTATGCGTGGTCAAAACTGGGTATCAACTGGTTAGCTACTAGGATAGGCCGTTTCTTATGCATAGACGCAGCGACCGAAACTCTTGATCGGCTTCAGTTCGTAAAATGTATGGTTGAAATCACCCCGGAATGTGATATGCCTGTTGAATTTCCTGCCATGCTTCCTGATGGGACTGAGGTAATGGTACAAGTTGAGTATATATGGCAGCCCCAAATCTGTGTCATATGCAAATCGTTTGGACATACCAGTGCTGGTTGTTCGAAAGTCAGTGCATCTTGTACGAAAGTGAAAGTTATTGTGGATGAGACAATTGTTGGAGGTGACAAAAATTCTGAAGGTAGGCATGGAGTCTTTGTGTCTTTAAGGCCAAGCTCTAAAGTTGAAGTTGTGAGACCAGTTATGATGAATAATAAGAAGTTTACATGGAAGAAAGTTGTTAATAAGAAGTTTAAGAAAGGGGTGGCTCGCAGCAATAGACCGGTCGAAACAAAAGCTCTTGATGATAGAAGAGCTGTGGTTGAACCAGTAGCGAGAACTGTGGATGGCAATCAATTTAATGCTCTGTCAACTAGTGATGAAGAAGATGTAAATGATGATGTAGAACACGAACTTGAAGAGGGAGAAATATGGAGATTAGGTGAGATGCTCACCAATGTTTTCACCAACAACTTAGCGGGTGATAAATGGCAGCAGTCGGTGAACGCGTTAGGTGGGAAATGCAGTGGTTCTGCCACCTCCATGCAACAAAATGAATTGAGTGAATTGAATGAGGAAGCAATGATTGAGATCGGGACTGAAGGTCTCCTTATAGAACAGAAACAAAAGAATGTAGATAAGAACAGATCGTCCCCCGCAAACATGCTAAAGCCCGGGTTCCTGAACAAACTGCAATCTCCATCCTCTGCGAACAAGGTTGTGTCCTTGTCTGACAATGTTGAGAGAAATGGCACTACAAAAGGGCAAGTTACCGATCCCAGCTCCTCGAAGAAGAAGCCTAAAGAAAAGCAATCTAACCCGTATGCACATCTAGTTCCTCCGGCGGCTTACAAAGCCCCTCCTCCAAGGCCTACTGATATCAGTGGTTCCCACTCAGACTCACCTCTCTCTGCTTCTCACCCTGATTATATTACTCGGAGCAAAAAGAGTGTTCATGGAGTGGGTGCTCTCTTTGACAATGATTGAGTTTATGCTGTTGTGGTAGTTCTTATGCTGCATGTCACTTAAAAAATGTAACACTCTATGTTAGCAATATGGAAATTTCAATATGGTATGTATGATGTATTAGCTTTGTAAGCGTATGTATGCTGCATTGTGGCAGTCTCTTCCTTGCGTGGAAGTTTATCTTCACGCTGACATATGTGTTGTATGTCACCGGTGCTCATGTATTATTATTTTAATATAATAAAAGTGTTACGGATCACTTAAAAAACCGGTCGGCCTTACCAAAAAAAAAGTATATATTCAAATAGTACATTAACTGTTTTTTTCATGAGTTATACGTGACATATAAAAATGTACACACACGTAAAATAGATACGATAAATAGATTAACACATCACCATTTTCGTCAAATAGGTCACGTGTAATTTATTTATAATATAACGCAATGTAATGTGTAAGTGCAACTCAAACAGTGAACTATTCAGCTTTTGAATTCTTAAGGGGGGTTTCGCGTGACACAAGCTACAAATTTCCCTCAATATTCAATGGAAAACTCATGGGTCAATTCAGTATTTTAAGCCCTCTACCACTCCTACCTTTTACAAGTTCAACAACTAGAAAACAGTCATTTCTATTACGATCCAAAATTCCCCGACTTCCGAAGAGACGGGAAACAGCCGATTGCGTGAGAACACGAGGCATCGGAACGGAGAACCACAGAGCATTTCATTGCTATTACAACAATTTACATCAAAGTACAAGAATATCAAAGCGTGAATAAATATTACACAACGGAAAAATAAGTTCAGAGATTAATTATTTACAAAGCAGCAGAAATAAAATATGTAAATACAATGCACAACGGAAATACATCAACTACCACAACTGAAAGAAATACACGGACATAAAGCTTTTCGAATACAGCTCTAGCTATAATCCAGGATCCTGGAAAAATAAAGAATCTGCAAAACCAAAACTACTAGCTGACCATGTGAAAAATATGGACACTCATAGTTTAGGTTGAAACAATAAATTCTGAGTAGGTCATGAGACTGGTGTGAGAGCAAAAACAGTTATTAAAACTTATTTCAAAAGTGGGGAAAATCATGGGACCATGCTGTATAATATGGAACGGGTTTACTCCACATGAATATCAATTTAAAGTAAACAACACAATGCTTTTTGAAAATGAAGCTATTATAAAACTCAGATCCCATCACATAATGCAATACAAACTGGAGGATAATAAAGTTTTAACTTATAATAGTCAAACATACTTGATACATTTTAAAACAAATCATTCTGATATACTATAATTGCATAGTATGGCAAACAACTTCAGATACAAATGTATCAATCATAGACGGCATCGTACCCCATCCTACTATGTCGACGTGTAGATTTACAACTCAAACCGAGAAAATCGCATATTGGAAATTGGATTTCCATCATGAGTCAAGGCAAGAGATGGTCTCCTCACCGATTCAGATCTCAAGCAAGATGACCTAGGATCACACCTATGGGCAACCCTTGGATCCTGCAAGGCTGGTCCACACCTAACGTTTTTGGAGTAGTTATTCCTAAACATACGTTTCCTGGTACTATCAGACCTCAAAAATGGTCAGTGTGTCGACCATATAAGCATTTTAGTCGGCTCTATATCCAAGGCGTCTTGCAACCAATCGTCCGCATAAGTAAAAATGTCTGGGCTCCATACCATGACACAACTTTTCGTTGGGAAGAAACGTATAAACTCCTTGCATCCCTTATCTCATTTCTGACTCATACCAGGGTGTGAGGCTCGTGAATTAATGCTATACACAGAGCTATGCTACTCAAAGTTGTGCTTTGATCATCAACCACAAGGCCCTGCTTCTCAATAAAAGCCTTGATCATTTGCATATTAGCATGTCACATTGACAATTCATGCCACACAACTAATACCTATCAATATATAACCTCTAAGCTCATACGTCTCAGAGAAGGGTGTTAAGCAAAAGAATAAATTCTCCGCCACCAAACAGACACATATTTAATAGAAATCAATTAATACAGAAGGAAATACAATGTCATACATAATCCATTCACAAGTCCATTCTGGTTCTGAACGAAACCGAAGGCACCTCATTCCTCATTCCACATGCCCAATACAGGAGAGAGGTCCTCGTATATCCGGCGATCTTCAAGTACGTCTGGACAATCACCACTTATTACGTCGTCTTGGATGTAGACCCCAAGTCGAGACCTCGGCAATCATCCGACCGATGTGAATATATCCGGTTTTCAACCGCTATCTTCATATCTTTGACTTTTAGTCGTCGTAACAGTTATTCAGAATGGGTTGAACCTGATCTTTCTGAATACTGGCTTATTTTTATAATCATATGATAAATACACAAAGATAGTACACAACTCATTCCAAACCAAAATATTCTTTTATTCAAATATTCACATTTTTGGGGAAAGGTTCCCATAAATTTTAACAAAGATATTTTTTTTAATTTATTCTTTTAATCTTCCTTTGGAAATCGTTTCAAAAGATTTTAATATATCTTTTCACAACTTAAACCAAATTAAGGTTTATTAAACTAGTTGGAATTAATCGAACCTTACCGAAGTAATTATTCATTTTACTATTTCCAATACCAACCCATTTATCCCATGGTGCAAAACTGGTGGTATCCCATATTTAACACCGATCGTGTTATTGGTAAATTTAATTACCATTTATTGTTCAAATCTAATTAAAGATTTAACTATCGCATAGAGTAAAACTACGTGGGAAGGGGGTCGATGGTACTCCATCTCAAACATTTCCTGAATTTGGTAAATTTAATTACCTTATTCACATCTCAATCTAATTAAAGATTCATTAAAACGCTTGTTTAGATTTAATCTTCAAAAATCATTATTTAATGATTACTCAACCTTTGGAAATTAATCTTGTTTTTACTTGGGTTAAAGAATAAATGTTATGCAAAAACACTGTTTACATCAAACCCATAATCCTCTTCCATTTAATACGGAATAATCACGGAAATTTGAACACTTCATAATCAATATAAATTTCCGTATCAGACTTATACTATAAATGAAATAACGGCAAAGCCTTTTAAATTCCATAAATAGTAAACGCCTTCCTTCATAAAAGCTCATCTCGATTATTATTAATCGAATTCCATTCAATTCCTATTTAATTAAATAAACTGGAAAACTTCTATAAATCTTATTTAAAATATTTATTCCTTTCACTTATGGGTTCAAGAATACTATTATTTAAGATACCATTCACAATGAACTCAAAATCCAATTTGATATTAAATATAAGATCTTAAATGGAAATCATGTTGACTTATATTCAGTACCAAATTTTGAAACTAACAGGTATCATTTCGGAATAACGATATCAGTATCTTCTAAATTCCCACAAAAATATTCGTATAATCACAGAATCCAATATTGAAAATTCCGAAGATAATTTCCATTCAAATCCATTTCAATTTATTTGTTTGAAAACTTTGGTTATTTCAAAACCATTTACAGATCCACTTATTAATTTAAAAATCATTGGATTTCTAATCTAGTTGTTAACTAGTTCATCTAGATAAAAATATCTTTAATCATTTCAAACTTGAAATTTTTCATCCAAAATCTTTCCAAATCACTAATTATGATTTTATACAAATGTTCCATATTCTTAATAATTTTATTAAGACCCTTACAGTCAGTTTCCAATATCAGCCACCAAACTGCATTCATAGCGACCTTTTCTGAAATTGATTTGGGCATATTTTAAAATCTAGCTATTCAAATTTAAATCTCATATATTCATTAGAAAGATCTTTTCGATATGAACCCAATGGTTCCGGTTTTAGGAGAATCCAACGGTCGGATCTCTCGTTACATCAATTTGAAGTCAATGGTTAAAATTCGCGAATGGTCACTGCA
Source organism: Allium sativum (assembly GCA_030737875.1). NCBI lineage: Eukaryota > Viridiplantae > Streptophyta > Magnoliopsida > Asparagales > Amaryllidaceae > Allium > Allium sativum. Next base: position 279,463,553 of record CM060912.1, on the reverse strand, counting down.
CAACACATTCTATTCAAGCCATATATATATATATATATATATACATATATATCGTCGATTTTCGTTAAGTGTATTTTATAAAATGTTTTAAATTCCTTTAAAAATGATTTCAAGTTCCATTTCAATTTTAAATTAAAATTGAACATCACATTTCATTATAATCTCAAAATGATAATCTTTTCAAAATGTCAGATTTTGAAATTCAGTCATCTCAGTATTCATTATAAAAATGAATGAAATCGATATATAAAAATCCGTTCGAGTTAAAATAGCATTCATAAACTTAACTCGACTTCATATTTTTTACATTTTCGTGTCCTTACAAAATCGGAAATCAAAATCATATTTTGATTCTTCACTGAATATTATTTAAAATACTCGTTATTTCTGAATTGGAATCAGACTCAATCAATTACCATATAATTTTATTTGTATGGTTTCCATACATCGCATGTATTCAAAAATAGTGAAAAACAACTATTACGCATTCCATTCATATCCAAAGTGCAGTTTACAATTGTATAAGCATTAAATAACTAAATAACGCTTATAATAGTCTGTCAGTCAATCGGTTGATGTACAATTAAATCCACGGGATAAGTGAATTAATTATCATCCCCAGACCAGTGCGGGGTTTTCAAACAACAACAGTCGATTCAAATTAATCACATTAATAAATTTAACCAATTCTAATTCGATTTGAATTATTTTTCTAGCTAACCCATTTTTCACTGTTCAAATGTATAAATGGATATTTATATCCAATTTCAACTACCCTGTAACGACCCAGATTTTTGGTCGATTTACTTTAAATATTTAATATGGATTTAAATATTTAGTTGATAACATAAATGATATTTTATATTGAATTACCAATTTAATAACCGAAATACAAGTTATTTCGAATATATATAATTATCGTAATACCGGGATCAGAAATAATTCAATTCAAAGGTAAAACTAAGTCAAAACAATTCAAATGATGAAATTAAATTCTGTTTGAATTTATACGATAATAATAATAATTTATTATCAAGGAATAAATTGTTTTGAATTTAAATTATATCAATTTAATATGGTTATTTTATATACGTTCAAATTAAATTGTATAATCTATCTCATTGAATTCAAAATAACGTTATAACATTATAATGTCAGTCGGTATGTAAAAATAAAGGTTCGTAATTTCAAGTAATAGACTCGATATTATTTTTGTAGATAAGCATGGGATCAAATCGACATCTGTTTAAAATAAAGTGAAAATCTCTATATATCAAATCGTGTTAATTATAAACATCGAATTAATTAAACTGTACTTAACCTATCATTTAGGCTGTACTTTACATAGACAATTCCTTCCTGCTTAAGGTTCATCATCTATAAATTTCGTTTGTTCCCTCTTCTATTTCTTTCTTCTATAAACTCGATCAAAGCTTCAAATACGAATGGCCAATACTTTCAAGGATCAAATACAGGAAAATTCCTCTACGAGCTAAATTTAATCGGCCTCCTCTCCGAAACAAAAATTGCAAAATCAAAGCAAACTATTCTCGTTAAGAAAAAAATAACCCTAAACTATTTCTAAAATCAAAAATTGGTTTTCTTCCTCTTTTATTCCTCCTTCAAAATGGAAATCGAATGTTTCAGGTAATAAAACAAAAGTAAGGCCACCCTTTTCGAAAATCAAATCGAAAATGCTGGAAGAAGGAAAAAAAGAATCGCCATTTTAAATTGAAATCGCAGTTAAATCGTGAAAGTCGAAGCTCGACTTCAGCCTGGTGACACTCGCGTAGGAGCTTTGCGACTGCGAGTGCGACAATGGTTCAAAACAGCTTCTGTCGTGGGTTGAACTGAGTTACTGTGACTTCGGATGAGGTAAACCACTACTGCGATTTCTGATAGAGTTCGACATAGGGTTTTTGTCTCAACTGACCGGCGTTGGTGGAGTTGACTATCTGATGATATACTGGGTTGGAAAAGAGGAGTTCTGTCTGTATTTGTTTGGGATTGTGGAGCTGAGACGACCAACAATGGTTTGTTGAGTGGGGTGTGATCTGCTATATTGGAATGGAGTGATGAACTAGAATTTGTGACGGACTGTTGGAGTTACTTAAACAAATATGAGGAAGGTGTTGCTGTTTTGTGTTTATATGTTGAACGAGAGGATGCAATATAGGTTAAAGGTAATGCTATTTTTACTTAATTTAGGTAACTAAGTTTATAATGTAGTAACTAAGAAATTTAAATTTTATTCAATTTAAGTAAAACTTGTAATAATTATACCTTGTCATACAATAACAGATTTCGACGAAATGAAGTGTAATGGAGTCATTGACGATGGTTACTCAGTCAAAGCGGATTAAAGTAAATTGGAGCCATCCAGGATTTTCAATTACATTAAATGTCGGGTTGATTTAATTGAAAATTCATCTCTAAATCATTGATTTAAAATCAGGTGAGTAAATCTTACTCAAATTTACTGTTTAGAATTATTTTTAATCGTTAAAAATAATTTTTGGTTGCTTGAATGCATTTAAATATTTTTGTGGTCATTATATATTAGTTATTTAGGCTTGTTGTGGTTATTATATATATAATGATGGTTGGTTGGATTCCCGCAGTACCATTATTGGATGCCTGCAGTATCATTAACGGATGACCCTATACGCCCCACGTTATGATACTGGCTGACCTTCTATACCGCGATATCCTGCCTCGAAGCAGAATGGGTATTATTTATGTTGGCTAACGTCTGTGGATGCAGGGAAAACAGGTTGGAGGGATCCAGCTGTATTCCTCAAAAATATTATTATTTGTTTGTTTTTCATATATATTATCATATATGATGTGTTAGAAAACCTGTCATTTATAATTAGTTGTTTTGGGTGTTTGAAATATCACAAGGCCTAAAATATTAATATATAAAAATATCGTGGAAAGGATATTTTGAGATTTAAAAGAGGAATTCTATTTTTAAAAATAGAATTTGAATTTCGAATAGGCTATAAAGATATTAACTTGTTTTGAGTAAATAAAACAAGTATTGAATTTTTTTAGATAATGTTTATGAATTTAACAACGCAAGAAATTGAAGTAAATTTATAAACGGTATTTTTAAATAAAATGGGATGATTTTCATTGGATAATCAGATAATTGAATTGAACTGAATTTATAAATGGGGTTTATAAATGTAGTGGAAAAATTATCATTGGATAATTTGAATATTTAAATTCAAATGTGAATTTAAAAATAGAAATGGGAAAATCGTTTTAAAGAAATAAACGATGGAATTTATTCTGAAGTTCAGAATATAAATTGAACTAAAATAAATTTGTAAGGATTTACGATTTGAATTCGATTAATTCGAATTTATTTAAATAGAAGTAAAATTGATAATGAAAATAAATTGGGTGTTATATATATAAGTTATTATAAATAGAAATTTCCAAAATAAGATTTTGGTTTTAAATAGCTTTCGAAACAAATTTTTTAAATATAAAACAAGGAAATTTATAAAATGATGTTTATAAATATAATGAATTAATTATCAAGAGATAATTTGAATATTTAAATTCAAATATGAGTTTAAAAATATAATTTGAAATCATTCGAAAGGGAACAACTGTTTATTCCGCAATTCAGAATATCAAAGGGATGGAGTTTCAAATAGAAATTTGAAACGGGGACTTGTTTAAATATTTGAAACAAGGAAGTTGAATTTATAAATAGTGTTATAAAGTTGGTAAAATAAATTATCATTTGGATAATTTAAACCATTGAATTCAAATAGGAATTTAAAAGTAAATTGGGAAGTGTTTTGAAACAAAACGATTTATTACATTTCGGAATTCGGAACATGAGCTGAATTGAGAAAAATCCAACGGGTTTATAATTAAAATTTGATTATATCTGTAACGACCCAGGGTTTTCGGCCCCGAAAATCAACATAAATACCTTACCATATCTCATGCCGATCCTCCAAAGTACCGATATTGCTGGAACGTTTACGGAAAGAAGTTAGAGGGTGAGATAAGAAAGAATGAAATATTAGAATAGAAGAAGAAGAAGAATCAACACGACACAAAGTCTCACATCGCAGCGGAACAAAATATAATATAGAAATAAATCTTTACTGAGAGCTTTTGAAAAACACTTACAATATCAGAGTACATCAACATCATTGGACAATTATAATGATCTGCCCTTATATATAACACAGCGGAATAATACTGAATATGTCTGGACTTCTCCAGCATGCCTTTCATAGTGTTCAATAACCTGAGCCTGCAAACCCGGGCTAACCCGAGCATTTACAAAACAGGGGGTCAGTCTGGTGAACCAGTGTAAGATAAACTCACACAGTATTAAGGGTAAATCATCCAATCATGATTTTAAAGTTCAAAATCCTTTCAAAAGAAAAGGATAATCGTAAGACCAAATCCACACATAAACACGGACGGTTTTTACCTTACCATAACCCAAAACAGTTTTGAAACCAATATTTTTCTGATATTATAGTAATGTCTAAATACAAGTAAATAACAATCTAGTGGAACGCTTGCATCTCACGCTCCACATATATATTATACAATCAAAACCACAGGCGCTTATTGGAGATTGGATTTCCAATTATGACAAGGTATGGGACCACCTGCCGATCGTGTATCTCTAGAGACGAATACACTGGGTTCAACAAGAACGTCTTACAACCCGGCCCACACATGACGGACCACTCATTTCGCTTGAGTGTATCGAATGTATATCACCGACGGTTGGGATCAGCAACTGCCTCCCGAAAAGGGACAACATCGAATATAGATTAAAGAAACAAATGGAATTTCTCTAGATAGGTGATTATACATCCTAATGGGAGCGACCCACATAGCCATGCTGCCTGCCCGATTTTTTTGTCATCTCCCGGTTGATGAGGATTGAGGTCAGAATTTCCTTTACAGCACCTAGCACCATTCACTTTGATTGCCACATCGTCAGATCCGCCAGATATCACACTGATTGACATCCACAAAAATACTCTAGTTTATTTGGCTAGAGAATAACCATTTCTCCACCATCAACTATGGTACGTTTGGAGAAATTAACGCAAGTAATTCCTTTGGAAATACTCTGTCAGACATCCGTCCATACAAGTCATCCAGGAACAGGATGAACCGAAGGCACCCTCCTACTGCATCCTAGGAATCACCCTACAGATCAGTAGCGAGAAGTCCTTGCAATCCGTGGATTTCAATCATGACAGAATCACTGTTGAAATATCTCCGGCCGCTAAACCAGAGAAATCCAATCAGTAGTTCTTACGCTCATGAAGATCAACGGTCTTCCATTGCTCCATCTTCAATAATATTCTTTCATGTATCCGCTGGTTGGAATGGTTTTCGAATATAAATTCGATCCCGGTCTTTTCGTACCAATGATCATATGGGTCAGGTTTGATAGTCGGTGATTTAACTATCAAATAAATAATTGTGTGAATAACGTGAGTTTACCAGTTCAGTACAACACCACATGGCCTCTTTAATTAAAACGATTAACGATGGTTAATCTCAAATTCTTAAATATTTCAACATTTCAAATATAACATACTTGACATAAGGTTATTATTCCAAACTATTCCGCTTTTATATTTAAGAAAATATTCTAAAATCATATTCAAATCTTTATTCTAACATCGTTTCGAACTCATTCACTATTTATCTCTCATTATCCATATCAGGTAAACGACTCATCTTATTTCTCCCATTTTACTTAATTCCCCTACTAAGTAACATTAAATGACGCTTTTGCCCCTCACTTCCTTTTTATAAACTTTGTTTATAAATCATGTTTTAATATAACCCTTTCATCATTGATTTCCTTCTTTTACTAAATTTAACCATTTAGAAAACATACTGTCACATTTGCTTAAATTTTCCTCTTTCATTTTGTTACAAAAACTTGGGTCTTATATAAACCCGTTCATGAATTTCCTTCACAACGAAACCATATTTCATTTCAACTCCGATTTTCTCCCATAATCATGCCCTATTTAAGTAGTAATCTCTTAATTTAAATTAATGATTCACTTCACCATTAACAATTGTATAATTAATTAACTTATGTATTGGCTAATAAATAATAAATTTCTTTTTTTTCCTTATTAAAACTAAACCATTATTCGTTATCCCATCTCGTTGCATCAATTCAAACAATTGGTCTAAAAATTAACTTAGTCAAATAATTGATGTTGCCAACCCGAAATATGATTATCTCATTAACCAGTTGCAAATAACCCTTTATTTAAATTAATTAATTTAAATAAATCTTTTTTCTTTATCTCTCAAAACGATTATTCGAATTTATCACATTAAGTTAATCTTTGCTTATTCACTTATAACTCTAATACATATCTGGAATTTCCTTTATAAATTCATTTGAAACCAATTATAAACTCAATAAATAAATAATAAATATTTATTTCCTTTTTACAAACTTTGATTCAAATAATAGATTTAAAAATCTACTTTCGGTTATAAAAATAAATAAATTTCATAACCTTCTCTCGTCGATTTACCTGACGGTAGATCGATATTTATAAACCGGTTAATTCATAGGCCATGTACTGCCAATCACTCAACCAATAATACCCATTGGTTTAAACCAAACAAATGGTGAATTTCAGGTCAATATTCAATCATCAAATCAAAACAATTCAATAATGGTCTCATAACAGTCTATAATGACAATTCAATATCAATCACCACAATCAATCAAAACAATTCATTTATTTAAAACACGTTTATAAAATAAACGTGACCAATAAGGTAACCTACCTAATTTGGAACCAATCGTTAAAAATAACGATTTGGGTTTCATTGAAATTTAACGACGTTTAATTTCATCAGTTCAAACGATATGTAAATATATATCACCAACCCGTCAAAACACTAGCAACCATAGCACACAAAAATAAAAACCCAACTTATAACATATAAGCGGGAATTACTGAGTGATTTTAACTCACCTTGATTTGATTTCGTTGATAAATTGGCTCGTTTTAGCATTTAATTTAACCGAGAAATCTAGCTGCTGCATGCCCTGCTCAGTCCTCATCCATCGCGTAGTACTCGTCTTCACGGTTCTAGTATTTTCCATTTCATCGAATTCTGATTACGTACACCCTTGGAATTAATATTTCAATTTTATAAAACTTTAAAACTAAGAAAAATTTAAATTAAAAATAAATTTGGGCCTTACCCTAAACGTTCATCCCATCTCGAACAAGCCCGCCCCTCTTTCCTTTATCAAAACCATCGGACCCCTTTGCTTCACAAACCCTCAGCCGTTCCTCAAATGCTCCGCCGCCACAAAGAAAAATGGAGAAACCCAAAACCCTCTTCCATCTCTTCTTTCTCCTTCCGTCGCTGCTACCAAGGTCCGACCCCAACAGTCACCGCCGACCTCCCTCAGCACCCTCGAAGAACAAGACCGAACCTCACAAAGCAGCTAAGTGATTTTCTCCAAATTTAATTTCTGTTTTAATTTTGTTTTTGAATTTTGAATTCGGTTTTACCTCATTGTGTCGATCTGGTTTGTTGTGGCAACTTCATCACTCTGCTTGTGTATTTATACTAGCGAATGATTACAGTGATTTACGAATTGTTACATCCTAGTTAGACTTTACAATGCTTAGGTTCTAGGTGATTTTCAGTTCTGCTATGATCTTTGTGATGGAACTTGGTTTGTGTGATGTTTAACAGTGAATATGTGATGCCTTACAACAGGATTTCCATGTATTGTCTTGCTTGTATTGTACTGTCTGAGTACAACTATCACATTCGATCTCAGATTGGGATATTGTACAGTAGGATAGTTCATTGCCACTAAAGATTTGATGTAAAAAAATTATATGCCTCTGTTTTCTTTTATCATTATTTTTATCTTAGCAATGCAGTGTCTTAGCTGTTCCCAGGATAGGCTAGACACAGCTATGCACGGTTTATTCATATGGTTCTGTCTGTTTACACTGTATATACAATCCTTGAATGGTATTTTTGTATGGTCAATTTGGCTATTGACTTGTTTATTTCATTTCAGGATTTGAAAACATATGTCTATAATATATATATATATATATATATATATATATATACACACATACATATATTTGGTTTCCTTTGAATGATCTGCGTACTGTCTTCCTATTTAGCTTCTATAGCTGTTGTATCTTATTGTTTCATGTGGTATTCTCCTGTTTTGGAAATCTTTAAATCTTTAAATATATTTATACCTATATTCTAGCTACTCATAGCTTTCTCTTTTCTTCTTTTCAGGTTGATTTCACGGTGATGGAAGATGTAACAACCCGCATTCTACGCATCGGAGGATCGTAGAATATTTATTTCTTTCCCATATGAAGTCGTATGGTCATGTAACTTTGGGAAACAATCATTAGACTCATTTCCCATGATCATGATTTTTGTCGATTTTTAAATGACCGTTTTACCCCTAGATGATCTTGTTTTGGCCATAACTTTTTATTGGAAAGGAATTTTCACCTGAAACCACTTCCATTAGATTTGTTTGATGGTTTACATTTCCGTAGAGTGGTCACATGTGAGAAACGGACTTATCGTTTGGGAGATATGGCTGAAATAAGGTTTGGAAGGTGAAAAACTGCTTAACCGGGCCAAATAGGGTGATTAGTGAATGGGCCCATAACCCATTTCGGGATTAGGGTTATGAGGAAGCTGAAAAGGGGTAGAGAATCATTCCATTTCAGTTTTCGAGCCTCCACTTATCTCCAAGAAACCCTAAAAATGGCCTCCAACCTCTAAATCACCTCCAAATCATCTTCTAATCAAGGATTAAGCTTAGCAACATCAAATCAAGGGAGATCTACACCAAATCAACGTTAAAGATGCTGTTTAGCATTGGGATGCGCATCAAATCAGAGATTTATTTCAGATCTTAGTTTATTTGTGGCTAAGGTGAGTGATTTGCATAGTTCCTCACTAATTATGGCTAATTAAGGGTAATTAGTGTTAATTAGCGAATTTAAACATGATAAAATTCTGGAAAAATGTTCATAAATTCTTAATTGTTGTTTTACACCTCTGATATGAATTTGGGTTAATTTGGTTAAGTTTTGCTAATCCTATCATTAGTTCTACCTAAACATGCTTAAGGGGAAATATGGGGTTGTGGGTATGTTTGATCCATTTTAACCTATCATATTGATGTTTTGGTGTTTGTGGTTGATTATGCATGTTGCTATGACTGTATGATATGCTTTGTGATTGATTTCAATAGTTAGAATGGTCGAAAACGTCGTCGAATGGTATAAAATACTCCCTTGAAAGGTTACAGGAAAAGTGCAGGTTCTGGACCGGATCGGATCGGATATGGGGGCTCGGATCGGATAAGTGAACTGGGCAAGGGAATCGATCGGATCGGAACTTGACACTTGAGAGACCAGGCAAAAAGGAAGGCCATGCTAATCGAACTGGGATCGGATCGGCTGAAAGAGAGGCGATCAGATCGGAACAAATGAAGGACGAGGGAGCTGATCGGAGCGGGAGCACGAACTGGATGGGAGATGGCCACCCGACCCGACCCGAAGTGGGACACCCGACCCGAACCGATGCAACGCTGTGAACCCGAACCGAACCTCTGCTGGGGAAGACCACAAACCGAACCGATTCAAAGTAGAAGACCCGACCCGAACCGATGGCTTGAAGGGGAACCCGACCCGATCCAGTATTGACCAATAACCCGAGATGCAAAGGTAGTCCAATATGGGAAGTTATAGCTCAGGATCCAATTGGGAACCGATGAGTTCACTTCATGGTTGGGCTTTGCTGTGGGACGTGTGCTAAGGAGTTGTCGACGTTCATAACTTCGATTCACCATTGACAATGAATGATGGGCTACTTATCAGTGCAGTAGAGTCACTATGACTTGAGAGGCAAGGTGATGGTAGCAAGACTACATTATCAGTGCAGTCATTACGACTCGAGGGGCAAAGTGATGCGTAGTAAGACTATGAGCTAGCGCAGATGGGGTGAATAACTCCATGGGGCAAGTGGACATAGTAAAGGATTGGTAAGGCTATGAGCCAGCGCAGATGGGGTGGATAACTCCATGGGGCAAGTGGACATAGCGAAGGATTAGTGGCTACGTTATCAGTGCAGTGAAGCCATTTATGACTTCATGGGGCAAAGTGATCGTAGCAAGGTATGTTGGGTGATCGAAGTGGCGAATATCGTATGCTTTACGCATTGAGTGAGAGATGTGAGGATGGATGCTATGTTTGATTGTTTGCCATCACTATGACATGCACACCCCCACCCCCGTTATCCTTACACCATTTGATATGGCACCTTAGAGTGTTGTACAGTATGTAGTGCTAACTCTTTGGCTGCAGGTCCAGGTCCAGGTATGTTTTAGTCTACCTGTTATTGTTATGTTAGATGCTTATCGCTCATACCAGGCTTTATGTCTGATCCAGAGTTTTATGTCTCCTCTTATTACTCTGGGTGCTCACACGAGCAGACTAGAGACAGGTTAGCTGGTGATGTGCGAGTAGCTGATTCGGAGGCAGGCAAGAGGCTTCCACGTATGATATATAGATATTCTCCCTGTGTTGTTGATGGTCGCTACTTGGGCATTAGTAGTGTACCTCCTTTATCTTGCTTTTTCTTTTGAGACAGTTTGAAAAGTTATAATAATGTTTAACTTTGGATCATAAGCTGTACTTGGATTTTCTGCTGCTATATTAGTTGTTTCAGCTTATGCACTGTCTCGCCTGTTTTATGTCAAGTATGTTATTATTATATTTTGTTCTATGCGCTGTGAGACATTCTACAGGTTCCTTGTTAGTTCATTTCCTTCTTCCCTTTCCTCCTGATGACCCGTTCCGTGCTAACTGGACATGTGTACAGCGCACCTTTGGAGTAAATGTCAGTTAGTGCGGGGCGGGCCGTCACACTCGGTATCAGAGCTCTAGGTTGCGTAGTTAACCTAGGGAAAGACACTAGGGAGAGATAGTACATATATGAGAGTGCGTATTTGTGATTACTTTGGTTTTCAAAAGCTATATATATACTATTAGTAGTATAAGAATGAAGTCGTACTGCACTAGCACCACTATGGGGTCGTTAATCATTTCCCTTTTACAGATTGATGATGAGCCGATATGCTAGAGGTGCTGGTAGAGGAGCCAATAATGGGAATGCTGCTGACATGAGGGCGATGTTTACTGACCTTATGAGGGATATGCTTAGAGAAGTGCAAGGGGCAGTTTCCAATCCCGGAATTGGTGTTGGCCCAGTAGTGCAGGCGCCTAGGGTCGATTTCGCCAAGTTATGCAAGGATTACACTAACCTTGGTGGAAAGCCGTTCCACGGGACGGAGTCGGCCACAGATGTTCAAGACTGGATGGATAGCTATGATCGTATCTTCGACGACTTGGGTCTTGAGGGTGTGATGAAGAGAAGGCTAGCGTCTCGTCAGCTGCAAGTGCGAGCGATGAATTGGTGGAATGCCATCGGAATAGCTACTCCAGAAGATCAGGTTACTTGGGATCAGTTCAAGGCTCGCTTTAGCGAGAAGTTCATCCCAGCTGCCCAGAAGTCAGTGTTGTTTAAGAGGTTCTTGGAACTCAAGCAAAATGGTAGGGCAGTCTCTAATTATATTGCTGAGTTCGACACCTTATCAAAGTATGGGCTATCACTTATTGATACTCCTGAGAAGAAGAATGAGAAGTTCATTACGGGGTTGGATGGATACTTGGGGGAAAGGCTTATCAACCACATCGATGAGACTTTTGAATCGATTGTGGGGAAAGCTTTGAGATCAGAGAGTCTTTACGCTAAGTCAAAGACTGAGGTTACATCTGCAGAAGGGCCAAAGCCGCAAGCAGGCGGTGGAGGCAAGAATAACTCTCAGAGTAAGAGGAAGCAGAGCCAAGCTAAGGATGGCCAGAAAAAGAGCAAGAAAGATGTTGAGTGCTTCAGCTGTGGTAAGAAGGGCCATTATGCCAAAGATTGTCGGGCCAAGACAGCGGACAGGAAGTGCTTCAACTGTGGTCAAGTGGGACATTTCAAGGATAAGTGTCTGCAACCTCTTAAGGAGAAGCAGATTGTGAAAGCATATGCTATTGATGTTGTTCCTTCTTCGTCGAATGCCCCAACTGCGGCAGAGAAAGGAAAGAATGTTGTTATTCATGGTATGCTTTCTATTTATGATGTACTAGTTCGAGTTTTGTTTGATACCGGGGCTTCCCGTTCCTTCATATCTAGTGACCTGGTAGATAGGTTTGGACTGGAACCCGAGATAGTCGATAGACCATTGGTGGTGATGAACCCGATTGGTGGTTCGACTTGCCTTAGTATGATTTGCCGAAATGTGGTCTTATCGAGTCATGGATGTATGTTTGTTTGTGATTGCTTTGTTTTGGGCTTTACTGGGTATGGCATTATATTGGGAGTCAATTGGCTCCAAAGATACGGGGTGGTGGTAGACTGTGAGGGCTTTATGGTGACAGTTAGGGCGGATGATGGGCGAAGGGTAGTGTTTGGTAGTCTACCTAGTGATGGGGTAGTGGCTAGTTTTATAAATTCCCTCGACATCCCGCAGGATGAGCTGTCATATGTCCCCGTGGTTGGCCAGTATCCGGACGTCTTCGAGGAGGTGACCGGGTTTCTACCACACCGAGAGATTGAGTTCCGTATTGATTTAGTGAAAGATGCCAGACCTATAGTGATGCCACTTCGTCGTATGGCACCAAGGGAGCAGCGAGAGCTCGGGTTGCAAGTCAGCAATCTTATGAAGAAGGAATTTATTAGGAGTGTCTCCGAGTGGGGAGCACCAGTTGTGTTTGCCACTAAGGCAGATGGTTCCCTTCGTTTGTGTGTGGATTATCGCAAGTTGAATAAGGTAACGAGGAAGAATAAGTAACCTCTACTGCGGATAGATGATTTGTTTGATCCACTGGAAGGGGCAAGAGTGTTCTCTCAGTTGGACCTCGCGATAGGATTTCATCAGCTCCTAGTAGCGGGTGAGAGTGTTCCGAAAACGGCATTTAGGACGCCGTCTGGATTCTATGAGTGGTTGGTCATGCCATTTGGGTTGACCAATGCACCAGTCTACTTTGTAGATCTTATAAATCGAGTATTCAGGGATCAGTTGAATAAGTTTGTTCTTGTGTTCGTAGACGATATCCTTGTTTACTCGAGGACAGAGGAGGAACACAAGGGACACTTGAGGACAGTGATGGAGGTGTTGAGGAAACACCAATTGAAAGCGAAATTCTCTAAGTGTCACTTTTGGAGAAGGGAAGTGAGAATCTTGGGTCATGTTGTTTCAGAGAATGGTATTGCGTGGACCCTGCGAAGGTGGCTACGGTACAGGATTGGCCTATGCCCAAGAATGCAACAGATGTAAGAAGTTTCTTGGGGTTAGCTGGATATTATCGTAAGTTTATCCAAGACTTCTCCAAGATAGCAGCACCGTTGACTCAGTTGACTAAGAAGAATCAGTCCTTCGTCTGGGACGGAATGTGTGAGAGGGCGTTCAAGAGTCTAAAGGAAAAGTTGACGCGTGCGCCGGTATTAGTCATTCCTAAAGGGAATGAAGAAATGACGGTATACACGGATGCTTGTGGTACCGGGCTAGGTGTTGTATTGATGCAAGGAGGTAGGGTTGTAGCTTATGCTAGTCGACAACTAAAGCCGCATGAGAAGAAGTATCCTACCCATGATTTGGAACTGGCAGCGATTGTGTTTGCGCTGAAGATGTGGAGACATTATCTCTTGGGAGAAAGATTTGAGTTGTTCACCGATCATAAATCGTTAAAGTATCTCTTCTCCCAGAAGGATCTAAATCTCCGTTATCAGAGATGGCTAGAGTTCTTGGCTTCGTATGATTTTAATATCGCATACACACCTGGGAAAGGTAATGCGGTAGCCGATGCCTTGAGTAGGAGACATGCCAGTTTAGGGGCTATGTTTCTTGAATGGAAGCAACTGGAGTATATCGCGGGGTTTGATTTCAGACCAAAGTGCGAATTGGATCCAGACATGCTAGCAAGTTTGGCGATCATACCCACTTTGATAGAGCGGATTGGTTCCAGTCAGAGGGACGATCCTAATCTATTAGAAATCATCTCCAAGTTAGAGACGGACATCGACGGTGAGGAGACGAATGTGTATGGGCTTGAACGAGATTGATGGCTTAGAAAGAATGGAAGACTAGTTGTACCCAACGTGAACGGTTTGAGAGATGAAGTGCTTAGAGAATGTCATCACTCAAAACTGACTATACATCCCGGTGGTAATAAGATGTATCGAGACATGAAGCAGACTTACTACTGGGAAGGGATGAAAAGAGATGTTGGGAGGTTTGTATCCAAATGCATTAATTGCCAGCTAGTTAAAGCCGAGCAAAAGAAGCCTAGTGGTTTGTTGCAACCATTAGAAATTCCTGAATGGAAATGGGAGGAAGTCTCGATGGATTTCATCGATGGTTTACCAAGGACTAGATCGGGATATGATAGCATTTGGGTAATTGTGGATCGATTGACTAAGAGTGCAAGATTTATACCAGTCAAATCGACCAGAATGATAGCTAAGTTAGCAGAATTGTATATGAAGTGGGTAGTGAGATTCCATGGAGTACCCAAAAGCATTGTAAGTGACCGAGACCCGTTGTTCACTAGTGGGTTTTGGAAGAGCTTACAAGAGGCCCTAGGGTCAGAATTACATCTCAGTACCGCATATCATCCTCAGACCGACGGTCAGACGGAGAGGGTGAATCATATATTGGAAGATCTCTTGAGAGCTTGTATATTGGATTTTGGTTGATCGTGGGATGACCATTTGCATCTAGTAGAGTTTGCATATAATAATAGCTACCAATCCAGTATCGGTATGGCTCCATATGAAGCTTTGTACGGAAGACCGTGCAACTCACCATCATGTTGGATAGAGACTGGCGAGAAGTTTATGCTTGGACCAGATGTGGTGAGGGAAACTTCAAATAAGATTAAGATCATTCGACAAAGAATGAAAGCTGCCCAAGATAGGCAGAAGAATTATGCTGATAAGAGGAGAAGAGACTTAAAATTCTCCGTTGGTGACTTGGTGTTTGTCAAGATTTCTCCGTTGAAGAGCGTGATACGATTTGGCAAGAGAGGCAAGTTGGCACCAAGATTTGTTGGCCCATTCCCTGTTCTTGAGTTAGTCGGGAATTTGGCATATAGAGTTGGCTTACCAGAGAAAATGGCAGGAGTTCACAACATATTTCATGTTTCCCAACTAAGGAAGTTCGTTCACGACCCAGATATGACTATTTCACCTGATCAGTTAGAGGACTTCGAAGTAGAACCCGAGGCAGTTGGGAACCGCAAGCCGATTCGTATTGTCGAGCATGATACGAAGCAACTTCGAAGAAAGGCGGTGAAGCTAGTCAAGGTTCAGTGGGGCGAGAACGAGAATGATTGCACTTGGGAGATAGAGGAGAGCATTAGAAAGACGTATCCAGAACTCTTTGCCTGGTAAGATTTACCTTGTAATTTAGTTATTTCCGCATGCTAGGATAGACTTGTTTTGCTTGTTTTGCATGCTTGATTGTTGTTTTATGGTTGATAGGCATGCGGGACCCTTTTGTATGTTTTGGTAAGGGAATTTCGGGGGCGAAATTTCTTAAGGGAGGAGAATGTAACAACCCGCATTCTACGCATCAGAGGATCGTAGAATATTTATTTCTTTCCCATATGAAGTCGTATGGTCATGTAACTTTGGGAAACAACCATTAGACTCATTTCCCATGATCATGATTTTTGTTGAGTTTTAAATGACCGTTTTGCCCCTAGCTGATCTTGTTTTGGCCATAACTTTTGATTGAAAAGGAATTTTGACCTGAAACCACTTCCGTTAGATTCGTTTAATGGTTTACCTTTCCGTAGAGTGGTCACGTGTGAGAAACGGACTTACCGTTTGGGAGATATGGCTGAAATAAGGTTTAGAAGGTGAAAAATTGCTTAACCGGGCCAAATAGGGTGATTAGTGAATGGGCCCATAACCCATTTCGGGATTAGGGTTATAGGGAGGCTAAAAAGGGGTAGAGAATCATTCCATTTCAGTTTTCGAGCCTCCACTTATCTCCAAGAAAGCCTAAAAATGGCCTCCAACCTCTAAATCACCTCCAAATCATCTTCTAATCAAGGATTAAGCTTAGCAACATCAAATCAAGGGAGATCTACACCAAATCAACGTTAAAGCTGCTGTTTAGCATTGGGATGCGCATCAAATCAGAGATTTATTTCAGATCTTAGTTTATTTGTGGCTAAGGTGAGTGATTTGCATAGTTCCTCACTAATTATGGCAAATTAAGGGTAATTAGTGTTAATTAGCGAATTTAAACATGATAAAATTCTGGAAAAATGTTCATAAATTCTTAATTTTTGTTTTACACCTCTGATATGAATTTGGGTTAATTTGGTTAAGTTTTGCTAATCCTATCATTAGTTCCACCTAAACATGCTTAAGGGGAAATATGGGGTTTTGGGTATGTTTGTTCCATTTTAACCTATCATATTGATGTTTTGGTGTTTGTGGTTGATTATGCATGGTTCTATGACTATATGATATGCTTTTTGATTGATTTCAATAGTTAGAATGGTCGAAGACGTCGTCGATTGGCGTAAAATACTCCCTGGAAAGGTTACAGGAAAAGTGCAGGTTCTGGACCGGATCGGATCGGATATGGGGGCTCGGATCGGATAAGTGAACTGGGCAAGAGATTCGATCGGATCGGAACTTGACACTTGAAAGAACAGGAAAAAAGGAAGGCCATGCTAATCGAACTGGGATCGGATTGGCTGAAAGAGGGGCGATCGGATCGGAACAAACGAAGGACAAGGGAGCTGATCGGAGCGGGAGCACGAACTGTATGGGAGATGGCCACCCGACCCGACCCGAAGTGGGACACCCGATCCGACCCGATGCAATGCTGTGAACCCGAACCGAACCGCTACTGGGGAATACCACAAACCGAACCGATTCAAAGTAGAAGACCCGACCCAAACCGATGGCTTGAAGGGGAACCCGACCCGATCCAGTATTGACCAATAACCCGAGATGCAAAGGTAGTCCAATATGGGAAGTTAGAGCTCAGGATCCAATTGGGAATCGATGAGTTCACTTCATGGTTGGGCTTTGCTGCGGGACGTGTGCTAAGGAGTTGTCGACGTTCATAACTTCGATTCACCATTGACAATGAATGACGGGCTACTTATCAGTGCAGTAGAGTCACTATGACTCGAGGGGCAAGGTGATGGTAGCAAGACTACGTTATCAGTGCAGTAGAGTCATTACGACTCGAGGGGCAAAGTGATGCGTAGTAAGACTATGAGCCAGCGCAGATGGGGTGAATAACTCCATGGGGCAAGTGGACATAGTAAAGGATTGGTAAGGCTATGAGCCAGCGCAGATGGGGTGAATAACTCCATGGGGCAAGTGGACATAGCGAAGGATTAGTGGCTACGTTATCAGTGCAGTGAAGCCATTTATGACTTCATGGGGCAAAGTGATTGTAGCAAGGTATGTTGGGTGATCGAAGTGTTGAATATCGTATGCTTTACGCACTGAGTGAGAGATGTGAGGATGGATGCTATGTTTGATTGTTTGCCATCACTATGACATGCACACCTCCACCCCCGTTATCCTTACACCGTTTGATATGGCACCTTAGAGTGTTGTACAGTATGTAGTGCTAACTCTTTGGTTGCAGGTATGGGTTTAGGTATGTTTTAGTCTACCTGTTATTGTTCTGTTATATGCTTATCGCTCATACCAGGCTTTATGTCTGACCCAGAGTTTTATGTCTCCTCTTATTACTCTGGGTGCTCACACGAGCAGACTAGAGACAGGTTAGTTGGTGATGTGCGAGTAGCTGATTCAGAGGCGGGCAGGAGGCTTCCACGTATGATATATAGATATTCTCCCTGTGTCGTTGATGGTCGCTACTTGGGCATTAGTAGTGTACCTCCTTTATCTTGCTTTTGCTTTTGAGACAGTTTGAAAAGTTGTAATAATGTTTAACTTTGGATCATAAGCTGTACTTGGATTTTCTACTTCTATATTAGTTGTTTTAGCTTATGCACTCTCTCGCCTGTTTTATGTCAAGTATGTTATTATTATATTTTGTTCTATGCGCTGTGAGACATTCTACAGGTTCCTTGTTAGTTCATTTCTGTCTTCCCTTTCCTCCTGACGACCCGTTCCGTGCTAACTGGACATGTGTGCAGCGCACCTTTGGAGTAAATGTCGGTTGGTGCGAGGCGGGCCGTCACAGAAGACATGGCATTGTGAGGTGATTTTTGTTGCAGATTTCCTTATGTATGAAAATATTGTCATATTCGAATTTGTAAACTTCGTTGATGTAAATTTATGTTTATATCATGTTTTTCATTAGCTGTTCATTGTTTGACTTAGCATTTAGATCAATTGCCTTAGATAATGATCATCTCTAATCAATACAAGGACCATGACAATGTAAATATATTATACTCTTTTCTAAACGATTAGCTTCTCTTATCAACAAGCCTCATATTTTGCTATTGGAGCAGTTCATTTATTTTCCTGTTTCCTTGTTTTCAATTGTGCCTTATTTTTATAGTATAACATCACTTATGTAAGATGTAAATGTAATTATACTATGGTGTCCTCGAGGTTCTCGTGCTTGATTTAGTTTGTTCGAAGGACCATTAAATTTTTAAAAGGATAATGAATTAGACTAATTTGTTCTGCAATTAGAAAACATATATAATGTTTTAAATGTTAATTTAAGTTTAATTTATTTTGATTAAAATGCCAATGTACAATTTGTGTAACGTATAATCTCAAAGTAGATTGAGGAAATTTGGGTTATACGATATCAAAAACATATAAAAATCCCTATTTAAATAAATAAAATAATTCCAATAAATGGTCAAAAAATACGGGACATTACAATATCAAATTTTATAAATAATTTATTTATAAACGGAATTGGAATTAAATATAGAAGATCGAAGTATAAACAAATTTATTATCGAGTAAGGAAAAATCGACAATTATAGATAATCGGTAACATTAAGTTGAATTGGGAAAATTAGTGATGTATATTAACGTATATTAGAATGAAGTTGAAATTATTATAAACGTAGTTTAATTTTTTTTTATATAAATAAAATTAAACGAACTCGCCGCAGCGTGGCAATTCGTAAATTAGCGTTTCGAACTTCATTTGAGTATATAGAACTCAATTTAAGTCAGAATTCTGTGAAACAAGAATCACCAGGACTGATTTGAAAATAGTTTTCTAGTGGAAGAGAAAGATCTGGATTTCGTTGAATTGATTTTGAGTTATGTTAAAATCAAATTTTCGGAAAAACAGCGCCGTAACCATTATTAAACCATAATGGTTTATTTAAATAAATAAAAGGATTTTAAACAAATAAAATCCGAATTTCTATAAGAAAATCCAGATTTGAGTTGTAAAATAATTATGAACTCAAGTGGAGTAAGTGAATTGATTTTTGAAACAAAAATCAGATTTTTAGTTGAAGAATTGAATTAACTAATTTGAAGAAAAAAATTAGTTAATGAAATTTGAAATCGAAATTGAACTTTGGATCATAAAAGGGGGTTGTAAATTCATATTCAGAATTTAATACGGAATTTTAAGTGAAAATGGGATTCGAATGGTAATAAGCAAGTTAAAATATATTTGAACGTGATGCGTTCAAATAGAAAAAAATGAAATGAGCAAACGAGCTGATTAAAGAATAAATTAACGAATCGAGTTAAAATGACCAGACTGAGTTGAAATAAATTAGAAATGGACGCATATGTGTTAACAGGTATGGGATGAAGAGAATGAAGTTTATAAATTTAGTGTTCGACAAAAGGTACATTTTTAAATTCCATATGAAGTTTTATGCGCCGAATCGGCATGCCGCTTGGCTTTTTGATTTTCTTTTTGAATGGAAAGGGCCTAGAAAGGCGAGTTGAGGTTCGTACTATTGACAGGTACAAAGGAGGTTATGGCAAAAAAAATCGAAAATTTAAGGAGTTAGAATATTTTAAAGAAAATTTGATAACTAGAAAATCAATATATTAATATATATTGAATTCGATAAGGAAACGAATTTAAAATAGAATATTATAAACAAAAAGGAAATCGATAGTCTGGTAATAGAAAGAGAAATGTATATACGTTTTAAAAATGAATAATTGGGTTTATATGATGTGGATTATTCGAGGTAAGTGGTTTTGTCTGTTTTGAAGTTAACGATGTTTTCAGTCAAGGTCTGAGAGGTAGTTATACCCCAACTTTATTGATTTCATTTTTAACCGATAAATAGCAAGATCCAGTCTCGAAGAGAAATGTTTGAATAAGAGTTAGTGAAATGCAGTGTTTTGGTTTGTTGTAACGATGTTTTACACAACATTTGTTTTGACCCAAGTAAGTGGAATCTTGGAAATATAAAATTAAATATTTTTTGAGTATAGAATTAAATTAGTCGGGAAAGAAATAAGTAATTGGAATGTTCTCCAATTATAAATAGGAAATATTTTCTAAGTGTAGGAAATAAAAGAAGGCGAGATATGGAATTTTTTTCCAAATAACGTAAGAGGCCAAGATGATTATTGAAAATATTTGATTAACAAATATTGTTAAGAAAATAGAGAAGTGATTTAATCAATGAAATATTAATTAACAGGCCCAGTGATTGATTGATGTTATGAATGAATGTTTGTTTGTTTTTTTTCGATAGTTAAATAACCGACTATCGAAGTGTTTGCCAATATCATTGTCAATATGGAGAGACCGGTTGGATTATTATCCGAGAACCACTGGCAATAGCATTGCGAATCAGATTATATGAAGATAATCGAAGACGGAGTAAAGTGCAAGGACTTTTCTATTAATGGAAATGGTGCCTTCGGTTTCGTTCAATCCCAGAACGAACGTGTATATGGACGAATGTCTGACAAAGTATTTCCAATGATTGAATAGATTGGTCTGTATAAATATATATGGTGGTGAAAGATTTATTCTCTTAGCATAATATCTAGAATATATTTGTGCAAATCAATTAATGATTAACGGGTCTGACAATGTGGCATTCAAAGTGATTTTGCTATCAATGAATGATAAGCAATCGTAGCCTCAAGCCTCAACAACCGGGAAATCACAAAAATCGGGCATGCAGCATGGCTATGTGGGTCGCTCCCATTAGGGTGTATAATCACCTATCTAGAGAAATTCCTTGTACGTCTTTAATCTATCGATGCTGTCCCTTTTTGGGAAACGGTTGCTGATCCCAACCGTTGGTGATACACATTCGATACACTCAAGCGAAATGAGTGGTCGGTCATGTGTGGGCCGGGTTGCAAGATGTTCTTGTTGAACCCAGTGTATTCCTCTCTAGAGATAAACTATCGGAAGGTGGTTCCATACCTTGTCATAGTCGGAATCCAATCTCCAATAAGTGCCCTGCGGTTTCTGATTTTATATTATATATGGAGCGTGAGGTGCAAGCATTCCGCTAGATTGTTATTTATTTGATTTAGACACTATTATAATATCACTGGATTTTCGTATCAAAGTGTTTTGGGTTATAGTAAGGTAAAAACCGTCCATGTTCATGTGTGGGCTGGTCTTACTATTATCCTTTCTTTCAAAAGGATTTTGGAAGTTAAACTGTTAGTTGTAGTTTTACTCACACCAGTCCCATGACTGACCCACAATTTATTTTGTTTGTTTTCCCTAAAGTCTTAGGTGCCCAAATTTGTACGTGCAGTCAAGTAATCGGGATTTTACAGATTCACTTGGAGGAGTTTGAAGCAGGAGGCATCACCAGTTAGCTATAGACTATCATAGATTTCGCTGTGTACCATGTTTGTATCTAGAGACAGGTGTTTATACTGTTCCTGAAATAGATGTTGTGCTTTGATGATGGTATGTATATAAAGTTACCGAATTGTATTTCAAAAGTTATGTTATATAATATATTTCATTCGTTCCGCTGTGAGATTTGTCTTCTTTGTTTTCTTCTATTCTAACATTTCTTTCTTTCTGTTTCTCATCCTCTAACTTCTTTCTAATAATGATTCGTATTTCTCTGCAATTTGGGTTGGACGTGTGGTGTTATTAGTCGACTCAGATAGTACAGATTTGCGGGCCGTTACAGTTGGTATCAGAGCTTAGGTTGAGCGAATACCTAGGCTTTGGTGGGATGTGCTCATTAGAGATAGGGTCAGTAGTACCCTAGAATGAGCTGAGTATATATATACGAGAGTGCATATTTGTTATTTGATATAAAAATTTATTTTATATTGTGTTGGCTAGTCTGTTGAGTTGTTTATGAATTCTGATATAATCGTGGGACGCCACGAAGTCGATAGGAATTTCTAAACACTTGAACTGAGAAATTGACACAATATTGTTTTTAAGTGGGCAAATGAAATAAATTTTACCCAAAATTTTATTTTGCTATAAAAGATTTTTTTTCTGAAATTATTATATTATATGAATGTGTTGATTATTATTTTTATAATCAAATAAGATTATAAAGTTGGAATGGTTATATATAACCAAATATAATTTGTATGCAAATGAAATATACAAATGTGAGGGACTGAAATTGGATTTAGAACCAGAATTAAGAATTTAAAATCCTGGGAGATTTGAAAAATATTTTTGAAGTATATTAGAATAATATAGCCTTGTTTGAAAGGATTTGTGAATAAAAATCATTTTAGATGGATTTTGAATGTGATAAAGCACTGAACTCACTTCAGTGGCTGGAAAATAATTCTGATAATGACTGCAGCTTTATCAATGTTCATTTTCGAGTTTCTAAGTGATGAATTGTTAGAAAAGTTTTTGATGGAAATTTGTTTGGAAGAAAACAAGCTGGTTTGAAAATTCAAATGTTTTGAATTTGAAATGGTTATAAATATATATTTATATATTTGTGTGATTTCAAAAGAATTTGAAATGAAACCCGGGAATTTGTATTTTGGAATTAAAATTTAACTTAAAGAAAGCTAAATGGATTGAAGTAAATAAATTGACTAGAATCAATTTGAATAGATTAATGGAATACAGATTGGATGTAAATGTATTGATTATAGATCATTCAAATTAAATGAATGAAAACCAAAAGTTTTGGTTGAACTAAATTTGTTGAAAGATGAAATGTTGAGTTTCAACATAAATGAGTTTCGAAAAGTTAATGGGTTTGAAGCACTTTTCTACTTCAGTAATTTTGGGGAGAAATTCTTTTAAGGGGAAAGAATGTAACAACCCGGATTTTTGGTCGATTTACTTTAAATATTTAATATGGATTTAAATATTTAGTTGATAACATAAATGATATTTTATATTGAATTACCGATTTAATAATCGAAATACAAGTTATTTCGAATATATATAATTATCGTAATACCGGGATATGAAATAATTCAATTCAAAGATAAAACTGAATCAAAACAATTCAGATGATGAAATTAAATTATGTTTGAATATATATGATAATAATAATAATTTATTACCAAGGAATAAATTGTTTTGAATTTAAATTATATCAATTTAATATGGTTATTTTATATACGTTCAAATTAAATTGTATAATCTATCTCGTTGAATTCAAAATAGCGTTATAACATTATAATGTTAGTCGGTACGTAAAAACAAAGGTTCGTAATTTCAAGTAATGGACCTCGATATTATTTCAGTAGATAAGCAGGAGATCAAATCGATATCTGTTTAAAATAAAGTGAAAATCTCTATATATATCAAATCGTATTGATTATAAACTCAAATCGAATTAATTAAACTGTACTTAACCTATCATCTAGGCTGTACTTTACACAGACAATTCCTTCCTGCTTAAGGTTCATCATCTATAAATTTCGTTTGTTCCCTCTTCTATTTCTTTCTTCTATAAACTCGATCAAAGCTTCAAATACGAATGGCTGATACTTTCAAGGATCAAATACCGGAAAATTCCTCCATGAACTAAATTTAATCGGCCTCTTTTCCAAAAACAAAAACTGCGAAATCAAAGCAAACTATTCTCGTTAAGAAACCCCCCCAAGCTATTTCTAAAATCAAAAATTGGTTTCCGTCCTCTTTTATTCCTCCTTCAAAATGGAAATCGAATTTTTCAGGCAATAAAACAAAAGTAAGCCACCCTTTTCGAAAATCAAATCGAAAACGCTGGAAGAAGGAAAAAAAAAAGAGTCGCGATTTAAAATTGAAATCGCAGCTAAATCGTGAAAGTCGAAGCTCAACTTCATCCTGGTGACACTCGCGTAGGAGCTTGGCGACTGCGAGTGCGATGATGGTTCAAAACAGCTTCTGCCGTGGGTTAAACTAAGTTACTGTGACTTCGGATGAGGTAAACCACTACTGCGATTTCTGATAGAGGTCGACATATGGTTTTTGTCTCAACTGAGCGGCGTTGGTGGAGTTGACTGTCTAATGATACACTGGGTTGGAAAAGAGGAGTTCTGTCTGTATTTGTTTGAGATTGTGGAGCTGAGACGGCCAACAATGGTTTGTTGAGTGAGGTGTGATCTGCTATATTGGAATGGAGTGATGAACTAGCATTTGTGATGGACTGCTGGAGTTACTTAAACAAATATGAGGAGGAAGGTGATGTTGTTGTGTGTTTATATGTTGGACGAGAGGATGCAATATAGGTTAAAGGTAATGTTATTTTTACTTAATTTAGGTAACTAAGTTTATAATGTAGTAATTAGGAAATTTTAATTTTATTCAATTTAAGTAAAACTTGTAATAATTATACCTTGTCATACAATAACAGATTTCGACGAAATGAAGTGTAATGGAGTCATTGACGATGGTTACTCAATCGAAGCGGATTAAAGTAAATTGGAGCCATCCAGGATTTTCAATTACATTAAATGCAGGGTCAATTTAATTGAAAATTCATCGCTAAATCATGATATAAAATCAGGTGAGTAAATCTCACTCAAATTTACTATTTAGAATTATTTTTAATTGTTAAAAATAATTGTTGGTTGCTTGAATGCATTTAAATATTTTTGTGGTCATTATATATTAGTTATTTAGGCTTGTATTATATATATATATATATATATTGGTGGTTGGTTGGATTCCCGCAGTACCATTAGCGGATGCCCGCAATAACATTAGCGGATGACCTTATACGCCCCACGCTATGATAGTGGATGACCTACTATACCACGATATCCTGCCTCGAAGCAGGATGGGTTTTATTTATGTTGGCTAACATCTGTGGATGCAGGGAAAATAGGTTGGAGGGATCCAACTGAATTCCTCAAAAATATTATTATTTGTTTGTTTTTCATATATATTATCATATATGATGTGTTAGAAAACCTGTCATTTATAATTGGTTGTTTTGGGTGTTTGAAATATCACTGGGCCTAAAATATTGATATATAAAAATATCGTAGAAAGGATATTTTGAGATTTAAAAGAGGAATTCTACTTTTTAAAATAGAATTTGAATTTCGAATGGGCTATAAAGATATTAACTTGTTTTGAGTAAATTGTAAAGACCCGTAACTTCCCCGGTAAGGAAAGCCTGGATACTTCGAGAACAACACACAAAAGAACACAGACAGAAGAACATTTCATTGTTAATTAGAACAATTCCATTAGAATACAAGAATATACAGAGTATGAATCAATATTACACATCATAAAATATCAGAGATTACAATACATTACACAACAGCGGAAAATAATACAATACACAACTGAAGGAGATATACGGATACAAAGCTTTCCGGATATCATTCCAGTTGTAAACCAGGATCCTGTGAATATAAATTTGCAAAACCAAAACTCCTAGCTGCCCCTGCGGAAAATAAGGGCACCCAGAGTTTAGGTTAAAACAATAAACTCCAGGTCAGTCATGTGACTAGTGTGAGAACTAAAACAGTTATTAATCTTTATTTTAAAGTTAGGTAAATCAAGGGACCACGCCATATAACACAGAACGGGTTTCCTCCCAAGAATACCAGTGCATAAAACAACATCGCAATGCTAAATAAAGAACAATGAAGCTATTATAAGACCCAGGTACCGTCACACAATGCAACACAAACCGGAGGATAGGATTTTACCTTATAATAGCCAAAGAATGCTTGATACGCTAAATTTCATCTTTTATTACTATAAGCATATAGTGTCAAAACAATTTCAATCATAAGTATCAATCATAGACGGCATGAGTGCCCCATCCCACTAGGTCGCCATACTAGGCTCTACAATCAAACCGCAAAGTCATGTATTTGGAAATTGGATTTCCGTCTGTGAACCGAGGCCAGGGATCGTCCTCACCGATTCGAGACAATCTATCCTACCATGTCTTAGGCAAGCGCGTAGACAAGCCTTGGATCGTCAGGGCCAATCCACCGATGTGGGTTATTATGCCTGAACACTACGTTTCCCCACCCTTTGAGGCGTAAATGAGCCAAATGACTCCATCGGCTCCACAAAGTCACCGATATATCCGAGGCGCCTCGCAACAACAACAAGCACACAGGTGAAAATAATATAAATGTCAGGGCTGTAGGTCACTGACACCACCCTAGCTAGAAAGAAACGCATGTCCTCCATGAGGTCGTCTCCCGTTTCTGGTTCACAACCGGGGTGTGAGGCTCGCGAATCAACGCTACACAAAGCTATGCCACACAGGCCGTGCTTTGATCATCAACCACAAGACTTTGCTTTTCAACAGAAGCCTTGATCAATTGGCACTTAGGCATGCCACACAGGCAATTCACTCCATGCGATTGATATCCATCAATATATAACCCCTGAGCTCGTACGTCTCGGAGAAGGGCGTTAAGCAAGAGAATAAATTCTCTGCCGCCAAACAGATATATATTTAATAGAAATCAATCACACAGGATAAAATCCAATGTCAGACACACAGTCCATTTATAAGTTCATTCTGGGTCTGAACGAAACCGGAGGCACCTTGTACCTCGCATATCCATCGATCTCCAAGTACGTATGGACGATCACCAACTGATTCCCTCCTCTTGGGTATACAGCCCAATCAAGATCGTCAATAATCACTCAAACGATGTGAAGACCTCTGGTCTTCAACCACCCGTCTTCACCTTCGACTTATCGTCATATCAGTTATTCAGAATGGGATAAACCCGGTCTTTCCGAATAACTCGCGTATATAATAAACAAATGTTACACAAACACAACATACGCCTCATTCCAATTCATCAGTCACTAACCATAAATTAGTAAGGGAACAATTCCCCAAATATTAACCCCGAAGGCCGAAACCAACATCAGATCAATACCCAGGAAACCATTCATCTTAACTAATCTTCAGTTAGTTGCTAAATTTCACATTCATAGGGATAGGTTCCCATTAATTTTATCAAAGATAAATTCCTTCAATTTATTCTTTAATCTTCTTTTGAATATCAATTCAAACCAAATTATGGTTTATCCAAACTAGCTGGGATTAACGAACCTTACCGAAGTAATCATTTATTAAATTTCCCAATCCCAACCTATTCATCCCATGAAGTAAAACTGGTAATACTTCATATCTAACACCACGGTGCTATCGGTAAATTCAATTACCATTTCACATTCAAATCTAATTAAAGATTTAACTATCATCTGGAGTAAAACTGATGGTACTCCACTCTCGATCATTTCTTGAATTTGACAATTTTAATTATCAAATTCACTTTTCATTTCCATCAGCCTTTAACCGTAAATTAGCAAATGAACAATTCCCTAAGTAATAACCCTGAAGGCCGAAACCAACATTAGATCAATACCCAGGAAACCATTCAACTTAACTAATCTCCAGTTAGTTTCGGATTTTCTTAACTCCGTTGGGTCTAAGAACAGTATTATTAAAGATACATTCACGACAACCCAAATCACATTCCATTAATTATCGAGTTAAAGAACAAATGTTATCTAAAACACCGTTCACAATAAACCCAAACCACCTTTGATATTATTTACAAGGCTCTGAATAGAAAATATATCGGCTTATATTCAATATCCAATTCTACGACCAACAAATATCGTATTGGAAATAGCGATAAAAATATATCTTTCAAATTTCCATAACAATATCTATATAATCACAAAATATTCCAAAGATAATTTCGATTCAAATCCATTCCAATTAAATTATTGGAAATTCTGGTTACTTTTAAAACCATTTCAAATTCAATTTATTTATTTTAAAAATAAACGGATTTTAATTCTAGTTCAAAACCAGTTCATTTCTATAAAAATCTATTTTTATCTTTTCAAATATGGAGTTTTTCATCCCAATTCTTCCCAAATCGTTTCTTATGATTTTACACAAATTATTACTATTTTTAATAATTTTATCAAGGCCCGTACAGTCGATTTCCATCAACGACCATCGAACTGCACTTACAACGACCCTTTCCAAATTTGATTTTTACATAATTCCAAATCCAACCATTAGATTTCAAATCTTTAATATTCGTTAGAAAGCTCTTTTCGATACGAACCCAGCGGCTCCGGTTTGAGGAGAATCCGACGGTCGGATCTCCCGTAATATCCATTCGAAGTCAATGGTCGAAATTCGCGAACTGCCGCGGCGCGACGCGTTCTATTCAGGCCATTCTATATATATATATTATATATATTTCGTCGATTTCCTTTTAAAACATATTATATAAATCGTTTTAAATTCGTTTTCCAAACGATTTCAACTTCATATTCAATTTCAAATCAAAATTGAATATTCCACATCATCGATATACAAATGATAATATTTTCAAAACGTTATATTTTGAAATCACTTTCTTTTCTATATTCATTATAAAAATGAATAATATCGATATAAATATCGTTCACGTCAAAATGGCGTTAATCTAATCAACACGGCTTTTATTCAACACATGAAATTATTTTATTTCAACACATGAAATTATTTTCAATTCAACACATGAATTTATTTTCTAAATTGGAATGAGGCTCAATCAATCTCCATATAATGTTAATTATATGGATTTTCTACAACACATGTATATAATAGCAATGGTAAATAATCAACCATCATCCAGAGTGCACCACACAACTATATAAGCATTAAATATAAAAAAATAATGCTTACACAGTCTGTCAACCCATCGATTGACATACAACTAAACAATCAGGATTAGTGTACGTCAAAGATCATCCCAATACCCGTGTGGGGTTTCAAATCAACAAACACATATTTTTATTTGTTCAGTTGGGCGATGTGTAAACATGAATATATATTTTATTTCAACACATCACACTATAAATTTCACTACACAGAAATCAAACAAACAAGTCATCCATGGTCTGTGGACGATGGGTGTCAGGTGCTGCTAAGCACCGTCTGCATCCTAGTATATATTTCAAACTAGAAATAGAAATAAAAGTGAGGAGTTCTTACCTTTGGGATCCACTCCTCCATTCTATTCTGAATTTCTGATCGATTGAATTTGCCCAAAATTCCTACGCCATCCTTTTCACGCTGTTCATATTAAAAATCTCAATTTTAATATGATGTTCATATATTTAAAAATCGCTATTTTTTTATACTGCTACTCATATAAAAAAATTATGTTTTTATAACGCTCTCTTCAGAATAAAAATCATATTTTTTATTTAACCATTCAAACAGTAAAAGTCATATTTTTACTTTAACGCTATACAAATCACATTTTATTATTCTGCATTATTCCTTTTTAAAAATCCTGCTATTTATATTTATAAAAACAATGCTAATTTTCTATTTTAAAACAATGTTAATTTTCTACTTTCTAAACATGGTTAATTTTCTTTACAAAAATAATGCTATTCTATTTTTCTTTTCAGGCTATTTATATTTTTAAATCATATTTTTAGTTTATATTTTCAAAAACAATTTTTTAGTTTATATTTTCAAAAACAAGTCATATTATTTTCAAAAAAAAGTCATATTATTTTCAAAAACAAGTCATATTATTTTCAAAAACAAGTCTTACAACGTAAATAGATGTAAATAATAAAAGAGAATAAACCACCTTCTTTCCAAAAGTTTTAGGCCGTGTGTTCAAAATTGTGCTCCGAACTAGGGTTTTCACCTCGTGCTCAATCCAGGCAGCTATAGGGTGATCAGATCATACCAAGATGGAGGGCTTCAAAAACCGCGCCTAAGGGTCCCACCCCCGTTGTATTCGAACTAGCGGCGGCGATGGAAACTGGGGCGACGTGGCGTGAGTTTGAGGAGGTGATTCGATCCGATTACTGCACGATAGGTCCTCTAATCGGTACGAATTCGTAGAGCACTAAATTCTCTACAATATTGCCTGAAGAACCACTGAATTTATTGTGCGGATCGAAAGTTATGGAGAGGGGAAGATCGAAGCTGTTATCATTGTCGAACGATAGAGGAAGGCGGTGGAAAAAGGGAACTGACGACGGTTCTAGGGCTTTTATAAGAAAATTAATATATTTTATATTATTTTTATATTATTTACTTTGAAAATTAGGGTTCTTGTATTCAGATACCAAATCAAGCCCAACGATTGTCGCCTCTAGCTAAATACCCCTATTCCGGACACAATAGGATATGTCTAGTAAGCCAATTCGACCGTTACGGTTAGTTTTTCTTTAAATTATAATATAAATAAATATATACTGAATTTAAATGCACATTTCAATTTACCGTGGCCACATACTAACTCTAAAATTTACATAAAAATTATTTCTAGCTTCGTATTAACGATACGGTCCTAACAAAACTAATTTCATCAAATTCCGAGACTGTTTGAAAAATGGCCATTTTCCAGTCGATTAAAATACACTGAAACTGGTCAAAAGCGTTTTCCTTTGCCATGCTCACATGTTAATTCAAAAAACTACGAATTTTGAAACCTAGCAATAACTTGACATCACGGATCCAACAAAAGTGGTTTCGTCGAAAACCGAGGTCGTTTTCAAAATTCCCATTTTTAAGGGCCAGAATTCCATAGCGACTATTCTGAATTTTCAACTGGGCATAACTTTTTATTCCCGCTATGAAATTTCAATTTTTCGGATTCGTTGGAAAGATATTTTCAAGTAGATTCAAATATTTTTGGTTTCTCTAAAATCCGGTTTATTTTGAATCCTGTACATCGAATTGAAATTTGAAATCGAATTTTCAAACTACCGCGCCATTTTCAATTCCTTTTATAATTAAAAATAAATATTTATATTCTAACTTCGATTCAAACGAAGATATACATTCTAATTCTATTCAAAATAAATTTCTCGTCGTTATTATTTAAAATAATTCATTTTAAATATTAAAAATTCGCTAACATCGCCAAAATAAAAATTTTAAATTGGCTCAGATTTTTAGGTTATTACATAAATAAAACAAGTATTGAAATTTTTTGAACAATGTTTATGAATTTAACAATAAAGGAAATCGAAGTAAATTTATAAACCGTATTCATAAATAAAATGGGATGATTTTCATTGGATAATCAGAGAATTGAATTGAACTGATTTTATTAACGGGGTTTATAAATGTAGTGGAAAAATTATCATTGGATAATTTGAATATTTAAATTCAAATGTGAATTTTAAAATAGAAATGGGAAAATCGTTTTAAAGAAATAAACGATGGAATTTATTCTGATGTTCAGAATATAAATTGAACTAAAATAAATCCGTAAGGATTTATGATTTGAATTCGATTAATTCGAATTTATTTAAATAGAAGTTAAATCGATTATGAAAATAATTTGGGTGTTATATATATATATAAGTTATTATAAATAGAAATTTCGATAATAAGATTTTGGTTTTAAATAGATTTCGAAATAGACTTGTTTAAATATAAAACAAGGAAATTTATAAAATGATGTTTATAAATATAATGAATTAATTATCAAGAGATAATTCGAATATTTAAATTCAAATATGAGTTTAAAAATAGAATTTGAAATCATTCGAAAGGGAACAACTGTTTTTATTCTGCAATTCGGAATATCAAAGGGATGGAGTTTCAAATAGAAATTTGAAAAGGGGGCTTGTTTAAATATATAAAACAAGGAAGTTGAATTTATACATAGTGTTATAAATTTGGTAAAATAAAATATCATTTGGATAATTTAAACCATTGAATTCAAATAGGAATTTAAAAGTAAATTGGGAAGTGTTTTGAAACAAAACAATTTATTATATTTCAGAATTTGGAATATGAGCTGAATTGAGAAAAATCCAACGGGTTTATAATTAAAATTCGATTATATCGAATTTTATAAATAATTTGTTTATAAACGGAATTGGAATCAAATATAGAAGATCGAAGTATAAATAAATTTATTACCGAGTAAGGAAAAATCGACAATTATAGATAATCGGAAATATTAAGTTGAATTGGGAAAATAAGTAATGTATATTAACGTATATTAGAACGAAGTTGAAATTATTATAAACGAAGTTTAAATTTTTTATAAATATATATATATATATATAATTAAACGAACTTGCCGCAGCGCGGTAGTTCGTAAATTGGCGTTTCGAACTTCAATTGAGTATATAGAACTCAATTTAAGTCAGAATTCTATGAAACAAGAATCATTAGGACTGATTTGATAATAGTTTTCTAATGGAAGAGAAAGATCTGGATTTTGTGGAATAGATTTTGAGTTATGTCAAAATCAAATTTTCGGTAAAACAGCGCCATAACCATTATTAAACCATAACGGTTTATTTAAATAAATAAAAGGATTTTAAACAAATAAAATCCGAATTTCCATACGAAAATCCAGATTTGAGTTGTTAAATAAGTATGAACTCAAGTTGAGTAAGTGAACTGATTTTTGAAACAAAAATCATATTTTTAATTGTTGAATTGAATTAACTAATTTTAAGAAAAAAATAGTTAATGAAATTTGAAATCGAAATTGAACTTTGAATCAGAAAAGGGGTTTGTAATTTCGTATTCGGAATTTAATATGGAATTTAAAGTAAAAATGGGATTCGAATGGTAATAAGCAAGTTAAAATATATTTGAATGTGATACGTTTAAATAGAAAAAATGAAATGAGCAAACGAGCTGATTAAAGAATAAATTAACGAATCGAGTTAAAATGACCAGACCGAGTTGAAATAAATTAGAAATGGACGCATATGTGTTAGCAAGTATGGGATAAAGAGAATGAAGTTTATAAATTTTGTTCTTGACAAAAAGGTACACGTTTAAATTCCATATGAGGTTTTATGTGCCGAATCGGCAAGCCGCTTGGCTTTTTGATTTTCTTTTTAAATGGAAAGGGCCTAGATAGGCGAGTTGAGGTTAGAACTGTAGACCGGTAAAAAGGAGGTTAAGGCGATTAAGGAGTTAAAATATTTTAAAGAAAATTTGATAACTAGAAAATCAATATATCAATAAATATCTAATTCGATAAGGAAACAAATTTAAAATAGAATATTAGAACAAAAAGGAAATCGATAGTCTGGTAATAGAAAGATAAATGTATATACGTTTTAAAAATGAATAGTTGGCTTTATATGATGTGGATTATTCGAGGTAAGTGGTTTTGTCTGTTTTGAAGTTAATGATGTTTTTAATCAAGGTCTGAGAGGTAGTTATATCCCAACCTGATTGATTTCATTTTTAACTGATAAATGGAAAGATCAAGTATCGAAGAGAAATGTTTGAATAAGAGTTAGTGGAATGCAGTGTTTTGGGTTGTTGTAACGATGTTTTACACAACATTTGTTTTGACCCAAGTAAGTGGAATCTTGGAAATATAAAAGTAAATATTTCCTGAGTATAGAATTAGATTAGTCGGGAAAGAAATAAGTAATTGGAATGTTCTCCAATCATAAATAGAAAATATTTTCTAAGTGTAGGAAATAAAAGAAGGCGAGATATGGAAATGTTTTCCAAATAGCGTAAGAGGCCAAGATGATAATTGAAAATATTTGGTTAACAAATATTGTTAAGAAAATAGAGAAGTGATTTAATTAATCAAATATTAATTAATAGGCCCAGTGATTGACTGATGTTATGGATGAATGTTTGTTTGTTTTTCTTCGATAGTTAAATAACCGACTATCGAAGTGTTTGCCAATATCGTTGTCAATATGGAGAGACCGGTTGGATTATTATCCGAGAACCACTCTGTATTAGCAGTAGCGTTGCGAATCAGATTATATGAAGATAATCGATGACGGAGTAAAGTGTAAGGACTTTTTCTATTAATGGAAATATTGCCTTCGGATTCGTTCAATTCCAGAACGAACATGTATATGGACGAATGTCTGACAAAGTATTTCCAATGATCGAATAGATTGGTCTGTATAAATATATATATGGTAGCGGAGGATTTATTCTCTTAGCATAATATCAAGAATATATTTGTGCAAATGAATTAATGATTAACGGATCTGACAATGTGGCATTCAAAGTGATTGTGCTATCAATGAATGATAAGTAATCGTAGCCACAAGCCTCAACAACCGGGAAACGACAAAAATCGGGCAGGCAACATGGCTATGTGGGTCGCTCCCATTAGGGCGTATAATCACCCATCTAGAGAAATTCCTTTTACTTCTTTAATTTATCGATGCTGTCCCTTTTCGGGAAACAGTTGCTGATCCCAACCGTTGGTGATATACATTCGATACACTCAAGCGAAATGAGTGGTCAGTCATGTGTGGGCCAGGTTGCAGGATGTTCTTGTTGAACCCAGTGTATTCCTCTCTAGAGATACACTATCGGAAGGTGGTTCCATACTTTATCTTAGTCGGAATCCAATCTCCAACAAGCGCCCTGCGGTTTTTGATTTTATATTATATATGGAGCATGAGATGCAAGTGTTCCGATAGATTGTTATTTATTTGATTTAGACACTATCATAATATCACTGGATTTTCATATCAAAGTGTTTTGGTTATAGTAAGGTAAAAACCGTCCATGTTTATGTGTGGGCTGGTCTTACTATTATCCTTTCTTTCAAAAGGATTTTGAAAGTTAAACAATTGGTTGGAGTTTACTCACACCAGCCCATGACTGACCCAGAGTTTATTTTGTTTGTTTTCCCTAAACTCTTGGGTGCCCAAATTTGTACGGGCAGTCAAGTAATCGGGATTTTACAGATTCACTTGGAGGAGTTTTGAGACGACCCCAAACCCCATACTGACGGCGGCAAGGGTTATCCTTGGAATATAACACATAAACAGATAACAGCAGAACAGAATTAAATAAATACACCAGAAAATGAACAATAGAATATACTGGATAAACGTAATCATCAGAGTTACACAGTATACAGGATCATACTTAGTACAAATACAGTTCAGCTATACATAAATGTCTACTGCGGAAAACAAACATAATGTACAATAGGAGCTGAACAGCATAAAAAGAGATAAATGATGGAATCCATCTTCAGCTCCAGCTATCCGGATAAAGCCAGCTAAACCTGAATACAAGGCTGCCCGTGTAGAAAAAGGGGCACCCGAGTTTGAAAGTGAAACAAACTACGTGTCAGTCATGGAACTGGTATGAGAAATCTACTCAACACATTAAAAATATGGCTAATCACAGGACCACGCCACTTTCGTGGAACGGGTTTACTCCATCGGATCGCCAATGCTTTAAAACAAATAATTCTTTTAAACATCGCAATGCTTTTTATAAAAATGAAGCCATTATAAGACTCAGTTCCCATCACACAATGCAACGCAAACCGGAGGATAGAGTTTTACCTTATAATAGCCAAAATATGCTTGATACGAATAAAAAAAAGCATTTGATATTATTACCAGTGTATATATGTTTCAAAAGCAATTTCAAATCATAAGTATCAATCATAGACGGCATTAATGCCATACACCACTATGTCGCCATATATAGGTATACAATCAAAACCGCACAGTCACGTATTTGGAAATTGGATTTTCGTCATGAACTAAGGAAAAAGATAGTCCTTACCGAGTTCGAGACGCTCTAGTCCGTGTCTCAGGATTAGAACGCATCAACCCTTTAGATCGTCAGGGCCGGTCCACTGATGTAGATTATTATGCCTGAACACTACGTTTCCCCGCCCTTTGGGGCGTCAATGAGCCAACGAATGACTCCATCGGTCCCGGATCGACCGATATAACCGAGGTGCCTCGCAACAGTAACAACCACGTAAGTCAAACTCATCAGGGCGTGTAAAACCACTGACGCCACTTCTAACTAGAAAGAAACACATGCCCTCCCTGAGGTCCTTCTCCCGTTTCTGGTTCATACCGGGGTGTGAGGCTCGCGAATTCATGTTATACACAAAGCTACGCCACACAGGCGGGGCTTTGATCATCACCACAAGACTTTGCTTTTCAACAGAAGCCCTGATCACTGCATCTTAGCATGTCACATAGGCAATTCACACCGTGCAACTGATAGCTATCAATCACACAGAATAAATTCCAATGTCAGACACACTGTCCATTTGCAAGTCCGTTCTGGGTCTGAACGAAACCGGAGGCACTATATACCTCGCAAACCCATCGACCTCCACGTACGTCTGGACGATCACCACTCATTATCCATATTTCGGGATGCCTCTCAATCAGGACCTCGGTTACCATCCAAACGAGGTGAAGATCTCCGGTCTTTGACGGCCATCTTCATCTTCGATTTCTTATCGTCGATTCAGTTATTCAGAATGGGATAAACCCGATCTTTCTGAGAAACTCGTGTATATAATGAACAAGTGTTACACAAACACTACTACGCATCATTTCGATTCAGTAGTCGCTAACCGTAAATCAGTAAGAGAACGATTTCCCAAATATTAACCCCGAAGGACGAAACCAACATCAAATCAACACCCTTCAGTTAGTTTCTAAATTTCACATCCATATCATTTATAATATTTTATAACGATTTATCGCTATTTTTACTTATTTTAAAATAGCCAATTTATTCAAAACGACGCTTCGGGCCATAACGCGGTCGTGGCGCTATTTTTCTTCAGATTTGATTTACACATATCTGAAAATCTAACCGTTGGATCTTCACAAAATTTACATCATTAGAAAGATCTTTTCAAAATGAATCCAACGGTTCTAGTTTCGGGAAAATCCGACGGTCGGATCTCCCGGTATAATCATTTAAAGTTTTGATTTCAAAATACGAACTGCGGCGTCGTTATTCGATTTAATATAATTATATATATATATATATATAATCGATTCTGGCGCTATTTATCTTCAGATTTGAATTAAACATTCCAGGCAATCCAACCATTGGATTTTTACAAAGTTGGTGCCGTTGGAAAGATATTTCCAAAGCGAACCTAAAGGTTGCGATTTCAAGAAAATCCGATGGTCGAATCTCCCGCACTAATCGTTTGAAATCACGATTTCAAAATACAAACTGCAGCTTCGTTATTCGATATATTTCAATTCTATATATATATATATATATATATATATATATATATATATATATATCGATTCTTCGATTTCAAAACTATATGGTTTTCATACATTTTATAAAAATGATATTTTTATCTAACTGTCTTCTATTTCAACACTTCACTATTTTTAGCAATTCATGTATATAATAAAAATGTGATTTTTATTGTAAAACAATTCATTTCAAAACACTATTATTTTCTATAGTTCATATAGGTGATAAAAATAGGATTTTTATTATAAAACAATTTATTTCGAAACAAGATTATTTTATATAGTTCATATCGATGATAAAAATAGGATTTTTATTATAAAACAATTTCTTTTAAAATATGAATACCATTCAACACATGAATTTCAATTCAACGAATGAATTTCGATTCAACACATGAAGGTTTTCTACGGTTTGTATATATCGATAAAAAGGTGATTTTTATATTTAAAAACACGAATACCATTCAACACATGAATTTCTATTCAACGAATGAATATCGATTCAACACATGAAGGTTTTCTATAGTTTATATATATAGAGTAAAAATTTGATTTTTATATTTAAAAACACGAATACCATTCAACACATGAATTCTATTCAACGAATGAATTTCAATTCAACACATGAAGGTTTTCTATAGTTTATATAAATAGATAAAAATGTGATTTTTATATTTAGAAACACGAATACCATTCAACACATGAATTCTATTCAACGAATGAATTTCAATTCAACACATGAAGGTTTTCTATTCAACAGACGAATATAGTTTCAATACAGGAAAATAATTCTAACACATGAATATTATTCAAAATTTCGACAACATAACGGCAGGGTAGTTAAAACCGGGACCGTCCTTAGTACGGTTCCTCGCTCTACCTTAAAGCCTCGCAGCTTTTGACAATGGGGAATCATGCATCTAGTTCGCACGTAGGCGGCATGTATATTTTTTTTTATTTCCACAAACTAATCCTATGTGGTTTCAACAAAATATTTCTCAACCACAAACGGGTATTTTTCAACCACAATCAATCAATATCAACCACAAACAATTCCAATCAACCATTCACTATCAATCAATTTTCACACCAATCACAACCAATAAATATCGTCCATGGTTTGTGGACGAGGGGCGTATATATATATATATATATATATATATATATATATATATAGCATTTCAATTCTATTTCAACACATATATAATTTTTACAATGCATATATAACTTATACATCGAACGTACAACTTATACAACGCTTATACATGAGGTGTACAACGCTTATATAACTCATACATCGACTATATAATTTATACATCATCGTTTTCCATATCGTTTATAATTTAGAAATCTCACATTGGGTTCCACTCCACCAAAAATAGCAGAAGGCTCAGAAAAATATGCGGTCTCTTCTAGAATGTAGAAGACGTCCACACGGTCACGATGTTTCCTGTTTCATCGATTTTCGTCAACACACGAAAAAGATATGATTTTTCAAAGTTTGCAACGATTTAAAGGTGTTAAAACAGTTGAAAATAAACAAGGCCGTACCTTCAGCAAACTGTTCAAAACTAGGTTTGCATTTATCTTGAAATCCGCATAGTTATTCGTCGATCGGCCTTCGCAGCGTCGAAGGGGGAGGAGAGGCGCGCTGGTGCGACGTGGTAGGGTCCAGCTAGGTGGTCGGACGGCGCGGTGGCGGCGGGTTGAAGTCCCAAACTTCCTGGCGTCGATTCTTTTAAACCACACAACGAAAAAATCCAAACTATATATGAATTTGAAGATCTTCTCTAGCTCTACAAAATCTTCAACTGGAGGTGGGGCTAATTCTTCTTGGATCGACCAGAAAATGAGGAGGAAGGTTTTGAACTATTGCCGCCGTCGACATGGCGGTTTCGAAGAGAAACGGGGAGAGAGAAAGCTGAGTTGGACAAATGATTTTTTTTTATTTATAAATTTTTAAAATCCAAAAATACCCTCTTTCACCCACGAACACCAATTCAAACCCAACGACTGTCGTCCCTAGCGTTTTACCCCCATTTCGAACACAATGGGATATGTTTTGTAGGCCCATTCGACTGTTTCAGTCAGTTTTACCTCAAATTAAAATATAAAACATTCAATATTTGATTTGAACGTACATTTCAATTTTCTAGGGCCACAAACTAATTTGAAAAATTCCAGAAAAATAAATCTAGCTATGTTTTGACGATACGGTCCCAACAAAACTAGTTTCATCAAATTCTGAGATCGTTTGCAAAAAGGCCCATTTCTGGTCGATCCAATTTAACTGTAATTGACCAAAACACGATTTCCTTTGCCACGCTAACATACTAGCTTCAAAAATTATGAAATTTGAAACCTAGCAATAAATTCACATCCCGGATCCAACAAAAGTGGTTTCGTCGAATTCCGAGGTCGTTTGCAAAATGGCCAATTTCACGGGCTATATAAATTCCATAGCGACCTTTCTGAAAATTCATTTGGCCATAACTTTTGCTTTCCGCTATGAAACTTCGATTTTTCAGATT
This sequence comes from Allium sativum, assembly GCA_030737875.1. NCBI lineage: Eukaryota > Viridiplantae > Streptophyta > Magnoliopsida > Asparagales > Amaryllidaceae > Allium > Allium sativum. The sequence continues at coordinate 279,423,506 of CM060912.1, read as the reverse complement.
CGTTAGAAAGGTATTCACTAACGGATTTTAATATTTTTGGTTTCACTCAAATCCGTTTTGTTTTGCACCCGGTACGGTCAGTCAAAGTTTGAATTCAAATTTTGAAACTACCGCGCCATTTCAGGCCTTGTTTATAATTAGAATTAATTATATTCATTTTCAAACGTCGATTCAAACTCACTTTTCATTGCTATTATTTAAAATATTTATTTTAAATATTTAAAATATTTATTTTAAATATTTAAAATCCACAATTTTAGCCAATTTAAAAATTTTAAATTGGTTCAGATTTTCCGGGTCGTTACAATCTCCCCCACTTAAAACTTTTCGTCCCCAAAAAGGAACAAAGTCGAAAGTGGTTTGATTAATCAACTCTACGTTCAATTTGACTTCCATTCTCCAACTTTTTAGTTTTTGAGAATTTTCAAATTCTTCAAAAATTTGGCTAACACTCGGAATTTTCAAAAAAATTCGCCATAACCTCATTTGTACGGGGAGAGGTTTGGAAATTTATTAGGCCGTATTAGGTACCTGTAACAACCCGAATTTTTAGCAACGTGTTAAGACAAGAATCAAGGCAGAATTAAATTATAAAATCTGAATCAGGATAAACGGCTTGCGCCATTGCGTTCGTCTCGGAAAAATACGCGAAATAGAGTCCGAAATTTCGTAAATCGGGGTCCGTATGAAGAAGATATGGACGAACGAAGTTAGGCAGAAAAACCGAAAACAAGCCAGAATGCACTGGCGCACTTGTGAAGTGTGCCAGCACAAAAATACACTGGCGCACTTGGGAAGTGCGCCCGTGTCGAGCCAGAAACCTGCACAGCCTTCTGGCTTGACCCTGGCTGGCCTGGTGCACCTGTTTTGGCCCTTGGTCTTGTTTTGGAGGCTTGTGACGATTTTTGAGGGCTGGGATCTATCCTAGGGTTAATCCTATGGCCTAAAACACTTGCCTAATCTATAAATAAGACCCTAACCTACCCTAAATCATCATTAATCTATCCTACAACTAAACTATGGCAAAATCAATCCTCTCATGGCCTCCACTCTCTTCATAAATTCCTAAATCAAATTTCTAAGAGATTTCCATGCATACAAGTGTATTTAGGCTTGTATGATCCTCTTTAGCTTGCATTAAAGTCTTGTTTCTCTATTGGCATCATAAAGGAGGAGTCTTGATCAAGTTTGCTTGCATTTTGGTGTTTTAATTTGTTGCATAAGGGGTTTCTTACATTTGCTATACTCATTTGAGTCCACATAAGCATTGTAAGCCCTTCCCTACTCTTAGATATTAACTATAAAGTTAAATGTTCATGTTGAAAGTTTGGGTTTGATTAATTAGAATGATGCATGCTATCATGTTATACAAGTTTATGAAGTCATTATCTTGATCTTATGAGCTAAAAGCCACAACCTTTATGTTGAAATGTTGCATTATGCAACATGAGAATCTTCATAATCATTATGTCAACTTGCATATGAAGTCATAATCCTTATATGATGATATATGCGAGTTTCTAGCCATCATTCCATGTCTTTTGTCACCATGATTCGCTTATGTACCAAGTTTGGGTTGATGCATGTTTTTGAGGCTTAAGAATGTAACATGCAAGCTAATGAACACATTTGTGCCTCATTTGCCACCATGATTAACTTGTGGCTTAATACCCATTTTTGTCATTCCTTTGCCATGTCTCTTCTTTTAATCCATTACGTTGTTGCGAACGTATATGCGAGTTTAAAAGCATTGGGTTATGTTATGGGTAATTTCTAATGACATGAAAATGCAACTTGAAAACATGGCTTGAAATATAACATGGAAGATGACATGTAAGTATGCATAAAAACATAAGCTTGGGAATTTACCTATTAAGTTAGGTCTACCCTTTGGGAATTTACCTATTAAGTTAGGTCTACCCAAATGCTTGAAAAACTTGTAACATGTTTTGGAAACATGATGAACATGACACTTAGATAATATAAGTGTAGCCAACTCGAGGTTGGGTTGAGTTTGCAACGTAAAACTACCCGGAACCGACCGGCCTAACTAGTAGTTGCAAACAATAAGACCCAATGTGAGAAGTTGGTCATGTTGTGCTTGAACCCGAGGTTAGACCAAGTTGTGGTGTAAAGCTACCCGGAACCGACCGGCTTAACTAGTAACCACAACAAAGTCTAATGTGGGAGGTTGGGGTGCATTAAGTAATTAATGCCACATGATAGGGTTAAGTTAATTTGATTAATGACTCTTAACCAAATATGACATGGGTAAATGGGTTAAGTAAATTGGTTAGGCTAATGATACTTAACAAAACATGACAAGGTTGGGTAGGTTAAGTGATTTGATTTTCCTAATGACGCTTAACCATTTTTATACGACTAGTGGACGGGGATTAAGTTAACCAACACTTAATCAATCCAACATGATAATTTGGAAAGGTTAAGTAAGTTTTCTTAATGACACTTAACCATACAAGATGATTAGGGGATGGGGTTAAGTAATTTACACTTAACTAATCTAAACACGGTAATTCGATGGGGTTAAGTTAAACACTTAACCAATTTAAACTCGGTAATTCAATGAGGTTAAGTAACTAATACTTAACCAACTTAACGTGATAATTTAATGGGGTTAAGCAACTTATACTTAACCAATTATACATGATGATTTGATGGGGTTAAGTAACTTACACTTAACCAATCTAATACGCGGACCTGATAAGGTTAAGTCACAAGACCTTTTTAGAATATACTTAACCATTATAGTACGATTAGAGGATGGGGTTAAGCCAACCTATACTTAACCAATCCGACTCGATAATTTGATGGGATTAAGATAATCTATGCTTAATCGATCTAGCAAGATAATCCGATAGGATTAAGGTAAGCTAGTACTTGACCAATTTGACTTGATAAGGTTAAGTCATGAGCCTCTGGGTACACTCAACCAACTTGTGGGACTAAGTCTTGAACTTAAATACTTAGCCAATCTTTGACGTGATTCGTGGGCGGGTTAAGTCATGGACTTGAATGATAACACTTAACCCAATAGACAAACCCTAGCTAGAAGAACTAGGTAGAAAACCGTGGTTAATCAAGGATAACGGGAAAGGAAGCTAAGTGGTAAACCTTAGTTAAGGGTAACTAAGTAATAATTCTTAGCTAAGGACATGGGACTAATTCTCAAAACGATGAGTAACCTGATACGGTAGGTCATCGCTTAGTATACGAGGGGGAGCAAGTTATCTGACTTGGATAAAAGCTCCAGCGCACTGGGTGCCGAAGTGGAAGCTTCGGGGGACGTGAGGATATTCTTGGGATCCCTCTGTGGGCTGCCAGGTAATTATACTAGGCCCATGAGAGGTTAAGGTCTGCGTTAGAAGGACCAAGAGTATGCCTTGGTTGCTATGCGAGCAACCTAAAGACTGGGATGGATTAGCGTGGAGTCGACGATTCTTGTTTTTGCCCTGGATAGCGCATCGCCGACTACCTACCATCTTTAGTCAATCGTGTACGTGCGGAAAGGCAGGGAACCCCCAACAGACCATGTGCTTGCTATCGAGTCATGGGTGAGGTTGGCCCGTAGGAAAGTGGGCTATAGTGGGGCCGTGGAGTGGTTCTTATACATGATTTTTCTTGGATTGCCTTTCAGTAGTTGAGGGAGGGGTCACGTGGGACCATAGCCATGGGTACAAAAACAGACCTTGATATCTGCATCGGCAGACAATTTAAAGCTCCCGACCGAGTTCCGTATTTCTTGATTTGCCCTGGCACGGAACTCGGATGGCACATTGGGGAACATGTGCATCTAGACATGGAAAACGATTCACGATACATACGTGGGATCAAGGGCGCGGTTGACGGGTGGCGTAATCCCTAGTGGTCCTAGGTGGCCAAAACCCAAACCGAGACACGGAAACGTTCATTAGGTAGCATAATCCCTAGCGGTCCTAGGTGGCATAAATCCTAAGTGGACGCGCGATAGTTCATGGTAAGGAAACACAACTAGATCAAGGGTTGCAGTCCAAAACAACTTCAAGGATAAACCGTTTACATGGGAAAGCCCATACATCCTACGGCAAAGGACTGAACTTATACATGGAAAGAAACATATGAGTTGAGTAACCTATATATGCGACATATTAGGTTGACATGGACCATTACACGACTTTTGAGTAAGGGTCATTCACGGATAACACGTAATACAGTTGGGGTACTAGTACGGTAGGTGCAGAGCGGATATACATGATAGATGCCATGGGACGTTATACGCGATAGATATCTTGGGATATTATACTTGATAGAAACCTGACAATGTGATACCTTGTTTTATCTTGACATCGTAGTTTATCACGACACCCTAGTGTATCTGAGTTCAGTAGTTCATCCTGTTATTTTGATTTAGCTTATCTATCTTGTTATCATGCTTATGTTCATCTCAGTTTCTCATGTCAGTTAACTTTACTAGTTTTTATACTAATAGTAGATAGGGCTTACTCAGTCTTTTTGACTGACCCGTTTTGTTTCGCCTCTTTTCTTCCGTTCCCCCCCCCCCCAGGTTACAGGGAGGAAACACTGTTGTTTAGTTCGGACTTCTTCTGCTTGAAGGTCATCATGGATGGCTTGGACTTTTCCTGGCTATTGCTACTTTACTGCTTTTTCTTGGGGGATAATTTATGAAAAAGTCTTTATGCTTCTTTATTATTGCAAGACAGGTTTTGATGTACTCTGATGTAAAAGGCTTTAGACCTTATTTATTCATGTTATGAAAGTTTGATTTTACTTCCGCTATTTTATATATGTTCTGTCTTGTAATATTTCTGTGCATGTTTACCAATAATACTCCTCCAAACCTAGTGCATTCCCTTTGTGAGTGACCCTAGCGGAGATGGGGTGTTACAGTACCCAATAAATCCTAATAAGCATACACATATTTATAGTGATATATTCTGGTGTTTACAGGGGAGCGTGTATAGATAATAACTCCAGAGAATTAATTCTCGTTACCCTATTAAAGCCTGAGGGAGTGTGTATTTTAATTGCTCCAGAGGATAAATCCTCGTCACCTCGTCCTGTGTGGGAAATAAATAGTCCATGTGCCGTATCTAATGACTAGAGAGACGTGATTATTGTCAACTCTAGACCCGTGTGGGGTTTTATTAATCTGGCAATTTTATCGTTACAATTTAAATAGTCCATATCAGTCATCAGTTCAACCTGTAAAATACAGTCATCGCCATACAAGCCTCTCGCTCATATGGTAAATCTTCCACCTCGTCACATAAGCTCCAAATGCTTATGTGGTATATGATGAAGTATGCCTATCTTCAGAAGTATGCCATGTAGTGTAGTTCAAAATTAATTGTAACTATCCTATGGCGACATTTATTTTTACACACAGAATAACCAGCACTCCGCATCCAATGGCATTCACAGGAGTTGATATAATAATATTTCGCATCCAACTCATTAAGGTTTACCTATTTGTCGGGCACGCAAATAAAATCTTTACTCAACAGCTATCCATTTACCTGTTCAAACATATATAATGCACATGTATATATTTCTACCTATTTTCTAATCAGTTCAATGTGTGATATAATCGAATAAATTCTACCATTCATTCTATTATTGATTAAATTAACTATCGTTTTAATAATTTTAATTAATCAAATCTACTATCACATAACACAAACAACAATCAAATTGTTTTTAACTTTTCAAAAATATACTAATCAATTTCTATACTCTTTTAAAATCATCCAGACTATAGAATTAAATGTGCACATCCATGGAAAGAAAATAACAACAGAGTAGAGAACTAATTGGTAATGTAAAGTATGGTAAATGTAACTTGCGCTGGAGTCAATCAGAGATATCCACTCGGCATCAAGGATTGGCTTTCTGAATGCTCTCCTCAGTTTCCCAAGTACAATCTCGCGGATCTCCACTCCATTGCACTTTGACTAAGTGAACCTTCTTGTTCCTCAGCTCTTTGGTTTCTTTGCCGATAATCTTGAGCGGCTCTCTTCTCACAGCCAATTTTGGAGTAATTTCAATATACTGTTGAGTTGCTTCTTCCACGATCAAGTTTGGATCATGAACGTGCTTCCGAAGTTGAGATATGTGAAATACATCATGAACTCCAAGCAACCAATCAGGCAATTTAACCCTATAAGCGAGAGTCCCGATCCGTTCAAGAATAGGAAACGGACCAATGAATTTGGGCGCCAATTTCCCTGTTTTACCGAACTGGATAACTCCTCTCATCGGCGATACTTTCAAATATACATAGTCACCAATGGAAAATGATATATCTCTTCTTCTCTTATCAGCATAGCTCTTTTGTCGGCTTTGAGCGGCGAGCAATCGTTTCTTAACGAAATCGACTTTGTCGGCAGCCTCGCGGATCATATCTGGCCCTAACACAAGTCTATTACCGGGTTCGACCCAACAAGCAGGAGATCGGCACGGTATACCATATAATGCTTCGAATGGCGACATTTTCAGGCTCGCCTGGCAGCTGTTATTATATGAGAATTCAGCCAAATGCAGATGGTCTTCCCATGATCCGCCGAAATCTAGAACACAAGCCCGCAATAGATCTTCCAGTATACGATTCACCCTCTCAGTCTGACCATCTGTCTGAGGATGATAAGCGGTGCTTAGATTCAGCTTTGTTCCTAGTTCTACTTGAAATGCCTCCCGGAATTTGCTAGTGAATATTGGATCTCTATCGCTCACTATACCGATCGGCACTCCGTGTAGTCTAATAATTTCCTTGAAGTATATCTGCGCCAGACTCTGAGCAGTTCTGTTTAATTTGACAGGTATGAAATGGGCGGTCTTCGTGAAGCGATCTACGATCACCCAAATACTGTCATTCCCTTTCCTGGTTCTGGGCAAACCATCAATGAAGTCCATGGAAATATATTCCCACTTCCAGCCTGGAACGTCCAGCGGTTGCAATAGTCCAGCAAGTTTCTGTTGGTCGCTTTTGACTAGCTAGAAAGTAGGGCGTAGGCTAATATATATTGAAATGTCTCTTTTCATAGCCTTCCACCAGAATGTTCGCTTGAGGTCGTTATACATTTTGGCCACACCAGGATGGATACTCAGCTTGGACTTGTGACACTCATCTAACACTTCCCTTTTGAGCTCGGGGATGCCAGGAACACAAATCCTTCCTTTCAATCTCAGGATTCCATCTTTATCTATTTGGAAACACGAGGGTTCGCCTTTCTGAATCCTTTTGATCATATCCTTAATAAAGTTATCATCCTTCTGAAGAAGAGATATTTTGTCAATCAGGTAAGTCGTAATAACAAAGCTGGCGATCATTTCATTCTTTCGGCTTAACGCATCGGCCACGACATTGGCTTTCCATAGAGTGTATATAATCTCAAAATCGTATACTGCAAGGAACTCTAGCCAACGTTGCTGCCTTAGATTTAGGTCTTTCTGGGTGAATAGATACTTTAACGACTGATGGTCTGTATACAGTTCGAATTTCTCACCCAGTATATAGTGTCTCCAGATTTTCAAAGAGATATGATAGCCAACAACTCTAGATCATGAGTTACGTAGTTCTTCTCGTGTGGTTTCAACTGACGGCTAGCATACGCAATCACTTGACCTCTTTGCTTTAACACTGCGCCAAGGCCTTCTATAGAAATGTCAGTCCAGACTTTCAGACAGGTATGAAATGGGCGGTCTTCGTGAAGTGATCTACAATCACCCAAATACGGTCATTCCCTTTCCTGGTTCTGGGCAAACCATCAATGAAGTCCATGAAAATATGTTCCCACTTCCAGCCTGGAACGTCCAGCGGTTGCAACAGTCCAACAAGTTTTTGTTGGTCGCTTTTGACTAGCTGGCAAGTAGGGCATCAGCTAATATATATTGAAACGTCTCTTTTCATAGCCTTCCACCAGAATGTTCGATTGAGGTCGTTATACATTTTGGCCACACCAGGATGGATACTCAGCTTGGACTTGTGACACTCGTCTAACACTTCCCTTTTGAGCTCGGGGATGCCAGGAACACAAATCCTTCCTTTCAATCTCAGGATTCCATCGTTATCTATTTGGAAACACAAGGGTTCGCCTTTCTGAATCCTTTTGATCATATCCTTAATAAAGTTATCATCCTTCTGAAGAAGAGATATTTTGTCAATCAGGGAAGTCGTAATAACAAAGCTGGCGATCATTTCATTCTTTCGGCTTAATGCATCGGCCACGACATTGGCTTTCCCTGGAGTGTATATAATCTCAAAATCGTATGATGCAAGGAACTCTAGCCAACGTTACTACCTCAGATTCAGGTCTTTCTGGGTGAATAGATACTTTAACGACTGATGGTCTGTATACAGTTCGAATTTCTCACCTATAAGATAGTGTCTCCAGATTTTCAAAGAGATATGATAGCCAACAACTGAAGATCATGAGTTACGTAGTTCATCTCGTGTGGTTTCAACTGACGGCTAGCATACGCAATCACTTGACCTCTTTGCGTTAACACTGCGCCAAGGCCTTCTCTAGAAACGTCAGTCGTGACTTTCAGACAGGTATGAAATGGGCGGTCTTCATGAAGCGATCTACAATCACCCAAATAATGCCATTCCGTTTCCTGGTTCTGGGCAAACCATCAATGAAGTCCATGGAAATATATTCCCACTTCCAGCCTGGAACGTCCAGCGGTTGCAACAGTCCAACAAGTTTCTGTTGGTCGCTTTTGACTAGCTGGCAAGTAGGGCATCGGCTAATATATACTGAAACGTCTCTTTTCATAGCCTTCCACCAGAATGTTCGATTGAGGTCGTTATACATTTTGGCCACACCAGGATGAATACTCAGCTTGGACTTGTGACACTCGTCTAACACTTCCCTTTTGAGCTCGGGGATGCCAGAAACACAAATCCTTCCTTTCAATCTCAGGATTCCATCGTTATCTATTTGGAAACACAAGGGTTCGCCTTTCTGAATCCTTTTGATCATATTCTTAATAAAGTAATCATCCTTCTGAAGAAGAGATATTTTGTCAATCAGGGAAGTCGTAATAACAAAGCTGGCGATCATTTCATTCTTTCGGCTTAATGCATCAGCCACGACATTGGCTTTCCCTGGAGTGTATATAATCTCAAAATCGTATGCTGCAAGGAACTCTAGCCAACGTTGCTACCTCAGATTCAGGTCTTTCTGGGTGAATAGATACTTTAACGACTGATGGTCTGTATACAGTTCGAATTTCTCACCCATAAGATAGTATCTCCAGATATTCAAAGAGAATATGATAGCCAACAACTCAAGATCATGAGTTACGTAGTTCTTCTCATGTGGTTTCAACTGATGGCTAGCATACGCAATCACTTGTCCTCTTTGCATTAACACTGCGCCAAGGACTTCTCTAGAAACGTCAGTCCAGACTTTCAGACAGGTATGAAATGGGCGGTCTTCATGAAGTGATCTACGATCACCCAAATACTGTCATTTCCTTTCCTGGTTCTGGTCAAACCATCAATGAAGTCCATGAAAATATGTTCCCACTTCCAGCCTGGAACGTCCAGCGGTTGCAGTAGTCCAGCAAGTTTCTGTTGGTCGCTTTTGACTAGCTGGCAAGTAGGGCATCGGCTAATATTTATTGAAACGTCTCTTTTCATAGCCTTCCACCAGAATGTTCGATTGAGGTTGTTATACATTTTGGCCACACCAGGATGGATACTCAGCTTGGACTTGTGACACTCGTCTAACACTTCCCTTTTGAGCTCGGGGATGCCAGGAACACAAATTCTTCCTTTCAATCTCAGGATTCCATCGTTATCTATTTGGAAACACAAGGGTTCACCTTTCTGAATCCTTTTGATCATATCCTTAATAAAGTTATCATCCTTCTGAAGAAGAGATATTTTGTCAATCAGGGAAGTCGTAATAACAAAGCTGGCGATCATTTCATTCTTTCGGCTTAATGCATCGGCCACGACATAGGCTTTCCTTGGGGTGTATATAATCTCAAAATCGTATGCTGCAAGGAACTCTAGCCAACGTTGCTGCCTCAGATTCAGGTCTTTCTAGGTGAATAGATACTTTAACGACTGATGGTCTGTATACAGTTCCAATTTCTCACCCAGAAGATAGTGTCTCCAGATTTTCAAAGAGAATACGATAGCCAACAACTCAAGATCATGAGTTACGTAGTTCTTCTCGTGTGGTTTCAACTGACGGCTAGCATACGCAATCACTTGACCTCTTTGCGTTAACACTGCGCCAAGGCTTTCTCTAGAAATGTCAGTCCAGACTTTCAAGTCCTCATTGCCATCTATTATTGTTAACACTGGAGCAATTGTCAGTTTTAATTTCAGCTCCTGGAAAGCTTCCTCACATACCGGAGTCCAATTGAATCTCGACTGTTTCTTAGTTAGTTTTGTTAAGGAACTAGATGTCTTCGCGAAATCCTTAATGAATTTCCAGTAATAACTGGCTAACCCGAGAAAACTTCTAACTTCTGTTGGCGTACGAGGCTGTTTCCAATTCTGAATAGCAGTGATCTTACTGGGATCCACTGAAATTCCTTGCTTTGACACTACATGGCCAAGGAATTTGACTTCTTCTTGCCAGAATATACATTTGGAAAACTTTGCTTTTAATACATTCCTTCTGAGGATTTCCAGAACCTATTCCAAATGTTTTTCATGTTCGGCCTTTGATTTAGAGAAGATTAGAATATCGTCAATAAAAACCAGAACAAATTTATTCAAAACCCCTCTGAACACTCTATTCATCAAATCGACGAAGTAAGCTGGAGCGTTACATAAGCCGAACGGCATTACTAACCACTCATAGAATAGGTCTGGACCTCTGAATGCTGTCATAGGAACACATTGTTCGGCAATTCGAAGCTAATGGAAGCCTGTAGCTAGGTCCATCCTTGAAAATACTTGTTCTCCATTCAGACGATCCAATAAATCATCGATTCACGGCAATGGATATTTGTTCTTTATCGTCTGCTTGTTCAAATCGCGATAATCCACACATAGTCGCAGAGTACCATCTGATTTTGGGACAAACACCATTGCTGCTCCCCAATCAGAGAAACTAGGCCTGATCAGACCCTTCCATACTAGCTGTCGTGTTTGATTGTCTAATTCCTCTTTCTCTTTTAAGGACATTCTTCGAATAGCGTGAACTACCGGCCTTGCATTCAGAATTAAAGCAATTTTGAAATCTATTTCTCTCTGCAGAGGTAAGCGAACAACTTTTTCGAACACATCCGCATAGTTCTTGACGACAGGAAGGTCTTTGATGAGGTCAGGAATATTCTCTGTGACTTCAGGGATATTTTCTATTTGAACAGGAAAAACATCCAAAGCTGCCCAGAAGTCTTTTCTATTAGCAGTCTGACCTTCACAGGGAATGGTTATATAATCACCTGATTTTGTCTTTGCCTTAACGACTCTGTCGGCGCATTTAACCTCAGCTTCATACTTGGTCAACCAGTCTAACCCCAAGATAAGATCAAACTCTGTAAAATTTATGACGACCGCGATGGTAGGAAACCGATAACGAGAAAAAGAAACCGGCACTCCATAAACCCAACTGAGATCAATGGAACCCCCAACCGGATTCTAGACAGTCATTAGTTCCTTGAGCTTCTTCAAATTCAAATCCAGCTTCTTAGCTGCATTCTTTGCAACAAAGCTTCGTGATGCGCTGATGTCAAACAGTACTTTAACTGGAATACCTTTGATGGTTAACGTGCCTTCCAAAACATCTGGCCTTTCCTGACTAGCTGAGGGTGATGGAGTTTCTGTCACTCCATTCACTTGAACTACTTCAGGCTTCTTTAAGAGCCAGCAATCCTTTGCAAGATGACGAGTCTGATGGCATTTACTGCAACCTCTTTTCTCTTGAAAATTCCTCTCTGATTTAGATCCACTCTTGATTCGTTTCTTTAAGGGTCCGCAATTTATCGAGAGACATCCTTGCCTATTGCAGTTAGAGCATACAGTTGTCGCTACTGACCCCTTCTCAGATTTAGCCCTTTTTCTCTTGGCATTGGGCTTCTTATTGACATCAGACATCGTACTGGCCTCCGGACGATCAGTTTCAGACTCAACTTTCTTACTAGAGCTGACCTCTTCTTCGTAAGGCAACATACCTTTCTTGTCGAGATCCTCATACTGGTAAGCCATGTATATCATTTCAGAAAAAGGAAGCTTCACATTCCTCATCACACTACTCTGATATTTTCTTTGCAGGCCAGGAATAAATCTCAGATTCTTCCTCTTTGGATCTTGAATCAGATGAGGAGCAAAGTGAGAAAGTTCGTTGAATTTCTTATGATATTCTGGGATGGTCATATCACCTTGTATCAGATAAGAAAATTCATCACATAATCGCTCGGTTGCTTCGGGAGGGGTAAATCTTTCTAGGAAAATCACTTTGAATCTATCCCAGGTGATATCACCTTCTGGATTATCTTTAATAACCGAGTCCCACCAAAATAAAGCTTCTTCTTTGAGTGCCCAAGATGCCAGTAATCTTTTCTGATCATCTCTCAGCTTTAAACCTTCAAAGATTTTCTCTGCAGAACAAATCCAAGCTTGTGTTTCCATAATGGACTCTTTGCCTAAGAATGGCGATCCACCCAGATTTCGAAATCTCTTGAATAGAACTTCTATATCTGATTCTGGCTGTGGGAGCACAACTGGCTCATTAGCTGGTCGAGCCATACGATTATTTCTTCTGTTCCTGTCACTCATTTTCTAGTGCATCTGCAATTAGCAGACAAAGTGTCAGGTCAACAGAAAAGATATTTCAAAATATAGAGACAAATACTTCAAATGTAAATGTGTCTACTGGGGTGTATTTCATTCTGCTTTACTCATACTAAGATATTACTGATCCTATCTATATAGAGTTACCCATCCTAGAACACTACTGGTTCTATTTCTGACGAGATATTGGTATGTTATATTCCAGAACTAAGCTTAACCAAAGCTCTGATACCAAATTGAGACGACCCCAAACCCCGTACTGACAGTGGCAAGGGTAATCCTTGGAATATAACACATAAACAGATAACAACAGAACAGAATTAAATAAATACACCAGAAAATGAACAATAAAATATACTGGATAAACGTAATCATCAGAGTTACACGGTATACAGGATCATACTTAGTACAAATACAGTTCGGCTATACATAAATGTCTACAGCGGAAAACAAACATAATGCACAATAGGAGCTGAACAACATAAAAAGAGATAAATGATAGAATCCATCTTCAGCTCCAGCTATCCGGATAAAGCCAGCTAAACCTGAATACAAGGCTGCCCGTGTAGAAAAAGGGGCACCCGAGTTTGAAAGTGAAACAAACTACGAGTCAGTCATGGGGCTGGTATGAGAAATCTACTCAACACATTTAAAATATGGCTAATCACAGGACCACGCCACTTTCGTGGAACGGGTTTACTCCATCGGATCGCCAGTGCTTTAAAACAAATAATTCTTTTAAACATCGCAATGCTTTTTATAAAAATGAAGCCATTATAAGACTCAGTTCCCATCACACAATGCAACGCAAACCGGAGGATAGAGTTTTACCTTATAATAGCCAAAATATGCTTGATACGAATAAAACAAAAGCATTTGATATTATTACTATTGTTTATATGTTTCAAAAGAAATTTCAAATCATAAGTATCAATCATAGACGCCATTAATGCCCCATACCACTATGTCGCCATATATAGGTATACAATCAAAACCGCACAGTCACGTATTTGGAAATTGGATTTTCGTCATGAACCAAGGCAAAAGATAGTCCTTACCGAATTCGAGACGCTCTAGTCCGTGTCTCAGGATCAGAACGCATCAACCCTTTAGATCGTCAGGGCCGGTCCACTGATGTGGATTATTATGCCTGAACACTACGTTTCCCCGCCCTTTGGGGCGTCAATGAGCCAACGAATGACTCCATTGGTCCCGGATCGACCGATATAACCGAGGCGCCTCGCAACAGTAACAACCACATAAGTCAAACTCGTCAGGGCGTGTAAAACCACTGACGCCACTTCTAACTAGAAAGAAATGGATGCCCTCCCAGAGGTCCTTCTCCCGTTTCTGGTTCATACCGGGGTGTGAGGCTCGCGAATTCATGTTATACACAAAGCTACGCCACACAGGCGGGGCTTTGATCATCACCACAAGACTTTGCTTTTCAACAGAAGCCCTGATCACTGCATCTTAGCATGCCACACAGGCAATTCACACCATGCAACTAATAGCTATCAATCACACGGAATAAATTCCAATGTCAGACACACTGTCCATTTGCAAGTCCGTTCTGGGTCTGAATGAAACCGGAGGCACTATATACCTCGCAAACCCATCGACCTCCACGTACGTCTGGACGATCACCACTCATTATCCATATTTCGGGATGCCTCCCAATTAGGACCTCGGTTACCATCCAAACGAGGTGAAGATCTCCGGTCTTCGACCACCGTCTTCATCTTCGATTTCTTATCGTCGATTCAGTTATTCAGAATGGGATAAACCCGGCCTTTCTGAGCAACTCGCGTATATAATGGACAAGTGCTACACAAACACTACTACGCATCATTTCGATTCATTAGTCGCTAACAGTAAATCAGTAAGAGAACGATTTCCCAAATATTAACCCCGAAGGCCAAAACCAACATCAGATCAACACCCAGGAAACCATTCGACTTAGCCAACCTTCAGTTAGTTTCTAAATTTCACATCCATATCGTTATAATATTTTATATCGATTTATCACTATTTTTATTTATTTTAAAATAGACAATTTATTCAAAATGACGCTTCGGGCCATAACGCGGCCGTGGCGCTGTTTTTTTTTTTAGATTTGATTTACACATATTTGAAAATCTAACCGTTGGATCTTCACAAAATTTACATCATTAGAAAAATCTTTTCAAAACGAATCCAACGGTTCCAGTTTTGGGAAAATCCGACAGTCGGATCTCCTGGTATAATCGTTTGAAGTTTCGATTTCAAAATACAAACTGCAGCATCGTTATTCGATTTAATATAATTATATATATATATATATATATATATATATATATAATCAATTCTGGCGCTGTTTTTCTTCAGATTTGAATTAAACATTCCAAACAATCCAAACATTGGATTTTTACAAAGTTAGTGCCGTTGGAAAGATATTTCCAAAGCGAACCCAACAATTGCGATTTCAGGAAAATCCGATGGTCGGATCTCCCGCACTAATCGTTTGAAATCACGGTTTCAAAATACGAACCGCAGCTTCGTTATTTGATATATTTCAATTCTTTTTATATATATATATGTATATATATATATATCGATTCTTCGATTTCAAAACTATATAGTTTTCATACATTTGATAAAAATGATATTTTTATCTAACTGTCTTCTATTTCAACACTTCACTATTTTTAGCAATTCATGTATACAATAAAAATGTGATTTTTATTGTAAAAAAATTCATTTGAAAACACGATTATTTTCAATAGTTCATATAGGTGATAAAAATAGGATTTTTATTGTAAAACAATTTATTTCAAAACAAGATTATTTTATATAGTTCATATCGATGATAAAAATAGGATTTTTATTATAAAACAATTTCTTTCAAAATATGAATACCATTCAACACACGAATTTCAATTCAACGAATGAATTTCGATTCAACACATGAAGGTTTTCTATGGTTTGTATATATCATAAAAAGGTGATTTTTATATTTAAAAACACGAATACCATTCAACACATGAATTTCTATTCAACGAATGAATATCGATTCAACACATGAAGGTTTTCTATAGTTTATATATATAGAGTAAAAATGTGATTTTTATATTTAAAAACACGAATACCATTCAACACATGAATTCTATTCAACGAGTGAATTTCAATTCAACACAATAAGGTTTTCTGTTCAACAGACGAATATAGTTTCAATACAGGAAAATAATTCTAACACATGAATATTATTCAAAATTTCGGCAGCATAACGGCAGGGTAGTTAAAACCGGGACTGTCCCTAGTACGGCTCCTCGCTATATCTTAAAGCCTCGCAACTTTTGACAATGAGGAATCATGCATCTAGTTCGCACACAGGCGGCATGCATATTTTTTTTTTCATTTCCACAAACTAATCCTATGTGGTTTCAACCAAATATTTCTCAACCACAAACGGGTATTTTTCAACCACAATCAATCAATATCAACCACAAACAATTCCAATCAACCATTCGCTATCAATCAATTTTCACACCAATCACAACCAATAAATATCGTCCATGGTTTGTGGACGAGGGGCGTATATATATATATATATATATATATATATATATATATATATATATATATATATATATATATATATATATATAGCATTTCACTTCTATTTCAACACATATATAATTTTTACAACGCATATATAACTTATACATCGAACGTACAACTTATACAACGCTTATACATGAGGTGTACAATGCTTATATAACTCATACATTGACTATATAATTTATACATCGTCGTTTTCCATATCGTTTATAATTTAGAAATCTCACATCGGGTTCCACTGCACCAAAAATAGCAGAAGGCTCAGAAAAATATGCGGTCTCTTCTAGAATGTAGAAGACGTCCACACGGTCACGATGTTTCCTGTTTCATCGATTTTCGTCGACACACGAAAAAGATATGATTTTTCAAAGTTTGCAACGGTTTAAAGGTGTTAAAACAGTTGAAAATAAACAAGGCCGTACCTTCAGCAAACTGTTCAAAACTAGGTTTGCATTTATCTCGAAATCCGCATTGCTATTCATCGATCGGCCTTCGCAGCGTCGAAGGGGGAGGAGAGGCGTGCTGGCGCGACATGGTGGGGTCCAACTCGGTGGTCGGATGGCGCGGTGGCGGCGGGTTGAAGTCCTGAACTTCCTGGCGTCGATTCTTTCAAACCACAAAATGAAAAAATCCAAACTATATATGGATTTGAAGATCTTCTCTAGCTCTAAAAAATCTTCAACTGGAGGTGGGGCTAATTCTTCTTGGATCGATCGAAAAATGAGGGGGAAGGTTTTGAACTATTGCCGCCGTCGACCTGGGGGTTTCGGAGAGAAACGGGGAGAGAGAAAGATGAGTTGGACAAATGAATTTTTTTTTATTTATAAATTTTTAAAATCCAAAAATACCCTCTTTCACCCACGAACACCAATTCAAACCCAACGACTGTCGTCCCTAGCGTTTTACCCCCATTCCGAACATAATGGGATATGTTTCATAGGCCCATTCGACTGTTTCAGTCAGTTTTACCTCAAACTAAAATATAAAACATTCAATATTTGATTTGAACGTACATTTCAATTTGCCAGGGCCACAAACTGATTCGAAAAATTCTAGAAAAATAAATCTAGTTATGTTTTGATGATACGGTCCCAAAAAAACTAGTTTCGTTGAATTCTGACACCGTTTGCAAAAAGGACCATTTCTGGTCGATCCAATTTAACTGTAATTGACCAAAACACGTTTTCCTTTGCCACGCTCACATACTAGCTTCAAAAATTATGAAATTTGAAACCTAGCAATAACTTCACATCACAAATCCAACAAAAGTGGTTTCGTCGAATTCCGAGGTCGTTTGCAAAGTGGCCAATTTCACGGGCTATATAAATTCCATAGCAACCTTTCTGAAAATTCATTTGGCCATAACTTTTGCTTTCCGCTATGAAACTTCGATTTTTCAGATTCGTTAGAAAGGTATTCACTAACAGATTTAAATATTTTTGGTTTCACTCAAATCCGTTTTGTTTTGCACCCGGTACGGCCAGTCAAAGTTGAATTCAAATTTTGAAACTACCGCGCCATTTCAGGCCTTGTTTATAATTAGAGTTAATTATATTCGTTTTCAAACGTCAATTCAAACTCACTTTTCATTGCTATTGTTTAAAAATTTTATTTTAAATATTTAAAATCCACTATTTTAGCCAATTTAAAATTTTTAAATTGTTTCAGATTTTCTGGGTCATTACAAGTTTGAAGCAGGAGGCTTCACCAGTTAGCTATAGACTATCATAGATTCCGTTGTGTATCATGTTTGTATCTGGAAACAGGCATTTATAACTATTCCAGAAATAGCTGTCGTGCTCTGATGGTGGTATGTACATAAAGTTATCGAAATGTATTTCAAAAGTTATGTTATATAATATATTTTATTCATTCTGCTATGAGATTTGTCTTCTTTGTTTTCTTCCATTCTAACTTTTCTTTCTTTCTATTTCTCATCCTCTAACTTCTTTCTAATAATGATTCATATTTCTGTGCAATTTGGGTTGGACATGTGGTGTTATTAGTCTACTCAGATAGTACGAATTTATGGGCCGTTACATAAGCCTTAATATTAAAATTATTTCTAATATGTTAAACATTTCAAAATCACAAACAAAACATAATACAGCTAATAAAATCATCCCTGGGTTTTCAAGCAACGGTGAGGTGAGCTAACATATATCGTATAATATTTTATGATAATTAGAACTGATAAAAATCAACATTGGCAGTCGCTACATTCAATTATAAAATAACTGTACAAATATCTTCAGTGATAAAGTTCTCTCTTTGATTACCACTCCGCTAGTCTTTAATTGAGGATTTTACTTTTAAACTAATTTAAACAGGCATTCAACTTACTCCATTTACATTCTGGTCAGTTCCATATTGTAGAGCTTGATTCCACGATTGCAACGCAACTAAAATCATCGGATTCTGTTTCGTATGACAAAGTTATAAATGTTTAAAACTTTAAACAATTTAAACATGTAAATAAATAAATAAATAAATAAATAACTTAATTCCATCCTCCTTCTTCCCATTTACACGCTCAGGTGAAACCATTCACGCACCATCTTCTTCGCCTGCACACGAGCCAAGGAGGTGCCGGACCAGCATCTAAACCCTTCACCCCTGAGCCCTTCGCCCACCCTTCCATCACCTGGCCACCACCGTGACCTCGAGGGCCCTACCTGCGCAAGAACCAAGTTTGTATGGCGCTACTTCAGGGGGAAGATTTGGCGACCTCGAAACCCTTACATGCTAAGTCCAATTGACTTGAAATTTTAAACCTGATAATAATTTTACGTTCCAGATTCAAAAAAATTGGTTTCGTTGAAAATGGAGGTCGTTTGCAAAATGGATATTTTTAAGGACTTATATATAATTTAAAATATAAATAAATTCCATAGCGACTATTTGGTAAACTGGACGTAACTTATAATTTATAAAGTGAAACCTAAATTTTCCACATTCGTTAGAAAGATATAATTAAACAGATTCTAACATTTCTTGTTTTATCAAATTGTGATTTATATTGAATTCTATACATTCGTTTTATAATTAAAATAAATTTATACGTTCTAACTTCGTTTTAAGATAAATTTTTCAATGTTTCCCAAAATAAATTGTCTAAAATATTTAATTTCTGTTAAAATCAATTAAAAATAAATTTTAAATTGGTTTCAAAAATACGGGTTGTTACAACCTTCCCCACTTAAATCTTTTTCATCCCCGTAAAAGAAATGGAGCTGAAAGTTGTTTAACTAATCAACTCAACTTTCATTCTAGCTTTCAGTTCTTCAACTTTTAGGTTTCTAAGAACTTCTAAATTTCTCTGAAATTTGGCTAACACCAAAATTTCTGACAAGTTTCGCCATAACCTCCTTTATACGGGTTGGTCTGGAAAAATTTACTGGGCCATATTAGGCACCCAATAAATCAATATATCGCATACCAAACAATTGGGCACACCCATTATGATTTTTATACCCTGCTCCACCCTCATACCCATGCACAGTAACTAAAACAAGAGACATGACGTGTGTTTTTTTTGTCATCTCAAGTCCTGTGTAGGATTTGTTATTAAGTCCTGCCATTTACAGTTATATGTTATTAAGTCCATAATCTGTCCTCAGTACAACCTGTAGTCGAGTCCTCGCCATATAAGCATCTTGCTCATATGGTAATCCAAATCTCGTCATATAAGAACCAAATGCTTATATGGAATATGATATTATATGGAATATGATATGATATCTGTCTTCAATAGTATGTTATGCGGTGTAGTTCATAAATTATTTGTTACTATCCTATGACGTACGTTTGATTTCACACAGAGCAACCATAGCAGCGCATCCAAATCATTCATAGTAGTTTAATATAATAATAAAATTACGCAACCAACTCATTAAGGTGCACCTGTTTGTCGGGCACACAATTTATTTCTTTACTTAGCATCAAATCAATAACCTGCTTAACAAATATATGTATATACATCCAAATGCAACTAATTTCAAATCAATTCAACATTAATTTTAATTTGGCTCAATTTAGCTTCTATACTCATATTGGCTTTATTCTAATTTTATTTAACTTCTCTTAAGTTAAAATTTTAATTCATTTGATTTAGTTATATATTTTCAATCTATTTAACCTGTTTTAGTTAAATTTTAAATTTGAAATCATTTCTATATACCTGCTTAAATTAATTTAAGTTTGATTCGACGTTTCAATTGGAACTATATAATCATCCCACTTTCGAAACTCGAAAATAAACACTGATGATGTCCGGACTATCACAGAATTATCCTTAAGCGACTAGAATGTGATTCTATATCAATCAAGTATATTTAGGACTTTGGATATACGTTTGCAAGGCGTATATGCAAAATCTTCTTATACTCGATAGTCCGACTTCGACGTCAAATAAACAGACAAAATCATATTAAAAAATATAATCTTTCATAGTTAAACTCATTTATATAAATAAACATATTTATTCTTTTCTACATATAATACTCTTCAAACTCATTCTAGGGTATTACTAACCCTATCTCTAACGAGTCATTCTTATAGGATATTACTAACCCTATCTGTGATGAATTCTTTCATTCGGTTCTATATGCCTTGTTCTCGATCTTTGTAAACCAAAGCTCTGATACCACGTCTGTTACAACCCGACAAAATCCGGTAGGCTTTGCAACCATCCCTTCATCCCCCAAGGTAGCAGCCTAACCTCCCACCGTGGTTAACAGATGATCCCCCAGTAACCTAGTTTTAAGGCTAGCCTCTCGATTGTTCACCAACTCTAAACAGGGACAGGTAGGGGTAAGAGCCCACTGTTCACTACCAACCACATGGTGAGAACCCCCTATCATGCTGCACCCTATTACCAGGCATGCCAAACAAGGACTGGTGTAAGAGCTAAAAAAGTTAATAAAACTAATTTCAAAAGTGGGAAAAATCATAGGACCACTCCGTATAACACGGAACGGGTTTACTCCACGTGAATATAATTTTCAAGTAAATAACGCAATGCTTTTTTAAAATGAAGCTATTATAAGACTCTGGTCCCATCACACAATGCAACACAAACCAGAGGATAGAGTTTTACCTTATAATAACCAAACATCCTTGATACGCTTTAAAACAAATCATTTTGATATACTATAAGTGCATAGTATGGAAAACGACTTCAGAAACAAAAGCATCAATCATAGACGGCATAGTACCCCATCCTACTATGTCACCATATAGGTTTACAACTAGAACCGAAAAAATCACGTGTTGGAAATTAGATTTCCATCATGAGTCAAGAGATGGTCTCCTTACCGATTCAGATCACCTCTAGCAAGATGACCCAGGATAACACCTATGGGCAACCTTTGGATCCTTAAAGGCCGGTCCACACCTAACGTTTGTGCATTAGTTATTCATGAACATATGTTTCCCTATCCTATTAAACCTCCAAAATGGTCAGTATGTCGACCATATATGCCTTTTAGTCAGCTCTATATCTGAGGTGCCTCGCAACCAATCATCCGCATAAGTAAAAATGTCTAGGCTCCATACCATGACACAACTTCTAGCTAGAAAGAAACATATGAACTCCTTGAAACCCTTATCCCATTTCTGATTCATTCCGTGGTGTGAGGCTCGCGAATTAACACTATACACAAAGCTATGCTACTAAGCAGTGCTTTGATCATCAACCATAAGGCCTTTCTTTTCAACAAAAACCTTGATCATTTGCATCTTAGCATGCCACATCGACAATTCATGCCATACAACTGATATATATCAATACATAACCTCTAAGTTCATACGTCTCAGAGAAGGATGTTAAGAAAGAGAATAAATTCTCCGCCACCAAACAGATACATACTTAATAGAAATCAATCAACACAGAACAAAATACAATGTCAGACATAATCCATTCACAAGTCCGTTCTGGTTCTAAACGAAACCAGAGGCACCTTATACCTCATCCTATATGCCCAATACAGGAGAGAGGTCCTCGCGTATCCGGTCGATCTTCAATTACGTCTGGACAATCACCACTTATTACCTCGTCTTGGGTGTACACCCCAAGTAGACACCTCAGTAATCATCCCAACGATGTGAAGATCTCCGGTCTTCAACCACTATCTTCATATCTTTGACTTTTAGTCTTTGTAGCAGTTATTCTGAATGGGTTAAACCTTGTCTTTCTGAATACTGGCGTATCTTTATAATCATGTGATAAATACACAAAGATAGCACACATCTCATTCCAATCTAGAATATTCTTTTATTCAAATATTCACATTTTTAGGGAAAGGTTCCCATAAATTTTGTCAAAGATAAATTCTTTTAAATTTATTCTTTTAATCTTCCTTTGGAAATCATTTCAAAAGATTTTAATATATCTTATCACAACTTAAACCAAATTAAGTTTTATAAATCTAGTCGAGATTAATCGAACATTACCAAAGTAATTATTCATTTTATTATTTCCAATCCCAACCTATTCATCCCATGGAGAAAAACTATTGGTACTCCATATTTAACACCCATCATGTTATTGGTAAATTTAATTACCATTTATTGTTCAAATATAATTAAACATTTAACTATCGCATGGAGTAAAACTATAGGGGAAAAGGGGTATGGGGTACTCCATCTCGAACATTTCTTAAATTCATTAAATTTAATTACCTTATTCACATCGCAATCTAATTAAAGATTTATCAACACTCTAGTTCAGTTTTAATCTTCAAAAATTATTATTTAATGATCGCTCAACCTTTGGAAATTAATCTTGTTTTTACTAGGGTTAAAGAACCAATGTTATGTAAAAACACCATTCACAGCAAACCCAAAATTCTCTTCCATTTAATATGGAATCTTCACGGAAATTTGAACAATTCATAATCGATATAAGTTTCCTTATCAAACTAATACTATAAATGAAATAACGGCAAAGCCTTTTAAATTCCATAAATAGTAAACGCCTTCCTCCATATAAGCTCATCTTGATTATTATTAATCCAATTCCATTTAATTCCCATTTAATTAAAAAAACTAGAAAACTTCTTTAAATCTTGTTTAAAATATTTATTCCTTTCACTTATGGGTTCAAGAAAAGTTTATTTAAGATACCATTCACAACAAACTCAAAAATTCTAAAATTAACAGGTATTGTTTTGGAATAACGATATCAATATCTTCCAAATTCCCACAACAATATCCGCATAATCACGGAATCCAATATCGAAATTTTCAAAGACAATTTACATTCAAATCCATTCCAATTTATTCGTTGGAAAACTATATTTATATCAAATCCATTTACAAATCCACTTATTAATTTAAAAATCATTGGATTTCTAATCTAGTTGTTAACTAGTTCATATAAATAAAAATATCTTTTATCATTTCAAACTTGGAAATTTTCATCCAAAATCTTTCAAAATCATTAATTATGATTTTACATAATTTTTCCATATTGTTAATAATTTTATTAGGGCCCTTACAGTCGGTTTCCAATATCAGCCACCGAACTGCATTCAAAGCGACCTTTTCTGAAATTGATTTGGACACATTTTAAAATCTAACCATTTAAATTTAAATCTCATATATTCATTTGAAAGATCTTTTCGATACGAACCCAATGGTTCTAGTTTTAGGAGAATCTCCCATTATATCAATTTGAAGTCATTGGTTGGAATTTGCGAACGGTCGCTCCGCGTTCTATTCAAGCCATATATATATATATATAATATATATATATATCATCGATTTCCATTAAAATGTATTTTTTAAAATGTTTTAAATTCTTTCAAAAACGATTTCAAGTTCCATTTCAATTTAAATTAAAATTGAACGTCCCATTTTATTATAATCTCAAAATGATAATCTTTTCAAAATGTTAGATTTTGAAATTCAGTCTTCTCGGTATTCATTATAAAAATGAATAAAATCGATATAAAAATCCGTTCAAGTTAAAATAGAGTTCATATACTTAACTCGGCTTCATATTTTTTATATTTTCATGTCCGTCCAAAATCGGACATCAAAATCATATTTTGATTCTTTACTGAATATTATTAAAATATTCGTTATTTCTGAATTGGAATCAGACTCAATCAATTACCATATAATTTTATTTATATGGTTTCGATATATCGCATGTATTCAAAAATAGTGATAAATAACTATTAAACATTCCATTCACATCTAGATTGCAATTTACAACTCTGGAAGCAATAAATAACTAAATAACGCTTATAGCAATCGATCAATCAATCGGTTGACATAAAATTAAATCTAAGGGAGATGTGAATTAATTATCATCCCTAGACCCATGTGTGGTTTTCAAAGAACAACAATCGATTCAAATTAATCACTGGTTAATAAATTCAACCAATTCTAATTCGGTTCGAATTAATTTTCTAGCTAACCCATTTTTCGCTGTTCAAATTTATGAATGGATATTTATATCCAATTTCAACTACTACATTAATATAAACATTATTTTTAATATGTTTAACATTTCAAAATCAAAAACAAAACATAATACAGTCAATCAAATCATCCCTGGGTTTTCAAGCAACAGTGAGATGAGCTAACGTATATCGTACAACATTTTATGATAATTAGAAATGATAAAAATCAACACTGGCAATCGTTACATTCAGTTATAAAATAAATAACTGTACAAATATTTTGAGTGAGAAAGTAATCACTTTGATTTTTACTCCGTCAGTCTTTAATTGAGGATTTTACTTTTAAACTAAATTAAACAGGCGATTAATTTAGCTTAAAATTCAACTTGTTCCGTTTCGTTTTAGTCAGTTCCATATTGTAGACCTCAATTCCACGATTGCAACGCAACTAAAATCGTCGGGTTCTGTTTTCGCATGACAAAGTTATAGACGTTTAAAACAATAAACAATTTAAACGTGTAAATTAATTAATTAATTAATAATTAACTTAATTCCATCCTCCTTCTTCCTGTTTACACGCTCAGGTGAACCCATTCACGCACCATCGTCTCCGCCTACGCACGAGCCAAGGAGGCGGCGGACCACCATCTAAACCCAACATCGTCGTGCCCTTCGCCCGCCCTTCCATCGCCTGGCCACCACTGTGAACTCGAGGGCCCCACCTGCACAAGAACCAATTCGAATGGCGCTACTTCAGTGGGAAGATTCGGCCACCTCGAAACCCTAGAATGGATCATCACCGTATGGATTTGTAGAGCTTGAAATGCTCTACAACTTTCATTTAGGACTCATGAGCGATCTAATTGTGTTTTAGGAGAGATTAGGGATTTAATCTAGGACGATTTCAGCCATTAAATGGTTAGGGGCAGCGACTATTAACTGTGAAGAGGGAGATAGGGTCTTAAGTTTATTTATATAAATTTTATAATATTATTTTAATTTGAAAATAACTCACTTAATCTCCGAACTCCAAATCAAACCCAACGAATGTCGTACCTAACCAAATACCCCCATTCCGGGCACAACGGGATATGTTTCATTGGCCAATTCGACTGTTTCAATCAGTTTTTACCAAAATTAAGATATAAATTAATATAACGTTCAATATTAAATTCCAACGTACATTTTAATTTGCCACGACTACATATTGACTCCAAAAATTGTGAAATTTGAAATCTTGCTATGTTTTGACGATACGTTCCTAACAAAATTAATTTCATCGAATTTGGAGACTGTTTGAAAAATGGCTTTTTAGCTAGCTTATTAAATTTAACTGAATTTGCAAAATGCATTTAAATTTACTATGCTTACATACTAAGTCCAATTGACTTGAAATTATAAACCTGATAATAAATTGACGTTCCGAATCCAACAAAATTGGTTTCTTCGAAAACGGAGGTCGTTTGCAAAATGGCTATTTTTAAGGGCTTATATATTATTTAAAATATAAATAAATCCCATAGTGACTATTTGGAATTTTAAACTGGACATAGCTTACAATTTATAAAGTGAAATATAAATTTTCCACATTCGTTAGAAAGATATAATTAAAAAGATTATAACGTTTCTTGTTTTATCAAATTCTGATTTATATTGAATTCTATATATTCATTTAAAATTAAAAATCGAATTTTCAGACTACCACGCCATTTCATCGTTTTATAATTAAAATAAATTTATATGTTCTAACTTCATTTTAAAATAAATCTTTCATCGTTTATTCCTAAAATAAATTGTCTAAGATATTTAATTTCTTTTAAAATCAATTAAAAAATGAATTTTAAATTGGTTCAAAAAATACGGGTTGTTACAACTTCCCATCTTCCAACGTCTATAAAATAGTCATTTTCACCCCCAACGGTTATAAACTGATTATATTATCCTTCAACGGCTACAAAACAGTAATATTCTTGTTACAACGACTATATTTCCCGCCATAAATTGCCAACTTCAACCGATACAAATCCACAACATAACTTCTCTTCCTTTCTATATACTACTCTCAGAACAACAAAAACTGAATAACATCTTCACCTTTCGGATAATTTACACATTCGACGATGTTTGAAAGCCATGTTTACGAGAACGACACCAAGAACCACTAACGTACTCCTTCGAGCAAATAATCAATCGTTCAATGGGAAAGCGAGGAGAACTACGATCAATGCAACATCTACTACAACTTTTCGCAGGGTTCGGTTATAGGCAATGATTAATCAGGTTATAAGTTCTCGGAAAAAAAGAATACCTTCAATTACAAGCATCCTTAAAGCACAAGAACATTGTTGGCGATTCAGGATAGATTCCGCAAAATAAATCAATGGACATCATTTTACGAATCACAAGTTTATAAAAATAAAGAGAACTAATCCTAGTGGAAAATGAGGTTTTGATCATTTGGTATGTTTTTTTTAATATATTTGTTAATGGGTTAATTATAGTTCTTTACGAATTGATTAACTTTTTTTTGTCAAAAATGATTCACAAACAAGGAGTTCAAGTGGCTATTCATAAGTGAAAATGGGGCTAAAAGACCACATTACTATCAGCTCTCGAACTTCTATGAGTTTCTTACTAGTTAACTAAAGTAGAACTCAGATACTGCTAAGAGCCTATGCAATGTTCAAACTTCTGCAAAGAGAAAGAATAATGTTTCAAAATCAATTTATTCGACTACTCTAGAGAGTGTCGAGAAGAGATTCTTAGTTTGAGGGGAAAAACCAAATTGATGAGCTTTGTCAAAGATTAAACAAAGATTATAGGCTGATGGGGGGTAAAGCTACAAAAAGGAAGAAAAATATTGACGTTGTCCTGGATGGAAAACTCAATGCTGCACATGAAATGCACGAACGTAGACATCAAGTTAGAACTATGCAAGCTCAAAAGAAAATAGAAGCAATGAGTAGGTTTGTTGATATTGAGCAACATAAGTTGTTAATTGAAGCAAAAAAGTTGGCTATCGATAAGCAAAGATAGGTTGTGGAACAACAAGACAGGCTATGGAACAACAAAGACAGGAGCAAGAATAATGGACAAAATTTGAATAAAATGTATAACTTTGAAAAGGAGTATTGGATGGGGATCAAAAATAAAATTGTTATGAGAAAGTATCCTCAAATTTAGTTAGTTTTATTATTTTCGTTATAGTAGCCGTTTTATCTCCGTTGTAGTAAGTGCTTAATTATCAATGTAATGTATGTGAATTATTTACCTAGTTTTGCCATTACATGTTAATTTCAGTTTCAGTAACACTAGTTGCTTATCAATAAAAATAACAAGATGAAGCAAAATGGGTTCTCAATATATTACTACATCATAAACTCACCACAAGTTCATATAACTATGAATAAACATATAGCTATTGTAACTAAGAATCATATAATGGTTCCATATATGGTTCATAAGATCTTTCTATTGCTTATTGTGTAGTTGTGCAACTTTAAATGAAAGCTGGTAGTCCAAATGAATGTTGAAGCCTCTTCTGTAATACAGGTGTTTTCTCAGAATAGATATGGTGGTTGTGAAGAATTTTCATATTCGTAGTGTTATTGTCTTTTATCCATATCCCTTTCGTCTCCAATGATCATGTTGCATAGAACAACGCAGACAATCATGATTATAGATAGTTTTTTCCTAGACTACAAACGACAAGGATTACTGATCATTGCAAATCTAGATTGTAGAACGCCAAAAGCTCTTCCTACATATTTTCTTTGCCCCTCCTGCATCGAGAAAATTTTTCTTGTTTCGATGTTATGGGATTTGAGCATGTTTTAACAATGTTACTCTATTTCGGATAAATGTCATCACTTAAGTTATAGCCATGATTGAAAGTATTCTTCCCAAGAGTAAATATTACTGGAGGTATCTGATCTTGAGCTAGATCATTAAAAAATATGTGATATTTAAAAAACATTAAAGTCATTATTAGAACCGGGCATTCCAACAAAAGCATGCCAAGTCCACAAATCATATGAAGCTACGGCTTCCAAAATGATGGTCGGTATTCTTTCCTTGCCATTGTTAGAACCTTGATATGCCATGGGGAAATTCTTCCATTTCCAATGCATATAGCTGAGACTTCCCAACATGGCTAAGCATCCTCTACTTTTGTGTATTTCTCTGATTTGCATAACATCGGTTTCGTTCGGAGACCTTAAGTACTTCGTCCCAAAGACATATATGATAGATTGACAGAATTTTTCGAGTATCATGCTCTCCGCAATTAGGTATGCATCATCCAATGCATCTACAAGGGTGTCATAAGAAAACATTTTTATTGCAGTCATTGTTTTCTATTCACTGGTAAGCCCCTGTGTTTTTGAAGCATTTGGCTTGTACTTAAAGTATTTGTTATTGTTTTGAATACCTACCAAAATTCTCAGAAATAGTCCTATTCTCATTCAGTGTCTTCTTCGAAACATACATGGTCCGTAAGTGCAGTTGACATCAAAGTAATCTTACATAAGAGATTGATGGTATGCAACTTGGTTACGATTTATAAACTTAAGACCATGTACCAATTCGCCATGCTTTCTGTGTGATGAAAAATAAGCTTTGTGACATATGTCGATAACTTGTTGTAGCTCTTCGGCTTTCTCCCGAAGATAGTTTCTTCCCTAGAATCACTGTCAAAAGTTTTCATGCACTCGAGAAACCATGATGAACTCATTTTTGTGTTTAATGCTTTTTGTTATGAGCTATTCTTTGCAAGGTTACTGGCTTATATAAGAAATAGTTTGAAAACATTCGCAGATGGCATGTAGCAAGTTATCACATGACTTCTAAATGATTGAGACCACTCACCACGTTATCACATGGCATACGGCATAGGTTATAAACATTTGCATAAAAGACATAATAATACATTACATAGCTTCTGAACAATTGAGACAACTCACCACGTTGTCACATGGCACATAGGTTGGAAACATTGGCACAACATACATCATAATATGTCACATGGCTTTTAAATGATTGAGACAACTCACCACGTATCACATGACACTTTGTTATCACAGTGCACATTGTTAAGTGTGTAGATGGAGTCAAACCAGCACATTGCTATCACATGGCACTTTGTTACCATATAGCACACCGTTTAGTGTATTGTCATGTCAATGGCTTTCGAATGAGTTAAATGATCTGTATCGTCCTACTTTAATTAATTTTTAAAGAATAAACTAAATTTAATTAGACCGAGCTCGTCGTGTAGTGGCAATTCATAATTTTTTGAAATGAAATTCAAATTAATATATAAAACAAATTATATGTCGGAATCCTTCCAAATGAGAATATTCAGGACTTATTCGAATATAGTTTTCAAATGAATGTAATAATTGTTGATTTGGTCTTCTACATTTTGAGATATTTCTAAATTAAATTTTTAAACAAATCGTGGTTAGTTAGTTTGTTAACCATAAGTAAATAATTAACTAAATTGAATATTTTAAATTATGGAGTTTAAAGTTTCATCGATATTCAAGGCTAAACAATAAACCAGCTACAGTTTCCTATCAATGTCATTCATTGTAGCCATGATATATTGTTTTCCAATGATGTAATGCTTTTTGATATTAACAACACTAGGTACTCAATCGAGATTCTATGTTATATAATTCATAATGGCTTCCGAATGAGTTAAGCCCTTCGGGTCGCCCCCATTTTATTAACTTTTAACAAATAAACTAAATTTAATTAAATCAAGTTGTCGCATAGTGGTAGTTCATAATTTTTCAAAATAAAGTTCGAATTAATATAAAAATTAAAAATTATGTCATACTCCTTCCAAAAAAGAATCGTCGTCATCGTCCTTATCATCGTCGTCGTCCTAATCACCTCCACAACTTGAAACACCTCCACCTCCTAAACCTCCAGTACCCCCAAAATATTGATGCATCCAGCCGAGCCTGTAGCTCATCGATCAGAGCCTGCATCTAGGAGTGAATATTTATTGGTTAAAGCTGAATAAAACAGCCAAACCAATTGCATTTGGTTGGTTTGGGTTTATTAGTTAATCAGTTGGTTTTGGTTTTCATTATTATGTTACATCGGTTTATCGGTTGGGCTTGGTTTTCAATATTTCAAAACCAAACCAACTAATTAAACCAATATAGAGATTATATCAAAAATTAGAAGCTCTATTTTATTTTTGGTCAAACAAAATAAACTAAATCAACCTAATATTATTGACTTGGTTGGTTTTGATTTCAAAAAATATTGGATTGGTTTGGTTCGGTTTATGTTGTGTGAATGGTTATTTTGGTTTAATATTTTTGTATCGGTTTTAAACCAAAACAACCATTTGTTCATCTCTACCTGCGTCTGACCCTACATTTCATGCATATGTCCCTACAACAGCTACATCTCTGATGCTGTTGACCCAACATCTGAGAATGAAGTAGTGTCATATGCTGAATAGCGGCTATATGTCGTCTGTGCTGGTCCAACCTGGGTGAATACCATAATACAAAAGTATTATTTAACTGTATATTTCTTAAGTAAGTACAAGTGACTAATTTAATAATTAGCTAAAGTAACTCATGATCCAGGTAAAGTTTATGGGTGGGGTTACCAACAATAACCTCCTTAGGTGGATAAATTATAGACCAATAATCAAACTGCTGATCATATCATATGCTCTGAAAGAGTCACCAAGGGAAAAATCCATAAGATGCTTAGAGTATTGTGATGGGGTAGGATCAAAAGTAAATGGCGGAGGGCGAACTTTACCAATAGCCACACATGAACCTACATAATCAGACTTCACACCTTGATTGTAATCCGATAACAAGTAGCATCAAGGTGCAACTCTAGCTCAATATGTATCAAAATTAGCTCCCGGTATGAAAAATGACTATATGTCTACGTAGCTTGTCTGTTTAAGGCCCTGTATGTACATTATACCAATAGTCTAACATCTGCCGAAAATATCATCATTGGAAGTGGATCTCTGAGTACACGTAGGTCACCCATGGACTAGAAGTAATGCCTATCTCCCAAGTACTTAATAGAAAAGTAAGCCGGTGGGAGCATAACAACAAGACAAAGAGGCAAATGATATGCAGTGGAGAGGGGATGTGTATCATGGAATTGGCCAGCTATGTGAGAAAATAAGGGGCTCATTGTGCTCGTAAAAATGTTTGCCATGAACCTCAGATCAATCTAAGATTGGGGCTACATCAAGTCATGTCTAACAAAAGTAGGCGTACGCGTAACCATCTGGATACTTTCCCATTGTCGCATGCTTGGATAATATAAACCAGCAGCATGACGGGTTGCCTTAACAATGCGTGCATGCATGTTGGTCGTGTACTCGTAGTACTAGCACGAAAATATGTACCAAAAACCAAACAACTGAGCCACCTCCACAAAAGAAAAGGAATCTAGCGTAGTGTGCAGACAACCCATTATAGGCAAGACCCAATCAATTGTATGCATATACTCTAAATTGGACTCTTTTTTCAAACTAAAAATATATAACAGAAAGCTTGAAATGCAGCATCCTCTATAGCCTCAGTACCATAAGAACAAAAAAATACACCTGCAAATATGTCAAGGTAACGACTTTAGATGAGATATGATTGAAGGTGAAATTAGGAAAATACATGGTGTACGTCTTAGGTGACTCGTAGCTAGAGTCAAAGGGATATAACACTCTGTCTGCAACGCTTATCTTAATCACCGTGATCATATAAAAATCGTATGGGGTAATACCAAGCTCAAAATTTGGAAAATGAAATATATGTGTGGTGGGTTACCACCTCTCGACTAAGGCACCTAGTAGTGGTCGGTTAAATGACTGCGTAGTTCTAATCTTCAAGAAGCATCTGAATGGATGGGCCCATAGCCTATCCCAGAAAATCCGAGGCACTACGTCGTAAAAACGTGTAATACGCCTCGACCAACTGCCATGAAAACTGAACTAGCGAGACTAGAAACAAGATAGTTGTTCTTAGTTAATATATTATAAAATAACACTACAACCTGACTACGTAATGTGGTAGATAATTAATTTGTACATTACCAATTATATTACAGTCTGAAATCAAACCTCAGCGGTCTCAAGAGTTGTGAATATGCGGTGAGAGTAACCCTAAGACATATCATGTAGAATCCACGAGTCGAATATCGTGGTCTTAGGCATAGGAGGAATGTGCATAGGACCAGCCGTCTCATATGTCTGAGATCAAATTTTTGATTTTGGTCACACGTGGAGGCATGTCAACATGATATCGAATAAACAAAAGAAAAATGTAAATAACGAATGGGGTAAAGAGAAAGGGTCGGGTAGGGAGAAATTTATATGCGCACTACTACATGTGTTGATTTAATCAACGCCCAAAAGCTAGGTGCTAATT
This sequence comes from Allium sativum, assembly GCA_030737875.1. Taxonomy (NCBI): domain Eukaryota; kingdom Viridiplantae; phylum Streptophyta; class Magnoliopsida; order Asparagales; family Amaryllidaceae; genus Allium; species Allium sativum. The sequence goes on along the minus strand of CM060912.1, from coordinate 279,390,300 downwards.
AAATTAGCACCTATGGTTAGGCATCGATTAAATCAATGCATAAGCATAACGTGCTGATTTGATCAGCGCCTGCCTATTGGGAAATTACACCAAAATCCCCTCGTAATATACAAGTCATAATATTAGGACTCGTAAACTATTGGAAAAGCTCTAACTGTTAGTTGTAAGCTTCCAGCGGATATCAATGCATGAATCCATAGTAATCCATTGAACCTAGAAAAATAATAAACATTTATTAAGATGACATATTTTATAAATTAGAGATGTTCAATGGTTATAGTTATATTAATTGTCCTTACTCTCAAATACGAATGTGTTTTTGAGAATAAGAAACAACCGATAATTCTTCACTAAATCAATATGGAGGAACTATATGTGGTAATACTGAGCCTCAATTTAAATATTGTGCACAAATATAAATTAAAATATAGGATTCTTTTGGATAATGTATTTATAAAGTCAGCTTCAAATTGTATGTTACCATTAGTGGAAAAAGCCTTCTCGTATATATAGTACTTTTATTAATTTAATTTTTTAAAGCAAAACAACTAAAAGTTGATGCTTAAAATTATAAGTTTTTCTCTCAAAAAGATGGCTGATATTTATTTAGAAAGCTTTAACTAATTTAACGGGAAATCTGAAGTATTTAACCCCAAAATTCAAATCTGAAATCTAAATTTTGAAATTCAAAATATTAATAAAATAATAAATATAATAATAAAATAAATTTTGGATGTTTGTTAGGATTAATATTATTTCAGGAAATAGTTAAACCTGAAATATAAATCGATGATTTAAAACCAAAGTCACAAAACCATATGTTCTTTGAAATTTATGCATGTATGTCGACATACATATGTCCATATGTCGACAAAAAGGCCTGTAAAATGAAATTCAAATTTTGAGTTACAAAAGCTTAAACATTCGAACTGCTCTCCATCTTTTAAATAAGAAAATGCCAGTTCAAATTTTAGTTACTAACTTTGTTTGTCTACTTATTTTCTTATATCTTATTTCAAAACATATATAAATTAGTAAAATTATAGACTTGTTAATATGATATACATAGTTTTTTTTAATATTGTTATTTATCTTTTATATGTATAGTTAAAATATGCATAGTTTAACTTATATATGTTGGAGATTGAAGTTTTGATGCAACAACCTTATTTCAATTATCATTTATTAGAAAATATATTTTAGCACTTTTTGTATAGAATACACACACACACACATATACATGAAATATTACTAAAGACTGTACATTTTAAAGATGATATAAATTCAGAATTCAGAGAAATATCAAGACTCTTGAATATTCAAGAGTTCAAGAGTTCAAGATTAGAGTCTAGATTTTGTAAGACTCTAAATAGCACTCCAGGTTCAATATTCAAATTCTGATTTTCAAATTCTATTTTCTATCCTCAATTCTCTCTAATTTATTTTTTTATCTTTTCTATTTTATTTTTTATTTATCTTTGTTTTTCAAACTTAAGTTTATATATTTATGTTTTTATATTTTATATAGTTTAAAACCTTATAATTTTATAAATATGTTTTCATATGCTTTTCTACTTTATAATATTAATTTACAACACACTATTTTTATTCAAGAATTTCCAGAATCATATTTATATTAAAATACTTAAAAAAATATTTAAAATTCAAATTTACACTAGAGTATGTCGACATACATAAAAAACTATGTTGACATATAACTGTCAGAAACTAAAATTTGAAAGGAAGTGTCTTTTCACCATTTGAAACATTTCAGAAACGTTACAACCTTTCACACACTATAAAAAAAGGCTTGAATTCGAATTTTTAATTATCTCTTCTCCACTTTCACTCCCTTTCATTGTATAATTATTCTTTATCATTTTTATGATTTCTACACTTATACTCTGCCGAATTCAATTCAGTTTTGATCAAACTTCTTCTCTCTACACTCTCTTCTCATCTCTCTCTGAATTAAGTGTTATTGAAGAGTTATAGGGTTGTTTGTAATTTCTTGGGTTAAGTGAATTAGGAATAGGTGTGTTCCTTGTAGCCGAGAAATCAAAGAAGTAGGAATCGGTGTTTTCCTTGTAGCCGAGAAATGAAGGAAGTAGGAATCGGTGGTATCCCTTGTAGCTGTGAAACCAAGGAGGTTGTACTTGACTATTGATATAGTAATAAAACTCTGCGCAATCCAGCGTTATGCGGGACTGGACGTAGGAGCAATCCGAATCAGTATAAAATCCGGTGTGTTCTTTCCTTTTCTGCATTTTTATTTCTGTTTATTTAGCATCTGCGTTTGAATTTGTGTCTATAATTGTGTTTGTAGTGTTTGATTCATTCTGTTATTCACATAAGTTTTTGATTTTGTTTAAATTCTCACAAACACTATTCACCCCCCCCCCCCTCCAGTGTTTGATTTGCGTTAACGATCCATTCCGCAAACCCGAACAATTGGTATCAGAGCAAGGTCTTTCAAAAAGTTCATAATCTGATTTTCAAAAAATTTTAATGGCAAATTTTGGAATCTCTGTTAATACTAGTGTCAATTCATGCATTGTATCAATGTTGAAGTAATGTCAAAGAGGCATGTGATCTACTGAAATATTGTTCAATTCAAAAAAGAATGAGTTCTATGACTTTTGAAAGCTCAAAAGTTGAAAAGATGGGTAAAATGGTTGTTGGCAATTCAAATTCTGACAAATGGATACTGGATAGTGGTTGTACGAGACATATGACTGGAAATCCATAACTACTCAATAATCTGAAGTGTGAAGATAGAGGAATGGTGAACTTCGTAGATAACTCTAAAGGGTATTATTGGGATCGACAATGTCGGTAATTCCGAAACTCCTATTATTTCTGATGTTTTACTAGTTAGGAATTTAAAAAACCACTTGCTAAGTATAAGTCAACTTTGCGATAAGGGGTATAAAATAAATTTTGAAAAGAATAAATGTTTCATAGAAAATTGACATTCAAAAGTTATATTCGAAGGAGATAGAAAGAAAAATATCTATATATTGAGTATGAAAATCTTCGGTGATAATTTATGTCTTATGGCCAATACAAGTGATCCCTGGATCTGGCATAAAAGATTTGGTCATACAAATTTCAAACACATTTCTAGGATTTCTAAATTATATTCAGTTAGAGGATTACCCAAAATGAAATTTAAAGTTAATAACTTATGTGACTCTTGTCAATTTGGAAAATTAAAGAAGAGTTTGTTTAAATTAAAAGAAGAAATTACTACTTCAAAACCATTAGAGTTAATACACATGGATTTATTTGGTCCATCCCAAGTTCAATCGATAAATCATTACAGATATGTGTATGTAGTAGTTGACGACTTTTGTAGATTTACTTGGACTTTGTTTCTTTAAAATAAAAGTGATTCTTTTGATCAATTTAAAACTTTTTCTAAAAGGATTTAAAATTTATTATCATTAAAAATTAAAATAATTCGTAGTGATCATGGCGGAGAAATCGAAAATGAGCATTTTGAAAAATATTGCAATAAAAAGGGAATAACTCACAAATTTTCAATCCAACAACCCCTCAACAAAACAGAGTAGTTGAACGTAAAAATAGAACAGTACAAGAATGTGCAAGAACTATGTTATCCGATAGTAATTTGCCAAGGAATTTTTTGGCTGAGGCAATTGCAACAGCTTGCTATATTATTAATAGAATTTCAATTAGACCTTCAACTCATAAAACACCATATGAACTTTTGTATAATAAGAAAATAAAAGTATCATATTTTAAAATATTCGGAAGTAAGTGTTTTGTACTAAATAAAAAAGATAATTTAGACAAGTTTGATTCAAAATCCGATAAAGGAATATTTATTTGTTATTCAGAAAGAAGCAAGGCTTATTGAGTTTTCAATACCCGAACCAACACTATAGAAGAAACATTAAATGTACCTTTCGACGAAAAGTATAAAAGTATAACTCAAAACAACTAAGACGATTGTGAAAATAAAATTAATAAAATTAATTATAAGGATAATCAACCAAATAAAAGAATTAAATTACTTAGAGACCATCCTATAGAAAATATCTTAGGAGATATTGAATCCGTTGTTAGAGCTCATAATAAATTAAATAATATGAGTAATACTGCATTTATATCAACAAGGGAACTGAAAAATCCAAAGGAAGCTTCTTTCGACGATTCATGGATACTTTATATGCAAGAAGAACTGAATCAGTTTACTAGGAATGAAGTATGGAACTTGTTCCTAGACCATAGGATAAAACAATAATAGGAACCAAATGGGTCTATAAAAATAAAATAAATGAACACGGTGAGGTAGTAAGAAACAAGGCAAGACTAGATGCACAAGGCTATACTCAAGAAGGAGTAGATTACGATGAAACTTTTGCCCTCATAGCAAGACTAGAGGCTATTAGAATTTTACTAGCTTTTGCGAACTACAATAATTTAAAATTATACCAAATGGATGTCAAAAGTGCTTCTCTAAATGGATTTGTCAAGGAAGACGTATATGTAGAGCAACCACCCCTATTTGAAGATGAAAAATCACCAAATCACGTATATAAGTTGAAGAAAGCATTATATGGACTAAAACAGGCTCCTAGGGCTTGGTATGATAGATTACGAAATTATTTGTTACTATCAAACTTTGAAATGCGAAAATTAGATAATACTTTGTTTATCAAGAAGAATAACAAAGATATACAACTAGTACAAATATATGTTGATGATATAATTTTTGAGTCAACAAACGATAAAATGAATAAAGAATTTTCAGATATTATGACCAAAGAATTTGAAATGAGCCATATGGGAGAATTATCATTCTTTTTAGGATTACAAATTCGACAATTAAAGAATGGAATATTTATTAATCAAGAAAAATATGCAAGAGATTTAATTAATAAATATAATCTAATAAAAAATGGTAGACCAACACTTATGACAACTAATATTGCTTTAAGTAAAGACGATACATCAAAAGACGTTAATTAAAAATTATATAGAGGAATGATAGGATCATTATTATATGTAACCGCTAGTAGACCAAATATAATGCATAACGTATGTCTCTGTGCAATGTATCAATCACAACCTAAGGAAACACGTTTAAAATTCATAAAATGTATTCTAAGGTATGTAAAGTATACAACAGATTTTGGATTATTTTATCCTAAGAATGATTCATTCGATTTAGTTTCGTACTGTGACGCTGACTATGCAGGATGCAAATCCGATCATAAAAGTACTAGTGGAACATGTCACTTCCTAGGACATTCCCTTGTATCATGGTTCAGTAAAAAGAAAAAAAACCGTATCTTTGTCAACAACTGAAGTAGAATATATCTCTGCTGCTTTGGCTTGTTCACAAGTGATATATATGCAACAAACTTTAAATGATTTTGTCTTAAATATCAATAAATCACCTATATATTGTGATAATACAAGTGCTATAAATATTTCTAAAAAACCGACTCATCATTCGAGAACTAAACATATCAATGTAAGACATCATTTTCTAAGAGATAACATAAGTAAAGTAAAGATTTCACTTGAATTTATAAAACAGATAAATAAATAGAGGATATATTAACTAAATCATTAAATGAAGCAACATTCACTAAATTTAGAAGAGAATTAGGCATATGTTAATTAAGTGAGTTAGAATAATTAAATAAATTAAATATATAGGCATAACATAAAAAATTAAAATAATAAAATTTAAAACAATCGTATGTCGACATAGAGTTTTTGGTATGTCGACATATAACTGCCAGAATTTCAAATTAAATTCCCACCAAAAGTTAGTTATTTCAATTATTTAAACCTTCTATTTTGATTTTTCTCCTTCATTTTCACTCCTCTTCTCTGTAAAAAAACTCTGAATTAACAAAAACTAATGGCCTCCACTAATCTAAATACTCAAATTAACTCCGATCCACACGTTGGACCATCTGATAGTTCTTTTCAATGATCTACGCTATCTCTGGTTATCAAAGTCAAAGAAAAGATGGAATATGTTCTATAAATAATGGCTGAAATTCAAGTACTCCAAATAAGGATGAATCAAGAACAAAACAGGCAAGGAAAAGTAATAAGGAGTTTACCTAAATACATAATGGATAATCAGGCTAATCCGATTATCATCGATGATGATAATCAAGCCATGGAGGAGGAAGAACCAAAAGAAGAAGAAGAAATGATGGAGGATGAAGAACAACAAGAGACTCAACCAACGATTACTAAAAAAGATGAAAAGGTCGAGTGCGTAGGAGAGGTTTTATTTGATCAAAATGGGAATGTGATTGAAAAAGAATGGAGAATTTTGTCTCCATTATCCAAATTGTCCAATTCACAAATCTCCCTTTGTCAAATAATTAAGTGTTTAAGGGTTTTCTTATTCTTTCGTTTTGTTGCATTCCTACGATTAATCATATAAATTCATGTAATTGTACAAATTCATGTTCATATTTAATAAAATTGTCATTTATGTTTCTGGTTTAATTAGTTAAAACTCTCTAAACATAAAAGTATGGACATTAGATTAAGGGGGAGTATCTTTATTGGGTAAGTTACTTAAGTTCTATTCAGAGAGTTATACAATTTAGGAGGAGTACCTTTTTGATTTCTTTTTGATAATACCAAAGGGGGAGAAATTATAAAATATAGACATAGTTTATAGGATTCTTACAGACAAGGGGAGTACTAGAAGGATCATCATCAACAGGTATATACAGTTTTGATATTTTATAAACTAAGGTTGTCATCATAATAAAGGGGGAGATAGTTGGAGAATGAAGTTTTGATGACAACAACCTTATTTCAATTATCATTGATTATAAAATATGCACTAACACTTTTTGTATAGAATATATATATACATATATGCAGGAATTAATATACAGGAAATATTACTGAAGAGTGTACAGTTTAAAGATGATATAAATTCCTTATGAAGCTGAGGTCTCATGCACGGTTTTGAAATAGCGATATGAACAGTAATGTTATTATCGACTATGATTATCTAACAGTTCAAGTATAGTTGATATAGTTGAGTCATAGTCGAAGTATAGTTTTTGGGGGTGGAATCTGTGGCAGAATTCAGAGAAATATCAAGACTCATGAGTATTCAAGATTTCAAGACTTCAAGAGTTCAAGGCTAATATAGTTATAGAGTCTAGATTTTGTAGGACTCTAAATAGCACTCCAGGTTCAATATTCAAATTCTGATTTTCTATCCTCAGTTCTCTCTATTTTATTTTTTATCTTTTCTATTTTATTTTTTATTTATCTTTGTTTTTCAAACCTAAGTTTTATATATTTATGTTTTTATACTTTATATAGTTTAAAACCTTATAGTTTTATAAATTTGTTTCCATATGTTTTTCTACTTTATAATATTAATTTACAACACTATATGTTTATTTAAGAATTTCCATAATCATATTTATATTAAAATACTTAAAAAAAAATTTAAAAATCAAATTTACACTAGAGTATGTCGACATACATAAAACATTATGTCGACATATAACTGTTAGAAATTTAAATTTAAAAGGAAGTGTCTTTTCACCATTTGAAACGTTTCGGAAACGTTACAACCTTTCACACACTATAAAACGGGCTTGAATTCAAATTTTTAATTATCTCTTCTTCTCCACTTTCACTCTCTTTCACTATATAATTACTCTTTATCATTTTTATGATTTCTACACATATACTCTACCGAATTCAATTCCGTTTTGATCAAACTTCTTCTCTCTACACTCTCTTCTCATCTCTCTCTGAATCAAGTGATATTGAAGAGTTATAGGACTGTTTGTAATTGCTTGGGTTGAGTAAAGTATGAATCGGTTCCTTTTAGCCCAGAAATCAAGAAAGTAGGAATCAGTGTTTTCCTTGTAGCCGTGAAATCAAGAAAGTAGGAATCGGTGGTATCTCTTGTAGCCGTGAAATCAAGGAGGTTGTACTTGACTATTGATATAGTAATAAAACTATGCGCAATCCAGCCTTGTGCGGGACTGGACGTAGGAGCAATCTGAATCAGTATAAAATCTGGTGTGTTCTTCCCTTTTCTACATTTTTTATTTCTGTTTATTTAGCATCTTGTTTGAATCTGTGTCTGTAATTGTGTTTGTAGTGTTTGATTCATTCTGTTATTCACACAAGTTTTTGATTTTGTTTAAATTCTCACAAACACTAATCACCCCCTCCCCTCTAGTGTTTGATTTGCCTTAACGATCCATTCTACAATCCCTAACAATATATTGTTCATATGATTTCATAACAATTTTTGGTTACATTATCATAAATACTAATTGTAACTTAATATTAATTTTGATTTCTTGTTAAGATTTATAGAAGCTTGAAAATTTAACCTAATATTTTGGTATAATAATAATAATATATGATTTTATGTCATAATAGTTTAATTTATATCAGATTTCATAATTTTGTTATGACTATAGATTTCTTTTTAAAAAAGTTTTAAATTCAAATGGTTCCTTAGCAAACTAATATATTTTGATTTCTAAAAGTTTAAATTTAAAATTAATTTGTATCAAAAGATTGATTTATATTTCATAATAAATTAAAAAATTTAAGTCCTTTTTAAAATTTGTTTATATATATATATATACACAATTATGAATATATGTTTGTATAAAAATAGTTTACTTTATATGATACAATTTTATATTCTCTTTAAAAAGATCTTCAATTTTTACTATATTTAAAAAAAAACACTCTACTAAGATTATTTAACTCCATATTTCTCATAGAATTATTCTGTATATTTACTACTTGCATGAATATATTTTTACCATTAAATTTTTATCTTCACTACCCTTTTAACCTCTTTCATAAGTACCATTATCCTAAGTCTAGAAATATATATATATATATCCATTATTTAATTCAAATAATTTATAATATATATGTAGATATTACTTTTAATATCTTTTACAGAAATACATATCATCATCAAATCATTTTATATCATCATATCATTACACATCTTATTTCATATCATACATCATTATTATGAATTATAGTTCATTTCAAATTAAAATCATTCACATCACAAGTTGCATTCCATTATACATATCACTTCATATAGTTTTGCATATGATATAATGCATTATCACCAACACACTACATTACATGTTAACCTTAACTAGTATACTATATGAGAAGTTTTTTTTATCTAATTAGATATATGGGATTATTAATCAAATACATAACATATTTACTTTGTCTTGATTAACTTGATTGAATTAATTAGCTTGATTAAATTGATTGGCTTGATTGAATTGATTTATTGACTTGTTAGGTTTGTTTGATTTTTTTGACTTGAATAACTTGATTGACTTACTTGACATGGTTAAATTTCATTAGTGGTTGATAGGTGTGTTAGAAATATACTTATGCATTTGTGGTTAATAGGAGTTTTATAGGTTTTTAAGATAAATAGAAGCTACAAGAAATGTTTGGCTTTATTTTGAATTTTTTAATGTTTTGTGACAACAAAACTTAAATTGATTGATTGTTTGGATTAAATTGCTTTACTTAACTTATATCATAATTTTAAGGACATCTTATATGAGTTAATACTTAGTCTAGATTAAAGTATAGTTTTAAGGGAACTAGAGTTTAGGCTAGGTTTAGTCTTGTGTTAGATGAAGGGAGAGTTTTATAGTTTCTAATGATTAGTTAAAGTTTCAAAGTGTTTTTGAATTAACATATACTTTTTCTTTAGTTGTTTAGATTGCTTGTTTGGATTGATTTGAATGTTTGAATTGATTACAAAATTTGATTGGTTTTGCTTAGTTTATTATCCTTTTATTTGGTTTATTATACTTAGGGATGGCAATGGGGTGGGTCTAGGGTCCAAACCCGCTTGACCCGCCCCTGTTTTGACCCATTTAGACCCGCCCCATAGGGTCTTCGGGGCGGGTAGACCCGCGACCCGCTTTTGGAGGTCCAGGTCTAGGGTCGGGTCTGGGGCACGGCTAACCCGCCCCAACAAGACCCGCATGATTGAAACATCATTTAAACACTTTATAACTATAATGATTACTTGTCAATGTTCTTAGGTATACATGGTTATAACTTGAATATTATATTCTTTCAATCAACAAACTATATAATTTTCATAATATTAAGTTGCATCAAAGATAATCATACAATAAACAAGTGCATACATTTTGAACTATTATCTTACAACTCATTTTATTATATTCTCTTATCATTGTCAACACATTATAACATTTATATAATTTATCACTTATTGATAAAAAAATATAAGTATATAAATTCGTGTACATTAGAACATGATATCACCGGGTCGTGGGGCGGGTCGGGACTACCCTGACCCGTACGGGTTTCAGGTACGGGGAGAAATTCCAGACCCACACCGGGTCTACGGGGCGGGTCTGGGGCGGGGTTTAAAAAGTCCGGGTCGGGTCTGGGGCACGAGAAACCCGCCCCAACCCGCCCCATTGCCATTCCTAATTATACTAGTATAGTCATAATTTTAGGGGGAGTTATATTATTTTAGGCTTAGAATCATAGATTTAAAGGGAGATATAAGGATATTATAGAATCAGAGATAGTTATATTAGAAATATTTATAAATTTTGGGGGAGTTATTTATACTAGTTTTTAGAATAGTATAAGCATAAATTTTGGGGGAGTCATGTATATTAAATACATTAGTATAGAGTCAAATATTATAATCTTAGCTTATATAGATAGATATAGGATTTAGGGGGAGTATTTTATAATTTCTTTTTGATAATGACAAAAGGGAGGGGGGAATTATAAAATATAAGGATTAGTTAGATTTAGGATAAGGGAGAGTACATAGGATTCATAATGACAGAGGAAGTATTAGAAGGATCAGAATCAACATGTATGAATATTTTATAAACTAAGGTTGTCATCATCAAAAAGGGGGAGATTGTTGGAGAATGGAGTTTTGATGACGACAACTTTATTTCAATATTAATTGATTATAAAATATATACTAACATCTCTATCTAGAATATATATATATATATATATATGCAGGATTTGTGTACAGGAATTAATACTGAAGACTGTACAGTTTTAGAGCTTTAGAGATTCAAGAGATTCAGAATTCAAAGCAGATTCAAGACTCATGAGTAATGAAGATTTCAAGAGTTCAAAAGAAAAGAAAAGTAATAGAGTCTAGTTTATATGTAAGACTCCGAATAACACTCCAGGTTCAAACTCTGTTTTTCAAATTATCTCTTTTCAAAATTAATTCCAAAACTATTTTCAAATTGATTTCAAACTTCTCTCAAAATAATTTTTATCTTCCAAGAATTTCAAACTTATGATTTCAAATATATTTCCTAATTTATAAGTGTTCTTATTTTTATAGTTTTGTCAAATATATTTTACTAAGTTTATATTTGATTATAATATTCTTATTTAAACTCTAAGTTTTTATATAAACTTTTTGTTTATATATAGTTTATAAATATCTCTTTATAAATTCCTATATATATGCTTATAGTTATATTATATATAGTTTTATATCGCATATATATAAAGTTTTTAATCGCATGTTTAAATAATATTTTCTTATGTTTTTATACTTGAAAAATAATGTTTTAACAACTAGGTTTATTTAGGAATTTCCAGAATATATATAATGGTTTGAAAACTTTAAAAAATAATTAAAAAAATCAAAAATATGATGAGTATGTCGACATACATACATGGGTATGTAGACATATAACTGTCAGAAATTTAAATTTGGAAGAAAGTGTCTTTACACCATTTGTAACATTACAAAAGCGTTGCAACCTTTCAAATCTTATAATTAGGGGTTGATTTCGAAATTTTTAACCATTCTTCTTCTTCTCCATTTCCTTTCATTAGACCATTATTATATCATATTTCTATGATTTCTATACTTATATTCTATCGATTTCAAGTCTAATTATATAAAACTTATTCCCTACTCACTATCTACTCATTACTCCCTGAATCGAAGTGTTATTGAAGAGTTATAGGGCTGTTGTAATCATTTGGGATTGTTTGGAAAATGGTGTGTTCCTTATAGTCGTGAAATCAAGTAAGGAAATGGTGGTAACCTTGTAACCGATGAAATCAAGGGTGTTTGGAATCAGTGGTAACCTTGTGGCTGTGAAGGGTGTTGTATTTGGATATTGATATAGTAATAAAACTCTGCGCAATCCACCGTTGCGTAGGACTGGACGTAGGAGTAATCCGAACCAGTATAAATCCGGCGTGTTCTTTCCTTTTCTGCATTTTATTTCTGCTTATTTTTGTATTCGTGTTTGATTCTATGTCTGAAATAATCTCTGTGGCGTGTGATTCATATAGAAGATCATATTAGTTTTTGATTTTTCTTAAAATCCTTGAAAACACTATTCACTCCAATCTAGTGTTAGTTTTGCCTTAACGATCCATTCGCATTCCCTAACAAAAGATGTGTATCGTTTGAGTTGGGATAAAACCGGTTCTTACTCGTCTAAATTGGTATATAATTTTCTTTGTTTTTCTGGGGTTAAAAATAAAATTTTCAATTACCTCTGGAAAGGCAATGGTCCTCCCAAAATTAAATTACATACGTGGCTCATCTTGCATGGTAAACTTAATACTATTGAATTACTTAAGCTGAAAAATATAATCATCAATAAAAATTGTTATTTTTGTAACAATCATTTAGAAGATATTGATCATTTATATTTTGATTGTTCAATTACTAAGTTTATTTTATTTAACATTTCAACCTTTTCAATTTTCTCTTTAACTTTGACCACTTTGATTGTGAATATTATTGGAATTCTTTTAGGCTTCTTTTTAATACTAACAACAAATATCTAGGTGATACTATTTTTTTAATTATTTGCTGGTATATATGGTTTGAAAGAAATTATATATTTTTCATAATCCTAGTGTTAATATTAATTTGATTTTTAGAATTATTTTGTTTGAATTGGATATCAAATCCTTCTTACAAACTTAACAAGATCGATGACTTTAAAAAATTTCTTACTTTCATTAGATCTCGTATTTTTATTTTAAAATCTAACTGCCCTTCCACTTCCATTGCTTTATTAGCATCTGTTATTCCCAATTAGTGACTCCTCATTATTATATTTTATTTACTCAGTTGTTCTATGTCATGTTATATATATATATATATATGTATGTATGTATGTATGTATGTATGTATGTATATATATATGTTTGTGGTAGCCCGGTGGTAAGGAGTTCCCCTACCTGATAATAGGTTGTGGGTTCGAGTCCTAACCAAGGCAATCATCCCCCGAGTAAAATTAACCCAGGGTAGTGGAGGTTCAAATGGACATTGAATAGCGCGGGCTGGGTTGCCCTACTCCCCCAAGATGAACAGTCCGCTGTGAGCCTTCGGAGGTCGTTCACGTACACACACACACGCGCGCGCGCGCGCGCACACACACACATTGGCTGATGCAACAAGGGACCAGTGGGGGTTGCGGAACCTACTGAGTTTTATGAAATTACAAAAGAATAACGGTTTTTTTTATTTATATAATGTGATAAATGTAGCTATATGCTCTTTGCAGTTTGGAAAATGCCCCCACTGGATTTATTTTTGTCGTTCATACTATGTGTTTGTGAAAATGCCCCCACCGGAATTAGTTTTTGTATCCGCCACTATATATATATATATATATATATATATATATATATATATATATATATATATATATATATATATATGTGTGTGTGTGTGTGTGTGTGTGTGTGTGTGTGTGTGTGTGTATTGCTGTTTATGATCTCTAGCATAGTTTTCTCTACTTATGTCTGTGATTGTTTATTTTGTTTTTTCTGTCTGTCTTTTGTCTCTCGTTCTATCTGAGATTTCTTTTTATTTCTCATTCTGCATTTGCATATATTATTCATCTTTTGTGAGGCTCTTTTTTGCAGTAACAGGCTTTAGATAGTGTTCTTTTTTTCTTTTTTTGTGGACTCTAGTTTTAGGTCTTTTATTATTGTACTATTGTATATTTTATATTTAGACTCTAGCACTTTGGCTTGGGGTTTCTTTTTTTTTCTTTTTTTTTCATTGTAAGAGGTGAGTTTGCTACCTGTCGGCTCTTTTTTTAAATGTGGAATACAATTACATAAGTGCTCTCCATCTTGTGAGGATCACTCATATCTCTCAAAAAAAATTCTAGAAGAACATTAGATTATGGCTGTTACGGTTGAATCGCTCAACCGTCAAACTGTACTAATCGTTTACACGATTACCGTCTACTACGGTAATGGTGAAGGTAATAGTTGTGGATTTTGATAACCACGGTAAAATATACCACCCGCATATGATTTTTTTGTAGTATTTCATTAAAAAATATATGTTTTTTAATAACTTAAGCTAGAGAAATAACATATGAATAAATTATTTGCATTTTTATTTATAGACAACATGCACATGGATGGTTTGTTTTATAGATAAACAAACTAATTATTAAGAAAAAAAGTTGAAACTTGAATTATTTATGGATAACAATGTAAATTTACGGTAATGGTTGCGTTAATGGTTTCACAGTTACGATAATAATTATAAAATTTGCTAACCGTCCACAACGGTTGCAGTTATGGTTGATAGTAAAATTGACGGTTGCCGTAACCGTAACAACCTTACAGAAGATATAACAAATTCATAGATCCATTAATCAAGGATTCTCAAATAGAAAATAATTGCAGAACAAATCTAAAAATCCATAAATTAAGAATCTTAAAAAAGAATTACTTACATGACAAATCCATAGATGTAGATCTAGAAGATTTCAAAAATTATCTTTAATAGAATTTCGTGCTGATGACGTATTATAAAATAAAACAAAACAGATAAAATAAGAGAAGTCATTAGAGAGAATTTAAAAATAAGAGAGACCTTTTATTTCTATTAATTCAGTTATACAGTACAATGTAAACAATCTCTCTATAGAGTCTACATGCCATGTAAATTGCAATGAAGTTCTCTGACATATTAGCATATTCATTCTTATTACATTTACATATTACAACAGAACCAACGATTAAATCATTTTACAAATTCAAAACCGCATCTCCATAAATTATAATACCACTTAAAAATGGATCCAATAGATAAACATTCTTTGCCACATCGTTTTTTCTAATTAACAATAGAAACAAAAATTGAAATTAATGATTTTTTTTAGATACTGTAACTTAGAAAAGAAAATTAAACAACTTACACATGATTTAATGCAAAAAAAAAAAAAAAAAAAAAAAAGGATTAAAAAATAAATAAAAAGCACTGACTAATCATGCAAATAATTTCCTTTTGAATGTGTTAAACACAAATATTTGTTAAAAACATGATTCACACGCGAAACACGCATAATGATCACGTGTGAAACGCGTACCCTAATGCTTATCAATTAACATTATAAAGTTACGATAATTGTTAGAAGATAACCGCCAATATAGTTGGGATGTAGAAAATAATAACGGTGATGCGCCTACACATACGTTCTACTTAGTATACGTACAATGTTTAAATTTGGATAAATACCATTTTAGGCAATGTTGTAAACAGCGAATAAGTATTGCAGTAGAGCAGCGATAGTTAGCAAGTCAGCAACAGCAGATAACCTAATCAGAACTTGCCAAACCATACTAATTTTTGGTTTGACATCATCGATTCTCAATATAGCAGAGTCACAACATAGATTTAAAAATTTATTTTAAAGCGACTCAAATAATTGATATATCAAAATTATCATTAATTCATAATCAAGTCAAGCGATTTTGCAATACATAAAATGATATTTAATACGATAATAATATTATTAAACTTAAGCAGCCAACATATAACAACAGAGTTTCTTTATCAAAAAATTTCACAACATAAATATTGGCTGATTTGGTTCAACCTATGTCCAAACCCTTTTCTTTTAATAACAAACTGGTAAAAATCATTGTCTTCCAAGTTGGACCGAATCCAAAGGCACCAGCATAAAGTACCAAACTTCAACAGCAGTAATGTGACAAATTCGAAATGCTTCCAATAAAATTATGAGACAAAGAATTAAAAGATAGCCTAAAAGCATTTAGCAACACAGCCCAAAACATAAAGTAAAAAGGAAGCAATAAGATCCGCAGGGTTCAACCCTTGAATATCGATTCCGCTCACCAAAAGTGCACAATTCAACAAAAGAAAAGAAAAGTTTGGCAAGCAAAACCCAACAAGAAAGGGCAAAAACATTTGCTACATGCTTTGCAGCACTGAAGAAAAACATAATACGGATTTCAAATGCCCTTTCGTTCCTCATAAGCATTTACAGGCATTAAATGCTCCAGGTAGCTCAGTATATCAATAAAACCTCAATGTACGATGAGCTACTTTGGGTAGAGAATGTCGTAATGACCAGGTCGATAGAGCAGGGTCACAAAGAATTTAGGTTGGTTGCTGCTGTTCCCATCGGAAGGGGGGATGAAATCATGGTGGTTCACGGTTAGAGTTCCTGCTTCTTCGCAAGAGCTGCGGTCTAAATTAACGACTCTTATGGCGACTCCTAATGCATCTGATAGCGCCGTTATGTGCATGTGGTCGCTCTCTTCCCCCATTGGTTCCACTGATGTCTTGCAAAACTATTTCAGGTACATAAAGAGAAGAATTAACTCTGGGTTGGTTTCAAAATCACATAGATGCACAAAACAAGTATATCACACGCACGCACGCACACACAACAATTAAAGGTATAATATATTCACCATTTAAGGTCTATTCAGCCCAACAGAGGTGGCTGGGTGATTGAACAAGGAGGTCACAAAATTGTAGTGTTGGTGACGACATAAATACTCCCTTTAAAGCAAGGTTCTGAATCTCAGATATCGGTCGCATTTCGTCTCGGGAAATTTAGAGACATGAACTCGTATCGGGGGAGATCCCAATGAGATGAGTCTAACTCGGGGGTTCATCTCAGATTTACATCTCGAGTCTGAAAGTTTATATCGAAACAATCTTGGGGTACTTGATATGTTAAAAACAGACAATCTTACATACTGATTTTTATGAATGCTATTATAAACGTAGTAACTTAAACTTAAATTGCCAAATCACTTCATTATTCTTATTTTACGAAAGATTCATACTCTAGATCGTCATATGCTTATAATAAAAATACAACACAAGGCAAATAGATTAGTGCTTACATATGATCAATGAATATGAATTATTGCTACACATAAAACATAAAAATATCAAAAACATTAAAAAATTCAGCATTAGTATTACATAAAATACATAATTTCATGGGTAAATAGATGTAAAAAAAGATGAATATGAAAATCATAAGCATTTTAGAACATACATAAACATACGGTATGGTCATTTACCATGCAAAATGTTAAATAGCAGGAGATTATCTTATCTACATTTGAGTTTTTTTTAATTATTGTTCTGGTTCAGTCACGGATTTAAATTTTAACTAGAAAAACCAATATCTCGGACGATATTCCAGTATCGCGTCTCGAACGATATATCGTTCGATACTGCAATATTTCGGGCTATATATTCAAAATGAGATTTGCAGTGAAATTTGCTATTTCGTTTCAAAGGAAGCCTAAAACGAGATCTCGGGTGATATTTTTGAGATCTGAAACGGTGCTTTAAAGTATGTAGATATATGATTAAAGAGAAACCCTGCATCCTTCCACACTCATTCCCTGGACTTTTTATTCAGGTATACTTGATCATGCCATATATGAATGGTTCAAGTCCTTTCTATTATGGCAATTATTTGCACCACAAATATTCACACTTCGATATTTGCACTGCTAGCACGCTATGATTTTTTTTACTTTTATCACAAAAGCTTGGGAGTTTGAATAAGGAAAAACTTTCAGCATATTTATTTATTTTACTTATTTGATGTTACTGCACAATTTAACATTGAAACTGCAAATAGGATAATCATATATTTCTTAACTGGCAGGTAAGTTAAGAAGGAAATGAAGGATAATGTGATGCTCACTAAAAATCAAAGTTATGGGAGACTTAATATATTGTGATGTCAATAAACAAATTACATAAAGTAATAGGAGTTCAAACACAAAGTAATTAGCTGGAGTTCAAGAAGAATAAAAGAGAAAGAAACCTGATCCACAGTTGAATTTGTTAGTCCAGCGATAAATGGTTCAAAAAATTCAGCACGTCTGCGTATTTCGCCCGAAGTAACAAATCTGAAGAACATAACGACTGCTCAAAAAGTAAACAGATTCAGAAACAGGGGGATACAGTAAGAACCATGACCAAAACTATCCTCGCTACTAGAAACAAACAACATTCAAACTGGAATTAAATGTTGCTCACCATAATCTGATACACTCTGATCACGGCTCCTACGGAGAAGCTCTTCATGGCTGAAAGTATATAAACAACAATTAATTCAGGTCAGTTGCAGAAGTCTTGAATCTAAACATACAGTATTAAAGTTGGGGGAAAACAACTATAAAAGAGAAGGCTGAAGCTAGAAATGCAAAAACCTTATGGAGGTATCGTGACCTTGCAACACACTTTCAAGTTGCTCCATGAATATCTAGAAATGTAACAAAATCAACAAATCGTACATTATACTGAGATGTTTGAGTTTTTATGATTGACGGCCAACATTTTGTACATTACTAAAACATCAGAGCTCTTGATTCCAATTAATAAAGTTACAGATTATGGCATTGTTTTAGAATTACGGCATTGCATCATAAGGTAAGCTATATACTTTCGATTTATGTTTACCTCTATATTAATCTAATACATCTAGCAGAGACAGTAAATAAACAGTTATGTTTGATCTGAGAATAAAGCTAAGTTTTTTGGTGCTAGGCTTAAATATTCATTGTAGCTATTTATATAAACTGCATCATTTGTCAATTTATGTGATATGTGATTGTATTTCTTCACATTGAACTTTGTTTTCAGTTGCTGTTAAAATATAAGTGAAACTAGTTGATAGGTTAATCATAATAGTATGCATACAGTCAACTTAATCCGACAAAAATGAATACATATTAAAATCATAATAGACAGCTCAAAGTTAAGCTAAGCATTTTCAGGCTACAGATATAAGTGCCCTCTTAACTTGATAGCTCAGCATGTCATTCTTCTACATGTTCCCACTTTAATACATTGTACGAAGGAGATATTTCCCCAAAAAGGGAACGCATTTGATAATAAAAGATTAGAGCACATCAAGTCACCAGAATTGATACTGGCCATAGGAGTCAAATTTCCAGCCATCTTGTTCAATAAATTGCAGATAATTGTTAAAACAAGTTGTACATAATTTTATGTTACCAACTACCATGAATGTAAATGTCTTTATATTGAGTTATAAAAAAGAGGGATGGCAAACACCCTTTGGATGTGATATTGAAGATAATTTTAAGATGCAGCCGAAACTGAATAATTAGTTACGAAGGACAACAACTGATACGAAAACAGATAAAGAGGAATGTACATATATGATGTCTTACCAAAAAAAAGTCATCAAATGTAAAATCAACAAATCCAAGAGACTGTAGTGTCTTTCTGCATTGCTCAATGCTAACTGTGATTCGCTCAACCTCAGATTTATCTTGTGTTTCAAGAATATGCTCCTATTCCCAAAAATTCAGACAATAGAGTACTGTTTTAGTGTTAATTTAGTGCATATGATTGAACAAATGTCAAATCGTGATACCAAATAAGAGAACATGAAGCTTCGGAAGAAACAATTCCCATCTCCCCTCGAGCGTCTGAAGCCTACATACTGTTCGTCAATCAACTGCAAATTGAGAAAAACAATAATAACATGTTTTAACTTGTGGCTGATATTCAAGGGGATTTGAGGTGTAGCTGATCCTTGCTATATGTATGTATATGTGTATGTATGTATATGAGGCTGGCTATTCGGATCCAATTGGTGACAAAAGAGATCTGGACCTTAGATCTTTTTGTCATATATGAAAGGTGGAAACACAGGGCAGTCTAATGATGGAGATCCAGTGTGTCACTAATTGTGTTAATATTTTGTACCCCAATTGATTTTCCCTATACATACATATACATTTATGTATACATACATACACATATGTACAAACATATACATACACACACACACACATACATACATACATACATACATACATACATATATGTATAATGTATATATACACATATACATACAATACGTATACATACATGCATATTAGTACTAAATTAAAAGGGAACAAAACCAATAAATCCAACTAATTGTGTGTTTCCAGCAAACCTTAATTTTCTGTTGTAACAATATAACAACATATTTTAGACTAGATAGTATACATATATGTATATGTATGCGTATGTGTATATGTATCTGTACACGCATGCAGAATATGGCTACATCAAAAGGGAACGAAACCAGGAAATCCAACTATCTGTGTATTTCCAGCAGACCTTAATCTTCTCTTGTAGAATTGGGCTTCCTGACTTGAATTCCTCAGCTAGGGAAGAGAGAGGTTCCTGTGCCACCAAACAGCATCAATTTTAAGTGCTCAAGGTGAACTTACCAGAAATTACAGGTTAGGCCAAAAAAACATGTTATGCCTTGTAGCTAATAAACACACGGTATAATCGCTGTTACACTGATCTTAGTGACTTATATTTTTATTGTTTATGTTATTACACTTGCACTGACCTACATTCATATTGAATAAAAAAATTATGAAATCAAAACATTCTGCCATCTATAGAATAATAACTCAGTGAAATTAAACTGTTACAAAGGCGAACAATATGATCATACTTTATACATTTGATAACTGATTTGATGGTAATCGTTTCATTTGAATTCTTGATCTGTACATGTCCTTCATTCTGCAATGCAACCGACTATTATGACAGTTGAACTTGCATACTGTTACTTACTGGATCCCATCAAGAACTAGCACGAACAGCACAAATTTCAAATTAATCTTTTCAGTTGTTTTCATCGCCAATCAATTACAGTATAACGTTCCACGTCGTGAAATTCAACACATACATATAAAATTAGATGAAACGGGAACAGATACGAAATCCATCTACCAGCAGTCAAGAAAGTAAATAAGTTCTACATCTCATTTCGAGAAATCAACATGGATTGACAGATACATCATCCTAAATCTAAAACGAACAGATAATTCTAAACAAACAAAAACAAATCCAGAAATCGCTTACTTTGTCGCCAACGTAGGGGATCAAATTTGAAGGCTCAGAAGATTGAAATCCAACTTCATTGTTGACGTCATCGTCATTCAGGTGCGACCAATCGTAGTCATCGGCGATTGCTTCGACGCTACTAGGGCTGTCCATGTTATTGGTTTCGCCGTCGTTAATTTCAACATTAGCAGTAGGATTTAGATTGAACTGCGAGGGGGAGGAGGAGGAAGACGCCATTTTTCGCTGTGGAGAAATTTTGTGCAGGCGGTTTTTCTGTGAGTTTAATTGATACTTACTGCCACTCGCCACTACCTCTTTTCTACTCTCGCTTGGTGTAAAAAAAGCATAAGCAAGAAACCCCCGTGGAAATACTACTGACCAGAAATACGGAAATTGTTCCTTCGATCGAGAAACTGCAATTCGTTTTACACGAAGCTAGAATCAACCTTAAAATTATTGGCCTCCGATTTCCTTTTCATCCATTTGCAGATCCTGATCTTTCTTTGCACCGTCTTTTCTTGGTTAATCTAGCATCGTACGGTTGTAAAATGCACAACAGTTCTTTTTTTTTTTTTTTTTTTTTTTTTTTTGAAGTTTTTTAACTATCTAAGTTTGTACAAAAAATTACGTTAAAAATGACAATGTTTAGCACTTAAATTTATCTTTCATAGAAAAATTATTTTACAAAAAAATAAAAGTAGAGATATTATTTAAAACAAGTTTTCCAGGAGGGTTTTGCATACTAATCCGAATTAAAAAAATGAGTCTAATTTCCACTTAGATAAATTTAAATTCTTTGAGAATTGCTAATTAACAAGTAAAACTGTCGAGTTAAAAATAGCACCAACACTGTGAGAAAAAAAGTAAAGAACAAAAGCAGAAGAAAAGAAATTAATTCAAGAAAGAATCGAACACAATGTTTTATAGTGGTTCGAAATGATCTGCCCTACGTCGACTCCAAAACATTCTCATTTTGTTATATATTAGATTACATGTGCCATGACGATTCGTGTTTTACGTATCAAAAGATCGTAAAATAAATTTATTTAATTTATTTGAGATTGTATTGCTAATATTTTGACATATAATTTTTATTTAATGCTTTACACATTCAAAATTTGTATTTTATGTGATTATATTATCCTTGGAAGATTTTATTTTGGTTACAACATTTTATAATAGTCAAATTAGATGCTCCAACTAGTTCATTGTTTCGCGATGGAGATATACTTTTCCGTAGAGTGATAATATAGGAAAATCAAATAAGTATTCGAGAAATTTTAACAGTTTCAAATTCTCAAAATTATTGGTTAAAGTTAGAGTTGTGGGTTGAATTAGCAAGTCGTTTAGTCTAAATGGCATTTGCCTGTGATATGAGAGAAGAGAAATTTTTTTTTTCATATCAGCTCCAAACCCTAAAGCTAATCTAATTCTACAATTTGATCATCAATAATCAATTCTCATTTGATTTCATCTTAAACTGTCTCTGACTTCAAATTAGGAACTAGATCTACGTCAGTCGATTAGATCTCATGGTTTAGTTGCACTTTATCTAAATCCTTACTGTTTGGATTGGATCTACACTCGGTTTTAGTGAACTGGGTGATTTGGTGGGTGGGGGTGATCTCTCGCTGGTCTATAATGGATTATATGTAACAATTATGTGAGTTTATGTTAGAATTATCAAACTAGCCCTAAAATTGACTAGGTACCAAGTATTATTGTTAGTTGATTAGATCTGGTGTAATTAGTGTATGACTATGCATGTGTTATGCTAGATCTATATTTAAATGTGATTGATCTTGTATCGAAATGGTTGGATGGTTGTAATTGGAAAAAAATTGCAAGTAATTGTGTAACGATGCAGAAATTTCACGTTTTAAAATTAATATAGTTGACTGGAATTTGACTTAAAATTTGAATTAGCGACTAAATATTAACTAAAACTAATTGAATAATCTCAAGCGACTATGTTAATTAATCAATATTGATTGTAAATCCATTTTATAAACTTGTAGACGATAATAAATTGTTTGGAATTTGATCGATATTTGAATCGTAATATAACATAATATTTTAATCTGAGAATTAGTCATTTTTCCAACAATATCAGAATTCGACGAAACCAATTTCATTGAATCTGAAATTATAAATTATTTTACGACGTCGAGTTTCGTATTGATCGGACTTTATATGTGATTGTATGATCTTGACACACCTTACGAAATCAAAAAGTGCATATATGTAAAATTGTAACTAAAAAAAAGGATTAAGTATATGTAAATTATATCTATTATATGTAAAAAACAAACTTAAAAAAAAAAAAAAAAAATTAAGTAATAGAAAAAAAGGTGAAGAAACATAGCCAATAAAATAAACATGTATTCTCCTTTTCCTTATCCCTTTCATTTCCAGTTTCACGAGAAAATAGCGCCTCTCTTCTATATTTCTGTAAGGACCCGCATTTTATGTATCAGAGGATCGTAAAATATTTTTATTTAATTCCTCGAGGGTCGGATCATTCTCATATTTTGATATGTTGTATATGGGGATGTGAGATATGTCCATAATTTTACCAATTTTATTTATGACCATTATGGCCCTATCAATTTGTACAAGGCATAACTTTTGACTTGGATCGAATCAGGTGTTGAGATCAATTTTATTAGAAAGGAAATAATTTTCCTGATTCCATAGAGTGGTCACATTAAAGATTTGGTTCAGTAGTTTGGGAGAAATCGTTGTTTTTGTGTTACACAATTTTTGTCCATGCTAATTGGTAATTAGTGGGCTAATTTATAGGGCTCGTTAAGGCTTGGGCTGTTGGCTATAATTATGGGGGTATAGGCATGGAGAATAGTTTAGTTTTTTCATTTCTCTCATTTGGTTGAGCTTGTGATCCTCCTTGCTCAATCAAATATCTCTCTCCTCTATTAAATTGTAGATTAAGATTTGAAGATCGAAGATCAACGTCGAAGAAAGGTAGATCGCATCAAAGTGATTGATTCGAAGGCCATTCTTCACCGTTCTTTATTGTCTGGAATTGAAGATCTTCGATTTCAAGCTAATTTGGAGTGTTGGTGAGCGATAAGCATCGCTCTCACAGATTCAATTGAGTATATGAGTTTTTAATCTTATGTTTATCATTTCAAATTGTTTCCATATAGATTTAATCGATGTAAGTATGATTTCAATTCTAAACACCATAGGATCCAATCTAGAAACTTATAAACGGTAGTTAATATGCTAATTCTATGATTGGATCCATTTATTGATTTGATTAATTGTTAAATCGTTGTTTTAATGTTTGTTGATAATTATGTGATTTGCTGTTGTTTTGTTGATTGAATCGTTGTTAAAAAATTTGAAGTTTGATCGCTTTTTGAGTATGAAATCAAGTCGTATTCAAGTGTGAATTTGGTCGGAGTTTTGGGCGCGCAAACATGTATGGATCGAGCAAAAACCAAGTGCATGGATCAGGCAAAATATATTTGCCATGGCAATGTGCGCAACATAGTAGAATGGCTGATCATCCCGTGTGCGTGTCGAAGGATCATGCAGATTTCAGGATTTGGCAAAGTACCAGTTTTATGAATTTGGTAGTACCAGTGTATGGATTGGAAAGTGCTAGTTTTATGAATCTAGCAGTACCAGTACCAGTGTATGGATCGAGCAGTACCAGTTTTATGAATCTGGCAGTACCAGTGTATGGATCGGGAAGTACCAGCGCATGGATCGGGCAATGCCACATTTGCCTGCGCATGAGCAAAATGAGGATCTAACAAGGCACGCGTCATGGGATTCATGAGATTTTCCGGATTTGGCACTACCACTTTTCCGGATCGGGAAAATGCCAGAATACCAAGTACTAGTGTACCAAGTACCAGTTCATGGATCGAGCTAATGCCAAAGTACCAGAGTGCCAAGTGCAGAGTACCAAATGTCAGAGTACCAAATGCTAGTGCCAAAACGCTATAAAAAGCAGTTTAAATGCTATGCTTAGTTTTTCATAGCGAAGAAGCTGGAAATGCGATGAAATGTAATATCGACCAAATGATGCTTATTTTGGGTCGAAGATGGTCATGGCTTCGACACAAATTCAAGACGGAATATTCGAAGTGTGGTGAAGTGTTTGTTGATCGTCGAAGTGCAACGAATGTGAAGACGACTCAAGTGTGATTTTAGTTTGTGGATAATGGTTGCTCAAGATGGTTTCTGAGCTTGTGGATAGTCGTAAGTGATGGCGACAAGAGATATTGGAGGCTGAGGGATTATCGTTAATCAGACGTTATAGCGGACTCAAAGTAGGGGTACAATAGGGACGCCTAAAGACTAATTGGATTAGTCGAGTACACCGGGTGCGTGAATGGCCCAGTTGTCTTTTGGGAAGACAAACACATGATTGTGTAAGGCGTATGGAGTTTTGTTTGAACAGGGGTAACCATTAGCCCTTGACAAATGGTATGTTGTAGACGTCACATGATTAACGATGGTTTCAAGGCAGGATTGGCGATGGTAGCCAGAGTCGTGGATGTTGATTGTCTTGCTTGTATCACCTTGTGTAGATTATTCGACGTCGAAGGAGATATCTCTTAGGTGCTTGTCTGATGTTGTTTTAGGCCTTCGGGGCTTGTGCATGTGGGATGTTGATTTAGATTAGAATGGTCTACACAGGATAACTAGTTGCTATGTCTGTTTGTTTCTTCTAGATTATTGTTGTAAAGGTTATCACTGTCGGATGTGGAGGAGACAGGTTTGGGATTCTTCTCTGATGATGTGTTGGTAGATTGGATGTTTATCTACCTATTTCTCATATACTCTGTTGATGATGTTAAATAACTGTTTTATCACTCATTAAGATTGTTTTCTGACTCAAGGTTTTATGTTTCCTCTTATTAACTTGGGATGTTCACTCATTGTATGGATGGGAAGACTAAGTAGCATGTAACAAGTACCAGATCTTAATGGACGATGTTGCAGATCGATGACGAGCTGGAGGCTTACGTATCGGTTTTCTACTATATATACTTTTTTGTTTTTCATTTTTCGTTGTTCGATGTATTTTCTGAGTGACTTGTAGTGAGGCATTTTGTATAGACTCTTGTGGTATTCCGATGGTATGGATAACTCATGATGATATGAAAAGTTTAAGATTCTGCTCAATTCTACTTCACTATTATTGCATGTTGTATATGTTCTATTATATTTTATCCTTGCGCTGTGAGTTATACGACATGTTACGCTTGTGTTATCCTACCCTGATAATCGTCCATAGCTGCTTGGCATGTCTTTCAACGCATTATTTCCCTTGTTAAGTGTAGGAGTTGTGGGCGGTCGTCATAATTTCCCTTCTTTTCCATTTATTCTTCGAAAATCAATGTCCAACCAAAATCAAATCGATTTTCTCCAGATCAATGGTGCCTTTTTGTCTGTACTCTCAATCACTCAACCTCCACGACCGTCATACCTTTCATTCTCCTCTCTTTCTTCGGTTCTTAATTTTCAAAAGAAAAGAAAAAAAACCACTCTTTCAAAATTCAAATGAATTCCTACAAAAATATAAAAATTCAAAAGGAATTATTTTTGGATTTCTCTTGAGTGGATTTTCACGTCTATGCAAGGCTGAAGAGGTGCAGTCGTGCTTTTTAACACTCGACATTTAGGCGGTTACTGGATTCTTTTTAAGGCAAGAAATTACTTGTACTTAAGTCATCAATTATGGATATGGAACATAGTTTTGGGTTTAGCATGGTAAGAAGCTTCATTTGGTAGTTTTGGGTAAGATGCGACATGCTAGGGTGATGCGACTTTGTACAATAGCAGTGCAACCATGATGACTTGGAGTTGATACAATACATTGATATAGTGATGATTGGGAAGAGGAGATGGTAACGAGATGCATGGTGGTGGTTTCGGGAGACTTGCTAGGGAGTGGTGGCAGTTCGGAGGGAAGAAGGGCTACAACAATGGCGATTTCTGGAGGTGGGCCTTGAAGGGTGAGGGAGAAATAGATGGTTAACGGGTAATCAGGTTTTGATTATTGTAATTAGTGTTTAATGGTTAACAAATTTAATTAGTATCTTATTGTTAGACCAAAATGTGGTCCTAACACCAAAATGAATAATAATTAGAAGAAAATTAGAAAGAGAAACAATAAGAACACACAATTTATAGTGGTTCAACGTTAAAGAGCCTACATCCACTTTATGCTTTGTTGATTGATGATATGAATGCAAATAAAATACTGAATTTCACTCAATCGCACTTATACAATTGATAATCTCTCTTGATTTTCGTAAAATATCCTTCGAGAGTTTGATTGTAATCTGAACAAACAAGGAAATTCAGTGGTGTAAGAGCTTGAATGATTAATTTGCAAAAAGAACCCTTCAAATGGTGCTTTGTGGGGTATTTATAGGCAGAAATTCGATCTGGATCGGTGCCACGTGGAGTTATCCCGCTCGTTTCGGGTTCAGATGCTTAGAGATGGTGACGTCGCATCAAATATCATGGGGTAGTGGAGTACAACCGCTCCGGATCTTCAGCAGAACGTGGGTTATGGTTGTTGTGGTGCTAATCTTCTGTTCAGATCGAAAGAACAAGAAGAGGGTTCGGGTTGGATAGCTCCGAACCGATACGAACCTGCCACCTTCTTTCAATCTTTGGGGCTGTTTGCTTCAAAGTGAAGGGGTTCAGTTCAAGGATCTCCGGACCGATCCAGGCTCCTACTGTGAATCCTTCCAATCAACACTTTCGTTGATCAATTTTTTAGCTTTGTGTAGCCTAATCCACAAAGTAGGCTAACATTTTTCCCCCTCGAAGTACACATTTATTGGGGATAAAGTGTTCTTCGAAATGATCCATCTATTTGCTTCTGAATTAGTGTCATTGAATATTTTCTTCCGTTCATCTGCATAGTTGTGACATTTCATAAAGTCGCACCTTTTGATACTTGTAGAGCCTATTTGCATAGTTGTGACATTTCATAAAGTCGCACCTTTTGATACTTGTAGAGCATATAAATACTTCATAAGATGAAGGAATTTCCGTTGTCGCTCTTCGTAACTTCAAGGCTTTGCCTAAGATCTGTGTAGTTCATACAGGTAACTTCTAATATGATATGAAGATTTTAGCATTCTTCCTTGGATTTCTCCTTCACGTGTTGAGTAACATTTTTGATTTTGCACTAACGCCTGGATTCGGATTAATGCAATCCGACCCGTATTGGGTTTACAGATTTATCACATCTTGGGGCTAAAAAGGCCTTGGGCTGACCTGGCTTTTCCCCGATCGGGTCGAGCTGAGCTGTATAGCCCAGTGGAATAGGAATGGTCCCTTCTCTAACATATAAATTATCTCTCTCCTTCCTTATTCTTCATTTTCTCACCGTCGCCCTTCTCACTAGCAAAACCCTAATTTGTAAATCACGAAGAAAACTTCCCAATTCTTGGAATAAACTTATAGGTGGGGTTTTGAACTTTGACTTATTCAGTTTTAATCGATTTAAACCCGAATTTAGAGGCAATTTAAGCGATTTTTCTCGATGTCACATCAACCTTGACGCCGCTTCTTCTGTTCCACCATCATCGTCGCTGGCGGCATCATCGCCACCTTGAGGCGGTTGTGGAGGAGGTCTGAACCAGCGCCAAAAACATTGATTCATGAATGCTTTGTTCTGAGTGGGCCTTCAAAAATGAATGGGTTTGGTGTGGTTGGAGAAGTGGAGAAGAAGAAGAAGGAGAAGAGGGGGATCGGTGTGGGGGCGGAACAGACAGCTTCTGAGTGACTGGGATGAAGCATGCGAAATTGGTTCGGATCGGAGGAGACAATATTGATTGGAGCCTTAAACTTTCTCACATGGAGAGACTTGGGTTTCAGGATGTTAGTGCAGTTCGGTTCGGTGCTAACCGATCCAAATGGAGTCGCTTCTGTATATGTCTATCCGATCCGATCCCTTCTGTCAATAAACTCCGATCCAACCCGCTTGTAACATAAGCATTTGAACCGATCCGCTGATAACAAAGACCCGAACCGATCCGCTGATGACTAACACCCGAACCGATCCTCTTCTAACATAGACATCTGAACCGATCCGTTGTCATTTAGTATGAAATGCAAGTATGCTTCAACCAACATAACCAAAACTAAATATGGCTTGTGACTTCATGAACAATTAGGATAGAGCCTTTCGAACTGAACTGTCTAGACCTTATGAACATACAAGTACTTTCCATACTTCTTTACTTCTCTGTTAATCTTGTATTCAACATTGTACACATGTGCACAACTTAGCGCACACAGACACACGGGGGGCACTGGCAGCTATACTCTAATCTCTATTATCTCTTCGATAGTACAGTAATTATGACTAAGAGAGCTCAGCTATTAGCATAGAGGAAAGAGGCCATGGGACCATCCGTGTAACAACCCGTATTTTCAATAACCTGTAATAACATAAATCGAGGCAGAATTTAATTCTAAAATGGGAATCAAGGGAAACGGGCTATGCCATTGTGTTCGTCTCGGAAAAATACGCGAAATAGAGTCCGAGTTTTCGAAAATCGGAGTCCGTATGACCAAGATATGGCCTCGCGAAGTTTCACGAAAATTCCCAAATTAAAGTATACTTAATTAAGTGAAATGGGTTGTGTAGATATATATATATATATTGATATATATATATATATAATTGAAAATTTAATAAATAAATATGCAAAAATGCTCAAAACAGCGAATTGGGAGAGGGGAATAACCGAACCGGCCGATTTTTGAAGTCGACCCAAGCCCGCTGGGTCGACTAGGGGTTAATCCAGGGTGTTTGGCTGTCAACCCGTGGGCCGATTCGCTCAAGTGCAGATTTTGCATTTGAATGGTTCTCATGGTCCATCTTTAATCTAAAGGCCCTAGATGGTTCCTACACTTGACTTCTTCCCCAAGACATGCTTTGATGGCTTGGATTGAATCTAGGGTTAATCCTATGGCCTAAAACACTTGCCTAATCTATAAATAAGACCCTAACCTACCCTAATTCATTCATAATTAAACCTAGTGACTAAACTATGGCAAAATGCTAGCTCTCATGGCCTCCACTAATTTTATGAAGAGGGTTGCATACTAATCACTCTCTAATCAACTTCTAATCCCTTCTTAGCATCTTAATCTTCTTCATTTGGTGTTCAAAGTTGCTAGTTGTGAGTTTCTATCACTTTGATGATCTTTTGGTAAACTAATTAGATGAGATGTGATGAGATTTATGGTTTTGTATGTGGGTTAATGAGCTTTGAATCATATGATATGATGTTAGCATTAATCTTATGTTTATGCATGTTGAGTATGTAAGCTTATGCAAGTTTAATATGATGTATGTTATGTTTGCATGATGCTAAATATGCAAGTTGTGGGCTATGTAATCATATGCATGTTATGCAAGTTCATGGTAATATGCTATGCAAGTTACATGTTTGTTAATATGCAAGTTACATGTATGTAAATATGCAAGTTACATGTTTCTTTATATGCAAGTTACATGTTTGTTAATATGCAAGTTACATGTTTGTTAATATGCAAGTTACATGTATGTAAATATGCAAGTTACATGTTTGTTAATATGCAAGTTACATGTATGTAAATATGCAAGTTACATGTTTCTTTATATGCAAG
Organism: Allium sativum; assembly: GCA_030737875.1. Classification (NCBI taxonomy): domain Eukaryota; kingdom Viridiplantae; phylum Streptophyta; class Magnoliopsida; order Asparagales; family Amaryllidaceae; genus Allium; species Allium sativum. The sequence goes on along the minus strand of CM060912.1, from coordinate 279,359,402 downwards.
TTACATGTTTGTTAATATGCGAGTTACATGTATGTAAATATGCAAGTTACATGTTTATTAATATGCAAGTTCATGATGACACATTATGCAAGTCTATAAGCTAATATGCAAGTTTGTTATGCAAAATGAATATGTAAGTTATGTGACATATTATATGCAAGTTATGTGACATGTTATGCAAGTTCATATGCAAGTTATGTGTTTGTTAATATGCAAGATGGCACCTTTGAAACATGTTCATTCATATGCAAGTTGACACCTTTTATATGTGTTATATCATGAACGAAATTACGTGGGAACGATGGGGTAATTAAATGCATAAGTTAATAAGATTGTGTGAAATTAATATAATTATGCATAACACAAAATAAATAAACATAGTATGGGAATTTGCCTATTTGGTTAGGTGTACCCATACTATGTGTTGGGAATTTACCTATTGAGTTAGGTCTACCCCATGGGAATTTACCTATTAAGTTAGGTCTACCCATGTTAAGAAAACTTGATTAATTAGGGATAATTAATATAAAATTATGAGGGTGATTAATTAGGTGTAATTAATTGACTAAGACACGAGGTTGGACTCAGTTGTAGCGTAAAACTGCCCGGACCCAACCGGCTTAACCAGTTGCTACAAATGTTAGCCCAATGTGAGAGGTCTTAGGCACAAACTAAATACGTAATTAATGTAAAGACACGAGGTTAGACTCTGTTATGACATAAGGCTGCCCGGACCCAACCGGCTTAACCAGCGGTCATAAAAGACAGTCTAATGTGAGAGGTCTTTACAAAGGTTACGTTCTTAATTAATTAATTAAGAAACACTTAACCACATTAGCATGTAGAGGGACATGAGGGGTTAAGTGGGTGCCTCGGGTGGCATGAGAAAATCTAGTGGTTGCCTTGGGTGGCAATAGAAAATACGATTAGAATACTTAACCAAAATAGAACATGTAATTAAAACATGATTAAAGGGTTAAGTGGGATATACTAGAAAAAGGGACAAGCTTAGGTGGGTAGCTTGTGGAGGCCCATTTCAACCAGTAACCCATACGTATCTTTGTGGGCTCGACCCATGTCGAGGACGGGACACGCATACTGGGCTTGACTGTAAGAGGCAAACGGGTTAGCGGTGGCAACGCAAGTCCAACGGGCTTCATATGCGTGAGTGGGCCCGGGCTGGTAGGTAAGCCGTTGTTGCATCGAGTAGATATAAGTCGTGCACCTTTAGTTTCATCAGGTTGCCACATTGGGGAATGATACATCCCACGGTGGGGCCAGCACGGGTATCTACGTTAGGGAGCCGATCGAATGGGAAGTAGTGTGTACACCTAGTGGATTGTAGGGCCCCGTGGCGCCTACTTGGTCACCTAGGGGTACGCAGGTACTAATTAGTAAATTTTATAAGTCCTTGGGTGGGATCAACCTTTAAGTTAGGAACGACTGGTGTGGTGCAGTTTAGTAATTTACCTTAGGGAGGGTAGATGCGTCTTTATCCTTTATCTTCGTTTAGTTGACTGCTTAGGGTAGCCATTCATCCCTATATGTTACCGTATATCAGTTTATGTCTTCTCTGGTTACTTTAACGATTGTATTGTTAAAGTTATAGGACTCGCTCAGACTTATGTCTGACCCTGTTGTTTTTATCTTTTTCCCAACCCTCAGGTCCTACGGTGGATCCTAGCAGTAGTGGAGCTTGATCGGATTGCTGTTCCAGTCTTTAGGAGCTTGGATAGATGTAAAGCTCCAGTTATCCAGTTATCTTTTCTTTTGTTTGGCTATTGTATGAGAGTGGGATTATGTACTTCTTTATTTTGATGGATATTGTACTTGACCTTTATTGTGGTTTTATGATGTAACCAGACATGTTTTACTTCCGCTGTTATGAGATGATGTTTTAAAATTTCAAGTACTATTTATATCTGTCTTGTTGTAATTTTTCTGTTCTATATTCACTAAAATACTCCACCGATGCTATGGCATTCCCTTAGTGAGTGATCATAGCGGGAGTGGGGTGTTACACGTGGTATCAGAGCTTAAGGTTACCAGAACAGATATAATTTTTGAGAAAAACTACTTTCTAAGAGTATTTTCGAAGAAAGTATTTTTAAAAGCATGTCTTCTAAGAGAAAAAGTTTTTGAAAAAGAAAAGCATAATCCCCAATAGCCATATCTTTATCTTTCGGAATCTCCTTTTTGAATCTTTCCTCTTTCGTTTCAGCATGGCTGAAGATCTTAACATCCCAGAGGGTTTAGTTATACCACTATGGTATAGGAGGTTGCAAGAGGCTAGGGCCGCGGCTGCGGGTCCGGCCAATGCTACTACACCAGAGACAACCGCTCCTCCTCCTCAGCCTAGAGTGGATAATTTTGCTAAGGTTTGCAAGGAGTTCAAGGCTATAGGAGGAAAACCTTTTCTTGGTTCAGAGACTTTCGTAGAGGCTAGAGATTGGCTTAAGGAAGTGGAAGAGTTGCTAGATATCTTTGAAGTGGAAGAGGGAAAGAAAGTCAAGTTGGCGGCTTGGTTAATGAAGGGAGAGGCCTCATTCTGGTGGGAGGTCACTAATGGAGAACGCCCTGTTGACTCTTGGGCAGATTTTAAGCAAAGGTTTGGGGCTAAGTTTCTCTCAAGGGCAGAAGAGAATCTGTTTATGGAGAAGTTCTTGAATTTGAAGCAAGGGAATCTCACGGTGAAAGAATATGTCAACAAATTCAATCAATTAGCAAGGTTTGGCATAGAGTTGGTGAATACACCGGAGAAGAAGGCTTTGAGGTTCGTTAGAGGCTTGAACGAACCATTGCAAGGAATAGCTATGACTCACATTCCTATGGGGGCCACTTTTGAGAAGCTTGTCTACATGGCACTTATGCATGAGGATGATAAGAATTCTAAGGCACCAGAGAAAAAGGGGGATCAGAAGAAACCGCAACAGCAACAACAAGGCAAGGGCGGAAAAGGCAATGGTGACAAAAAGAAGACGAAGAAGAAGTGCTTCAATTGTGGAACACCAGGACACCTCAGTAAGGATTGTCGCAAAAAGAAGAAGACCGGTTGCTTTCATTGTGGTGAAGCAGGGCATCTTGTGAAAAACTGCCCAAAGAAGGGGCAGAAGACGGGGTCTACCTCAGGAGGCCAGGTGCAAGCTCTTATAGCACCACCTCAGTCAGGGGGGCAAGTTCAGGTTCTCTCAGTTCCACCGATTCAGCAGAGAGGTAGAACTATTTCCGTTGAAAGTCTGGTTTTTCTGTTTGATCATCCAGTTCGTACTTTGTTTGACTCTGGCGCATCGCATTCTTTTATCTCATCATCGTTAGTTGAGTCACTGCACTTAGACACCAGTCTAGTTGATGATCCCTTGGTTGTCTCAAACCCAATTGGGGGCTCCATATATCTGTCTATGATATGTTTGGGTTTGAAGATTTCTATACTTAGCGTTGAGTTTAGATGTGATGCTTTTGTATTGGGCTTCACGGGCTATGGGTTGATCTTGGGCATGGACTGGTTATCCAGTAATGGTGCCGTTCTTGATTGCGAAAGGAGAGTTGTCAGGCTCATGACCCGCTTGGGTAACACTCTCGAGATCTCTTGCAATCCCATGGAATCTGTTTTGCTAAGTTATCTTGAATCGCTCGATGCTTCGGTCGAAAGTTTGTGTTCTGTCAGAGTAGTCCGGGAATATCCGGATGTGTTTGAAGAAGTAAAGGGTTTGCCTCCGAAGCGGGAGATAGATTTCCGAATTTATTTGGTGGATAATGCCAAACCAGTGTCTTTGCCAGTACGCCACATGGCTCCTCGTGAGAGAAGAGAACTTCATAAGCAAGTAGGGGAGTTGCTTGAGAAGGGGTTCATAAGGCGAAGTATATCGGAGTGGGGAGCTCCAGTAGTGTTTGCCACGAAGGCGGATGGGTCCCTCAGACTTTGTGTGGATTATAGGGAACTTAATAAGCTCACGAAGAAGAATAGACACCCATTACCGAGGATAGATGATCTCTTTGATCAGTTGGTTGGCGCGTCAGTATTTTCGCAGATGGACTTAGCTACAGGGTTTCATCAGTTAAGAGTGGCGGAGGACAGTATAGAGAAGACTGCTTTCCGGACTCCGGATGGTTTTTATGAGTGGCTAGTGATGCCATTTGGGTTGACAAACGCCCCCGCATACTTTGTTGATCTCATGAGTAGAGTGTTCAGAGAGTATCTGAATAAGTTTGTAGTAGTTTTTGTGGATGACATCTTGGTCTTTTCCAAGAATGAAGAAGAGCATGCCTTACATCTCAAGGAAGTGTTGGAGACTCTTCGAGCGCATAGTCTTAAAGCTAAATTCTCTAAATGCCATTTTTGGAGAAGAGAAGTGCGATTCTTAGGGCATGTGGTCTCTAAGGAAGGGATAGCTGTGGATCCCGCAAAGATAGTATCTATCCAGGATTGGAAAGTTCCTAGAAATGCTACCGAGGTAAGAAGTTTCTTGGGGTTGGCAGGATATTATAGGAAGTTCATCAAAGACTTCGCGAAGATATCAGCCCCATTAACCCGCTTGACGAAGAAGAATCTGGTTTTCTCATGGGATGTAGATTGTGATGATGCTTTCCGACGGTTAAAGAGAGCTTTGACCACCGCTCCAGTTTTAGTGCTTCCAGATGGGAGTAAGCCGTTTGTTGTTTATACCGATGCTTGTGGAACAGGATTAGGCGCAGTCTTGATGCAGGAGGGAAGGGTAATAGCCTATGGAGGGAGACAATTGAGAGTGCATGAGAAGAATTACCCTACCCATGATCTAGAGTTGGCCGCGATTGTTTTCGCACTTAAGTCTTGGCGCCATTATCTTCTTGGTGAGAGATTCGAGTTGTTCACCGACCATAAATCATTGAAGTACTTATTCTCTCAGAAGGATTTAAACTTAAGACAGCAAAGGTGGATGGAGTTCTTAGCATCCTATGATTTCGAGATAGCGTATACCCCTGGTAAGGGTAACGTGGTGGCAGACGCCTTAAGTAGAAAAAGGCTATCTTTGAGTCCATTGTTCGTGGAACGACGAAGCTTGGAGTTTCTTTCTTTGTTTGACTTCAGACCTTCTGTTGATTTTGTACCTGGTTTGTTGGCATCCTTGGAGGTTAGACCTACTCTTTTGAGACGGATTGGCGAGGCTCAGCGAGACGACCCACAGTTGGTTGTGTTGGTAGAGAAGCTTATAAGAGGGGAGTCGTCCAGCCATTTGGGTAGATACACCATAGATGATAAGGGATGGTTGCATAGAGACGGTAGACTTTGTGTACCGCAAGATGAGGGTTTGAAGAAGGCTATTTTGGATGATGCACATCGTTCAAGAATGACTATTCATCCCGGTGGAGACAAAATGTACCAAGACATGAAGAGAGTTTTCTTCTGGGCCGGTATGAAGAAAGATGTGGCCGAGTATGTGGCTAGATGCTTAGTGTGCCAACAAGTTAAAGTGGAGCAAAGGAAACCCGGTGGGTTGCTACACCCATTGGAAGTTCCACAGTGGAAGTGGGATAGTGTCTCGATGGATTTCATCGACGGGTTACCGAGATCGAGGAAGGGCAATACGGGAATTTGGGTTGTGGTAGACAGACTTACCAAGAGTGCCCATTTTATACCCGTAAAGAGTAAGAGGACCGCTCCATGGCTTGCTTCAGTCTATGTTAGAGAGATTGTTAGATTGCATGGCGTACCATCCAGCATTGTGAGTGATCGAGATCCTATTTTCACTAGTGAGTTTTGGAGAAGTTTGCAAGAGGCGGTAGGGACTCAGTTGTGTTTGAGCACCGCATATCATCCTCAGACGGACGGTCAGACCGAGAGGGTGAACCGTATCTTAGAAGATCTTTTGAGGCTTTGTATCTTGGATTTTGGAGGTACATGGGAAGAACATCTTCCTTTGGTGGAGTTCGCATATAATAACAGCTTTCAGTCCAGTATTGGTATGGCTCCTTTCGAAGCTCTTTATGGAAGGCCTTGTCGATCTCCTACATGTTGGTGGGAATCTACGGATAAGATCTTGCTTGGGCCGGATATGGTTAGAGAGACTTCAGAGAAGATTGATTTAATTCGAAAAAGGATGAAAGCAGCGCAAGATAGACAGAAATCTTATGCGGATCGGAGAAGGACGGATCTTGAGTTTGAGGTTGGGGACATGGTTTTTGTCAAAGTATCTCCATTGAGAAATGTTGTTCGCTTTGGGTCCGTAGGGAAGTTAGCACCGAGATTTGTTGGGCCGTTTCCTATTAAGGAAAGGATTGGACGGATGGCATATAGGGTGGAGTTGCCCGACAGACTTAGTGGTGTTCATGATGTATTCCATGTATCACATTTGAGGAAGTGCTTACATGAGACCGCGGAGGTGGTAGAGCCGAGCTTGCTTAGAGATGTAGAGGTAGAGCGTGATGCGACGATTCGACGAGCTCCTACTCGCATCCTTGGGTCAGAAACTAGGAAGTTGAGGAACAGAGAAGTTCAGCTAGTTAAAGTGCAATGGGGAGATGACGAAAGCAATGCTACTTGGGAGACGGAAGCAAAGATGCGTTCTTTGTATCCATTTCTTTTTGAGAGTATGTCTTTTAACTTCTCCTTTATTGCTTGTCTAGTACTTATCTTATCTTTAGTATATCCTCTCGCTAATACCTATGACCTTTAGATAGGGTAAAACCTATGGTTGAAACATGTGTTTGAAACATGTTATGGTTGATGGATGCATATGGATGCAATTGTTTGCTAGTGGTTGCTCGTGGATGCATATACACACACATTAGGCACTAGATCGGCTCAGTCACTTCATGTTGCATATTGCATAAATGGATGTGGTAGTTAGATTGATGGATGTATCATGGCTGTGTTATCATATGGATGATGCATTTTTGTGTATGGTTGTGCACGCATGTAGAAATTTGTATGTGTCAATAGGGTTTCGCATACATATTGGATGCATGGCACTATCATGGTTTGCATTAAGGAGGTTTACTGTATCAGTAACCGCCTGATTTTCGCATTAGGTAAGTACATATACACACACTTTTGCATATATCCATCCAGCATTTAGAATCTTGTAAGGACAATGATTGCTCGTGGATGATGCTTTGAGTAGATGGATGATTGGATGGTAGGATACGTTCTTCCTAACTTGAAGATTTCGGGGACGAAATCCTTTAAGGAGGGGAGAATGTAACAACCCGTATTTTCAATAACCTGTAATAACATAAATCGAGGCAGAATTTAATTCTAAAATGGGAATCAAGGGAAACGGGCTATGCCATTGTGTTCGTCTCGGAAAAATAAGCGAAATAGAGTCCGAGTTTTCGAAAATCGGAGTCCGTATGACCAAGATATGGCCTCGCGAAGTTTCACGAAAATTCCCAAATTAAAGTATACTTAATTAAGTGAAATGGGTTGTGTAGATATATATATATATATATTGATATATATATATATATAATTGAAAATTTAATAAATAAATATGCAAAAATGCTCAAAACAGCGAATTGGGAGAGGGGAATAACCGAACCGGCCGATTTTTGAAGTCGACCCAAGCCCGCTGGGTCGACTAGGGGTTAATCCAGGGTGTTTGGCTGTCAACCCGTGGGCCGATTCGCTCAAGTGCAGATTTTGCATTTGAATGGTTCTCATGGTCCATCTTTAATCTAAAGGCCCTAGATGGTTCCTACACTTGACTTCTTCCCCAAGACATGCTTTGATGGCTTGGATTGAATCTAGGGTTAATCCTATGGCCTAAAACACTTGCCTAATCTATAAATAAGACCCTAACCTACCCTAATTCATTCATAATTAAACCTAGTGACTAAACTATGGCAAAATGCTAGCTCTCATGGCCTCCACTAATTTTATGAAGAGGGTTGCATACTAATCACTCTCTAATCAACTTCTAATCCCTTCTTAGCATCTTAATCTTCTTCATTTGGTGTTCAAAGTTGCTAGTTGTGAGTTTCTATCACTTTGATGATCTTTTGGTAAACTAATTAGATGAGATGTGATGAGATTTATGGTTTTGTATGTGGGTTAATGAGCTTTGAATCATATGATATGATGTTAGCATTAATCTTATGTTTATGCATGTTGAGTATGTAAGCTTATGCAAGTTTAATATGATGTATGTTATGTTTGCATGATGCTAAATATGCAAGTTGTGGGCTATGTAATCATATGCATGTTATGCAAGTTCATGGTAATATGCTATGCAAGTTACATGTTTGTTAATATGCAAGTTACATGTATGTAAATATGCAAGTTACATGTTTCTTTATATGCAAGTTACATGTTTGTTAATATGCAAGTTACATGTTTGTTAATATGCAAGTTACATGTATGTAAATATGCAAGTTACATGTTTGTTAATATGCAAGTTACATGTTTGTTAATATGCAAGTTACATGTATGTAAATATGCAAGTTACATGTTTCTTTATATGCAAGTTACATGTTTGTTAATATGCGAGTTACATGTATGTAAATATGCAAGTTACATGTTTATTAATATGCAAGTTCATGATGACACATTATGCAAGTCTATAAGCTAATATGCAAGTTTGTTATGCAAAATGAATATGTAAGTTATGTGACATATTATATGCAAGTTATGTGACATGTTATGCAAGTTCATATGCAAGTTATGTGTTTGTTAATATGCAAGATGGCACCTTTGAAACATGTTCATTCATATGCAAGTTGACACCTTTTATATGTGTTATATCATGAACGAAATTACGTGGGAACGATGGGGTAATTAAATGCATAAGTTAATAAGATTGTGTGAAATTAATATAATTATGCATAACACAAAATAAATAAACATAGTATGGGAATTTGCCTATTTGGTTAGGTGTACCCATACTATGTGTTGGGAATTTACCTATTGAGTTAGGTCTACCCCATGGGAATTTACCTATTAAGTTAGGTCTACCCATGTTAAGAAAACTTGATTAATTAGGGATAATTAATATAAAATTATGAGGGTGATTAATTAGGTGTAATTAATTGACTAAGACACGAGGTTGGACTCAGTTGTAGCGTAAAACTGCCCGGACCCAACCGGCTTAACCAGTTGCTACAAATGTTAGCCCAATGTGAGAGGTCTTAGGCACAAACTAAATACGTAATTAATGTAAAGACACGAGGTTAGACTCTGTTATGACATAAGGCTGCCCGGACCCAACCGGCTTAACCAGCGGTCATAAAAGACAGTCTAATGTGAGAGGTCTTTACAAAGGTTACGTTCTTAATTAATTAATTAAGAAACACTTAACCACATTAGCATGTAGAGGGACATGAGGGGTTAAGTGGGTGCCTCGGGTGGCATGAGAAAATCTAGTGGTTGCCTTGGGTGACAATAGAAAATACGATTAGAATACTTAACCAAAATAGAACATGTAATTAAAACATGATTAAAGGGTTAAGTGGGATATACTAGAAAAAGGGACAAGCTTAGGTGGGTAGCTTGTGGAGGCCCATTTCAACCAGTAACCCATACGTATCTTTGTGGGCTCGACCCATGTCGAGGACGGGACACGCATACTGGGCTTGACTGTAAGAGGCAAACGGGTTAGCGGTGGCAACGCAAGTCCAACGGGCTTCATATGCGTGAGTGGGCCCGGGCTGGTAGGTAAGCCGTTGTTGCATCGAGTAGATATAAGTCGTGCACCTTTAGTTTCATCAGGTTGCCACATTGGGGAATGATACATCCCACGGTGGGGCCAGCACGGGTATCTACGTTAGGGAGCCGATCGAATGGGAAGTAGTGTGTACACCTAGTGGATTGTAGGGCCCCGTGGCGCCTACTTGGTCACCTAGGGGTACGCAGGTACTAATTAGTAAATTTTATAAGTCCTTGGGTGGGATCAACCTTTAAGTTAGGAACGACTGGTGTGGTGCAGTTTAGTAATTTACCTTAGGGAGGGTAGATGCGTCTTTATCCTTTATCTTCGTTTAGTTGACTGCTTAGGGTAGCCATTCATCCCTATATGTTACCGTATATCAGTTTATGTCTTCTCTGGTTACTTTAACGATTGTATTGTTAAAGTTATAGGACTCGCTCAGACTTATGTCTGACCCTGTTGTTTTTATCTTTTTCCCAACCCTCAGGTCCTACGGTGGATCCTAGCAGTAGTGGAGCTTGATCGGATTGCTGTTCCAGTCTTTAGGAGCTTGGATAGATGTAAAGCTCCAGTTATCCAGTTATCTTTTCTTTTGTTTGGCTATTGTATGAGAGTGGGATTATGTACTTCTTTATTTTGATGGATATTGTACTTGACCTTTATTGTGGTTTTATGATGTAACCAGACATGTTTTACTTCCGCTGTTATGAGATGATGTTTTAAAATTTCAAGTACTATTTATATCTGTCTTGTTGTAATTTTTCTGTTCTATATTCACTAAAATACTCCACCGATGCTATGGCATTCCCTTAGTGAGTGATCATAGCGGGAGTGGGGTGTTACAATCCGAAAATCTGATCATCGAAGATATACCTTTCACTTCAGATCCTGAGTGGGATAGTGAGGATCCAGACTATGAAATGGAGACTCACTAAAGTGAAGCATTATCTGATGGTGATGTCTCTATGGATGAGGAAGAGAAAGAATGAGTAGGAGATAGTCGTGCTCCCGACGAATTCGAACATGTCAATATTATGGATGAATCTAGCCACTGCGTCGCATCTACCATTGACAATGCCAAACTCGCGCGAATATGCTTGTAACATGGAATTCTCTGAAAGGAAACCGAGTTGCCTTATGAAACGGATTGGCCTCATAATCCACCTGAAGGGTATATGGTGATCAGTAGGTTAATGTGCCTTGTTGGGGGTGATACCTCTGTTCCCGCCATTCGTAGTTGACTTTCTGAGACAAATGCAGATTGCTCCCATGCAGCTCCAAACCAACTCCTACGCTTATCAGTATACCTTATATATTGCTTATAGGGAAATTCTAGGTACATAGCTCACCTTCAAAGATGTTCATTTCGTCTACAATTTCAAGCACCGAACTCAGGATACCCCGTCCTTTGTATATTTTGAATCGATGCCAAAGAGGTAAATCATTAGTGTACCATTTAGCCGAAAAGTCGTGATCCCAAATCCGAATGGTTCTATATCAAACAACAACCAGGATGTGCCAGAAGGTGGCTTAAATCAAGTAAAGATTTCAGATTTTGATTTCTAATTTCAACTACTATTGTAAATGTATTAATTGTTGTTCACTTTCACTTGCAGTCCCTAACCCAAAATAGGAAACACATCCGGTATGATTTGATCGTTTGAACCAACTGCTCAACGGTAACCAAAAATTCTTGACCATCAGAGATTTCCTGGTTTATTAATATCTTCACCGCCATTGCTTAATTGCTATACTCGTAGCATAGGCCATAGAGAAGGTCCTTATGTATATATACCTCCAGTTGAGGGGCCAATTGAAATTTTATCTGAGAAGGGAGAGAGTTCGAAAGATCCAACGATGCCTCATAAAAGTCCTTCTCCCACTTCAACTCAAGACGATATATTAGCAAACATAGCTGACAAGGATAGAGATAAATACATCACTCCGAGGTCGCGGCTACCCCTGAAAAAATGATTTCTCCAACAGGGCTGCCATCAACCAAGTCTCAAAGCGATGGCTCTCTTATGGATGATTCCATATATCAGGGATTGGGGGGACTTCCCTTGCCCGATACCATTTATACTTCAGAAGACTTTAGAACAAATCCTCTTACTTTCACCTCTGAAGAAGAAGTTACCCCCGTGAAGGCCGGGGAAACTGTGCACACTGGCCTAACTCTAGGCTCTGGTCTGTTAGGGGGGAACGTCACTTAGGATATACATAACACTATTAGCACTGCACGTCACAACACTTGTGCTTTATATTAATCTTGATTCAAATGTTCAATTACATCGTTTTGCAGGACAAATGATACCTCACTTCTAGTATATGAGAGATGTTCGCTCCAGCATGCCCCCGATGGATTATGATGCAGGAAACGATCAACGTGAAAGTTGGGGCAGAGATGATAGGAGGAATCGGCCCCCTCATCCCTATCAGTCTTCTCATTCTCGATTTCTGCTTCATGTAGATTCAGACAAACATAAGAGCCAACCGACACATTGTGAAGGGGATAAACAGGCCCTCAAGCCTCTCACCTCGTCTAAAAATAAAACCCATTAAGACAAACCTCCAAAGAAAGGGTCCAACCCGAAAGATAAACAGAAGGAGCCAGGGAAAGTTGCAGAGAAGAGAAAGTCTATTGTGCCATCGAGGCGCCGCATTATTGACATTACCACCACAAGGCCGGTTATACTTAATGACGAAAACAAGGCTAAGCTGGAGCTTTTAAGGAAACAATTTCTTGAACATCACTTTGGGAACATGCACTTTGTTCCAGCTCTTGAACCTGTCGATCCCGACTGGGCCACCAAAGTTAAAACTAAAATAGATTTCATGGATACTCAGTATAAAGTGATGAAGAGGTATTCGAAGAACCTTTCCAAAATCATTGGTGACCTAATAACCGATGTGAAAACCATGAAGGACGCTACTGAACATGATGCAAAGGCTATTGAAAACTCCGAGAAAGACCTCGAGGATGCTCAAGACAAACTTGCCCTTGTGCAATGTGATGCAGACACCTATAAGAAGAAGTTTGAGGAACTACAAAAGCGCTATCATGCCGAGTTTGAATCCCATAGCCAGGAACGTATAGATTTAAAGAAGCAAGTTGAGGATGCTAAGTTCGAAAGCACAGCGGCCGCATTAGCTTGCACTCGTCCTGAATAGGAGAAGGCAGAATTGGCTGAAAATAACGTAGAGCTAGAAGCCAAGTTGAAGGAGGATGAGACAAGGGCAACCCTTACTGAGGGAAACGCAGATATCACTTTAAAGTCTACCGAGAAGATTAGTGCACAGCTTGCGGAAGCCCAGAAAGAGCTGGATGAGAGTGGCGAGACCTTGATGGGATTCTTTTCTCAGGTGATCCGACATCGGGATATTACTTGGATCAAAGAGTATCCTACCACTCTGGTACATGTGTGGGATCAAGTGGTCGAGTGGGAGAAACAAGAGCTCAAAGTGGATTCTATCGATAAGGATAAGCTCATGGGTAAATATTTGAGGGGTGAGGAGGTAGCACGCTTGGACGAAGGGTATAAACTTATCGATGCCGCTGTGGAGGAGGAGAGGCATCAAATTGAAAGCATACCCTTGAAACTGGATCTTCATCTGCTACTACTGGTATTGCTGAGTCAGAGGAGTACGATCCTAACATCCCGGGCTTCCTCAAGTGTCTCTCATGTCCCCGATCATCGAAACAACCTCAGAGACCCTTGCTGGAAACGTGGGAAAGTCGTCAGAAGGTATCTCCACCTTTTCTCCTCAATTCGTTAGGGTTGTTTCAACTTTCTGTCATATCATCGGACAAACAATCGAGGAACCTTCTTTTTCTCCTAAGTTAATAACTGTTTCTTCTCGCCCTGTAGGTGCGGAGGCAGCTAAGGAGACTGATGAGCAGCCCAAAGAGGTCATTGATGCAAAGTCCACTGAGAAGGCTGAGGAGAAGAAGGATGAGGCTACTGACAAAACTCTCATACCATCTATAATCGAGACTCCCAAATATAGGGATATGATAGATGCTCTAAAAGAAGATGGTGGTAAGGATGGTAACGAGGAAGATGACGATGTAGTGGTGACCGGTGGTTCAGGTAAGGCCGATGACATGACTTCGGCTTAAATGAAGGCCACGAAAGATGCACAATTAAAAGCCAAAGTCGAACAAGAAGAGCCCTTTAATGTTTATCCTCTTAAAGTCATTGCTCCTTCATCAGGATTGATCGTTAAGCTTTCCACCAGATCAATAAATGGAAGTTTGAGTTAACAAACCTCGACCGATCCCAATGCACCCCTAGTCGACAAAAGTAGGAAAAAGCGCATTCACGCTGAAGTTGAAAAAGAGGAAAGAGCCAAGCTCAAAGCTGCCAAAAAATTAAAAACCTCCCCCAAACCTAAGTAAATGTAACTTGAACTTGTCTGTTTTGTTTTTCACTGGCATGCGGTTGCTGTAGCGAGTGCGGCCTTTGCATCTTTCGATTAGTTTCCTTGTACAACCTTGCAGTTGTGCAAACAAAATAGCTTATCGTTAATGGTTCATTTTCCTGTGATGTAAGATATTCGCATGCTTTTGTTACTCATTCAATTAAGTGCAAACATAAGTGATAAGTAGTAAGTTGTATAATGAACCAAACAAAACAAACAGTCCAACCTGTCTGGGCTTCCTACAAAAAACAACACATGTAATGTCATGGCGTCAATCATTATTAAACTAAGTAATTAACAACAAGAAAGTATTATGTGCATGCCCCCTATCAATCCCGAATAAGGTGCCTGGCCAGGGCTTGTTTAGGATTGATTAGACTTGGCATCGGGCTGCCCCCGGTCTTTTGGTGGGATCAAAGTCCGTTTTCATTGGCACTCATTCTTAGTGCCTTTATACTCTCCTATCGCATGATCAAGTTAGAGTGCATTCAAGGCCGTCTTAAATCGTGGCGCACCTTCATGCCTTAGGGATGTTGTCTTCTCGTCCTTTATATTCTCTCTTGAATCACGAGAGTTAGAGTTCAGGATGTCATCTTCCTGTTCTTTATACTCTCAAACATAATTTCTTAAGGTAGAGTCTCATCAATTGGACATATTGAAGATTCAATTTATGTTTAATGTTCTATGTTTAAATCATAGCAATAACATAATGTATAGATTAATGCACGAAAAATAAATGGCACACGATATTGTTATAGTGGGTCGGCCAAGTCATAGCCTACGTCCACTTCATAATTTTTTGTTTATATTAACCAGAATTTTCTAGGCAAGTCGTTCCTTTTTACATGGTTCATAAAACAAAAGAAGATAATACATATTTAAGACAAGTATCACCGCAGATGCTGAGCATTCCATGCCCTGGGTACTTCTTCACCATCCGCGATTGTCAAATTGAATGCTCCGGTGTCAAGTTTCTGTTGGATGGTATACGGTCCTTCCCATTTCAGACCCAGATGAAGTGGGGAAGGGAAAACACATTTCAATACTAAGTCTCCAAGTCCAAAGGTTCGGGGATGAACCTTCCTGTCGTAGTACCTCGCCACCTGGCGCCTGTGCTTCGAGGTATGAAAATCCACTTCAGCTCTTTTCTCTTCAACCATGTCCAGGGATTCAAGGAGAAGCGCTTTATTTGTCATTGGATCGTAATATGTTGTCCTATGAGTAGGGATTTTCAACTCCACGGGAATGACCGCTTCCGATTCGAAAGAAAGTGAAAAAGGGGTGTGACCTATTGCTGTCTTGTAGGTCGTTCGGTAGGCCCACAATGTTAGTGGTAACTTGTCAACCCACATGGCTTTTGCTTGCTCTAATCACTTTTTAAGAATGGACTTAATGACTTTGTTTATCGCTTCAACTTGTCTTTTTGATTGCGGGTGAGCTACCGTAGTGTATCTCTTATCAATTTTGTATTTCTGGAAGAGGTTTCTGAATTTTGTGCTATCAAGTTGTGTTCCATTATCAGTTATGATAGTTTTAGGTATCCCAAATTGACAGATGATGTTTCTGACTACACAATTGATCACCCTTTTCGTCATGATTGTAGTTAAAGGTTCGGCTTCCGCCTATTTCCTAAAATAATCCACGGCTACAATTGCATACTTAACTCTACCTTTAGCGATCAGAAGGGTTCCAATGATGTCGATTCCCCATGTAGTGAACGTACACGGGCTCACCATTGACCTAAGCTGATACGGAGGTGCTCTAGGAATTATAGCAAATTTCTGGTACTTGTCGCAGCGTCGTGAATGATCAGCTGCATCTTTGTTTATGGTAGGCCAGAAGTAGCAATACCTCAATACTTTCTTCGCTAATGTCCGGCCTCCCATATGGTCTCTACATTCACCTTCGTGCACCTCTGTTAGTAGACGTTTGATGTCGTCATGTGCTATATACCGAAGTAAAGGCATGGAATATTCCTGGCGGTATAGTGTTCTGTCTTGTAAGACATATCTTGCGGCTTTACGAATCATAGCTTGCCTCTCGCTTCTCTTTGTGGGAAGTGTTCTGTTTTTAAGGAAGTTCTTGATTAGTGTCATCCATGATTCCCTTTCCGGTTCAACTTCCAATACCAGGTCGGCTTCCATCTGATCAAAGCTTGGTGAACTTAGTACCTCTATCGGAACCATTTCTGTTTCGTCCAGACAATCTGAGCCTGCTAACTTAGCTTGTCTATGCACTTTCTGATTTTCCATCCACGGGATGTGAGTAATGCTATATTGCTCAAAGTTGTCCAACAATTTCTCCACTTTTTCAAGGTAAGTGACAAGTCGAGGTCTAGTAGCCTGGAATTGTTTTAGGACCTAACACACGACTATTTCACAGAAAATATTTAGTGTAGTTACTTATAGTTCTTTGGCGAGCTTTTGCCCAGCAGTCAGGGCTTCATACTCGGAATCATTATTAGTGGCTGAAAACTCAAGTCGCAAAGCATAATAAATCAATCGTCCTTCAGGAGTTATTAAAACAACTCCGACGCCAGACCGTCAGTCATTCTTAGCCCTGTCTGTATATAGTTTCCAAGGACTAAGGTTTAAACTCTATTTGGAGGGGTTTGCCTTTTCATTTAACACATCCCCTTCAGGGATTGTGAATTCGGCAATAAAATCGGCCAAGGCCTACCCCCTTATCGACCTTCTAGGTTGGAAGCTCAAATTGAACTGGCTTAGTTCAATGTTCCACTTTAGCAGTCGTCCAGATGCTTTAGGTCGCTGTAACACTTGTCGAAGTGGTTGATCGGTGTATATGACGATTAGATGAGCTTGGAAATAATGAGGACGATTTCGGGATGCAATTAGGAGGCTATAGGCAAGTTTTTCTATCCTTGAGTAATTGCGCTCTGCTGCCGCTAATTTCTTGCTTACATAATATACCAGCTTCTGGACCTTATCTTCTTCGCGTACCAGAGCTGAGCTGATGGAATGAGGTGACACTACTAAATATATGAATAGATCCTTATGGTTTACTGTCTTAGACAACACTAGGGATTTCTCTAATAAATCCAACAGGTTTTGAAAGGCCTCTACATAGTCGGGAGTCCACTCGAACTTGCGTTTCCCTCGTTTGATTAAATAAAAGAAAGAAACACATTTGTCTATGGCTTTACAAATGAACCTGCTTAATGCTGCAACTTTTCCTGCCAGACATTGCACATCCCGAATCTTTCACGACTCTTCTATGTTCCTGATTGCCGCAATTTGATCAGCATTAATTTCAATCCCACGAGAACTGACTATGAACCCGAGGAATTTTCTAGACGCCATTCGAATGAACATTTTAAAGGATTCAGCTTCATTCTGTATCATCGTAGAATTTCAAACATCTCTGCCAGTTCTTTTGTATGATCGGACGATTGCCTGGACTTGACAAGCATATCGTCTACATAAACTTCCATTGTTTTTCTGATTTGATTGTAAACATTTGGTTCACCAACCACTGGTATGTGGCTCCGGCATTTTTTAGTCCGAATGGCATCACTACATAACAATACAAACCCAAGTTCGTGATAAAGCTGGTACGATCCTGGTCTAACACATGCATAGGAATTTGGTTGTAGCCTGAGTAAGCATCCATGAAGGAGAGAAGTTCATGTCCTACAGTTGAATCAATTAGTTGATCAGTTCTGGGGAGCGAGAAACTGTCCTTTGGGCAAGCCTTATTGAGGTCGGAAAAATCGATGCATGTTCACCACTTCCCATTTGACTTCTTAACCAGGACGGGATTTGATATCCAGTCGAGATATGTAGAGTGTCTGACGAATCCGTTACTCTTCATCTTCTCTACCTTTTCCTTCATGGCTGCTGGCCTCTCTGGGCCCAACATACGCCTTTTTTGTTTCACCAGGGTATGCGCTGGGTTTAGGCTAAGCGAATGGCTCATGATTGCGGGAGAAATTCCACATATATCGACATGAGTCCAAGAAAACACATCAAGGTTTTCCCTCAAAAAGTCAGCCAATTCTTTCGACCAGAAAGAATCCAAATGAGATCCACTTTTCAAAACCTTGGTAGGGTCATCGTTATTAATTGGTATGTCAACAGTTGCCTCGTTGGGCGTCGCCTTCCTGTTCCTTGGTTCCTCATCCTCTCTGGGATCAATATCTTCGGGTTGGTTGTCAGGTGACTCCCTTGGTGGTATAATCTTTAGTTTCTATGCCGAGTTCTCCTTAGTAGGAGAGGAAAAATCTTTTGGTTTTGGGTTTCTTCCATTATGCAACATCTTCAACTCCGCCTATAGCAAGCTCTGCCAGTGACTTGATCGCCACAAATCATTCCTATTCCAGCGTCGATTGGGAACTTCATTAGCAGACACCAAGGAGCAATGCAAGCTCTAAATTCTGAAAGTGCCGGCCGGCTCAAGAAAGCATTGTAAGGTGATGATGTCCATAATGATGAACTGGAGGATCCTTACTCTTCAACGCTTTCCTTCACCTAGCTCTATGGGTAAGTCTACCACTCCAATTGGAGCCGTTGTAGATCCATTAAAGCCATAAATCCAATCTTTACACGACTTCAAATCTTTCATTTCTAATTTCATCTAGTCAAAAGCTCTTTTAAACATAATGTTAACAGAGATCCCATTATCCACGAGGACTTTCTTAACTATTGCTGGTCCAATGACAACTATTATTACTATTGGATCAGTGCTTGATGCTTCTACACCAATGCTCTCTCTGCCTTGGAATACAACATCGTTTGCGTTCATTTTTCTTCTTCTTTATTGGTGTAGTTTCTTCAAGGCTACTACATTCCCCTACTTCTGGATGTTTGGTCGCATTAACATATTGCTCCATTTCTCTATTACTAGACCCAGCCGGATGTGGTCCCCCGACTATGATATTTATAACAATATTCTTTTCTTTCAGTTGGGATCTGGGCTTAGTAGTAGGTTGGTTTTGATTCAGAGTTTATCCTCCTTGCCCCTGTATCTCGGGGCTACCTTGTATTCATCTAATTTTCCTTCCCATGGCAACTTTTCAACAACGTCCCTTAGAAGACAACACTCATTAGTAGAGTGATTGTGAGTTCCATAAAAGAGACAGAATTTCCCAGTTGCGAGCTCCTTCTCAGTAGAGTCTCTGGGAGGAGGCTTCTTATATTGCAAAATGTTATAAGTAAGGTAAATGTTTTTTAAAGTATCACTCAAACGTGTGTAGTTTTCGGAAGTTTGAAACCTAGGCCTTTTTCCGGAGTTGTTCCCCCAATTTCTGTTTCTTTTACCGCCGTTTCTATCCCGATTACCATTTCCTCTATTTTTGTTGCCGACATTTATCTCAACTTTCCCCGAACCATCGCTGAATTTTTCGCAGCAACATTACTTTGGATGTCTTCACCGGGAGTCCCATCAGATTTTCTTTTTCCAGCTAGTGTATATCTCTTCTCGTCACAACCTAATATTAGCCTTTTTGTAGAATGCTTCCTTTGCGAATGGCGGTTTTCCAGCCTGATATCTTCCAAACTCCGTGTCTGGATTAACCCGATCTATCAGTGCCATCAAAATGGTCGGCTCATGTGAATCGACTACTTCTGTAACTGCTAAGTTAAAGCGATCTAGATATGACTTTAATTATTTTCCATAGGCCTGCTTGATCCTAGACAGTTCAATAATGCTCTTGGATTTTCGGGCATGGAGTCGGAACTGATTCATGAAGCGTTCACTTAGATCTTTAAAGTTTGATACTGATCGGGAAGGAAGTTGAGTGAACCACATCTTCGAGATATACTTTACACTTCACAGCGTTAGGGGCTGCTGTGGCATTCATGTACCATGAATACCTCATCAAATGTTGTCATGGATCCATTCTTCCTCCCTATCGATCCATTTGTGGAAAATTAAATTGTTGGGGGAATTGGAAATCTAGGATATCACCGGTGAATGAGGGTATGGCTACGTTCAATACCCTAGTCCTCATTGGTGTAATGCCGGCTATCAACCATGTTCTGACGCACCATCGCTTCTACCTCAGCATTGGTCAAAGCCGGTTCAGGGTCTACGCTTCTATTTCTTCTAACACGCCTAGTGTTTATGTCAGGCGATGTTCTTTGGTTCCGGGCTGCAGCTGAATTCCTCGCCCTTTACGATCCCGGTCATTCACGGGACGAGTGGGTTAGAGGAGTTGTCCTTGGGTTGGATTCGTGATATTAGGATCTCGAGGTAGAACATGTGATCCTTGCATTGGTAATAACATTAGTTCTCTCAGGCTGGGATCATCAGGTCTGAGGACACGGGCAGCGTCCTTACGAGATCCCAATGAACCAAATGTTAACTGGTCAAGATTCTCGGGCCTCTTATATGACCTCCTCTGACGTGGATGTTCTTCGTCTGAAGAGGATGAATGATCCGCTGCAAGGCGACGAGTTGGAGAGGGCGTTCTCTATCTACGAAGTTCGCTTATTTCCCTACTCATAGCTTTCATGTTCTCGCACATTAGAACACTATCACGTCTATGAGCCTCTAAGGCATCATTGGTTCTATCCAACATATCAAGCAAACATGAGAATTCACTGTGCGTAATAGGTGCATTGGCAGTAGGCTGATCACTGGTTGTCATGGCTGGCTTTGGAGCATTCGCAAGAGCTCAAGTAGAAGTACCAGCCTTTGCCATATTCGGTTCAGATAAGGTCATGGTTGCGCTTTCGGTTCAGTTCGTAGGGGAGTTACCAAGGATGTCCAAGGCTCTGATTCGGTTAGGGTTTGTATTCTCAGGTCAGTTCGGACCATCGTCCTCGGCTCGATTCGGTGGCACTCTACCAGTCTGATTTGGTCCTGAACTTTGCCCCCTTGATCTAGTAGCAACCATGGCTTGTTGATCCTCACCCGTCTCGTTTTCCCGAGCAACTTGCATCTTATTTTCTTTTCTTTAGCCATGAAATCCAATTCTTTCAAGAGTTCGCCAAGGAAAGCTTCAAAGATACTGAAAATGTGGTCTAGCTTCTTCGGATTTAAGAGTCTAAATAGTAGAAAGATAGTCCAAAATGCAAAGAATTCAACGACTCTCAGTGAAAGCACCAAAATGTTAAACCAAAAAATTGGTCCTAACACCCAAATCAATAATAATTCAAAGAAAATTAGAAATAGAAACAACAAGAACACACATTTTATAGTGGTTCGGCGTTAAAAAGCCTACGTCTACTTTATGCTTTATTGATTGATGATATGAATGCAAATACAGTACTGAATTTCACACAATCTCACTTATACAATTGATAATCTCTCTTGATTTTCGTAAAATACACGTTGAGAGTTTGATTTTAATCTAAACAAACAAGGAAATTCGGTAATGTAGGAGCTTGAGTGATTAAATTGCCAAAAGATCCCTTTAAATAGTGCTTTGTAGGGGTATTTATAGGAAGAAATTTCATCCGGATTGGTGCCACGTGGAGTTCATCCCGCTCGTTTCGGGTTCGGATGCTTGGAGATGGTGACAACGCATTAGAGATCATAGGGTAGTGGAGTACAACCGCTCCGGATCTTCAGGAGAACGTGGGTTATGGTTGCTGTGGTGCTGATCTTCTATCCGGATCAGAAGAACAAGAAGAGGGTTCAGGTCGAATTGTAATGTCCTGGTTTTTAAATGACTTGGTTAATAATAAAACATTGATTATTATGAGAAAATTTAAATAAAATGGGGTTAGTAATCAAACTAAAACATATTATATGCTCATATATGTAGTTTATGTATACACTAATAATGCATATATATTTAGTTATGTTTTAACTTGAAAACATAATGTAAGTTTGCAACAAAAAAAGAAAACTTAACATAAATCATAACATGCATATTATGTTGGCATTAATTGCTTTGAAATTATGAATGAACCCTTGGACAGTAAAAGGGAACTTATGCAAGAAAATTCAACAGCAAACATAAGTGTCCAAGAATGATTAAAACAAATATCCATGGCATTGAACTCGAGATGTATGGTAAAATGCCTAAGTAAAATATCAAGGGAAAATGCATGAAACAAACAAAAGCAAACAGCCGAAGTCAATACCCTTAAATGTGATTTAACCTTGAATAGTGGCATAAACCATTCCCCTAAGAAGAAGGTTGTACAACTTTTCATGTATAAAACCATTTTTTAGCAAAATATCTTGCAAACCCAATCTAAGAAAAGAAGCGGCTGCAACATCTAAACATAGTTGTACAGGACTTTAATGTGATTACACATTTGCAAAAAATAAAATAAAGATATGGCCATACATATATATGCCATTTCTTTAAAAAAAAAGTACAAATTATTAATGTAATGTGATATGTAAATCTCTTTTAAAAATCATGTTGCAGATATGGGATACAACCTAACCTAAGTAAGTTTTAAAACTGCAGCTAAAACTGTAACAAACCATAAACAAGTATGTATTTCCAAAGCAATGAAAAGATCTAACATCCTATAAGTCTACAGGCATTTAATGAAAATATGGGTATATTTTTAGGAGCTAAGGTATGGTACAACAATTGTACACATATGAGGTGTATTATATACAAACTCATGCATTTTTCTATGCAACAAAATCGAACAGAGAAGCCTGCATGAGCATTAATATCAAACATTACATCTGTAGCCTTGATGCTCAACAAACAACTAATGAAGCCAAGATATTTTAATACTTCATCTTGTCTATAAATACTACCGTAAACCCTCATATTTTTCCATGCAAAAGCCATTTGAAACTAAGGGTTTAAAGACTGCAGATCTCTAAAGAACAGAGCAGATTTTGAAGGTAAGTAAATTGCTTATTTATTTCTTAATTATATTATGATATTAACCATTATATTGTGTATACATTATTCTGAAAGTGTGTAAGGTTTCATACATTTAAACTGAAATATGAAAAATGAAAACAATGAAAAGAAAAACAGTAAGCTTATAATGTGAGTAAACTAAATTTGTAAAATCTTTATTTTAGAGTTCCCATGTTAATACAAGTATTGTTATGAACCATTTTTGCTGAAATATTAAGATTTTCCTGTGAATAGACTACACTGTTTTACTAAATAAAACTATCATGATAGTATATGGTGTTCTGCATAGTATATATATATATATATATATATATATGCATTTATGTTTTAGTGAATTGCCTTTAGTAAGTTAGACCTTTAAAGTAACCGGGGAAACAAGTATGTGAGTAAACAATTCCCGTTTAAAATCTATTTCTGTTTGCGTTAGAATATTTGTAGATGTATATACTCCCGAATGTGTCAACCGAATCTAAATGTTAAATTTGGGGAATGAAATTGAGATCTGGAAACAGACAAGGTCTGTTAGTTTATAAAAACAAGTACCATGTTCAAAACAGAATATACCAAATGAAGAATGTTTCAGAGATCAACCAAAACAAAAGTAGTTGCATTATTTGTAGAATTTATTCAAAAAAATTGGTCTCATCAGAAAATGAAACATAGAAAATAGGAAATTTAGGTTCATAGTAAATCAATTATAAAAGCGGGGAAACTTTGCATCGGAACTGCTCCGTGCTAAATCCATGAAATGTCGTTGGGTTCAGGGAGTAAGTCAAGACCAATGAGGGCTTAGTGGCGGGCGGAGTTGGAGGGGGACCGGTGGTCTGTGGTGATGACGCATGAAAGGTTCTTGAATGAAACTGTATAAGGAGGAGGGCTGTAGCACTGTCAAAATTTACGGTAGGGATGGAAGCCAGTTTGGGTGGTGGCGTTAGTATCAGCGATGTAGTTGGCATTTGCGGTGATGGTGGTGGAGGTAAGATGACCGAAGAAGCACTGGTGCACATGCTGTTTGAATTTTTTATTATTCCCCTTATTATCACAAAACCAATTGGTTATGTGATGGGGAACATCTTAGTTTATATCAAGGATCTTAGTTCAGTATTTCCCGATGTGGGACAACTTTGAAGCTTCATTCAACACACTCCCTTGCTTCAAAGTTGTTGAGATCGAAGCACTATCTCTTCGATTTTGTGATGCACTTTCTCATCACCTTCAATTGTTGAAGCACTTTCTCTTCAACTCTTACTGAAATCCTTGAGCTCCGATACCATGTTAGATTTTTTTATTATTCCCCTTATTATCACAAAACCAATTGGTTATGTGATGGGGAACATCTTAGTTTATATCCAGGATCTTAGTTCAGTATTTCCCGATGTGGGACAACTTTGAAGCACCATTCAACACATGCACCATGCACACAGGTCATGCATCTGAAGTAATACAGGGGAGAGAAGGGTTGTACTGGAAGGACTCACTCGGCAAACAAAAGGGGAGATGTGTGTGTACTGAAAGAATGAAGTGGCCGAGATGATTTACTCGAGCAAAAGGATGAACATAGTGGTAGGTAAAAGTAGAAGAGATGGGATGGGCATCAGAAAGAAGAAAAATAACTATTATATAAAACTGTTGAGTCAACATTTGCTAAATTCCTATTCATTACAAATAGGATACGACTTTAATAATAGTTTAACCATCTTTAAACTTATCCTACCAAAACAAAAACTGCTAATTACTATAATTTAAAACATAGAAAGCAATGCACTGGATTAGTGTGCTAAAGACAAGGTGGTATATGGGATCATAAATGTTTGCATAGAGACTGGGCTTCGTTTGGACCAAAAAGGAAGAAAAATATCAAACTGTTAGTAGGTAAACGTAAGGCCAAAAAAATGGATGGCAGCAGGTAAGCTAAAGAGAGAAGAGTAGTAGTAGAAAAGCATCAGGAGGATGGCAAGTAGAAGGGAAGGAGGCACACGTGGCTAGAGGTGAAGTGTACAATACTCGAAAGTGCTAGACTGAGGTTAAAGAGGAAGGAATTAATTAATGTATAAGGATCTAAAACAATAGTAGAGGCCGCAGCGTGTTCTTTACCATATGAAAGAGGGAGAGCAGTAGCAGGAAAGGGGACGCATGAAGAAGAGGGTAACACAACCTGAAAGAAAAAGGGAAGGGGAATTAATGGTGTTCGTGGGCTAGACCAGGGTAATTTGCTAGGGTAGTATTAATTAAATAAAATAAATAGAATCTGGGCCGTATTGATCGTATAAAACAAAAGGGAAACTGGGCTGTATAAATAATTAAAATAAAAAGAAACCAGGCCGGAATAATTAAAGTAAAAGAAAATTCGGCCAAGGTAAATTAGGAAAAATTTATAATAAAGGAAAGTGGGCTGAGGGATTTGGGCCAGCAAGTTAAAAACAACAAAGGAAAGAGAAATGAAAAGAAATTGGGCCAAAAGAATTAAATAGGAAATCAAAGAAAGAAAGAGGAAAGGAATTTGGGCTTGGGCTAGTATATTTAGAAAGAAAAGTAAAATTAGAACTAAAAGGGTTTAACAAGTTTACAAAATAAAACAAAAAGGAAATAATAAAATAGAAATTAGTATAAATTAAATTATTAAGGTTTGTTTAAGAATAAAAAGACAATTTACAAGGTGAGACAAAGATATATAGTGCAAACAATTGTCGTGTAGAACAAACTAACATTTTGAATAAAATACTGTATGCGACGCACACGCTTTAGTTGTTCATTTATAAAGGACAACTGAATGTCTGAATTTCAACAATACAGATACATATACAATTCTGTTTGGTCAAAGCTCAAAAAATAAAGGTTATATATAATGAACTGTACTTAATTCTGTTCATTTTAAGTTGATAACTATTTCCTTTAAAATAAGAAAAGTTTTTGAGATAAAATATTGAAATCAGTTTACTTAAGTATCGACTAACCGTAAAAGACATTACGCTAATCATTTCGAAGAGTCCGGAATTAATATTCCACTTCGATTTGGTTTACACGTCGCGTGTCAGAGATTATTGAAGATATTGGGAGACAGAGATATATAAGGGCTATTTTGTTTTATAGAATAGTGCCTTCGGATTGTCCAGTCTCAGGACAACTTATATAGACAAATGTCTGACAGAGTATTCCTAATAGATCACATAAGACGATCTTTTCAAGGTATTTCGTCTGGTGGAGGAGATATTTGTTTCTCTTAGCTTTTATTTCCCATAATATTTTTGGAAAGATCAACTAGTGATTGACGGATTTGACGATGTGGCATTCAAAGTGAGTGGTGAGCAGATGTTCTAGAAGATGAACGTAACCTCAAAGCCTCACAACTAGAAAAATACAAAAATCGCGCAGGCATCATGGCTAGGTGGGTCATTCCCAAGCAGTGTGTATTACCACTATCTAGAGAAATTCCTTTTTGTCTTCTCATCTATATTTCGCTGCAGCAGCATTCGGTAGCCGTTGCTGATCACAACCGTGGGGTGGTAATATATTCTCTACTCTCAAGCTAAATGAGTGGGCGGTTATGTGGGGCCGGGTTGCAAAATGTTCTTGTTTAGATCTATTCTCTATCAGTTTCTATTTCTTTAATAACGACATGACTTCCGAGGTCATCGAAAGTTGGATTGTTACAGTTGGTATCAGAGCATAATGTTTACCGAATACCTTGGTTCTGGGTGAGTATTGAGAGAGCGTATTTTTAATTTTAAAACTATATTTATATAATTAGTATAGATCAACTTAAGTTATTGACTTGAGTTACTTGTAAATTACCTTTCGATCTAGTAAAAGATTGGATAATAAAAATCCAAGTTATAAGTGAAAGAAGTCAAATGAAATAGGGTCAGACTTAGGAGAAGTTAAAAGGAGTTAAATTGAATTGGGAGAGTGTCAAGTGAAATTGATATGAGAAATGAAGTTGAATTGTAAAATAGAGTTTCAAAGTATCAACGAACTTGTCGCGACACATTAGTTCATAATTTAAAATTTTAAACTTAAATTTAATGTATGAGATTCATTTTGAACCGAAAATTCTTTGAAACATAAATCATATTTTGAGTTCTAATTAATTAAGAAATCTACCCGGAAGGTATAATAAATAGTTACAAATGTGTGCTATAAGTATTTGACTTCAGTTGAAACTGAAATTGACTCGTTTCTTTTTAATTTCGGGGACGAAATTATTTTAAGTGGGGTAGATTGTAATGTCCCGGTTTTTAAACGACTTGGTTAATAATAAAACATTGATTATTATGAGATAATTTAAATAAAATGGGTTTAGTAATCAAACTAAAACAAATTATATGCTCATATATATAGTTTATGTATACACTAATAACGCATGTATATTTAGTTATGTTTTAACTTTAAAACATAATGTAAGTTTGCAACACAAAAAGGAACTTAACATAAATCATAACATACATATTATATTGGCATTAATTGCTTTGAAATTATGAATGAACCCTTGGACTGTAAAAGGGAACTTATGCAAGAAAATTCAACAGCAAACATAAGTGTCCAAGAATGATTAAAACAAATATCCATGGCATTGAACACGAGATGTATAGTAAAATTCCTAAGTAAAATATCAAGGGAAAATGCATGAAGCAAACAAAAGCAAACAGCCGAAGTCAATACTCTTAAATGTGATTTAACCTTGAATAGTGGCATAAACCATTCCCCTTAGAAGAAGGATGTAAAACTTTTCACGTATAAAACCATTTTTTAGCAAAATATCTTGCAAACCCAATCTAAGAAAAGAAGTGGCCACAGCATCTAAACATAGTTGTATAAGACTTTAACGTGATTACACATTTGCAACGAATCAAATAATGATATGGCCATACATACGTATGCCATTTCTTAAACAAAAAGTACCAATTATTAATGTAATGTGATATGTAAATCTCTTTTCAAAATCATGCTGCAAATATGGGATACAACATAACCTAAGTAAGTTTTAAAACTACAGCTAGAACTGTAAACAAACCATAAACAAGTATGTATTTCCAAAGCAATGAAAAGTTCTAACATCCTATAAGGCTACAGGCATTTAATGAAAAGATGGGTATATTTTTAGGAGCTAAGGTATGGTACAACAATTGTACACATATGAGGTATATTATATACAAACTCATGCATTTGTCTATGCAGCAAAATCGAACAGAGAAGCCTGCATGAGCTTTAAAATCAAACATTACATATGTAGCCTTGATGCTCAGTAAACATTTAATGAAGCCAAGATATTTTAATACTTCATCTTGTCGATAAATACTACCATAAACCCTCATATTTTTCCACACAAAAGTCTTTTGAAACTAAGGGTTTAAAGACTGCAGATCTCTAAAGAACAGAGCAGATTTTGAAGGTGAGTAACCTGCTCATTTATTTCTTAATTATATCATGATATGAACCATTATATTGTGTATACATTATTCTGAAAGTGTGTAAGGTTTCATACGTTTAAACTAAAATCTGAAAAATGAAAACATTGGAAAGAAAAACAGTAAGCTTATACTGTGAGTAAACTAAATTTGTAAAATCTTTATTTTAGAGTTCCCATGTTAATGCAAGTATTGTTATGAACCATTTTTGCTGAAATATTAAGACTTTCCTGTAAGTAAACTACACTGTTTTACTAAATAAAACTATCATGATAATATATGGTGTTCTGCATAGTTTATATATATTCATTTATGTTTTAGTGAATTGCCTTTAGTAAGTTAGATCTTTAAAGTAACCGGGGAAACAAGTATGTGAGTAAACAATTCCCGTTTAAAATTTATTTCTGTTTCCGTTAGAATATTTATAGATGTATACACTCCCGAATGTGTCAACCGAATCTAAATGTTAAATTTTGGGAATGAAATTGAGATCTGGAAACAGACAAGGTCTGTTAGTTTATAAAAACAAGTACCATGTTCAAAATAGAATATACCAAATGAAGAATGTTTTAGAAATCAACCAAAACAAAAGTTGTTGCATTATTTGTAGAATTTATTCAAAAAATTTGGTCTCATCAGAAAATGAAACATAGAAAATAGGAAATTTAGATTCACAGTAAATCAATTATAAAAGCAGGGAAACTTTGCATCAGAACTGCTCCGTGCTAAAGCCATGAAATGTCATGGGGTTCAGGGATTAAGTTGAGACCAATGAGGGCTTTGTGGCCGGCGGAGTTGGAGGGGGACCAGTGGTCTGTGGTGATGACGCATGAAAGGTTCTTGAATGAAACTATATAAGGAGGAGGGCCGTAGCATTGTCAAAATTTACGGTAGGGGATGGAAGCAAGTTTGGGTGGTGGTGTTAGCATCAGCGATGTAGTTGGCATTTGCGGTGTTGGTGATGGAGGTAAGACGGTCGGGGAAGCACTGGTGCACATGCGCCATGCACACAGGCCGTGCATCTGAAGTAATACAAGGGAGAGAAGGGTTGTACTGGAAGGACTCATTCGGCAAACAGAAGGGGAGATGTGTGTGTATTGAAAGAATGAAGTGGTCGAGATGATTTACTGGAGCAAAGGGATGAACAAAGTGGTAGGTAAAAGTAGAAGAGAATTGGACGGGCATTAGAAAGAAAATAAAATGAACTATTATATAAAATTGTTGAGTCAACTTTTGCTAAATTCCTATTCGTTACAAATAATTAAAATAAAGAGAAAGCAGGCCGGAATAATTAAAGTAAAAGAAAATTCGGCCAAGGTAAATTAGGAAAAATTTATAATAAAGGAAAGTGGGCTGAGGGATTTGGGCCAGCAAGTTAAAAACAACAAAGGAAAGAGAAATGAAAAGAAATTGGGCCAAAAGAATTAAATAGGAAATCAAAGAAAGAAAGAGGAAAGGAATTTGGGCTTGGGCTAGTAAATTTAGAAAGAAAAGTAAAATTAGAACTAAAAGGGTTTAACAAGTTTACAAAATAAAACAAAAAGGAAATAATAAAATAAAAATTAGTATAAATTAAATTATTAAGGTTTGTTTAAGAATAAAAAGACAATTTACAAGGTGAGACAAAGATATATAGTGCGAACAATTGTCGTGTAGAACAAACTAACATTTTGAATAAAATACCATATGCGACGCACACGCTTTAGTTGTTCATTTATAAAGGACAACTGAATGTCTGAATTTCAACAATACAGATACATATACAATTCCTTTTGGTCAAAGCTCATAAAATAAAGGGTATATATAATGAACTGTACTTAATTCTGTTCATTTTAAGTTGACAACTATTTCCTTTAAAATAAGAAATGTTTTTGAGAAAAAATATTGAAATCAGTTTACTTAAGTATCGACTAACCGTAAAAGACATAACGCTAATCATTTCGAAGAGTCCGGAATTAATATTCCACTTCGATTTGGTTTACACGTCGCGTGTTAGAGATTATTGAAGATATTTGGAGACGAAGATATATAAGGGCTATTTTGTTTTATAGAATAGTGCCTTCGGTTTGTCCAGTCCTAGGACAACTTATATAGACAAATGTCTGACATAGTATTCCTAATAGATCACATAAGACGATCTTTTCAAGGTATTTCGTCTGGTGGTGGAGATATTTGTTTCTCTTAGCTTTTATTTCCCATAATATTTTTGGAAAGATCAACTAGTGATTGACGAATTTGATGATGTGGCATTCAAAGTGAATGGTGACCAGATGTTCTAGAAGATGAACGTAGCCTCAAAGTCTTACAACTAGGAAAATACAAAAATCGCGCAGGCATCATGGCTAGGTGGGTCATTCCCAAGCAGTGTGTATTACCACTATCTAGAGAAATTCCTTTTTGTCTTCTCATCTATATTTCGTTGCTGCAGCATTCGGTAGCCGTTGCTGATCACAACCATGGGGTGGTAATATATTCGCTACACTCAAGCTAAATGAGTGGGCGGTCATGTGGAGCCGGGTTGCAAGATGTTCTTGTTTAGATCTATTCTCTATCTGTTTCTATTTCTTTAATAACGACATGACTTCCGAGGTCATCGAAAGTTGGATCGTTACAGTTGGTATCAGAGCATAATGTTTACCGAATACCTTGGCTCTAGGTGAGTATTGAGAGAGCGTATTTTTAATTTTAAAACTATATTTATATAATTAGTATAGATCAACTAAAGTTATCGACTTGAGTTACTTGTAAATTACCTTTTGAACTAGTAAAAGATTGGATAATAAAAATCCAAGTTATAAGTGAAAGAAGTCAAATGAAATAGGGTCAGACTCAGGAGAAGTTAAAAGGAGTTAAATTGAATTGGGAGAGTGTCAACTGAAATTGATATGTGAAATGAAGTTGAATTGTAAACTAGAGTTTCAAAGTATTAACGAACTTGTCGCGACACATCAGTTCATAATTTAAAATTTTAAACTTAAATTTAATGTATGAGATTCATTTTGAACCGAAAATTCTTTGAAACATAAATCATATTTTGAGTTCTAATTAATTAAGAAATCTACCCGAAAGGTATAATAAATAGTTGCAAATGTGTGCTATAAGTATTTAACTTTAGTTGAAACTGAAATTGACTCGTTTCTTTTTAATTTCGTGGACGAAATTCTTTTAAGCGGGGTAGATTGTAATGTCCCGGTTTTTAAATGACTTGGTTAATAATAAAACATTGATTGTTAGGAGATAATTTAAATAAAATGGGTTTAGTAATCAAACTAAAACAAATTATATGCTCATATATATAGTTTATGTATACACTAATAATGCATGTATATTTAGTTATGTTTTTACTTGAAAACATAATGTAAGTTTGCAACACAAAAAGAAACTTAACATAAATAATAACATACATATTATATTGGCATTAATTGCTTTGAAATTATGAATGAACCCTTGGACAGTAAAAGGGAACTTATGCAAGAAAATTCAACAGCAAACATAAGTGTCCAAGAATGATTAAAACAAATATCCATGGCATTGAACACGAGATGTATAGTAAAATGCCTAAGTAAAATATCAAGGGAAAATGCATGAAACAAACAAAAGCAAACAGCTGAAGTCAATGCTCTTAAATGTGATTTAACCTTGAATAGTGGCATAAACCATTCCCCTAAGAAGAAGGATGTAAAACTTTTCACGTATAAAACCATTTTTAGCAAAATATCTTGCAAACCCAACCTAAGAAAAGAAGTGGCCGCGGCATCTAAACATAATTGCACAAGACTTTAATGTGATTACACATTTGCAACAAATCAAATAAAGATATGGCCATATATATGTATGCCATTTCTTAAACAAAAAGTACCAATTATTAATGTAATGTGATATGTAAATCTCTTTTCAAAATCATGCTGCAAATATGGGATACAACCTAACCTAAGTAAGTTTTAAAACTACAGCTAGAACTGTAAACAAACCATAAACAAGTATGTATTTCCAAAGCAATGAAAAGATATAACATCCTATAAGGCTACAGGCATTTAATGAAAAGATGGGTATATTTTTAGGAGCTAAGGTATGGTACAACAATTGTACACATATGAGGTATATTATATACAAACTCATGCATTTGTCTATGCAGCAAAATCGAACAGAGAAGCCTGCATGAGCTTTAAAATCAAACATTACATATGTAGCCTTGATGCTCAGTAAACATTTAATGAAGCCAAGATATTTTAATACTTGATCTTGTCGATAAATACTACCGTAAACCCTCATATTTTTCCACGCAAAAGTCATTTGAAACTAAGGGTTTAAGGACTGCAGATCTCTAAAGAACAGAGCAAATTTTGAAGGTGAGTAAATTGCTCATTTATTTTATTAATTATATCAAGATATGAACCATTATATTGTGTATACATTATTCTGAAAGTGTGTAAGGTTTCATACATTTAAACTGAAATCTGAAAAATGAAAACATTGGAAAGAAAAACAGTAAGCTTATACTGTGAGTAAACTAAATTTGTAAAATCTTTATTTTAGAGTTCCCATGTTAATGCAAGGATTGTTATGAACAATTTTTGCTGAAATATTAACATTTTCCTGTAAGTAAACTACACTGTTTTACTAAATAAAACTATCATGATAATATATGGTGTTCTGCATAGTTTATTATATTCATTTATGTTTTAGTGAATTGCCTTTAGTAAGTTAGATCTTTAAAGTAACCGGGGAAACAAGTATGTGAGTAAACAATTCCCGTTTAAAATCTATTTCAGTTTCCGTTAGAATATTTATAGATGTATATACCCCCGAATGTGTCAACCGAATCTAAATGTTAAATTTGGGGAATGAAATTGAGATCTGGAAACAGACAGGGTCTGTTAGTTTATAAAAACAAGTACCATGTTCAAAATAGAATATACCAATTGAAGAATGTTTTAGAGATCAACCAAAACAAAAGTTGTTGCATTATTTGTAGAATTTATTCAAAAATTTGTTCTCATCAGAAAATGAAACATAGAAAATAGGAAATTTAGATTCACGGTAAATCAATTATAAAAGCGGGGAAATTTTCATCAGAACTGCTCCGTGCTAAAGCCTTGAAATGTCATGGGGTTCAGGGAGTAAGTTGAGACCAATGAGGGCTTGTTGGCCGGCGGAGTTGGAGGGGGACCAGTGGTCTGTGGTGATGACGCAAGAAAGGTTCTTGAATGAAACTATATAAGGAGGAGGGTCGTAGCACTGTCAAAATTTACGGTATGGGATGGAAGCAAGTTTGGGTGGTGGCGTTAGCATCAGCGATGTAATTGGCATTTGCGGTGTTGGTGGTGGAGGTAAGACGGTCGGGGAAGCACTGGTGCACTTGCGCCATGCACTGGCCATGCATCTGAAGTAATACAAGGGAGAGAAGGGTTGTACTGGAAGGACTCATTCGACAAACAGAAGGGGAGATGTGTGTTTATTGAAAGAATGAAGTGGTCGAGATGATTTACTGGAGCAAAGGGATGAACAAAGTGGTAGGTAAAAGCAGAAGAGAATTGGACGGGTATCAGAAAGAAAATAAAATGAACTGTTGTATAAAATTGTTGAGTCAACTTTTGCTAAATTCCTATTCGTTACAAATAATTAAAATAAAAAGAAAGCAGGCCGGAATAATTAAAGTAAAAGAAAATTCGGCCAAGGTAAATTAGGAAAAAATTATAATAAAGGAAAGTGGGCTGAGGGATTTGGGCTAGCAAGTTAAAAACAACAAAGGAAAGAGAAATGAAAAGAAATTGGGCCAAAAGAATTAAATAGGAAATCAAAGAAAGAAAGAGGAAAGGAATTTGGGCTTGGGCTAGTAAATTTAGAAAGAAAAGTAAAATTAGAACTAAAAGGGTTTAACAAGTTTACAAAATAAAGCAAAAAGGAAATAATAAAATAGAAATTAGTATAAATTAAATTATTAAGGTTTGTTTAAGAACAAAAAAACAATTTACAAGGTGAGACAAAGATATATAGTGCAAACAATTGTCGTGTAGAACAAACTAACATTTTGAATAAAATACCGTATGCGACGCACACGCTTTAGTTGTTCATTTATAAAGGATAGTCGAATGTCTTAATTTCAATAATATAGATATATATTGTAACACCCCACTCCCGCTATGATCACTCACTAAGGGAATGCCATAGCATCGGTGGAGTATTTTAGTGAATATAGAACAGAAAAATTACAACAAGACAGATATAAATAGTACTTGAAATTTTAAAACATCATCTCATAACAGCGGAAGTAAAACATGTCTGGTTACATCATAAAACCACAATAAAGGTCAAGTACAATATCCATCAAAATAAAGAAGTACATAATCCCACTCTCATACAATAGCCAAACAAAAGAAAAGATAACTGGATAACTGGAGCTTTACATCTACCCAAGCTCCTAAAGACTGGAACAGCAATCCGATCAAGCTCCACTACTGCTAGGATCCACCACAGGACCTGAGGGTTGGGAAAAAGATAAAGACAACGGGGTCAGACATAAGTCTGAGTGAGTCCTATAACTTTAACAATACAATCGTTAAAGTAACCAGAGAAGACATAACTTGATATACGGTAACATATAGGGATGAACGACTATACTAAGCAGTTAACTAAACTAAGATAAAGGATAAAGACGCATCTACCCTCCCTAAGGTAAATTACTAAACTGCACCACACCAGTCGTTCCTAACTTAAAGGTTGATCCCACCCAAGGACTTATAAAATTTACTAATTAGTACCTGCGTACCCCTAGGTGACCAAGTAGGCGCCACGGGGCCCTACAATCCACTAGGTGTACACACTACTTCCCATTCGATCGGCTCCCTAACGTAGATACCCGTGCTGGCCCCACCGTGGGATGTATCATTCCCCAATGTGGCAACCTGATGAAACTAAAGGTGCACGGCTTATATCTACTCGATGCAACAACGGCTTACCTACCAGCCCGGGCCCACTCACGCATATGAAGCCCGTTGGACTTGCGTTGCCACCGCTAACCCGTTTGCCTCTTACAGTCAAGCCCAGTATGCGTGTCCCGTCCTCGACATGGGTCGAGCCCACAAAGATACGTATGGGTTACTGGTTGAAATGGGCCTCCACAAGCTACCCACCTAAGCTTGTCCCTTTTTCTAGTATATCCCACTTAACCCTTTAATCATGTTTTAATTACATGTTCCATTTTGGTTAAGTATTCTAATCGTATTTTCTATTGCCACCCAAGGCAACCACTAGATTTTCTCATGCCACCCGAGGCACCCACTTAACCCCTCATGTCCCTCTACATGCTAATGTGGTTAAGTGTTTCTTAATTAATTAATTAAGAACGTAACCTTTGTAAAGACCTCTCACATTAGACTGTCTTTTATGACCGCTGGTTAAGCCGGTTGGGTCCGGGCAGCCTTATGTCATAACAGAGTCTAACCTCGTGTCTTTACATTAATTACGTATTTAGTTTGTGCCTAAGACCTCTCACATTGGGCTAACATTTGTAGCAACTGGTTAAGCCGGTTGGGTCCGGGCAGTTTTACGCTACAACTGAGTCCAACCTCGTGTCTTAGTCAATTAATTACACCTAATTAATCACCCTCATAATTTTATATTAATTATCCCTAATTAATCAAGTTTTCTTAACATGGGTAGACCTAACTTAATAGGTAAATTCCCATGGGGTAGACCTAACTCAATAGGTAAATTCCCAACACATAGTATGGGTACACCTAACCAAATAGGCAAATTCCCATACTATGTTTATTTATTTTGTGTTATGCATAATTATATTAATTTCACACAATCTTATTAACTTATGCATTTAATTACCCCATCGTTCCCACGTAATTTCGTTCATGATATAACACATATAAAAGGTGTCAACTTGCATATGAATGAACATGTTTCAAAGGCGCCATCTTGCATATTAACAAACACATAACTTGCATATGAACTTGCATAACATGTCACATAACTTGCATATAATATGTCACATAACTTACATATTCATTTTGCATAACAAACTTGCATATTAGCTTATAGACTTGCATAATGTGTCATCATGAACTTGCATATTAATAAACATGTAACTTGCATATTTACATACATGTAACTCGCATATTAACAAACATGTAACTTGCATATAAAGAAACATGTAACTTGCATATTTACATACATGTAACTTGCATATTAACAAACATGTAACTTGCATATTAACAAACATGTAACTTGCATATTTACATACATGTAACTTGCATATTAACAAACATGTAACTTGCATATTAACAAACATGTAACTTGCATAGCATATTACCATGAACTTGCATAACATGCATATGATTACATAGCCCACAACTTGCATATTTAGCATCATGCAAACATAACATACATCATATTAAACTTGCATAAGCTTACATACTCAACATGCATAAACATAAGATTAATGCTAACATCATATCATATGATTCAAAGCTCATTAACCCACATACAAAACCATAAATCTCATCACATCTCATCTAATTAGTTTACCAAAAGATCATCAAAGTGATAGAAACTCACAACTAGCAACTTTGAACACCAAATGAAGAAGATTAAGATGCTAAGAAGGGATTAGAAGTTGATTAGAGAGTGATTAGTATGCAACCCTCTTCATAAAATTAGTGGAGGCCATGAGAGCTAGCATTTTGCCATAGTTTAGTCACTAGGTTTAATTATGAATGAATTAGGGTAGGTTAGGGTCTTATTTATAGATTAGGCAAGTGTTTTAGGCCATAGGATTAACCCTAGATTCAATCCAAGCCATCAAAGCATGTCTTGGGGAAGAAGTCAAGTGTAGGAACCATCTAGGGCCTTTAGATTAAAGATGGACCATGAGAACCATTCAAATGCAAAATCTGCACTTGAGCGAATCGGCCCACGGGTTGACAGCCAAACACCCTGGATTAACCCCTAGTCGACCCAGCGGGCTCGGGTCGACTTCAAAAATCGGCCGGTTCGGTTATTCCCCTCTCCCAATTCGCTGTTTTGAGCATTTTTGCATATTTATTTATTAAATTTTCAATTATATATATATATATATATATCAATATATATATATATATATATATCTACACAACCCATTTCACTTAATTAAGTATACTTTAATTTGGGAATTTTCGTGAAACTTCGCGAGGCCATATCTTGGTCATACGGACTCCGATTTTCGAAAACTCGGACTCTATTTCGCGTATTTTTCCGAGACGAACACAATGGCATAGCCCGTTTCCCTTGATTCCCATTTTAGAATTAAATTCTGCCTCGATTTATGTTATTACAGGTTATTGAAAATACGGGTTGTTACATTCTCCCCTCCTTAAAGGATTTCGTCCCCGAAATCTTCAAGTTAGGAAGAACGTATCCTACCATCCAATCATCCATCTACTCAAAGCATCATCCACGAGCAATCATTGTCCTTACAAGATTCTAAATGCTGGATGGATATATGCAAAAGTGTGTGTATATGTACTTACCTAATGCGAAAATCAGGCGGTTACTGATACAGTAAACCTCCTTAATGCAAACCATGATAGTGCCATGCATCCAATATGTATGCGAAACCCTATTGACACATACAAATTTCTACATGCGTGCACAACCATACACAAAAATGCATCATCCATATGATAACACAGCCATGATACATCCATCAATCTAACTACCACATCCATTTATGCAATATGCAACATGAAGTGACTGAGCCGATCTAGTGCCTAATGTGTGTGTATATGCATCCACGAGCAACCACTAGCAAACAATTGCATCCATATGCATCCATCAACCATAACATGTTTCAAACACATGTTTCAACCATAGGTTTTACCCTATCTAAAGGTCATAGGTATTAGCGAGAGGATATACTAAAGATAAGATAAGTACTAGACAAGCAATAAAGGAGAAGTTAAAAGACATACTCTCAAAAAGAAATGGATACAAAGAACGCATCTTTGCTTCCGTCTCCCAAGTAGCATTGCTTTCGTCATCTCCCCATTGCACTTTAACTAGCTGAACTTCTCTGTTCCTCAACTTCCTAGTTTCTGACCCAAGGATGCGAGTAGGAGCTCGTCGAATCGTCGCATCACGCTCTACCTCTACATCTCTAAGCAAGCTCGGCTCTACCACCTCCGCGGTCTCATGTAAGCACTTCCTCAAATGTGATACATGGAATACATCATGAACACCACTAAGTCTGTCGGGCAACTCCACCCTATATGCCATCCGTCCAATCCTTTCCTTAATAGGAAACGGCCCAACAAATCTCGGTGCTAACTTCCCTACGGACCCAAAGCGAACAACATTTCTCAATGGAGATACTTTGACAAAAACCATGTCCCCAACCTCAAACTCAAGATCCGTCCTTCTCCGATCCGCATAAGATTTCTGTCTATCTTGCGCTGCTTTCATCCTTTTTCGAATTAAATCAATCTTCTCTGAAGTCTCTCTAACCATATCCGGCCCAAGCAAGATCTTATCCGTAGATTCCCACCAACATGTAGGAGATCGACAAGGCCTTCCATAAAGAGCTTCGAAAGGAGCCATACCAATACTGGACTGAAAGCTGTTATTATATGCGAACTCCACCAAAGGAAGATGTTCTTCCCATGTACCTCCAAAATCCAAGATACAAAGCCTCAAAAGATCTTCTAAGATACGGTTCACCCTCTCGGTCTGACCGTCCGTCTGAGGATGATATGCGGTGCTCAAACACAACTGAGTCCCTACCGCCTCTTGCAAACTTCTCCAAAACTCACTAGTGAAAATAGGATCTCGATCACTCACAATGCTGGATGGTACGCCATGCAATCTAACAATCTCTCTAACATAGACTGAAGCAAGCCATGGGGCGGTCCTCTTACTCTTTACGGGTATAAAATGGGCACTCTTGGTAAGTCTGTCTACCACAACCCAAATTCCCGTATTGCCCTTCCTCGATCTCGGTAACCCGTCGATGAAATCCATCGAGACACTATCCCACTTCCACTGTGGAACTTCCAATGGGTGTAGCAACCCACCGGGTTTCCTTTGCTCCACTTTAACTTGTTGGCACACTAAGCATCTAGCCACATACTCGGCCACATCTTTCTTCATACCGGCCCAGAAGAAAACTCTCTTCATGTCTTGGTACATTTTGTCTCCACCGGGATGAATAGTCATTCTTGAACGATGTGCATCATCCAAAATAGCCTTCTTCAAACCCTCATCTTGCGGTACACAAAGTCTACCGTCTCTATGCAACCATCCCTTATCATCTATGGTGTATCTACCCAAATGGCTGGACGACTCCCCTCTTATAAGCTTCTCTACCAACACAACCAACTGTGGGTCGTCTCGCTGAGCCTCGCCAATCCGTCTCAAAAGAGTAGGTCTAACCTCCAAGGATGCCAACAAACCAGGTACAAAATCAACAGAAGGTCTGAAGTCAAACAAAGAAAGAAACTCCAAGCTTCGTCGTTCCACGAACAATGGACTCAAAGATAGCCTTTTTCTACTTAAGGCGTCTGCCACCACGTTACCCTTACCAGGGGTATACGCTATCTCGAAATCATAGGATGCTAAGAACTCCATCCACCTTTGCTGTCTTAAGTTTAAATCCTTCTGAGAGAATAAGTACTTCAATGATTTATGGTCGGTGAACAACTCGAATCTCTCACCAAGAAGATAATGGCGCCAAGACTTAAGTGCGAAAACAATCGCGGCCAACTCTAGATCATGGGTAGGGTAATTCTTCTCATGCACTCTCAATTGTCTCCCTCCATAGGCTATTACCCTTCCCTCCTGCATCAAGACTGCGCCTAATCCTGTTCCACAAGCATCGGTATAAACAACAAACGGCTTACTCCCATCTGGAAGCACTAAAACTGGAGCGGTGGTCAAAGCTCTCTTTAACCGTCGGAAAGCATCATCACAATCTACATCCCATGAGAAAACCAGATTCTTCTTCGTCAAGCGGGTTAATGGGGCTGATATCTTCGCGAAGTCTTTGATGAACTTCCTATAATATCCTGCCAACCCCAAGAAACTTCTTACCTCGGTAGCATTTCTAGGAACTTTCCAATCCTGGATAGATACTATCTTTGCGGGATCCACAGCTATCCCTTCCTTAGAGACCACATGCCCTAAGAATCGCACTTCTCTTCTCCAAAAATGGCATTTAGAGAATTTAGCTTTAAGACTATGCGCTCGAAGAGTCTCCAACACTTCCTTGAGATGTAAGGCATGCTCTTCTTCATTCTTGGAAAAGACCAAGATGTCATCCACAAAAACTACTACAAACTTATTCAGATACTCTCTGAACACTCTACTCATGAGATCAACAAAGTATGCGGGGGCGTTTGTCAACCCAAATGGCATCACTAGCCACTCATAAAAACCATCCGGAGTCCGGAAAGCAGTCTTCTCTATACTGTCCTCCGCCACTCTTAACTGATGAAACCCTGTAGCTAAGTCCATCTGCGAAAATACTGACGCGCCAACCAACTGATCAAAGAGATCATCTATCCTCGGTAATGGGTGTCTATTCTTCTTCGTGAGCTTATTAAGTTCCCTATAATCCACACAAAGTCTGAGGGACCCATCCGCCTTCGTGGCAAACACTACTGGAGCTCCCCACTCCGATATACTTCGCCTTATGAACCCCTTCTCAAGCAACTCCCCTACTTGCTTATGAAGTTCTCTTCTCTCACGAGGAGCCATGTGGCGTACTGGCAAAGACACTGGTTTGGCATTATCCACCAAATAAATTCGGAAATCTATCTCCCGCTTCGGAGGCAAACCCTTTACTTCTTCAAACACATCCGGATATTCCCGGACTACTCTGACAGAACACAAACTTTCGACCGAAGCATCGAGCGATTCAAGATAACTTAGCAAAACAGATTCCATGGGATTGCAAGAGATCTCGAGAGTGTTACCCAAGCGGGTCATGAGCCTGACAACTCTCCTTTCGCAATCAAGAACGGCACCATTACTGGATAACCAGTCCATGCCCAAGATCAACCCATAGCCCGTGAAGCCCAATACAAAAGCATCACATCTAAACTCAACGCTAAGTATAGAAATCTTCAAACCCAAACATATCATAGACAGATATATGGAGCCCCCAATTGGGTTTGAGACAACCAAGGGATCATCAACTAGACTGGTGTCTAAGTGCAGTGACTCAACTAACGATGATGAGATAAAAGAATGCGATGCGCCAGAGTCAAACAAAGTACGAACTGGATGATCAAACAGAAAAACCAGACTTTCAACGGAAATAGTTCTACCTCTCTGCTGAATCGGTGGAACTGAGAGAACCTGAACTTGCCCCCCTGACTGAGGTGGTGCTATAAGAGCTTGCACCTGGCCTCCTGAGGTAGACCCCGTCTTCTGCCCCTTCTTTGGGCAGTTTTTCACAAGATGCCCTGCTTCACCACAATGAAAGCAACCGGTCTTCTTCTTTTTGCGACAATCCTTACTGAGGTGCCCTGGTGTCCCACAGTTGAAGCACTTCTTCTTCGTCTTCTTCTTGTCACCATTGCCTTTTCCGCCCTTGCCTTGTTGTTGCTGTTGCGGTTTCTTCTGATCCCCCTTTTTCTCTGGTGCCTTAGAATTCTTATCATCCTCATGCATAAGTGCCATGTAGACAAGCTTCTCAAAAGTGGCCCCCATAGGAATGTGAGTCATAGCTATTCCTTGCAATGGTTCGTTCAAGCCTCTAACGAACCTCAAAGCCTTCTTCTCCGGTGTATTCACCAACTCTATGCCAAACCTTGCTAATTGATTGAATTTGTTGACATATTCTTTCACCGTGAGATTCCCTTTCTTCAAATTCAAGAACTTCTCCATAAACAGATTCTCTTCCGCCCTTGAGAGAAACTTAGCCCCAAACCTTTGCTTAAAATCTGCCCAAGAGTCAACAGGGCGTTCTCCATTAGTGACCTCCCACCAGAATGAGGCCTCTCCCTTCATTAACCAAGCCGCCAACTTGACTTTCTTTCCCTCTTCCACTTCAAAGATATCTAGCAACTCTTCCACTTCCTTAAGCCAATCTCTAGCCTCTACGAAAGTCTCTGAACCAAGAAAAGGTTTTCCTCCTATAGCCTTGAACTCCTTGCAAACCTTAGCAAAATTATCCACTCTAGGCTGAGGAGGAGGAGCGGTTGTCTCTGGTGTAGTAGCATTGGCCGGACCCGCAGCCGCGGCCCTAGCCTCTTGCAACCTCCTATACCATAGTGGTATAACTAAACCCTCCGGGATGTTAAGATCTTCAGCCATGCTGAAACGAAAGAGGAAAGATTCAAAAAGGAGATTCCGAAAGATAAAGATATGGCTATTGGGGATTATGCTTTTCTTTTTCAAAAACTTTTTCTCTTAAAAGACATGTTTTTGAAAATACTTTCTTCGAAAATACTCTTAGAAAATAGTTTTTCTAAAAAATTTTATCTGTTCTGGTAACCTTAAGCTCTGATACCACGTGTAACACCCCACTCCCGCTATGATCACTCACTAAGGGAATGCCATAGCATCGGTGGAGTATTTTAGTGAATATAGAACAGAAAAATTACAACAAGACAGATATAAATAGTACTTGAAATTTTAAAACATCATCTCATAACAGCGGAAGTAAAACATGTCTGGTTACATCATAAAACCACAATAAAGGTCAAGTACAATATCCATCAAAATAAAGAAGTACATAATCCCACTCTCATACAATAGCCAAACAAAAGAAAAGATAACTGGATAACTGGAGCTTTACATCTACCCAAGCTCCTAAAGACTGGAACAGCAATCCGATCAAGCTCCACTACTGCTAGGATCCACCACAGGACCTGAGGGTTGGGAAAAAGATAAAGACAACGGGGTCAGACATAAG
This sequence comes from Allium sativum, assembly GCA_030737875.1. Lineage (NCBI taxonomy): Eukaryota > Viridiplantae > Streptophyta > Magnoliopsida > Asparagales > Amaryllidaceae > Allium > Allium sativum. The sequence goes on along the minus strand of CM060912.1, from coordinate 279,316,253 downwards.
TCTGAGTGAGTCCTATAACTTTAACAATACAATCGTTAAAGTAACCAGAGAAGACATAACTTGATATACGGTAACATATAGGGATGAACGGCTATACTAAGCAGTTAACTAAACTAAGATAAAGGATAAAGACGCATCTACCCTCCCTAAGGTAAATTACTAAACTGCACCACACCAGTCGTTCCTAACTTAAAGGTTGATCCCACCCAAGGACTTATAAAATTTACTAATTAGTACCTGCGTACCCCTAGGTGACCAAGTAGGCGCCACGGGGCCCTACAATCCACTAGGTGTACACACTACTTCCCATTCGATCGGCTCCCTAACGTAGATACCCGTGCTGGCCCCACCGTGGGATGTATCATTCCCCAATGTGGCAACCTGATGAAACTAAAGGTGCACGGCTTATATCTACTCGATGCAACAACGGCTTACCTACCAGCCCGGGCCCACTCACGCATATGAAGCCCGTTGGACTTGCGTTGCCACCGCTAACCCGTTTGCCTCTTACAGTCAAGCCCAGTATGCGTGTCCCGTCCTCGACATGGGTCGAGCCCACAAAGATACGTATGGGTTACTGGTTGAAATGGGCCTCCACAAGCTACCCACCTAAGCTTGTCCCTTTTTCTAGTATATCCCACTTAACCCTTTAATCATGTTTTAATTACATGTTCCATTTTGGTTAAGTATTCTAATCGTATTTTCTATTGCCACCCAAGGCAACCACTAGATTTTCTCATGCCACCCGAGGCACCCACTTAACCCCTCATGTCCCTCTACATGCTAATGTGGTTAAGTGTTTCTTAATTAATTAATTAAGAACGTAACCTTTGTAAAGACCTCTCACATTAGACTGTCTTTTATGACCGCTGGTTAAGCCGGTTGGGTCCGGGCAGCCTTATGTCATAACAGAGTCTAACCTCGTGTCTTTACATTAATTACGTATTTAGTTTGTGCCTAAGACCTCTCACATTGGGCTAACATTTGTAGCAACTGGTTAAGCCGGTTGGGTCCGGGCAGTTTTACGCTACAACTGAGTCCAACCTCGTGTCTTAGTCAATTAATTACACCTAATTAATCACCCTCATAATTTTATATTAATTATCCCTAATTAATCAAGTTTTCTTAACATGGGTAGACCTAACTTAATAGGTAAATTCCCATGGGGTAGACCTAACTCAATAGGTAAATTCCCAACACATAGTATGGGTACACCTAACCAAATAGGCAAATTCCCATACTATGTTTATTTATTTTGTGTTATGCATAATTATATTAATTTCACACAATCTTATTAACTTATGCATTTAATTACCCCATCGTTCCCACGTAATTTCGTTCATGATATAACACATATAAAAGGTGTCAACTTGCATATGAATGAACATGTTTCAAAGGCGCCATCTTGCATATTAACAAACACATAACTTGCATATGAACTTGCATAACATGTCACATAACTTGCATATAATATGTCACATAACTTACATATTCATTTTGCATAACAAACTTGCATATTAGCTTATAGACTTGCATAATGTGTCATCATGAACTTGCATATTAATAAACATGTAACTTGCATATTTACATACATGTAACTCGCATATTAACAAACATGTAACTTGCATATAAAGAAACATGTAACTTGCATATTTACATACATGTAACTTGCATATTAACAAACATGTAACTTGCATATTAACAAACATGTAACTTGCATATTTACATACATGTAACTTGCATATTAACAAACATGTAACTTGCATATTAACAAACATGTAACTTGCATAGCATATTACCATGAACTTGCATAACATGCATATGATTACATAGCCCACAACTTGCATATTTAGCATCATGCAAACATAACATACATCATATTAAACTTGCATAAGCTTACATACTCAACATGCATAAACATAAGATTAATGCTAACATCATATCATATGATTCAAAGCTCATTAACCCACATACAAAACCATAAATCTCATCACATCTCATCTAATTAGTTTACCAAAAGATCATCAAAGTGATAGAAACTCACAACTAGCAACTTTGAACACCAAATGAAGAAGATTAAGATGCTAAGAAGGGATTAGAAGTTGATTAGAGAGTGATTAGTATGCAACCCTCTTCATAAAATTAGTGGAGGCCATGAGAGCTAGCATTTTGCCATAGTTTAGTCACTAGGTTTAATTATGAATGAATTAGGGTAGGTTAGGGTCTTATTTATAGATTAGGCAAGTGTTTTAGGCCATAGGATTAACCCTAGATTCAATCCAAGCCATCAAAGCATGTCTTGGGGAAGAAGTCAAGTGTAGGAACCATCTAGGGCCTTTAGATTAAAGATGGACCATGAGAACCATTCAAATGCAAAATCTGCACTTGAGCGAATCGGCCCACGGGTTGACAGCCAAACACCCTGGATTAACCCCTAGTCGACCCAGCGGGCTCGGGTCGACTTCAAAAATCGGCCGGTTCGGTTATTCCCCTCTCCCAATTCGCTGTTTTGAGCATTTTTGCATATTTATTTATTAAATTTTCAATTATATATATATATATATATCAATATATATATATATATATATCTACACAACCCATTTCACTTAATTAAGTATACTTTAATTTGGGAATTTTCGTGAAACTTCGCGAGGCCATATCTTGGTCATACGGACTCCGATTTTCGAAAACTCGGACTCTATTTCGCGTATTTTTCCGAGACGAACACAATGGCATAGCCCGTTTCCCTTGATTCCCATTTTAGAATTAAATTCTGCCTCGATTTATGTTATTACAGGTTATTGAAAATACGGGTTGTTACATATATACAATTATGTTTGGTCGAAGCTCCTAAAATAAAGGGTATACAAAATGAATTGTACTTAATTCAGTTCATTTTAAGTTGATAATAATTTCCTTTAAAATAAGAAATGTTTTTGAGATAAAATATTTAAATCAGTTTCCTTAAGTATTGACTAACCGTAAAATACATTACACTAATCATTTCGAAGAGTTTGAACTTAATATTCCACTTCGATTTGGTTTACACATCACGTGTCAGAGATTATTGAAGATATTTGAAGACAGAGATATGCAAGGGCTATTTCGTTTTACAGAATAGTGCCTTCGGTTTGTCCAGTCCGAGGACAACTTGTATGGACGAATGTTTGATAGAGTATTCCTAATAGATCACATAAGACGTTCTTTTCAAGGTATTTCATCTAGTGGTGGAGAAATTCGTTTCTCTTATCTTTTATACCCGTAATATTTTTGGAAAGATCAACTAGTGATTGACGTGTTTGATGATGTGGCATTCAAAGTGAATGGTGACCAGATGTTCTAGAAGATGAACGTAGCCTCAAAGCCTAACAACCAGGAAAAGACAAAAATCGGGCAGGCAGCATGGCTAGGTGGGTCATTCCCAAGCAGGGTGTATTACCACTATCTAGAGAAATTCCATTTTGTCTTCTTATATATATTTTGCTGCAGCATTTGGTAGCGGTTGCTGATCACAACCGTGGGGTGGTAATATATTCGCTACACTCAAGCTAAATGAGTGGGCGGTCATGTGTAGCCGGGTTGCAAGATGTTCTGGTTGAACCCTAGTGTATCCCATCTAGAGTACACTGATCGGCAGGTGGTCCCATACCTTGTTCGTTGGAATCTAATCTCCAATATGATCCCACGGTTTTTGATTTTATATTATATATATGTGGAGCGTGAGATACAAGCGTTCTGCTAGATGGTTATTTATTTTATAAAAACTATTATAATATCAGATGATTTTGATATCAAAAATGTTTTGAATATAGTAAGGTAAAAACCATCCATATTTATGTGTGGGCTGGTCTTACTATTATCTTTTCTTTCGAAAGGTTTTCTAAAGTTAAATAAATCTGTTCTCATAGGAGAAAAACCCCGTTCCATATTTCTTGCTTTCAAACTATTTTAAATTTTTTTACTCACAACAGTCCCTTGACTGACTCATAGTTTATATTTCTGTGTTTTCCTAAACTCTTGTGTACTCATAACAATTGTTATGAGTGGACAAGTGATCCAGGTAGTCAATGGAAATCTGTTGGAGTATTTTGGACTGGAAATCATGGAGTCAGCTTATTAATTATATCTATATCTAAGTATCAAGGTTGTACGTTGTATTGGGCCCGTAATCATGTATAATATATTATGATGAAGTATTCTATGATGTTACAGACTGATATGTAATACACTAAGTGATATTATATTTTGGTAAATTCCACTGTGAGATTCTGATGTTCGTCTTATTCTTTTATTCTAATAAGTTTATCTTATCTTTCTCATCCTCTTATTTCTTTCTATTAAAGATCTATATTTTCGTGCACGTTGGGCTGAATGTTAGTCAGCTCAAATGGATACGGATTTATGGGCCTTTACACAGATAACTCCAAACCGATCCGAACCTGCCACCTTCTTCCAATCTTTAGGCTTGTTTGCTTCAAAGTGAAGGGGTTTGGTACGAGGATATCCAAACCGATCCAGGCTCCTGCTGTGAATCCTTCCAATCAACACTTCCGTTGATTAATTTTTTAGCTTTGTGTAGCCTAATCCACAAAGTAGGCTAACACTTATAAAACCAATATATAACTCATTTTAGATCCAAATCAAACATCGTCAAGACCGTTGAATTCGTATTGACATAGCCTACATTTAGTATTGGATTGGTGGAAATCTGAGCCTTTTGGAATTCAGGCTAAAATCAAATGTCGTTTAGTTTTAGTTTGAAAAATTCTGAGGCTTTTGGAATTTCGAGCCTTTTAAAATTAAATAATAAAATAAAATTTTGAAAAATTTGGTCATGGAACTAGTTTCATTGCGTCCGTGGCGATCTTCTGATCAATTTAGAACCATGGTTTGCAAAAATTGGATTTAAAACGAAGAAGATATCTTTAAATGAAGTTTTAAAACAAATATGAAAAAGAAGATACAAGAAAAACACATGCAAGATCAATAACTACCAATGTTTTAATCTTATGAACAAAAAACTAAGTTAGGTGAGTTGGTAAAGCATGCACTTCCTATGGTGGAGGTTAGGAGTTCGAATTTCACCAACGTTATGTTTTAAATTTAAGAAAGCCTACTAAAAAAGATGCATGTTCTAAGACATATGTATATATACACACATATAAGGAACAATTGTATATAGATGAGTGTGTGTGTATGTATATGAATATATATGCAAGTGTGTGTGTGTATATATATATATATATATATATATGGGCATTCAAAAGTAACATGCAATTAATTAAAAATAAGTAAGAAGTAAATGTTCGAAAAACGCAATTTGAATCTTCAAAATAAATGAAGTTGTGCGTAAATATTTACACATAGATTCAAAAATTGAAATTAAAGTGTTAATAAAGGCACAAGATAATAATGGAATTAATGAGCACATTTATTTATGCATGTGAACGTGAGTTAAAAAGATTGGAAATAATTAAATAGAATAGGGAAAGAAATTAAATAATAACGTTTATTGCACAACTATTAATGAATAAAAGTTTATGAAGTTGTGCACGAATATATGTACACACAAATTTAAGTTTGAAATCTAAAACATACGTTAGAGATAAAAAAATTATTATAAAGAAGCATACTAGGTAAGAAAAGGAACGTTGCAGTGCAATGTCAAATGAAAATTTAATACGAACAAATTTAATGTTCGTGACCCAATAAATGGGTCGACCTAGGCCATAAGTGGGTCGACCCAGATGTCGACCCATCCTAATACTGGGTCGACCCATGTAGAGCCCGGGTCGACCTAGTGCTGGGCAGAGTGACATGGATTTAACGTTTTCTTTGGTTCAAAATTTATTTATTTCAATCCAACGGATTGTGTCCTTTTGAGCACCTATAAATAGACTAGTAGGGCCTAGCCTCCAACTCATATTTTCTAAGTGGGCACCCGAGCTCTATCATTTCTTTTCTCCTCCAGTTTCTTAAGAAAATAAATATACTAGTTTTAGGATTATCGATTCAAGATTTGGAGATAAAGATTGTAGATTTAGGCTATAGATGCTCAGATCCTCCATCTAGACAAATAAACAAATCCGAATTAAAAAGAAAGCAGCGCAAATCAAAACAAATTTAATAATCGTGCATAGTCGCGTGAGTGGATTGAATTATATTTTTCAATAAAAGTATTTTTGTGTCGTTTGATTCCTGTTGAAATTCACAATATGTTCATCTTCTTCTTATTTCCCCTCTTCTACGTTAAAATATACCATTTATGTCAAATTTTGGTTAGGCGCGAAAATTGGATAAAATTGTGGTTATGCGTAATTTGAATAACTGAATTGTGGATAGGCGTAAAAATTATTGAACTGCAGCTATGCGCAAATAAATTGAAATTATGTGCAAAAAAGGGAAAATTTAGCGATTGGGGCTAAAAAAACATATTGTGTCAATGTTGTAATAAATGGAAAAGAATTTTGAATTTACATATTATTTTTAAGAAATCCCTTTTTAGACTTAAATGGAAATAATACAAAAAATTGTATAAAAAGATGTAAACCCAATCACATCAAACTTTACTTTAATTGTGCAAAGCAAAAAAGAAGAAAACAAGTTAGAGGCAGTAATTGATATATATTATTAATCAAATTTGAAAGTTAGCAGTAGCCTAGGATGATTGGTTAGTAAAGAAAACAGAATGTATTTGCATAGTTTAGGGTAAACAAAGAAAAGTGGTAAACATGATTACAATCTGAAATTATGAGTAAATAAAGATTAGTGCAAAATAGGGAGATAATCGTATTGCGCACTAATTTGACAACCTCCAAATAAGAAAAGCAATGTTTTGTAGTCATGGGTTCTTATTGTATTAATTACCTAAAACTACGAAAATGCATTTCATTACAATTTTGGTAACTAATCAATTTAGGATGTGCCTAACTTCCTAAAAGAATAAATGGTAAAGATGAAAAATAAGAAAAGTAACATAACTGAAAGAAGTTATAAAAAGAAAAGGGCTTATTATCAACTTATAATTGGAATAAAATAAGCATCGTTCAGTGACAATAATATGTAAGGAAGATTATAACATAAAGGTTATAATTGAAAAGTGAAAAGTAAGGAGCAACGCTTATTATAAATAAACATGAAATTAGAAATTAAGTTTAATAAGCCTAAAGATAATCTATGGTGGCCTTGTAATTAGGCAATATTCTTTGGTAATAAGCAAAGTTGATTTATAAATAAATAATATTTAATTGAATATGTTAATGAATATTGTAAATCAACGAAGATGGAAAAGTAAGAAAAACGCATAAGAATAAATTAGACATTGGGGCTAATAATATAACGATATGCGTTTGGTCCAGTCCGTAAGAATGAAGAACCCAATAGGTAGATCATCGAAGGTGTCGGAAGACATGGTGGGAGCACGTCTAACTTATTCGATGGGATTGGAGGGAAGTGTAGGACTTCTACGGGACGTGAGGATACATCGTGATGGTCCTTTGTGGTAGGCTTCTGAGTGTACCCGCAAAGGCATGGTCTGTACGTTACCATTCAGTGAGTATGCCTTAGCTGCATTTGTTACACCATAGTTGTGGGGCAGCCTAAAGACTGATTGGGATGATTTTGAGGATGATTCGATGACTACCTCAATGTGGGAGGCTTCGTGGTCAAGACCCAACAAAGGATAGTAAGTTGTCAGACACCTATCATTATCAGTGTGAGCATATACGGGAAAGACTAATGCTATACCCAACAGGCCAATGATCTTCACTATCAGGTAAGGGGACCACATGTTTGTTTAGATTGGTTGTTAAGATCGTTCACTTAGCTCTTTTGAATAGTCTTTCATTAGGGAGTAGGCTGGTGTGGCCTTGAAGAGCCACAGAAGAAACATACCAACTTTAGATATCTGTATTTCAGGCCTAAAGAAGCCATTATTTTTGGGCCATCCTGGGGCCATTCTTGATAGATATAGTAAAGCCCCCGACTGAGTTTCGATAAGAACTCAGGTATTTGGCGCCTTCGTGGCACAGCATTGGAGATTCGATACGCCTTCGTGGCGTAAAGATGGAAGTCCAATACGTTTTTCATAGTATAATAATGAGGACCACTCGAGGAGGGTACTAAGGGAGTACCTTGATATATTAGGCAAATAGTTACATATGTATTATTTATTAGGTTAATATATTGGGGAGTAGATGTGTACTAGTTATGTGGAAAGATCGATAGTAAAATGAGAAATAGGCTCAAGCAAATAAATAAAGAATCGGTGATAGAACGGTATATGTGTTGTTATTGTAGAAAGTATAATTTGTCTATTCATTAGAACTTTTGTTCTAACCCTCTTCTCATAACAAACCCGTAGGTTAGATAGGTGGTTGAGATTTTGCAGCTTAGAGGAACTTGTTAGTTAGTGTCATTATATTGGTAGGTATGTATTTACTATTATATTTTATTTGTTCTACTGTGAGATATTTTATCGTGAGCTCTGATATATTTATCTTTGCTTTTCTGCTGGATACCAAACAAACCAACTCGCGTTTCGGTAGATCTGGAATTTTTTTAAATTGGGTCTGTCGAAATTCGGGTTGTTACAAGTTTACTCATTTCCATTAAGTAAATTAACACTATTGAAATTGCTTATGTAGTGTTAGGATTATTTAAGAAATCCATGAATATTTGTTATCTGATCTATGCACATGTGATACGCACACTTGCGATAAATGAACGAAAACTGCATAAATGATTGTTATGATATGTAATGGTTTATGTATGATATATGTAATGTTGTATGTATTATGTTCTCACACTGCAACTTTTTGTAGATTTAGGAAAAACACTATAGGTTGAAATGATATATACCTGAGCTGCTGTATATATTTTTGGAATTGAACTGAAATTTTTAGAATTTTAAATTTAAATTTTTAGTTAATAAAGATACGAAGATAAGATAAATAAAATCAGATGTCTAAAATCTAATTTATAAGTTAGTATATGTTTTAAAATAAGAATTGAAGATTTTTTTAAACATTAACACTGTTTAGCTTAAATCATATGAAATTTGAAGTAAGCTAATAAGTAAAGTATATATACATACATACATATTGTTGACGCCCAAAATGGTCGCCAACGCCTGAAAGTTCCAAAAATTTGAAACTAAATGTCCAGAGCAGAAATGTGTGTGAGATGCAGTAATAATGAGCGGGAAAGTAAAGAACACTGTTGTTTATAGTGGTTCAGTTCAGACTGAACCTACGTCCACTTTGAAGGTGTTTCTGATTTTATTCACATTCAAGAGAGTACAGTGATGGACACCATTACAACTAAATACAATGATAAGGAAGTTCTATTAATCCTTGATGTCGAGATTCCTTGCTGATTGGGAGTAGTCGAGGAGTTTCGAGGACCAGGAGGTGTCGGGAAATCTGAAGGTCTGGGGTGTACCGGGAATTCTGGAGGTCCGTAGTATACCGGGAATTCTGGAGGTCTAGGATGTACAGGGAATTCTGGAGGTCCGAGGTGTACCGATAAATCTGGAAGTCCGGGGTGTAACGAGAAATCTGGAGGCCCAGAGTGTACCAAGAAATATGGAGGTCCGTGGTGTACCGAGAAATATGAAGGTCCGAGGTGTACCGGGATTTTGGAGGTTCGGGGTGTACAGGAAAATATAGTGGTCTAGGGTGTGTCGAGATATATTGAGGTCTAGGGTGTACCGAAAAATATGGAGGTCCGGGGTGTACTGGGAAATCTGGAGGTCCGGGGTGTAATGGGAATTCTGGAGTCCGGGGTGATTTGTTTATCTTCTTCCCGGATGTCGAAACAACCTAAAAGTGATCTAATGTCCAAAAGTATGGTTGAATGTCCGAGAGCATGTTCATGTATCCAAGCACATGTATCTTCTTCTTCGTTGAATGGAGGAAGATGTTTTGGAGGCTTCAGGAAGTATATCTTCTTCTTAGGCAACCATTAGAGCTTGTACCAACCCCTTTTATGTTGGAAATGAGGTGGTATACTGGTATTTATAGGAAGTGGAGTGGGCGGGAGTAGGTGAGACATGGGAGTAGGGAAAAAATGAGTGGGAAAAGGAAAAAAAGGAGTGGAAAAAGGATTTCGCATCCAATGTGGGGATGCAAAATGTGGGCGATTTCCCATCCCAAGAGGGATGCAAAATAGAGGCAATTTCACATCCTATAGAGGGATAAGAAATTTCGCATCCCATGTAAGAATGCGAAATGGAGGCATGGCAAAGGGTGATCCAGCATGGTGATGCGAAGCATATGAGGGTGTCGAGCATGGGATGCGAGGCATGGTGATGCGAAGCATGGGAGGGTGCCGAGCAGGGGATGTGAAGCATGATGATGTGAGGCACAGGATGCGAAGCATATGTGGGTGCCGAGCATGGGATGCGAGGCATAAGATGTGAAGCATAGGAGGGTGTCGAGCATGAGATGCGAGCCATGGTGATGCGAGGCATATGATGCGCAGCATAGGGGGTGCCGAGCAGGGAATGAGAGGCGTTAGATGCGAAGCATGGTGATGTGAGGCGCCGGATGCGAAGCATGGTGATGTGAACTTCCGGATGCGAGACGTTGTCGAGGGCAAGGAACTGATAGATGCGCATTGGGCGAGCGATCTTCGATGTTATTGAATTTCACATCTGAGGGATGCAAAATTCTACTAGCGGCCCAACGTGAGTCTTCTAGTGCTAGAACCACAATTTGCCCAATATGATTACATTGTTTTGAGTGCGTACGCTTGATTTGTGACTTATATTGTTCGAGAGCAGTTTGATGAGCCGTGACAACCGTTCTTGCATGACCCTGTCTTAGCTTGGTTTTTGATGATGTTGGCAACATTTTTGGGCCGTTGAACCACGGATGGGCCGAGTTGTATGGGCCTGGACTACTTCTGGTAACCGGACCGAAATGCCAGATAACATTTGCCCCCCTCCCCAAAGTATGTCTTGTGTTAGTGGAGCATGCTTTGAAATGAGATAAGCCTGGTTGTAGCACCCCATAATTTTAAAGGACATTATAACGATAAACTAAAGAATACTTAATTAAATATTGGGAATTAAGTAAAATGGACTATACCATTGTGTTCGTCTCGGAATTCTGCTTAAGACAAACTTCGAGTTTGCGTAAAACGGTCATGGTATGAGAAAGTTATGAAGCTTAGAAGTTATTATATGTATAAGAGAACCATATATATATATATATATATATATATATATATATATATATATTCAAACTCAAAATTCAAAACTGTTCAAAAATTAAGCGGGAGTGGTAGGTGAGATCAGGGCCGACATGGGGTGACCCACGTCTGGGTTGGGTCGACCTATGGACCGACCTATGTGCAGGTGGGTTAATCCATTGGTCGACCTAGGTGCGGATGGGTCGACCCACTCGGGATCCAGCCGAGTGCATAATTCTGAGGGAGGACTTGTTTCATGTCCGAGTTCATTGGCTTTAGGCTATATATAGGACCTCATTTCTATTATTTTTACACATAAAAAACAATGCAGACAACGCGAAGCTGCCCCAGCTTGGATTGGATTAGCCTACTTTTCTTCAACAACTTATACGCATACATGAATTTCTTCTACAATTTCATCATAGTATTCTCTATTCTTTAGATCTAGTCTCTGTGAGTTCGTGTTACTTTTAGATATAAACATTTAACAAGTAAACCTGACATGTTTATAATTCTGGATCTAAATCTATGCCAGTTAAGAATCTGATTCATACCTAATCAGTCCTACTATTATATGTACATCTGATCTGCTGTTCAATTCGTATATGCCTATTTCTGCTATCATATTCCCTTCTCTGTTACTATATGCTTATTTTTTTATGCCTACTATGTTTTTATCTCTCTTTCCCTTTTAATTTTTATAGCCTAGGCTTCCTTTGAGCCTAGGCTGATATCGCTGAAATATGCGTACGAACGAAATTCGGTTAAATTGCAAATGGTAATTTAGGGGAATAATTTGTACTATGAATCACTGGAATTTGGGGACATAAAATATACTGTGAAATATGACTAGAATTTGGGGCATATCTTAGACTGTGAACTATGACTAATGGTTTGGGGCATATAAATCTGTAGGCTTAATTTAAAGATTAAGCGAAACGTGTTATTGAAACTATAAGTAACCTGTGAAACATGTTAGGGGTTATGCATAACTGTTAACCTATAATACTTAAATCTGTGGGGGTTATATACATATAAACCTATTAATCTTTGGCTTATTTAACCTGTGGGTGGGGTTAATTAAACATGTTGAATCGGTGGGGTTAAGTAAATCTATTGAATATGTGGGGGGTTATACGAACCCGTTAAACTTAACCTGTATTATCTTTTGGGGTTATGCGGGCTTGTTAATCTGTTAGGCATAACCTGTCAAAAATCCTAGTTAGTTGGGGATACAAGCCTAAGGGGTGGCTTGTATCATCTATTGTGTGGGACCCATATCAGTCAGTAACCCATTCTAGTATTAAAGGGGGGACCCCGCACTAAGTAGGGGTCAGGGCACGCTTACTGAACTGATTATAAGAGGTTCATTTGAGGAGAGGTGTTTTGATAGCACATTCCAACGGACTCATGTGTGTGCATGGTTCCGGCTTGCTTGGGAGAATAAGCTTCTATAACACATGTAAATACATCTGTGTCCTTCTGGTGGTTACCACTTTAGGAAGTCATACACCCAGCTGTGGGGCCAACACAAGGTATTTACGTGGTAGAGAGCCAATAGCTGGGGGTTAGTAATAAGCGTACATCCAGTCCAGTTTAGGTACCAGTTATTTCTTTTTAGGTACCTGTTATTTCTGTTTGGGGTAAAACTTGTTACTAAAAGTACACCTAAGTCTACCATATGTTCTATTGGGATCATTCTGTTTCTGTTAAGTAAGTGGAAAACACTTAATCCAATATACTAGTATTGGTGCAGAGAAATGTATTTGAGAAGCATAATCTACTCTATTTATCCTGCTCATTCTGTTCAGTCTGTTCATACCTGTTATATGATACTGTTATCTCACATATAATTTATATGTCTGTCATGATATTATCTACTAAAAGTCACTGGACCCACCAGACGTTATGTCTGACCCATTTTATTTCCTTTTCTCACTCTTCCTTCCCACCAGGTCCTCAGGGAGGAACGCTCAGGCTTGACTAGGACTCTCTCTTCTGTTTTTGCTTGGATTTAGATTTGCTTAGAAGTAACGCTTTGACTTCTTGTCTACTTGTTTATGGCTATTTATAGGGACTATGGAGTTTTACTTCTGTACTCTGATGGTTTTTAGCGCAAGGCAGATGTTTTTATTTGATGTATTTTATTCTAGTATTTTAGTCTGATGTTGTTACTGGATCTTGAGACTACGATGTTTTCTATTGGAAAATAAAGTTTAAAATTTCTGCTGCTATTTTTTATATATATGTCTTGTGAGATTCTTTTCTGTTTACTAATAACGCTTCACAGCACTTAATGCATTATGTTAAAGAGTGACATTAACAGACGTGGGGTGTCACATTTGGTATCGGCGCTGAAGGTTACAAGATCGGGTAAAAGGTTTTGAAAATTGTTTTCAAAAGGTTTCAAAAAGAAACTATTTTCAAAAGAAAAGTCTATTTTTGGAAAACATATTCCTTAAAACCATATAAAATATCTTTCGATTCTCTATTTGAATCCCATTTCCTTTTCTTATAAACATGTCTGGGGAACCGAATTTTCCTGAGGGCGTTCAAATACCAGCTTGGTTCCGTCGACATCTTGAGGTTACGACGCTTGTCAGAGGCCAAGCAAACGCCCCTCCCCCAACCGCAACCGCTATTCCTCCTTCTCTACGAGCAGATAATTTATCAAAGATATGCAAGAATTTCTATGCTATTGAAGGAATGCCATTCCGACGGGCTGAGAATTTTGTGGAAGCACGGAATTGGCTAAAAGAGACGGAGAGGTTATTTGGGATTTTCGATGTTGATGACTGCAAAAAGTTACAGTTGGCTGCATGACAGGTTAAGGACGAGGCTTCATTCTGGTGGAAAGTGATGCAAGCAGGGCGTCCAGTTGAGACTTGGGATGATTTCCGACAAAGGTTCAAGATGAATTCTTTCTCAGGCTAAAGAGAGTATGAAAATGGAGAGGTATCTGGCACTTAAGCAAGGAAGTAAGTCTATCAAATAGTATGTCAATAAGTTCAATCAGTTGGCGAGGTTTGGTCTGAAGCTGGTGAATACTCTGCACAAGAAAGCTTTAAGGATTGCAAGAGGATTGAACCAACCCCTTCAAGCATTGGCAGTATCTCACATTCCTATGGGGGTTACTTTTGAGATACTGGTTGATATTTCATTAATGCACGAAGATGGAAAAGAGGGGAAAAGGGAGGCTAAGACTGATGACACACAAAGCAAGAAAGTGTGGCCTAAGAAAGAACAGCAAAAAAGGGTAGAAAGAACGACAAAGCTCAAGGCAAGAAGAAGTGTCATGGTTGTGGGAGCTTGGGTAATTTGGCCAAAGACTGCAGAAAAAGGAAGAATGCTTGCTTCCGTTGTGGTGAGGTCGGACACTATTCTAGGGAGTGCCTGAAGAAACAAGGACATGGCCAAAGGGCAGGATCTTCTGGAGGGCAGGTGCATTCTTTTGAGGCCGGTGTACCGAACAGATGTAGGAAAGTTTCTTTTGAAGGTTTGATTTCTCTTTCTGGTCATCTTGTTAGGATTCTTTTCGATTCTAGCACTTTTCACTCTTTTATATCTGATTCTATGGTTGAGTCTCTACACCTTAGTACTAGTACTATTTCTGATCCCATTATTGTCTTAATCCCCATTGGGGGAACGACTCATCTGTCTATGATATGTCGAGGTTTGAAGATATCTGTGTTAGGCGTCGAGTTCGAGTGCAACGCGTATGTGCTTGGTTTTATGGACTATGGTCTGATTCTAGGGATGGATTGGCTAGCCACGCATGGTGCCATTCTAGACTATGAGAGGAGGGTCGTTAGACTTTTGACTTGCCAAGGGAGGACTCACAAGATTTCTTGTGACCCAAAAGGGTCTGTTATGCTTAGTTTCCTAGAATCACTTGATGCTTCTGTCGACGATTTACGATTTGTGCCTGTTGTCTGTGAGCATCTGGATGTTTTTAGGAGGTTTGAGGATTACCTCCGAGGCATGAGATTGATTTCCGGATATACTTGGTGAATAATGTGAAAACAGACGCATTGCCTATGCGCCACATGGCTCCTAGGGAAAGGAAGGAGCTTAGCAAGCAAGTAGGGGAGCTACTTGAGAAGGGGTTTATTAGGTGAAGCGTATCTGAATGGGGTGCTGCAGTCGTCTTTGCAACTAAGGAGGATGGCTCTCATCGCTTATGTATGGATTACAAGGAGATGAATAAGCACACTAAGAAGAATAGGCACCCACTTCTGAGGATTGATAATTTGTTTGACCATCTTATTAATGCATCTGTTTTCTCTCAATTAGACTTGGCCACGAGGTTTCATCAGTTGAGGATGGCTGAGGACAGTATAGACAAGACCGCTTTCAGAACTCCAGATGGTTTTTTTGAGTGGCTAGTCATGCCTTTTAGGTTGACGAATGCACCCACATATTTTGTGGATCTGATGAGTAGGGTGTGTTGGGAGTTTCTGAACAAGTTCGTTGTGGTCTTTGTGGATGACATTCTGATCTTCTCGAAGAGCGAGGAAGAGCATTCCCTACATCTAGGGGTGGTTTTAAGGACTCTCCGAGTGCACCGGCTTAAGGCGAAATTCTCCAATTGTCTCTTTTGGAGAGAGGAAGTAAGATTTCTAGGGCACGTGGTCTCTAAGGAAGGTATAGCGTTGGATCTCGCAATAGTAGTTGTGGTTCAAGACTAGAAGGCTCCAAGAATACAACGAAAGTGAGGAGTTTTCTCGAGTTAGCAGGCTATTACTGGAAGTTTATCAAGGACTTCACAAATATATCAGCCCTACTCACCAGAAGTACGAAAAAGAATATAACCTTTTCTTGGAGCATTGACAATGAGGATGCTTTTCAGCGATTGAAGAGGGCTCTGACAACAGCCCCAGTCTTGACTTTGCCTGATGGAAGCAAAGTGTTCATAGTGTACAATGATGCATGTGGTACTAGACTTGGTGTTGTCTTGATGTAAGAAGGAAGGGTAGTGCGCTATGGTAGTCAACAGTTGAGAGTTCATGAGAAGAACTACCCTACCCATGATTTGGAGTTGGCTACTACAGTATTTGCGCTTAAGACTTGGCGACATTATCTACTTAGAGAGAGATCGAGTTGTACATGGATCATATATCTCTCAAGTATCTGTTCTCACAAAGGAATCTCAACTTGAGACAGCAGAGATGGATGGAGTTCCTAGTGTCCTATGATTTTGAGATGCTTATATCCTTGGCAAGGGTAATGTTGTGGCAGATGCGTTGAGTAGGCAGAGGATGACCCTGAGTCCTTTATTCGTAGAGAGGCGGAGCTTGGAGTACATATTGGCCTTCAATTTTAGGCCATCAACGAATCTTACACCTAGTTTATTGGCTTCCTTAGAGGTGCGACTTACTCGTATGGATCAGATAGGATCTTCGCAGCTAGAGGACCCACATATAGAAGATATTTTAGAGAGGCTCGATATAGTGGAGACTTCTAGTCACCTCAGTAGATATTCCACGAATGATAGAGGGTGGTTACGGCGGGATGGAAGGCTTTTTATTCCCCGAGTTAGGAGTCTGTTGAAGACAGTCCTTGAGGAAGCCCACCATTCAAGGATGACTATTCATCCGAGTGGTGATAAGATGTATAGTGATATGAAGAGGGTTTTCTTTTGGGCTGGGATAAAGAAAGATGTAGCGGAGTTTGTCTCTCGATGTTTAGTTTGCCAGCAAGTTAAAGCTGAGCAGATAAGCCTGGCGTTTTGCTTCATCCTCTGGAAATCCCACAGTGGAAGTAGGAGAGCATCTCTATGGATTTCAACGATGGTTTTCCTAGGTCGAGTAAAGGCAACACCAGTATTTGGGTTATAGTAAACAGACTTACTAAGGGCGTTAATTTCATTCCTGTCAAAAATATGAGAACGAATCATGGTTGGCATCAGTTTATCTTCTGAGATATTCCGTATACATGGAGTACGTTATAGTATTGTGAGTGACCATGACCCCATCTTCACTAGTGAGTTCTAGAAGAGCTTGCAAGAGGCATTAGGTACACAGTTATGTTTGAGCACCGCGTATCACCCTCAGATCGATGGGTAGTCTGAGAGGGTAAATAAAGTTCTTGAGGATCTTTTGAGGCTGTGTATCCTAGACTTGGGAGGAGCATCTTCCGTTTGTTGAGTTCACCTACAACAACAATTATCAGGCTAGTATAGGCATGACACCCTTTGAGGTATTGTATGGAAGGTCTTGTAGGTCACAGACTTATTGGTAGAGTCCACAGATAGGCTTCTACTTGGACCTGAGATGATTAGAGAAACTTTAGAAATATTGATCTTATCCGAAGACACATGAAGACAACTCAAGACAGACAGAAGTCCTACGCAGATAAGAGAAGGACTAATATTGAATTTGAGGTGGGAGACATGGTTTTCATCAAAGTATCACCTTTGAGGAATGTTGTTCCTTTGGATTTGTAGGGTAGTTGGCGCCAAGGTTTGTAGGGTCGTTTCCCATAGTGGAAAAGATAGGTCAGATGGCCTATAGAGTAAAGCTACTAGAGTGATTGACGGGTGTTCATGATGTTTTCCACGTTTCTCATTTGCGGAGGTGTATTCGCGATACAGCAGAGGTTGTCGAGCCGAGCATGCTTGAGGAAGTAGAGGTAGAACGGAGGGCAAAAGTTAGATGAGTTCCTACCCGTGTACTTGGATCATAGGTTAAGAAGCTTCGCAAGCGAGAAATCAAATTGATGATAGTTCAATGGGGAGAAGACTGTGAAGATGCAACTTGGGAGACTGAAGACAAGATTCGTGCTTCGTACCTTTTTTTAAGGGTATGTTCTTAACTTATTTTTCCAAACTTTTATTCATACTTGCTTCTGTCATTTGAGTATATCCTATCGATCGAATCTTCAACCTTTAGGTAGGGAAACCAATAGATGTAAACATGTGTTCGAAATATATTATATTTAATGGATGCAAATGTTTGCTAGTGGTTGCTCGTGGATACATATACACACACACACTAAGCACTAGATCGTCTCAATCACTTACATATAGATGTGTGTGCATCTTAAATTTTATAGATAGAAATGATTGTATCATTACATGGATGTTGCATTTGGATGAATGATTGTGCACACATATAGCATTTACGTGATATACTAGGACTATTTGGATACATATTGGATTCTTGGCACTGACATACATTGCATTAAGGAGGTCGACTGAATTAGTAGACCGCCTGATTTTTGCATTAGCATAAGGACATATACATACACCTTTGCATGTGTTCATACAAGCATTAAAAATCCGTTAAGGACAATGGATGCCTGTGATTGATGGATGAGTAGATGGTTGACGGATATTAGGATATACATTCTTCTTAACTTAGGGATTTCGGGGACGAAATCCTTTAAGTAGAGGAGAATGTAACACCTCGTAATTTTAAAGGACATTATAACGATAAACCAAATAATACTTAACTAAATATTGGGAATTAAGTAAAATGGACTATACCATT
Source organism: Allium sativum (assembly GCA_030737875.1). Taxonomy (NCBI): domain Eukaryota; kingdom Viridiplantae; phylum Streptophyta; class Magnoliopsida; order Asparagales; family Amaryllidaceae; genus Allium; species Allium sativum. Next base: position 279,297,570 of record CM060912.1, on the reverse strand, counting down.
GTGTTCGTCTCGGAATTCTACTTAAGATAGACTCTGAGTTTGCGTAAAATGAACATCGTATGAGAAAGTTATGAAGCTTAGAAGTTTGTATACGTATAGGAGAATTATATATATATTCAAACTCAGAATTCAAAACAGTTCAAAAATTAAGAGGAAGGTGTAGGTGAGATCCGGGATGACATAGGGCGACCCACGCCTGGGTTGGGTCGACCCAAGTGGGGATGGGTCGATCCACTCGGGATTCGGCCGAGTGCAGAATTCTAAACGTGGACTTGTATTGTGTCCGGGTTCGTTTGCTTTTGGCTATATATAGGACCTCATTTCTATTGTTTTTACACATAAAAACAATGGAGACAACGAGATGCTACCCCAACTTGGATTGAATTAGCCTACTTTTCCTCAACAACAGCTTATACGCTTACAAGAATTTCTTCTACAACTTCAGCATACTATTCTCTGTTCTTTAGATCCAGTCTCTATGAGTTCATGTTACTTTTAGATATAAACATTTAACAAGTAATCCTGACATGTTTATAAATATGGATCTAAATCTATGCCTGTTAAGAATCTGATTCGTACCTAATCAGTCCTGTTATTACATGTACACCTGATCTGCTACTAAGTTCTTATATGCCTATTTCTTCTATCATATGCCCTTCTCTGTTATTTTATGCTTATTTTGTTTTATGTCTGTTCTGTTTCTCTCTCTCTCTTTCCCTTTTTATTTTTATAGCCTAGGCTACCTTCGAGCCTACGCCAATATAGCTGAAATATGCATACGAATGAAACTAGATTAAATTGGGAATGGTAATTTGCGAGCATAATTTTTACTATGATTCATGATTGGAATTTGGGGGCAAAAATATACTGTGAAATATGACTAGAATTTAGGGAAAATCTTAGACTGTGAACCATGACTTGTGGTTTGGGGCATATAAATTAATTTAAAGAATAAGTGAAACATGTTAATGAAACTGTAAGTAACTTTTGAAACATGTTGGGGGTTATGCATACCTGTGAACCCGTAATACTTAAATCTTGGGGGGTTATATACATATAAACCTATTAATCCGTGGCTTGTTTAATCTGTGGGTGAGGTTAAGTAAACATGTTGAATCAGTGGGGTTAAATAAATCAATTAAATCTGTGGGGTGTTAAACGAACCCGTTAAACTTAACCTGTATTATCTATTGGGGTTATGCGGGCTTGTTAATTTGTTGGGCATAACCTGTTAAAAATCCTAGTTAGTTGGGGATACAAGCCTAAGGGGTGGCTTGTGTCATCTGTTGTGTGAGACCCATATCAGTCAGGAACCCATTTTGGTATTAAAGGGGGGACCTCGCACTAGGTAGGGGTCAGGGCACACTTACTGAACTGATTATAAGAGGCTCATTTAGGGAGAGGTGTTCGGATAGCGTGTTCCAACGGAGTCATGTGCGTGCACGGTTCCGGCTTGCTTGGGAGAATAAGCTGCTATAACGCCTGTAAATAGGTTTGTGTCCTTCTGGTGGTTGCCACTTTAGGAAGTAATGCACCCTACTATGTGGCCAACACAGGATATTTACGTGGTAGGGAGCCAACCGCTGGGGGTTAGTAATCAGGGTACATCTAGCCTTGTTTAGTTACCTGTTATTTTTGTTTGGGGTAGCACCCGTTATTTCTGTTTAAGTACCTGTTATTTCTGTTTGGGGTAAAACCAGTTACTAGAAGTACAACTAGGTCTACCATATGTTCTGTTGGGATCATTCTGTTTCTGTTAAGTAAGTGGAAAACACTTAATCCAGTATACTAGTATTGTTGCAGAGAAATGTATTTGAGAAGCATAATCTACTCTGTTTATACTGCTCATTCTTTTTATATTGTTCATACATGTTATATGATACTGTTATCTCCCATCCAATTTATATGTCTGTCATGATACTTTTACTTATTTATATGCTAAAGGTCACTGGACTCGCTAGACTTTATGTCCGACCCATTTTATTTCCTTTTCTCTCTCTTCCTTCCCCTAGGTTCTCAGGGTGTGGACGCTCAGTCTTTACTAGGACTCTCTCTTCTGTTTCTGCTTGGAGTTGGATTTGCTTAAATGTAACGCTTTGACTTCTTGTCTACTTTTTTATGGCTACTCATGGGGACTATGGATTTTTACTTCTGGACTCTGATGGTTTTTAGTGCAAGATATATGTTTTTATTTGATGTATTTTATTCTAGTATTTCAGTCTGATGTTGTAACTGGTCTTGATACTATGTTGTTTTCTGTTGGAAAATATAGTTTTAAATTTCCACTGTTATTTCATATATTTGTCTTGTGAGATTCTGCTCTGTTTACCAATAACGCTTCACGAAACTTAATGCATTCTATTAAAGAGTGACATTAACGGATGTAGGGTGTCACACTTGCGATGGCTGAAAAATCTCCACGTTATGCTTAGCGATTAGTCATTACCTTTCCATTTGGTTGTACCCTAGGAGTGCACTACTTCGGAGCGGTTGAGACGCATTGTTGAAGACTGTTGGTATGAGTTTGGGATTCCAGCATTGGTTAGGGTTTCAGCTCGCTCGAATCTTGTAGCTTGTGCTATAATCTGTCTAAGAGGTCAAATCTCTGTAAATTCAGGAAATTAAATGTTATTGGTCGACTCTTGATCACAACGAAGTGCAAACGGTTTGTTGTCGGGTTGGAGTCACGTATGCTCTCACACGCTTGCGAGTGGTTTTTCGCGATGCAATTAGAATTGGAATAAGTAACATGACATTAATATGTTGTGGGCATGCGATCGTGCAAGTTAGCTCACGTAAAGTTGCCGAATCAGGACTTGATAGTTTGATGTGCACTCTTAGGTCACTTGAGCCTGTGAGCACACAATTAATTTACGGGTCAAGTCAGTTTGATCGGTCGAGATTACGAAAGCGCATATGCATGGTTGTAGCCATATCTTGGGCGCCTGATAGCGTAAGGTGGTTATCGAAACGTCGTTGAACTGTAGCTTGATCGTTTGGTGTGTTTTGCTTGTAATCTTGGTTGAAATCTTTCATTACTCATCTCTTTTGTTTTGAGATTCACACCATGTATCCTTACTCTAAAACACTTATCTTTTTTTTTATTCGCACCGAACCCTCATTCCTAGTTTCATTATTTTCCAATCGAATAATTTATTTGCCCTAAATCAATGGCTTCCTCCCTTTATCCAAATCTCCATAGCTCATATCGCCTCTCCTTCAAATCAAAGTCATCAGCAAATCATTCCTCCTACTCCTCAAATTAAATCGTCATCGAGTGTTCGCTGCTTCCTCCTTGTTGTTCGCAACTACCCAAGCGGGTTTTCATGCCAACCAAAGTCGGGTTTTCCATCTTCCGCCCGTCTCGTCTGCGCATCACACCTTGGATCGACCATTGCTTCTTCCACAGCTATGTTGCTAGAGATGAGTTATTAGCTCATGATTTACTTTAATTTAAGTTTGTTAACATCAATATAAAAGGAAATTGCATTAGTGAATGTTGTTGACATTGAACTATCTTGCTACCTTGTGATTGTGACCTTTACAATATTGAACTTGTGCATCTTTATGACCTTCAACTTGATTTGTCTCTGTTAAACATGTTGTACTTGACTTATGGTCATTTTGCATTGCTTGACCACCAGCACATTTTATTGCACTTGTTTGTTCGAGCTACATTTGGCACTTTGTTATCCTACAATGTCTTGTTCTCATTGCAATTCACTGACCCACTACCTGTAGCATTGGGTTTTGTACTTTCTAATGATCGCATCATGCCATTCGATAATTTCTCATTTGTCGTCCGTTCCTTTGCTTCATGAGAACTGGGTTTATGCATTCTTCACTTTTCTATGAGCCATGTCCTTGTGTAGCCATGAAAATTTCATGCTTACCATCTTAAAAAAATGTTGGCCTGAATCATTTCTCATGACCAATAAAGTAGTGTATCCCTTTTATCTTGTGCACTTCCTCACACTTGGGCCAGCTGTTCATTGTTGAACTCTATTTCCGCTATATTGTCCTTGCTTGGCTTATGCAATAGTTGCCTTCTGTATTTGAGTTGTGATAAGTTCACTTTGTCCTAAGGTGGCTAGTTGTGCCTTTGCCATTGCTGGACCTGAGTGTCCTTATATTTTGATCACCTGCTACATAGCACACTTGTTTTCGTTTGAAACTGTGCATGCTTAGACTTCCTAGCTGTACCCGCCATTTGCTTGCTTTACTGTTAGCTAGTCTTTAAATACTTCATGCTACATTAGTTTTGCCATGATTATGCTACATGGTTTTGCTGTTCATATTTACTGCCCATAATGCATGATGCATTATCCAACACATTTACTTATATATATTATATATATAGACTTGAATGTGTATACGAGTACTGTGTTGCATAATTCAGACATAATAATTTAACTAATTATGGGAAACTTGACCAAACGCATTGCCTTGTTAGATGTCCCGGTTGACCTTGTCCCATGCACCCTTGCTGCCTTGATCCTTTTTGCTCTGCCCTGTTGCATTTTGTTTTCCATGTTACTTGTACTTGTTGTGTACCTTTTGCTGGTACTATCTTGATCATTTCGAAATAACTTGAAATGTTTTGGCCAATTTGTGTTGCTATACCTTTGTTAAATCACCTGTGAATGTGTTGAACTTAGACTATGTATAAATACATGGAGGCCGACGAGTATGTGTGTGTATATATATTCATGAATATATATATGCATATAGTCGACATACATATGTATAAACACACACACCCATTTCCTTGATTGTTGCGTATCTTTTCTTGTGAAACTGAAAAAAAAAACCTTTACCCCTGTCCCGCTAAAAGGAAATTTGGAATTACCCTATTTCCCTTAAATCTCAAAACGTGTATGTATATACATATTATATGTATATATATGAGTATTGGTGCCCTTATACCCTATCTTTCCTATGTTTGAATGACATATTTTGGTTGTACAAGTTCGGTAATTGTCCTTGTATCTGTTGTACTTGTCTTGAACGTGTACAATTTTTGTTTAGATGAAGTTAATAATGGCCAACAGAACTTGTAATATCTAATATAAAGCTCCATGTGAACCTATAATTCATATAATAGTTACATTTTTGATGTTAAGACCTACATAGAACCTAAATCCACAAATAATGCTGATGCATTTTTTTATACTTCAAAGCATAGGGAAATACTATGACCAATAAATTCGGCCAAAACTATTTGAGCTGCTACACAAATGTTTTAATTGATGCTATGTTCATTTTGCCTCCACTTGTTATAATTAGCTAGATTGTACTACCATGCATATGTATAAAGCCATACTTTCATGTTAGACTGCTTTGTAACGTCTTAGTCATAATGGTCTAGTTAACTTTGTTTTATTGAAGTTAGAAATATGTTAATTGGGTTTTCAAAAAAATCACACTTAATCACCTTATGGCATGTACTGTGTGCCTACCCATAATGCATTATAAAACATTCCATGTTTGCGGCCATTAGTACATCTATACGCACGGAATAGTATATGTGTGCCGCCTTGTTTCATTTTATCCCTAGTGCTTTGATTTTGTCAAAATATATTTTGGCAGTAATTTCATGGGTTTGATATACTCAAATATTTAATAATAACTTAGGATTAACCATTATATTTCAGTGTTTATTTAATGTTGATTTACTTGAATAAAATTAATCCTGACTTGAGTGTTTTATGTTTTTGCATGTAACGCTCGGGTCAGACCCGAGTGTTGTAGATTTAAAGATGTCAGCTATTTGGATGTATTATATTACGACATCTAATATATAACTTGGTGATTTTTTTTATAAATTTAGAGTGGATAGGAGTACAAGAAATGTTGTTAGGAATAACTCTATTTTATGGATAAATAAAAGAGCGTGATCAGGAGTCCCTATACCCAATTTACAAGTTTTGTTTGCACTAAGATGATATCAATGATTCAAAGGTCTCAATTCACTTCTAGAGTGGCAACATATAAAGGTTGTTCTATGTAGACACCTAATGTTAACTTTGCTAAGTTATGCAAGGATGTGTCTACTTTCTGAGGGAAGCCTTTTGCAGAGACTGAGTCAGCTACGAAGATCCAGGATTGGTTGGATACTTGTTAGTCGCATCTTTAGGCATTTGAAAGTTTGGATGTTATGAAGATGAATCTAGCCTTTAGATAGCTTCGAGACCGTGTTGTGAACTAGTGGATGTTATCACTGTAACACCCCATAAAATTCATAAGTATTAATAATAAAATAAATAATTAAAAATAAGCAATTTAATTGTATGGCTGGAAAATGAGATTTTTCAGCTTTAGGAATTTGGCTACGAAATTCTTTTATTTGGATTCATGGCAAAATCCTGAATTGTTTTCGTATATAATATGCTGAAGTCGGTAAATGTATGAAGAAGTTATGAACAAATTAATTTGGACAGTAAACGCAGAATATATATATATATATATATATATCTAATTATGTGAATAATATATATATGTGTCCAAATTATAAATTATAAATTATAAATTAAGACGGAGAATTCAAATTTTGAATTGGAGATAAGATCAAGGGGACAAAATATATTGCATATATGGAATAAGATTGAGAGATTAAGGAATGTATTAAATAAAATAAATAGCTCAGCAACGCATCCTTATTGGGCGTTGGAGCCCCAAAAGTTCGACTGCTAGGGGTCGACCACCCAGCGGTTGGACAACCCAATAAAGCTAGCTGGTTAGGGGTTTTCTTAGAGGATATATATAAATTATAGGTTTGGGTTAATTCTAAGTTATCCAACGGTCTATGCTCACACGGGCAACTATATATACCCCTCCTATCACACTATGAAAACCCTAATCATTCTCCATCTCTGCCGCCCTGCTGCCTCTCCACCATTTATAAATTCCAGAGAAAAATAAAAGAATAGGTTAAGGTTTTCTTCTAATTCTCTAACTCTATTCTAATCCTCTATCTATTCTAATTTACATAAGTTTAGAATTCTGGAATTTAGCATAAACATATATGTATAAGATTCTAATGTATGTCTCTTATATGTATATTATTAGGAGGATTGTTGGAGCACTCTTGAAAGTAAAGATTATTGTGGATCTTGTAATTCTATCACAGATTTCTCTCTATCCCACCTAGATCAGTGAGTGGATTATGGTTTACTTAAGGCATATTCATGTTTTTACTAGATTGTCATGTGGATAGATATGCCTATGGGTATTTGGAAATTCGATAATGTAAACATTAAAACCCTTAAATCTCCTATCTTTTAATTTCGTATGAATTGTCACAATTAAGTGGGTTTTGTAGATATTTGGTTTTAATATTGGATTAAAGATGAAATTGGGGTGTTGCTATTATTATTATTAGTATTATTATTTATATTTTATGTAATTCACCTTTATTGTCATTTGATCTTAGCTTAAAAAGGTTTGGATTTGATTGTTTCATGGTTTGAATCCTATTTTGGGTCTAAATGCATTAACAATTGCAATAGGTCAAATGTAAACATTTTTATGTAAATAACACCAAAAAGGGGTGAATTGGATAAAATATGAATTATAAACATACATGTGTAAGTGTATGTAATACTCTATTTTTAATCCAGTATTGAAATCATTTCTACATGCCTAGGATGTAAGTTGAAATTTTATATATGTAAGTTTTTCCATCCATTGTTATATTGTAAACTTGTCATTATGTTATCATGCCTATGTTGTAGCGGTAAAAGTATGGAAAACCTAACTTGTATGCCTTGATTTGGATAAAAGTTGACAATTACCACCTCGTTAGAACGTTTCAAAAATTATACGAATATTTACGTTATTTATGCATTATTATTATTATACTTATATAAACGTAATTAACATTGTATTAACATAATAAATACGGTTAGGTTAGATTTTAATTTGAAATGTCCCCATAACAAAAATGTTTGATTGATTGGGTGTGCGTATATAGAATGGCTTGATATATATATAAATAGTGACACATAGTCAGGAGGTTAGTTGTCAGTTGTAGTGGAAGTCTGCCCGGAACCAACCTGCAAATCTTGCTACCACAAGTAGGTCCAACTAATGTGAGATGTCTAGGTGCTATGGGTCATTCAAAAAATTAGTACACTAGACACGAGGTTACACCAACTTGTAGTAGAAGTCTGCCCGGAACCAACTGGCATATCCATCATCTACAGGTGTATGGTTTAATGTAAGAGGTATAGTGTGTGTATATATAAGTCTATTGCACGTGGAAATAAGTAGATTTACTATGCCTTGAGAAGGTCTTAAGTGGTTGACTCTCTTTTTATCTTGTTTGGGTCTTAAGTGGTTAGGACTAGGATCCCTATGAAGGTTTATTCCTTGGAGAGGAACCAAAGTCATAGGACCCACCCTTATTAGATTTGAAGTTGGTCTATGGGTCCTCTCTCTCTCTCTAAAAGTGGTTAGGCATAAAACAGTAATGGTGTAGGGTAGTTCACAGGGATGTCTGCTTCCTCTAGAAGCTTGTAAAGACTCAACTAGGGACAGATTGGTAATTGAAGGATACGTGACCATTCCATGTTCGCCAACTGTCTAAGGGAAGTCTTAAGCGACATTGGTGTCCTACCGGGTAATATCAGTTAAGTAGTAACGTTCGCAATACGACTTCTCATATCACAAATGAGATAATAGACCTAAGAACGTTAACGTACTAGGATGGGGTCTAAAAGGGCTAGGGATCTACCTCTAGGTTATAAGTAATCATAAGAATACACCTTTAATTGGGCCATAAGTGACCGAGAATGCCACCTCGTTGGGTCTTTACCCTTAAAACACTAATGAGCGATTGACTTGGATATCTACCCCATTGGTTAGATGCTAGTGTTTGTGTCAATCTTATGTGCTGCGTAGACATACCTTTACATTTGTAACATGCTAAAAATATAGGGTATGGACATTAAGTAACACTATATTTCAGTCACACAGAACTTATGTTCTGACCCCTCTCCTTAACATCCAATATGTCAGTAGATAGGGTAAAAGCCATGGATGATTTCATGACTGAATTCAATGAAGAAGATGAAGTTGTTATTTTATTCTTAGCAGTTATTACTTTACTTCTTTTGGAATCTTATGAGAATGAACTATTTGATGTACCTATTGATTAGATGTAATTGTGACTATTGTTTTTCTGAGAGTTTGAAACAAGTGGTATATCTTATTTTCAGTATTATATTTTCTCTTTCCGTTGTGTGAGATTTCCATTCTAAGTATATGTTATTATAATCTGTGCAAACGTAATCCTTATAGGAACCAACGACCTATTTAGAATGGCTCTAAGTTTCGTTGAGCCTTTTCTGGGTCGAAATTTTGGCCCATTCCGGGCGGGTTGTTAAATTTGGTATCAGAACATAAGTTACCCGATTATAAGGGAAATATATTTATGTGAGGCGTATTTGTATATTGAAAAAGATTTTTTTCAAACTATATATATTTTTATATGTTTACACCAATAAGCATACACATTTATACTAGGCATTTTTATCGTTTTTTTCCTTTTTCAGCTTAAATACTATCTCAGGAGCATCCACTAAAGGATTTTTCCTTTTCATTTCAGATAGTAGAATGGCTGAAAATCCTAATGAGCAGCATAACCAGGCAAGACCCTGCTACTTGCCAGAATGGTTTCAACAGTATCTCTATACTGTTGAACATGTCCATGTTGCTAATCCTGCTCCAACGGCTTCTGTAGCTCCTATCGTTGAAGTGGCCTTTGATTTTTCGTGCTTCTGTAAGACCTTTACGGATCTTGGAAGGAAATCATTTTCTGTAAAGGAAGGCTTTACTAGTGCCCAATCTTGGGTTATGGACTGTGAAAGAATCTTTGAGGCTACTACCTAGCCCAATAAAGTAAAAAGGAGGATAGCGGCATGGAATTTGAAGGATGAAGCCCTTGTATGGTGGAACTTAATATCGATGGAGAACGACGGTCGGATCTTTACATGGTTTGAATTCAAGACCCATTTTGAAGTAAAGTTTTTGCCAAGGGTAGAAATGACCATCCAGCTAGATAAATTCATTCACCTTATGCAAGGAAGCTTGAGCCTGCAAGAGTATATGTCCAAATTCACCGAGTTATGTAAGTTTGGAAGAGGACTGGTAAACACCCCCATGTGCAAAGCCCTTAGGTTTGTTAAAGAACTAAACTCTCCATTGAAGGAATCTCTATTAGCCCAAGTAACATTTGGGGCAACTTTTAAGACTCTAGTTGAGACCGCTACCCTTTACACGACTGAAAGCTCCAAGGAGGATAAAGAGGGTAAGAAGGAGAAAGCTCCAACAAAAATAAAAAGGAATGGTGGGAAAACAAGAAGAAGAACAAAATTAAAAATGGATGAAAGACTTGTACGAGGTGCAACCGCAAGGGCCATGAGGCCAAGGATTGCAGGACCTCGTTGGCGAAAAAGGAGTTCAAGGTAAATGTTACGACTGCCATGAAGAAGGACACATGTCCAAAGACTTCCCAAAGCCCAAAGTTATCAAGAGTGCCCAATCTATGCAATAGAAGCAACAGTAGTTCAAAGCCGACCCACAAGAGACCAATGACAACAACACTCGAAGGTATAACCTCTATTTTAAGAAATTCAGTATACACCCTGTTCGATTTTGGAGCCACCCATTATTTTATCTCCAAGCGATTAGTGAATCTGTCGAACCTTTCCATATCTATCTCGGATAGTCCGATAGAGGTGGCAACCCTATTGGAGGATCTAAGTATCTAAAGCTGTTATCCATAGACCTACTATTGAAGGTTGACAATGTCGAGTTCCATTACGAAGCGTATGCGTTGGAATTTATGGGGTGTAACCTTATCCTAGGTATGGACTGGCAATCGTTTTATGGGGCCGTCCTAGATTGCGATAGGAGGATCATTTGTCTTAGGAGCCGACGAGGACGTAGTTTGAATATTCCTTGTAATGTTAGAAACATGGATAAAGCCTCATTATATTCCTTATCTCCTAGTGAAGGACCATCTTCGGTCCCTATAGTTTGTGAATTCTTGGATGTTTTTGGGGAAGTCACGGAATTCCACCCCACAGAGAAATATATTTTCGTATTGACCTAGAGAAGGACGCTAGACGCATAGCACTACCCTTGAAGCACATAGCGCCTAAGGAAAGAAGGGATAGATAAGCAGATTTCAGAGTTGTTGCAAAAAGGTTTTATTCATCAAACTACCTCAGAATGAGGTGTTGTTGTAGTATTTGCCACCAAAGCAGGCAGATCTTTGAGACTTTGTGTGGACTATAAGGAACTCAATAAATTGACCAAGAAGAATAGGTGCCATTTACCGAGAATTGATGACCTTTTTTACTACTTGGGAGGAGCCCGAGTATTTCCTCAGGTAGACCTTGCTACTGGATTTCACTAGTTAAGAATTGCGGAGGACAACAAGGACAAAACCGCGTTTAGGACGTCAGACAGATTATTGCAATGGGAAGTTATGCCCTTTGGACTAACGAATGCACCTGCTTTCTTTTTTGACCTCATAGAGTGTTTAGGGGCATTCTAAATAAAATTGTGGTAGTCTTCATAGATGATATCCTTATATTTTCAAAAGATCGTGAAGAGCATGAGAAACACTTGAGACAAGTGTTAGGGGTATTAAAAAGGAACCAATTGAAAGCAAAATTCTCGAAGTCCCATTTCTGGAGGGAAGAAGTAAGATTTTTATGACATATTGTGTCGAGCGAAGTCTTGGCCGTAGACCCCACGAAGATTGAGACAGTCAAGGAATGGAGAACACCTCGAAATGCTATAGAGTAAGAAGTTTCCTTGGATTGGCAGGGTATTATAGGAAATTCATTAAAGACTTCGAAAAGATTACTACTCCATTAACCCAATAAACGAGAAAGAATTTTGTGTCTGCTTGGAGTAATAAATGTGAGACAACCTTTAAGAAATTATATGAAGCATTAACTAGCGTACCTGTCCTAATTATACCTGACTGTTCAAAATTGTTCACCGTCTATATTGATGCATGTGGGACCGGTTTAGGAGCAGTCCTTATGCAAGAAGGAAGAGTAGTTGATTATGCTAGTAGACAACTCAAGGATCCAGAGAAGAGATACCCAGTTCATGACCTTCAGTTAGCTGCAGTAGTGTTCGCCCTTAAGATGTGGAGGCATTATCTTTTAGGGGAGAAATTTGAACTCTTTACTAACCATAAATCCCTTCAGTATTTATTTTCTCAATGTGACTTAAACTTTAGACACCAAAAGTGGATGGAGTATATTGCCTCATTTGACTTTACGATACAGTATACCCCAAGCAAGGGGAATGTTGGGGTGGATGCTTTAAGTAGGAAAAATGCGACTTTAAATGTGACAATCGGATGGAAACAATTAAAGTTCCTCACTAATTTTAATTTGCAACCCTCACTAACCACTTCCAATGGTTTTCTTAGGGCTATGATAATTAGACCTACCCTAAGAGAAAGGATCCAAAGTGCACAAGACTTTGATGAGGAATTTAGAAAAATAAAAGAAAAAGTGGTAAAGAAAGAGAACTTTCCTTATTCAGTTAGATATTCGATGAGCGATGATGGGAGTTTACTTTGGGATGGACAACTTTACGACCCTAAAAATGAATGGTTAAGGAAATAAACTCTAGAAGAGTGTCATAGGTCAAGATTTACCATACACCCCAGTGGGGATTAAATGTACAAGGATATGAAGAGGAATCTCTATTGGGAAGGAGCAAAGAGAGATGTAGTTGAGTTCGTGGCCAAATGCTTAACGTGCCAAAAAGTAAAATTAGAGCAAGGGAAGCCCAGAGGACTATTACTACCTCTAGAGATCCCCACGTGGAAGTGGGAGCATATTTCCATGGACCTCATAAATGGACTTCCTAGAAGCCAAAAAGGGAATAAGGCCATTTGGGTTGTGGTAAATTATTTAACCAAGAACACCCATTTTATACCAGTTAAGAAGACAAGGGTCGTAGCCTCGTTAGCAAAATTATATGTTAAAGAGATAGTCAAACTACATGGTATTCCATCAAGTATCGTGAGTGGTAGAGACCCTTTATCCACAAGTGAATTTTGGAGAAAGCCTGTAAGCAGCATTGGGGATGACCCTTAACCTGAGCATAACTTATCATCAGCAGACCGACGGACAGGCAGAGAGCGTAAAAAGAATCTTAGAAGACTTGCTCAGAGCCTGCATCATAGACTTTGGAGGAGTTTGGGAACAGCATCTACCGCTTGTGGAATTCAGTATAATAATAGTTTTTCAAACGACGATTGATATGACCCCTTTCGAAGTGTTATACGGGAGGCCATGCAAATCACTAACTTGTTGGTGGGAAACTACCGACAAGGTTATATTCGGACCAAACTTCGTTCGTGAATCCAAAGAGAAGATATCTTTGATTAGGTAGAGAACGAAGGCAGCACAAGACCGTTAGAAATCGTATGCAGATAAGCGAAGGAGGGAACTTGAGTTTAATGTCGGAGACTTGGTATTCGTAAAAGTATCCCCTCTTAAGAAAACTATTCGGTTTGGAAAGAATAAGAAGTTGGATCCCAGATTTATTGGGCCTTTTCATGTTATCGAGAAGATTGGATCTTTGGCTTATTGAGTGGATCTCTCAGATCGTCTATTAAGAATCCATAATGCTTTTCATGTATCTCATCTAAGGAAATGACTTCATGATTCTGCTATCAGGCTCGAGTTTGATGAAATTGAGGACATTGAAAAACTCGAATTGGAGTCTAGGGTGCCCCGTGCAACTGCAAGGATTGTAGAGCATAGAATCAAGAGACTCTCCAACAAAACCGTTCACCTCGTCCGAGTACAATGGGGAAATGACCCTGCGTAAAGCACATGGGAGACTGAGGATAAGATGAGACAGACTCACCCAGAGCTTTTCTCGGGTAAATTTAACCTTAGAATTTCGTTTATGGATGCATAATGGTTGCTAGATTAGATGTTAGGAAATGGATGCAACACCATTACACCAAACACTCATATAGAAATATATGCATATTTAGGTTGTTTGCATACATATTGCACCACATATTACACCTGCATGCTAGGATAGAGATGACTTTAGCGAGTCTGCAGTTCATATTCATTGCGAATCACGGATGCTTATGGATGAATTACAAATAACATGGGTGTATAACATGGATGTTTCGAGCGAGCTGTATTTTTCGATCCTAAAACAGATTTTGGGACGAAATCTATTCTACGGGGGGAGGAGAATGTAGCACCCCGTAAAATTCATAAGTATTATTAATAAAATAAATAAATAAAAATAAGCAATTTAATAATATGGCTGGAAAATTAGATTTTGCATCTTTAGGAATTTGGCTACGAAATTCTTTTATTTGGATTCGTAGCGAAATTCTGAATCGTTTTCATGTATAATATGCTGAAAATGGTCAACGTATGTAGAAGTTATGAACAAATGAATTTGGACAGCAAATGCAGAAAATATATACATAATTATATGAATAAAATATATATGTGTCCAAATTAAAAATTAAGAGTGAGAATACAAATTTTGAATTGGAGATAAGATAAGGGGACAAAATATATTGCAAATATGGAATAAGATTGAGAGATTAAGAAACATATTAAATAAAATAAACAGCTCAGCAACGCAACCTTATTGGGCATTCCAGTCCCGAAGGTGTCGACCGCCCCCTTATGGGGTGTCGACCATCGGTCAACCACTAGGGGTCGATCGCTCGACAGTTGGATAGCCCAATAAAGCTAGCTGGTTAGGGTTTTTCTTAGAGGATATATATAAATTAAAGGCTTGGATTAATTCTAAGTGATCCAACGGTCTACGCTCACACGAGCAACTATATATACCCCTCCTATCACACTATGAAAACACTAATCATTCTTCATCTTTGCCTCGGTGTTGTCCCTCCACCATTGTTAAATTCCCGAGAAAAATAAAAGAATTGGTTAAGGTTTTCTTCTAATTCTCTAACTCTATTATAATCCTCTATCTATTCTAAATTACATAAGTTTAGAATTCTGGAATTCAGCATAAACATATATGTATAAGATTCTAATGTATGTCTCTTATATATATATATTATTAGGAGGATTATTGGAGCACACTTGAACATAAAGGTTATTGCGGATCTTATAATTCTACCACATATTTCTCTCTATCCCGCATAGATCAGTGAGTGGAATATGGTTTACTTAAGGCATATTCATGTTTTTAACAGATTGTCATGTGAATAGATATGCCTAGGGAGATTTGAAATTCGATAATGTAAACATTAAAAATCCACAAATCCCCTATCTTGTAATTTCGTAGGAATTGTCGTGATTAATTGGGTTTTGTGGATATTTGGTTTTATATTAGACTAAAGATGAAATTGGGGTGTTGGTATTATTATTTATATTTTATGTAATTCACCTTTATTGTCATTTGATCTTAGCCTAAAAAGGTTTGGATTTGATTGTTTCATGGTTTGAATTGGGTTTGGATCCTATTTTGGGTCTAAATGCATTCACAATTGAAATATGTCAAATGTAAACCACACCAAAAAGGGGTAAATTGGATAAAATATGAATTATAAACATACATGTGCAAGTGTATGTAATACTCTATTTTTAATTCAGTATTGAAATCATTTCTACAGGCCTAGGATGCATGTTGAAATTTTATGTATGCATCTTTTTCCATCCACTCCTATATTTTTTGAAAGGCAAGTGAAAAATTTATTATTCATAAAAACAAGAGCTACATCGGCTTAAAATGCAAAAGCAATCTAGACTCTTGAATGTCTAGCCTTGAACTTACAAAAACTGATTATAAAAACAAAGATGAAGCATACTTATTGCAACATTATTCATATCGAGGTGAAGATACTACGTCACATGAGAATCACAGCAGCAACACCAAGCAGAATATTCCTATATCCAAATTGCAAAGAAATAAAAAGGCAACATAATTCACTGAATCATCCCCAAAAACCAATTCCAAACCGCATGCACAATAAAGTTATCATCACAGTTTACCAATAACTGTGTGGAGCTGTCATTAACAAAGAGTACAATGACTCGAGACTCAATTTGAGATAGGATCAAACATGGGATTAGGATTCTTCCTGGTATGTCGTTTCTTCTTATTGGTGAGCGACATCACATCCTCTTGTGAGAAGTCATTACCATCATCTAAATCAGCGTCATCCCAGAATTTTCCTTTTAGCTTCTTGGATTTAGATGAAAAAGGGAGAGAACTCGTAGGAATTATAGAAGATAGAGAAGCTAAAGAGGTATTAACTTGTGGAAAAGTCAAACCACAATCGGTGATAATTGGAGGAGGTAAAGTAAGATCTTGAGGAGGCTGCAAGTTAACATAAGGAGAGACAGGTGACCGTGAAGGATTAGGAGCCGATGGAGTAAGCTTCAAACCTTTATTGATAGGAAAAATGGAGGTATTTGGCCTAGATAAGTCTGGTGAGGAATCTGAAGAACTTGAAGTTCTATTACCAGATAAAGACTTTGGTGTTTGCACAGTTTCATTGCTATGGCCTTCTAATATATTACCCTGCAGAGTTGCGTCTTCAACAAACTGAGCAACATTGTTGATCACATTATTAAGAACCTCTTTATCAATATTATTTCTTTCTGGTGTATCTGAATTTAATGCAGCTTCAAGGGCATTATCCGTGTTAACATCTATATGATTAGCATCATTGCCATTAGTAACATTACTCATGTCAGCAGTTTCATGACTATTGTTACCATCCGCTTCTGATTCCAGAACATTAAAGGGATTATTATTAACATTTACCACATCTTTTTCAGTTGTCTTACTACTATTCCGAACCCCTTTCTTTCTCCAATACTTAACATTTCTTGTATTAGCAGGTTTCCAATTACCTTGATTATCATTAGTAGTATCTTTCCTGTTAAATTGCCGATGATGATCAATAAGATCCTCAACATGCTTATCCTGTTTATCTTCTACATGGATATTAAACTCATAACTTCTAGTTGTATGACCAAATAACCTGCAAACAATGCATATTTTGGGTCTCTAATCATATGATAATTTAACTGAAGGGCAATCTTTGCCTAAACCTCCTACCACTATCTTATCAGGAATATCAAAATCTGAGGAAATCTCAATTAATGCTTTTGCATACCTAAATCTTTGAAGCTTTTCTATGCTAGTGTCAAAGCAGATCAATCTCCCGACATGACAAGCTAACCAATTTATACACAATAAATTCCAAAGAATTTTCGGAATACAATAAAAATGAACCCATACCGGAACTTTTTTGGTTTGAACCTGTGAATTTCCTATTGTTGGATCCCATCTAGTTATGATGAACATACATCCTTTAATGAAAATAGGATCAGATTTCAAATTTTTTCCCTTATCCGAATCATTGGAGAATTTGAAAAAATAGTGCATACCATACGATCTAATACTAACTTCCCCATCTAATTTCCAGAAAAGATTTAAGAAATTTATCACCATGAAGTATGAAGAATTACCATTAAGGAAAAAGCCTAGCAAAAAATTGCTCCAGTATTGCATACCTTCAGATCTGACTGACTCTAAAATCTGCGGTGGAATGCCATCCTTAGGAATGTCGAAGTGCTTGGGATGATAGGTTCCCGCGTTGCGAGGGAGTGAATTAAAAAGGGATGCGTAATCTTTCTTGGTGAATGCCGAAAAAGAGGCGTCAGATGATGAAGGATTTGCAGATCTAATATGGGTAGGTTGCAAATCTGAAGGATTAGATCTGAAATTCGAAAGAGAGGGTTTATCTGAAGAGGGGCTTGCAATTGGAGGTGGTGGATCGGGGGGAATAGGCGGCGATGAACGGGAGGGCATGGGAGGGAAGGTGATGTCAAAGGAGAAGGAGGTGGAAGAAGAAGAGGGATTTACCAGAGAGGTCGCCATTAACAAAGTGGTGAATGACATAATAAATATGTTGTAGCGGTAGAAGTATGAAAAACCTAACTTGTGTGCCTTGATTTGGGTAAAAGTTGACTATTACCACCTCGTTAGGACGTTTCACCAATTATATGAATACTTATGTTATTTAGGCATTATTATTATTATACTTATGTAAACGTAATCAACGTAATTGACGTTGTATTAACATAAAAAATACGGTTAGGTTAGATTTGAATTTGAAATGTCCCCATACTAAATATGTTTGATTGCTTGTGTGTTCGTATATTGAATGGCTTGAAATATATATATATATATATGTATATATATGTATATATATGTATATATATAGTGACACATAGACACGAGGTTAGTTGCCATTTGTGGTGGAAGTCTGCCCGGAACCAACCGACAAATCCAGCAACCACAAGTAGGCCCAACTAATGTGAGATGTCTAGGTGCCATGGGCCATTCAAAAACTTTGTACACTAGACATGAGGTTAAACCAACTTGTAGTAGAAACCTACCCGGAATCGACCGGAATATCCAACATCTACAGGTGTATGGTTTAATGTGAGAGGTCTAGTGTATGTGTGTGTGTGTGTGTATACATATATAACTATATATATGTGTGTGTCTATTGCACGTGGAAATAAGTAGGTTTACTATGCCTTGAGAAGGTCTTAATTGGCTGACTCTTTTTATTAATCTAGCATGGGTCTTAAGTGGTTAGGACTAGGATCCCTCCAAAGGTTAATTCCTTGGAGAGGAACCAAAGTCATGGGACTCACCCTTATTAAATTTGAAGTAGGTCTTTGGGTCCTCCTTCTCTAACAGTGATTAGGCATAAAACGGTAATGGTGTAGGGTAGTTCACATGGATGTCCACTTCCTCTAGAAGCTTTTAAGGGCTCAACTAACGATAGACTAGTAATTGAAGGATATGTGTCCATTGCATGCTTACCAACTGTCTAAGGGAAGTCTTAAGTGACATAGGTGGCTTACCGGGTAATATCAGTTAAGTAGTAACGTTCATAATACTACTTCTCATATTACAAATGAGAGAATAGACTTAAGATGGTTAACGTACTAGGACAGGGTCTAAAAGGGCTAGGGGTCCGCCTTAGGATTATAAGAGATCGTAAGAATCCACCTTTAATAGGTCCATAAGTGACCAAGAATGCCACCTCGTTAGGTATTTACCCTAAAAACACTAATGGGAGACTGACTTGGATATCTACCCTGTTGGTTAGATGTTTATGTTTGTGTGAATCATGTGTGCTGCGTAGACATACCTTGACATATGTAACCTGCTAAAAATATAGAGTATGGACATTAAGTACCACTATATTTCAGTCACACAGAACTTTATGTTCCGACCTTTCTCCTTAACATCCAACAGGTCAGTAGATGGGGTAAACGCCATGGATGAAGTCATGATTGAAGCCGATGAATAAGCCGAAGTTGTTATTTATTATTAGTAGCTATTGCTTTACTTCTTTTGGAATCTTATGAGAATGAACTATTTGATGTACCTATTGAACATATGTAACTATGACTATTGTATTTCTGGGATTTTGAAATAAGTGGTACATCTTATTTTTAGTATTATATTTTCTCTTTCCGTAGTGTGAGGTTTCCATTTAAAGTATATGTTATTGTTAATTGTGCAAATGTAATCCTTACAGGAACATATGACCCGTTTAGAATGGCTCTAAGTTTTGATGGGCCTTTTCTGGGTTGAAATTTAGGCTCATTCTGGGCGGGTTGTTATAATCACCATTATTACTCCAGAATATTATTTGTGATCAGTTCACGGGTAGATTTGAGGAGAAGTGTGAGATCGTCATACATTATTTGTGCTTATATAATCTAATAGTGCATTTTACACACATCAATACAGAATGGTTGTCAAGGGAAGGAAATAGAAGAAAGGAAGGAATGACAATTGGAAAGAAGAAAATGAAAGAGAGGAAGAAGAAAGAAACAAAGATTAAAACCACAAAACATGTTGTATATCTCATAGCGCATTAGATAACATATAATAATAATAAATATAAAATAGTAGAGAAAGTAATAACTATATAAACAACATAATAAGAGCACATATTTTTACAAAGCTATATAGAATAATTATAAAGTTTGTATGAGAGAAAAATAAACTCAATTGATAATATGTTTCTAGTATCAAATAGCCAACATTATCACGGCTCCATAATGTATAGTACAAGTATAAATATGAGAATGCATCACCACTTTGCTGATCCACCTGCAAAACTCCAGATAGTATCCATACATGTTACCTAGCTTACTCATTACATCGCCATGAGTAACTGAGGTAATAAGAAGAAACAAAAAACCCAAGATTAGACAATAGCCTCCACCCAACTAGTTGAAAATGCAATCAACTATACCTTACTATAAACAATCTACACATCCAATTGGCGTTGTCTCTCATCCGATGTCCCAATAGTGTAAGATCATTGGCTTATTGGTTAAGCTCCGGACTTTTTTGGTTCTAGCTCCGATTAATGTTGACAGGTAATGAAACACCCCACCTCCGTTAAGGTCACTCTCAAAGGGAATGCCTTAATTTCGGTGGAGCATTATAGGTAAAAGATGCAGATAAATTACAAGACAGACAATTAAAGCAGCGGCAAATAAATAAAACTTTATTTCATTGATAAACAGCTTGTACAAAGATTGTTTTACAATACCAAAGTATCATGTCATGCTTACAAAAATAAAGAAGCATAAAATGATTTCCCCAAATAAAGCATGAGCCAGCCATAGCAGTAGAAGAGAGAGTCCAAGGCAACACGTCAAAGAGTCTTCAAGCTTGGAAAGAGTAACGGCCCAAACAAACCTGAGCTGTTCCCTCCCTGACTACCTAGGGCGGAGGGGGGGGGGGGGACGGAAGAAAAGAGGAGAAAGCAAACTAGGTCAGACATAAAGTCTGGTAAGTCCGGTGATTTTTAGTATTTAAACGAGGAAAAGGGTCATGACATGAATAAACTAAATATAGGACTAAACCATAGTAACAAGATAGCATGGGATATGGCAAGATAAACTGAATGTACTGATAAACTGAATGCGCTTCTACTCCTTCTCTGCTTCGCAACTACCCTGTTTATACTGATTTCTATATCTCTTCACTACCTAACTGGTGTCCGAACTAGTAATCTATGATATATGATAACGTGATCCCAATCCCCGTATTTGCGGTTGCCTTCAGGTGTACATCTATTATGGGGATTCCGTTTATTACCTAGATCTAATCTAGGGTTTACCATCGAGTGCTTACTAGATTCAACTAGGGTTTACGCTACCCAGGGCCACTAGGGTTTATGCTACCTATTGAATGTTTCTCGGATTCAAGGTTTACGCGACCTAGGTCCAACTAGGGATTATACTAACTGCTTTTATTAAGTTTCCATGTGTCTATGTCTGTTGGCCCTCTCTTGCGTTTAGATACACTATGCTGGCCCCACCATAAGGTGTATCAAGCCTTATGATAGCGACCCGACACGATTCAAGATGCACAGTGTATAACTACAGGTACCTAGTGCCTGCTTTTTCCACTCCGAAGTACGTGCACGCCCGTAAACCATCAAAACCTACACTGACGTACCCCCTGCCGCTATTTTTGACCGCTTATGATCAGCCCAGTAATCGTGCCCCACCCTGCATAGTTTCAGGGTATTATGATACGTTTATGTGGGTTACTGCTGAAATGGGTCTCCGTTACAAGGGTTTCCTACTGGTTAAGTTTGTGGGCCTATATATACAAATATTACCCACCTATACGAGATGTTCTTAACCCTCCCACCGATTCTAGCATGTTTTCTTAACGGTTAAGTTTTGTGGGCCTATATTTACTAATATTACCCACCAACCCGATGTACACTTAACCTTCCCACGGATTCAAGCATGTTTATTTAATGGTTAAGTTTTGTGGGCCTATATTTACTAATATTACCCACCTACCCGACGTGTACTTAACCTCCTACTCGTCAAGTCATGTTGGTTAAGTGGTTCTTATTAACTTAACCTTTCTTGCTTATCATGTTGGATTGGTTAAGTGTGATTTATTAACTTAACCATGTTCATTCATCAGGTTATATTGGTTAAGTATTTCCCATTTAACTTAACCCCATTCGCTCATCAAGTTATATTGGTCAAGTGTCATTAATCAATTTAAGTTGACTTAACCCATCCGCCCGTCACGTCATGTTGGTTAAGTGTTTCCTTCTGGTGTTGACTTGACCCTACCTCAAATCATGTTATATTGGTTAAGTGTTGTTCTCGTGTTAACTTTACCCTTCCCATACATCATGTTATATAATTGGTTAAGTATTTTCCTCTTGTATCACTTAACCTTACCACATGTCATTATATATTTTGGTTAAGCGTTACCTTAGTTAACTTAACCCTATCATTTGCTTAATTAACATGTTACAACGGTTAAGTGTTCTAAATTTACTTAACCTCACCCAATTGTTTAATTAACATGTTGTAACGGTTAAGTGTTCTAATTTTACTTAACCTCACCTACTTGCCTAGATAACATGTTATTATGGTTAAGTGTTTTTCCTAATTACTTAACTCACCATTTCTAGCTTGATTTATTCATGAGCCTTAATTAATTAATTAATTAAAGCTCCAAACACTCATATTAGACAGATATTGTTGTGGTTACTGGATGTGCCGGTCGATTCCAGGTAGGTTTACACCACAACTCAGTCTAACCTCGGGTCTTTATGGGCTTGATGCACTAACCACCCACATTAGACAGGTATTGTTGTGGACACTGGATGTGCCGGTCAGTTCCGGGCAGTTTTACACCACAACTCACTCTAACCTCGGGTTAGGCATATTTGTCTTTTACTAAATTTACATATTTACTATTTATGTAAATTTTCTGTAAATCAATTTAGCCTAGATCATATTCATTTGTCATACAAATTAGCATATTTATATTCTATGCCCAAAACTTGATTTACCTATCAATCAGCCCAACTTCCAGTTTATACCAATTTAAATTTAATATTCCCCTTTTACAATTCTTGCCCAACCTAGATTAATATTCCAATTTACGGTTCTGTTTAAAATGGATTTAATATTCTAGCTTACCGTTTATGTCCAAAACTTGGTTTACACGCCAATTTCACACTTTGCGGCCAATTAAATTTATCAACTTATGCCCAAGTC
Organism: Allium sativum; assembly: GCA_030737875.1. NCBI lineage: Eukaryota > Viridiplantae > Streptophyta > Magnoliopsida > Asparagales > Amaryllidaceae > Allium > Allium sativum. The sequence continues at coordinate 279,274,423 of CM060912.1, read as the reverse complement.
TAATATGCATGTAAATCATTCACTATCATAGCCAATTTAGACTATGCCAACATATTTATTATGCCAAACTAACTAAATTAAGCTACGCCCAAATTCCCGCACTGTAATCGTACGTATAACATGATTTCACAAGTTTCTAAGTACTCATGAAATGATACTAATGGTATTAAAGCAAGGAATAGGGGATAAGCACGAGAATTAACATAAAAGAATAGCCATGCAAGAATGAACCAAATACAAAAATAACGGTTCCAATGGGTTTGATGTACATAACAGTGAATAGGAATAAACTAGACAAGTTACACCCCAAAAAAATAGGATCCAACATAATTAAGGGAATAGGCATAGGTGATTTGGTCTAACATAATGTCAGTTCGAAGTACAACCTAATAGGTTAATGGGAATAGGCATAAGTCTCTGACGACAATAGTTATAGGCAATTAACCACAATAGTCATGGGCGACTAATCACAATAGTTTCTTAGTCAATGTCATATGCAATAGTCTCATAGTCATAAATCTTGGTAATAGTCTCATAGTCATGAATCATATGCAACAGTCTCAAAATTATGAATCATAGACATAGTCATAGGCAACAGTCTTATAGTCATAGTCATATGTAATAGTCTCTTTGTCATGGATCATAGTCATAGGCGATAGTTTCACGGGCAACAGTTTCATAGTCATAGTCTTAGGAAAAAGTCCCATAATCATAGTCATTGGCAATTAGCCACAATAAGTTCTAGGCCACAATTGAGAATCAAATCCAAAGGTATAGATAACGTTAGATTTGACATAAGCACGAATCAAAGATAATTAACTTGCAAATTGGTATAGTTCTATATTTTGATTCATTACATTCACAATTCCAATTACACGTTCAAATCTAAGGAATAACCGAACTTACAGTGATCGGTTTAGAAAAGGCGATTTGCTATTATTCGAGTGACGTTGCTTGAAGCGGTATGCCTATGGTCCAACTTGAAGCTTTATCTTGATTTGAATCTCCAATTTGAAAAAGAACTATAACTTTTTTTTAATGGAGAATAAGATTTATTTTAATTAGGATTGAGGCAGAGTATAAGCGTAATGAAGTTTTGTGAGAAAGTGAAGTTTGGGGGCGTTTATATAGCGTAGAACTCATCAATTTGGTCCAGAAATCAGCCCGGATACATCAAAATAAATTCTGCCTCAGATCTGAAAAAACAGTGCAGGACGACCCCTAGGTCGACCCCCAGGTCGACCCCTATAAGAGGGGCGGTCGACACTAGGGTTGACCCCCTGGTCGACCTGGGTCCTGGGCGGGAATTTTCCCGCCCAGCCCGCTTCTGACTTCTGATTTGAATTTGAATTCAGTTTCGATTTGTTTTTAAATTTGAGCTGAAACTTCCGAAGGCCATAACTTCTTCATACGAAGTCTGATTCATGCAAACTCGGACTCTATCTCAAGAAGAATTCCGAGACGAACGCAATGGCATAACCCGTTTCCCTTAATTCTTCTCTTAAAAATTAAGTATTCTTCGATTTGTTACATTAACGTTTACAGAAAATACAGGGTGTTACATTCTCCCCTCTTTAAAGGATTTCGTCCCGAAATCTTCAAGTTAAGAAGAATGTATCCTAACATCCAACATCCATCTACTCAACCATTCAATCACAGGCATCCATTGTCCCTAAAAGTATTTCTAATGCTCTCATGATTCTATGCACAGTGTGTGTACATGTCCTTATCTAATGTAAATCAGAAGTCAGAAGCGTGCTGGGCGAGAAAATTCCCGCCCAGGACCCAGGTCGACCAGGTGTAACACCCCATGTCCATTAATGTCACTCACAAAGGGAATGCATCAATGTCCATGAAGCGTTATTGTTGTACAGAACAGATAAATTACAAGAATAAATAAATAAAACAACACAGCGAAAGATAAAATTTATTTCATAGCATCATAAATCAAAACAAGCTTACATAAGTAGTTCCCAAAACCATTACAACAGGATCAATAGTCTTTTCCAAAAACTTCAAAGTTCATAAAGAAGCAAATACTTAAATAACATAAATGCATAAATCCCCACTGAGCATAAGCAAAGCCATAAAGATGAGAGAGCCCAAAGCGATACATCTACTCTTTTCAAGCAACTGATAGAAATCGGCACTAAGCTGTAGTATTCCCTCCTTGCAAACCTGAGGGGGGAGGGGAAAGGAAAGAAAAGAGGTGGAAACAAACGGGTCAGATATAAAGTCTGGCGAGTCCAGTAATTTTAACAAATAATAGGTAAGGTAAATGATCAGGACATATATAGGCATCATGATATGGCTGTAACATAGATAAGGTAGATAAAAAGGATGGACAAGATGATTTCGTTCCTAAGTACTAAGACAATCCTACACCTTGGCTAAGCGGACAACCCTCCAAGTACTAACCCCGAAGACCGAAGTCAACATCTGACTAGCACCCAAAGGACTATCCAACTCAACCAACATGTATTTCGTTACACCACAACTTTGCTAAGTTACACCGCACCTTTGCTAAGTTACACCGCACATCTACTAGTCTCTTTTACTCAAGGTTGATCCCTTCCCACTAATTGTACCCACATGACAAACTTGGTAGTTACTTGTACCTAGTTGCTATCTGCTCTATACAACAATAACGCTTCATGGACATTGATGCATTCCCTTTGTGAGTGACATTAATGAACATGTGGAAAATTCCTTATCTGCTCTGATACCAAGTGAAACACCCCACCTCCGTTAAGGTCACTCTCAAAGGGAATTCCTTAATTTCGGTGGAGCATTATAGGTAAAATCAGGTGGTCTACTGATTTACTTGACCTCCTTAATGCGAATTATGACAGTGCCATGAGTCCATCATGTATGCAATTATCCCTAGTCATGTAAGTACTATATGCATGCATATTCATTCATCCATATGCAACACCCATATGATAACACATCAAGTTTTAATCCATATACAAATACATATATGCATATGCAAACATGAAAGTGACTGAGCCGATCTAGTGCCTAATGTGTGTAAATGCATCCACGAGCAACCACTAGCAACCACTTGCAACCATCAATCATAACATGTTTCAAATACATGTTTATATCCAATGGTTTCTACCTAAGGATCACGAAGATAGGACCTAGAGGATATACATAAAAAGATGGAAACAAGAATGCCTAAAATTTCTAGCAAAAGAGATCAGGGATATACCCTCAAGAAAGAGGGTATGATGCGCGTATCTATTCTTCAGTCTTCTAAGTTGCATCTTCTTGAGCTTTACTCCACTGTATCTTAACTAATTTGACTTCACGATACCAAGTGTATATGATTAGAGGTCTCTCCTCTACTTAGCTTATACATCATGCTGCAAGTCTGAGGGTCCAAAGCTAATGGTTACCATGTGCTTATTACCTCTCTTAAGGTCAGTCTAACTTAGGGTGCCAGCCCCAACCATTTATTTCTCATGCAAACCATCCTAGTCAAACTCGACATCCCTCAAGTACAAACCCCAAAGGCCTAAACCAATGTCAGACAAGCACCCAAGGGATACCTCCTCCGAGTTTGGATGATCTATGTGTGATGATACTAACAAAACAACCAAACAATTGAGCACTTTACCGACTCTGGCTATCCTCGCCAATCTTGCTCCAGAATTATCGTTGATCGCATAACTGGCTTTGCCACGTCATCTAGATACATGCGGAAGTCTGTCTCGAGTTCTTAGGGGGGAAACCCCTACCCTAGTCAAAACATCTTGCATACTCATGGACTACCCCAATGGATTGGAAATCGTCGATAGATAAGTAAAGTGATTCTTGGTAGCTAAGACAAATTGATCCCTTAGGATCATACGAAATATCAAGGGTATTCTCGAGGCAAGTCGAAAGTCTAACTACCCTTGTTTCATAATTACTAGCTAACCAATCAATGCCTAGAATCTACCCATAGCCCAAAAACATAAGCATAAATATAGCTATTCTCAAATCCTCACAAGTCAATGATAAATGGGTCGAACCAGCAATTGGATTTGAGACTATAATGGGATCCTCTACTACACAATATCTAGAGTGCAGAGACACAACTATGGATGCAGATATATACGAATGTGAAGCGCTAGAATCGGAAGGAGTACTACCAGGATAATCAAAAAGGAAAAACTCTTTCAACCGAAATCTTACTGCCTCTCTCTCAAGTATGCTGGCGGTGAGAGCATCAACTCGCCTTCCGGAAAATCCTGTCCCTTGTTCTTGCCCTTGTCCTCAATTATATGACCCGTTATACCCTAGTAAAGATACTTCCTCTTGTCTTAGGTTTTACTATTTTTTTCCTCCCCTCCTTTGTGAGCCAAGTCCATATCCATGGGTTCTTCATCCTTATGTTATGCTTCGTAGCCAGACCCCCTCATTCTCAACTTTGCCATCCTTGTGTAACTTGTTGACATGTCTCTCGAAAGCTGCTTCCATCGCACGGAGAATCCTACAAAGCTCGAAAGAAAATTAGCCGTAGGTGAAACTGCTGCGGCTACAGATGGAAGTTGGGCACTTGTTTGCCCTTTGACAAGTGTCATAGTCTTGTCGAGCCTACGAAACCATGCTGCGATGAGGTTACCTCCCAGAAAGCCAGGAGCCCCCGGAGACTCAAGAAAGAAGGAAACAAGGATTCAAATAGAGGATCAAAAGATAGTGTATATGGCTTTGGGGAATATGCCTTTAAAGAAAAACTTTTCTTTTGAAAATGCTTCTTTTAAAATCGTTTGAAATAATTTTTTAAATCTTTTTATCTGATCCGGTAACCTTCGGCTCCGATACCAAGTTAAACAACCCACCTACGTTAAGGTCACTCTCAAAGGGAATGCCTTAATTTCGGTGGAGCGTTATAGGTAAAAGATGCAGATAAATTACAAGACAGACAATTAAAGCAGCAGCAAATAAATAAAACTTTATTTCATTGATAAACAACATGTACAAAGATTGTTTTACAGTACCAAAGTATCCTTTCTTGCTTACAAAAATAAAGAAGCATAAAATGATTTCCCCAAATAAAGCATGAGCCAGCCATAGCAGTAGAAGAAAGAGTCCAAGGCAGCACGTCAAAGAATCTTCAAGCTTGGAAAGAGTAACGGTCCAAACAAACCTGAGTTGTTCCCTCCCTGACTACCTAGGGCGGGGAGGGGGGGAGGGGAACGGAAGAAAAGAGGCGAAAGCAAACTAGGTCGGACATAAAGTCTGGTAAGTCCAGTGATTCTTAGTATTTAAATGAGGAAAAGGGTCATGACATGAATAAACTAAATATAAGACTAAACCATAGTAACAATATAGCATGGGATATGGCAAGATAAACTTAATGTACTGATAAACTGAATGCGCTTCTACTCCTCTGCTTCGCAACTACCCCATTTATACTGATTTTTATATCCCTGAACTACCTAACTGGTCTCCAAACTAGTAATCTATGATCATATGATAACGTGATCCCAATCCCCGTATTTGCGGTTGCCTTCAGGTGTACATCTATTATGGGGATTCCGTTTATTACCTAGATCTAATCTAGGGTTTACCATCGAGTGCTTACTAGATTCAACTAGGGTTTATGCTACCCAGGGCCACTGGGGTTTATGCTACCTATTGAACGTTTCTTGGATTCAGGGTTTACGCGACCTAGGTCCAACTAGAGATTATGCTACCTGCTTGTATTAAGTTTCCATGTGTCTGTGTCAGTCGGCCCTCTCTTGCGTGTAGATACTCTGTGCTAGCCCCACCATAAGGTGCATCAAGCCTTATGATAGCGACCCGACACAATTCAAGATGCACAGTGTATAACTACTGGTACCCAGTGCCTGCTTTTTCCACTCCGGAGTACGTGCACGCTCGTAAACCGTCGGAACCTGCACTGACGTACCCTCTGCCGCTATTTTGACCGCTTATGATCAGCCCAGTAATTGTGTCCCACTCTACCTAGTTTCACGGTACCATGATACATCTATATGGGTTACTGCTGAAATGGGTCCCCGTTACTGGGGTTTCCTGCTGGTTAAGTTCATGGGCCTATATATACAAATATTACCCACCTATATGAGATGTTCTTAACCCCCCCACCGATTCTAGCATGTTTTCTTAACGGTTAAGTTTTGTGGGCCTATATTTACTAATATTACCCACCGACCCGATGTGCACTTAACCTTCCCACGGATTCAGGCATGTTTATTTAATGGTTAAGTTTTGTGGGCCTATATTTACTAATATTACCCACCTACCCGGCGTGTACTTAACCTCCTACTCGTCAAGTCGTGTTGGTTAAGTGGTTCTTATTAACTTAACCTTTCTTGCTTATCATGTTGGATTGGTTAAGTGTGATTTATTAACTTAACCTTGTTTATTCATCAGGTTATATTGGTTAAGTATTTCCCATTTAACTTAACCCCATTCGCTCATCAAGTTATATTGGTCAAGTGTCATTATACAATTTAAGTTGACTTAACCCATCCACCCGTCACGTAATGTTGGTTAAATGTTTCCTTCTGGTGTTGACTTGACCCTACCTCAAATCATGTTATATTGGTTAAGTGTTATTCTCGTGTTAACTTAACCCTTCCCATACATCATGTTATATAATTAGTTAAGTGTTTTCCTCTTGTATTACTTAAACCCACCACATGTCATTATATATTTTGGTTAAGCGTTACCTTAGTTAACTTAACCCTGTCATCTGCTTAATTAACATGTTACAATGGTTAAGTGTTCTAAATTTACTGAACCTCACCCACTTGTCAAATTAACATGTTGTAATGGTTAAGTGTTCTAATTTTACTTAACCTCACCCAATTGCCTAGTTAACATGTTATTATGGTTATGTGTTTTCCCTAATTACTTAATCTCACCATTTCTAGCTTGATTTATTCATGAGTCTTAATTAATTAATTAATTAATTAAAGCACCAACCACTCACATTAGACAGATATTGTTGTGGTTACTGGATGTGCCGGTCGGTTCCGGGCAGGTTTACACCACAACTCAGTCTAACCTCGGGTCTTTCTGGGCTTGATGCACTAACCACCCACATTAGAGAGGTATTTTTGTGGACAATGGATGTGCCGGTCGGTTCCGTGCAGTTTTACACCACAACTCAGTCTAACCTCGGGTTAGGCATATTCGTCTTTTACTAAATTTACATATTTACTATTTATGTAAATTTTCCGTAAATCAATTTAGCCTAAATCATATTCATTTGTCATAAAAATTAGCATATTTATATTCTATGCCCAAAACTTGATTTACCTATCAATCAGCCCAATTTGCAGTTTATACGAATTTAGATTTAATATTCCCCTTTTATAATTCTTGCCTAACCTAGATTAATATTCCAATTTACGGTTCATGTCAAAACTAGATTTAATATTCTAGTTTACCGTTTATGTCCAAAACTTGGTTTACGCACCAATTTCACACTTTGCGGCCAATTAAATTTATCAACTTATGCCCAAGTCTAATATGCATGTGAATCATTCTCTGTTATAGCCAATTTAGACTATGCCAACATATATATTATGCAAACTAACTAAATTAGGCTACGCCCAAATTCCCGCGCTGTAATCGTACGTATAACATGATTTCACAAGTTTCTAAGTACTCATGAAATGATACTAATGGTATTAAAGCAAGGAATATGGGATAAGCACGAGAATTGACATAAAAGAATAGCCATGCAAGAATGAACCAAATACAAAAATAACGGTTCCAATGGGTTTGATGTACATAACAGTGAATAGGAATAAACTAGACAAGTTACACCCCAAAAAAATGGGATCCAACATAATTAAGGGAATAAGCATAGGTGATTTGGTCTAACATAATGCCAGTTCGAAGTACAACCTAATAGGTTAATGGGAATAGGCATAAGTCACTGACTACAATAGTTATAGGCAATTAACCACAATAGTCATGGGCGACTAATCACAATAGTTTCTTAATCAATGTCACAGGCAATAGTCTCATGTCATAAATCTTGGTAATAGTCTCATAATCATGAATCATATGCAATAGTCTCAAAATTATGAATCATAGTCATAGTCATAGGCAACAGTCTTATAGTCATAGTCATATGTAATAGTCTCTTTGTCATGGATCACAGTCATAGGCGATAGTTTCACGGGAAACAGTTTCATAGTCATAGTCTTAGGCAAAGTCCCACAATCATAGTCATTGGCAATTAGCCACAATAAGTTCTAGGCCACAATCGAGAATCAGATCCAAAGGCATAGATAACGTTAGATTTGCATAAGCACGAATCAAAGATAATTAACTTGCAAATTGGTATAGTTCTATATTTTGATTCATTACATTCACAATTCCAATTACACATTGAAATCTAAGGAATAACTGAACTTACAGTGATCGGTTTAGATAAGGCGATTTGCTATGATTCGAATGGCGTTGCTTGAAGCGGAATGCCTATGGTCCAACTTGAAGCTTTATCTTGATTTGAATCTCCAATTTGAAGAAGAACTATAACTTGTTTTAATGAAGAATAAGATTTATTTTAATTAGGATTGAGGTAGAGTATAGGCGTAATGAAGTTGTGTGGAGAAAGTGAAGTTTGGGGGCGTTTATATAGTGTAGAATTCATGAATTTGGTCCAGAAATCAGCCCGGATACATCAAAATCAATTCTGCCTCGGATCTGGAAAAACAGGGCAGGTCGACCCCCTGGTCGATGTATAGGGGGGAGGTCGACACTAGGGTCGATCCCCTGGTCGATCTGGGCCCTGGGCGGGAATTTTCCCACCCAGCCCGCTTCTGACTTCTGATTTGAATTTGAATTCAGTTTCGAGCTGTTTTTAAATTTGAGCTGAAACTTCCGAAGGCCATAACTTTTTCATACGTAGTCACGCAAACTCGGACTCTATCTCAAGCAGAATTCCGAGACAAACGCAATGGCATAACTCGTTTCCCTTAATTCTTCTCCTAAAAATTAAGTATACTTTGATTTGTTACGTTAACGTTTACAGAAAATACGGGGTGTTACAGGTAATTGAATGATTACTACCCTTATTGGGCCCTGACCATTAAGCCTGCTCCTTGAGCCGAGGCAACCATCGAATCCTAAAGTCACCCATCAGTCTACTGACTTCCCTCAATATAATGTAGTCAAGACATACTCTTTTGATTGAACCAATACAGATATTTCTCCGGGTTGAGGCTTCGTTAGGCTTACCCTAAAGGGCCTTCCAGAGCATCATCATGTCTAGTAGAAGTCTCACACTTCCTTCTAGCCTTACTGAACTACATGTCGACGTGCTCCCACTGTATGTAAAACGCCCATTATGATCTGCTTCGTTTGGCCCTTCATCCAGACTTCCTTCGAACTGTTCCAAACACACCTCTATTTTATTATATTTTATGTCTAATCTTTCATTATGCATTAAGCTTACTTTTTTTCATTTATTATATCGTTGATTAGCATTACCTACCCTAATCTGAGCCTCATTTATTTGCTTGTTAACTTTATTTGTCACTTACTTTCCTCAGTCAGCTTCTACTACCGAAACGGACCACTATTGTTACATGCTTATTAAACTTAACCCAAACACTAAGTTTTATCTATAATAAGCCTTTCTTAGTTTATGTATCTTTTCTTCTTTTCAATCACAACCCTAGTGTTATAATTTTACTTGTAAACATTTGGGCTTTCTTAGTCCCTCTTTCTTTCTTTTTAGCCCAATCCTAGATCTGAGCCGAACCTATTGACTTAGTTCCTAGCCTAAGCCTATGATATTCTACTTTTATCATAATAGGTAACATTAATTTCTAATGATCAAATGACTAACTTGATTTCTTACTCCTTTTCTTTTCATAACATCTTCCAGCTATATTACCCTTGTACTTATTATCTTTTGTAAGTTCTATCTTTAGAAAGTTATACTTATTCTGAGTTGGTTGGTTATCGAAAATGTGCGAAAATTTATTTCCATAAGTAATATAAGGCAACCATACGAGCAGGAGCTCGTAACTGTAAAAACTTAAATGCTTTAGTCATTCAAGGGGGTTTGTATACGTCACCAGTCAGCTCTTCACTTCTCTCTTTGAATGTTTCATTAACTTTACAATCCTCATCAACAAGATGGGTCCATTTAGTCCTCCCACTATGTCTGAAGTGTTTAACTTGCATAACCTTCGGTAGAATACTTTTACCCATCTTATCTTCCTCATCCTTCACTTATTCATGTTCATCCTTTTTGTACTTAACCTTCTTTTCTTTCCCTTCTCTCTTCTTCTTTGCTTCATTTTCTTGTTTTCCTTTCTTTTCCTTCTGGTTTTTTTTTATTATCATCAAAATTGTGCATAGCGATCGATGTTGGGTAAATTGTGCTCAGGACCTTTGTGCATTTAACTTTGGTGCACTAAATATATATCATCATATGGTCTATTAACCACCAGTTATATGAAAGAAAGAAAAAATAAAACATGTCTATGAACAAAAATAATGGTAAAAGAGTGCAAGGTTTTGCTACCTCATCCGCTTAATTTTTCTCAATTTCTTCAAATGCAGCCATCTCTGCCTGTAGTATATTGATAATTTTGTCGCTTTGTCAACCAAGGATAAACTCATTTTCTTTAAACTATTCTAAAAATAGTCAAAGTTTATATATGTAGCAAATGGCCAGTATGTAATTTTACATCTGTGTTAAAACGTAGAACATAACGGTATGGATTAGCATCCATGCCTATTGAACTTACATATGGTTAAGTACCATAATTTTTATGTACATAATTTTACAAGGTGGTATAAAACGACAAAAATTCCTTATTGGATACTCACATCTTTATGTTTCCCCTATGTTTCCTTAGCAAACTTCTTTGCATACTTGGGGTCGTCACAGATCAAAACATTATCAAATAATTCCAGACTTCACCTGTAAAAATTCATGACAATGTGAATAAACTGCTTAAGCATATGTATGGAATAACTGCATTAATTTTTAAACACGAGCATACACTCACTTGCCACAACTCAATGCCAACATATTTGAGCTTGCTGTAAGCATAGATGTAAGGATCACCTTTAAAATCTGCAAGGATGCAAATTTCATCAAATGTTTATTACATGTCAAAATCAAGCAAAGTAGTAAAAATAAAGGATTGCTTATGAACATATTTTTAACCTGGGTTGTCGATTATTAGTGCCTTCCATTTACCCTTGTAGTTAGGGTTCTTAATTTTCTTTTTAGTGGAGACCATTGATTCAGAATTATATTATGTTGTTGATATAAACATAACGTTGCTGCAAATAATATTATTCAAACCTTTTGTTTCCAGGGCACTTTAGTATTCAGGGTTCGGGAATTGTTGGAACAGTCCACTTACCATCCTCTTCTTCATCCCAATCTTCTGGCCGAAGATAGCAAAAAATGACGAGGAACTCATGCTCCAAATATCTGAATCAAAATTTTTTATTAAAAAACAAAAACAATAAGTTCTGTATTAAAAAGGGAACCTTCTTCGCTTCAGGATCAAGAATCTCTTTTGGAACGTCATCATACACCTTCAGAACATGAAAACATGATCAAATCAAACATCTACCAAGTTTTCTTCTTTCTAAATTCAAACAAACCTTCTTCTAAATTAGGAAATGCATCACATTTTTGTACAACAAGATGATTAAATTAGTCATGAAATAATACTGAAAGATATAACAAATTATTACCACTGGTTTCCTATGCTCAATGTAACAACCCAGAATTTCTGAACCAATTTAAATTTGTTATTTTGGCAATTTAAATGGATTTTCGGAATTTAAAATAATTTATTTTAAATAATAACGACTAAAAATTTATTTTAAACGAAGTAAGAAAGAATAAATTTATTTTAATTATATAATGAGCCTGAAATAGCGCGATAGTTTGAAAATTCGATTTCAAATTTCAAATGAATGTACATGACTCAAAATAAACCGGATTTCAGTGGAACAAGAAATATTTGAATCTGTTTGAAAATATCTTTCCAACGAATGTGAAAAATCCAGGTTTCATAACGGGAATAAAAAATTATGTCCAGTTGAAAATTCAGACTAGTCGCTATGGAATTTATATTTTTATATATATATATAGCCCTTAAAAATAGCCATTTTGCAAACGACCTCCGTTTTCGACGAAAACAATTTTTCTGGATCCGGAATGTCTAATTATAGTCAGGTTTCAAATTTCATAATTTTTGGAATTAATATGTGAGCGTGGTGAAGTTAAACGCATTTGGTAATTTCAGTTTGAATTTAATCGACTAGAAAATGACCGTTTTTCAAACGGTCTCCAAATTCGAAGAAATTAATTTTGTTAGGACCGTATCGTCAAAACATAGCTCGATTTGTTTTTCAGGAATTTTTGGAGTCAGTTTGTGGCCCCGGTAAATTAAAATATATGTTCAAATTCAATATACATTGATTTATATTTTAATTTAAATGAAAACTGATTGTAACAGTTGAGTTGGTTTGCGGGATATATCGCACTGTGTCCGGAATGGGGGTATTACGCTACGAACGATAGTCCTTGGGTTTGACTTGGATTTCGTATCAATATACAAGTATTTTTGGAATTTAAAATAATATATATATATCCCATTGGTCAAAACCCTTCTCTCTTACCAGCGTGGTGAAACCCGCGCCTCTCTCTTCAGAGCAATGAATGGCGCAATTTCTTCATTCTTTCTCCCTCAAAATTCTTCCAATCCATCTCGTTTTAATCCGAACCTTGCAACAAAATCAAAGTACTCCCTAAGATCTTCAAATCCACATAAGCATCATCATCTCTGGTGGCATGTACTGATCGGAATTCACCCTCAAAGCGCCGCCGGTTCGATGTTGATTACGCCGTCAAGCCGCCATCGAGTTGGCCAGAAAGGGGTCGATGGGAAGCCTTCTCGGTGGCGCACCCCATAGAGCAGGTGGATCGTGGCCCGGCGTCGTGGATCTCGAGAAAACTGAAACCCTAGATTTGAACCATTGAGATGAAACGCGGTCTGTAGTATAAAGAGGAAGAAGGTGCTTTTTATTTTAATTAATTTCCATTTTAATTAATTTTAAAATGACATCAACACTGTAAAAATCATATCTTGCTCGTACGAAGTCGAAAACACGTGAAACATGATCTGTTGCGGTCGTGGGGACAACGAGACTGACCGAGCCCAATTTGGAGCATGTTAGAATTTCAGGCAAATTCAAATTCAAACAGAACTGAAATTTAGAAATAAAACTGATGGAGTGGAAATCGACTGTGAGAACATCTTCTCACTCTAAATATTTTCCAGTAAAATATATACTTGGATGCAGACTGTGTTTAGTAGCAACCGACACCATTTATTGTACAAACCATGGATGCTTGTTTGAATTGATTGTACTGTGGATGTTGATTGTTAATTCATGTACGGAATAAATATTTGAACAATAAAAATTTCATTTTTATTGAAGGAATATAATATATAAAATATTCATGTATGGAATAAAATATTTGAATAATAAAAATATCATTTTTATTGAATGAATATAATATATAAAAAAATATTGATGTATGGAATTGTAACGACCCAAGGATTTTCGACCCTGAAAATCAACACAACATACTATGTCGACTATTCAAGCATCAAAAATACCGGACCATTATTTGAAAGAAGTTTGAGGGTGAGAAATAGAAAGAAAGAAAATTAGAGTAGTAGTAGAAGAAAACAGAACAGAATCTGAGTAAACACAAATCTCACAGCGGAACGAATAAAATATATTATATAACAACTTTTGAAGTACAAAACTATAATTTGTAATACATACCATTATCACAGTACCACATATAACACCACACGGAAATAAACTCTATATATATCTAACGTTGAAGCCGCCTGCTCCAAGCTCCTCTCAGTATATTTGTAAAATCCCGACTACTTGATTGCTCGTACAAATTTGGGCACCCAAGAGTTTAGGGAAAACAAACAAAATAAACTCTGGGTCAGTCATATGACTGGTGTGAGTAAACACCAAACACTTGGTTTAACTTTTCCAAATCCTTTTCAGAAGCAATGATAATCGTAAGACCGATCCACACATAAACACGGATGGCTTTTACCTTACGATAACCCAAAACATTTTCTAAAACAATATTATTCTGATATTATAATATTGTCTAATACAAGTACTTAGAACTCTAGCAGAACGCTTTCCTCTCATATTCTACATATATAATATACAATCAAAACCATGGGCTCTTATTGGGTAATGGATTTCCAACTATGACAAGGTATGGAACTATCTTCCGATTAGAGTACTCTAGAAGCGATACACTGGAGTGCAACAAGAACATCTTGTAACTCGGCCACACATGACCGACCATTCATTTCGTTTGAATGTTCCGAATATATTGTCACCTTACGGTTGGTATACCAACATAACTGTTCCCGGGAGATACATAATTGAAAGAAATAACAAATATGAATATTCTCCAGATGGTGACAATAAACCCTAATTAGGTGCGACATACTTAGCTATGTTGCCTGCCCAAATTCTGTCATTTCTCGGTTGATGAGGCTTGAGTTCATAATGTATCACTATACAGATCTCATCTTTATTTACTTTGAATGCCACATCATCATACCCACCAAATCACAAATTAATTTCACCAAAAACACCATGGGTATAAGCTAAGAGAAACGAATTCCTCCGCCACCAATGTCAATACATTTGAAGAGAGCAACTTACGTGATCTATTAGATATACTCTGTAAGACATTCGTCCATATACGTTGTTCTGGGACTGGACAAACCAAAGGAATTTTTCTGTAAATCCAGCTTAGGCAATTTCTACCTAGGATCGCCAGAACAACCTTTGCATCAACTCCGTCTTCAGTTGTTTCAATATATTTGATTCGAAATGATAATGCCCATATGGAGTGGTTTTCAGATAATAAATCTGATCCGGTCTCTCCGTATTGACAACGGAAATGGTCAAAAACTTTGATAATCGGTGATTTAACTATCAAAGGAAAACATGTATATAAACAACAGTCGTATTTCCAAATGGAAATCTTACCAATCAATCATCATTTCATTTCCCAATTTCCCATTTATTTCTTAATAACTCGTTTTACTTCTCACGATTCTCTTGGAAAACGTTTCCATATATTCACAACTCTTTATTTCTCCTATTTCGCAAATATACGTTATTAACATTAGAAAACATTTCCATACCTTATTCACGCATCACTATCACTCGGCCTACTACACAATGTAGTCCAAACCCATTTATGAGTAGTGTCTTCTTTACTGTTTTTAATACCACGTTGCTCCATGTAATTCACAACCGTCATTTTTCAATATTCGAACCTAAACCCTTTTCTTTTTAATTGCATGCGGTCTTCTATGCGTCTCCCTCCCCATCAATATATACAAAGCTGCCTCTTTCATCTCCTGTACACACCATTTGACGTGCCACTCCACCATATCCTCCTCCTTCTATACACAGTATTTCTGAATACTCCTAGTACTTACTCTAGTATACATTCGAACACTCCTCTTCTCGCATCATAAAAATCTGACTCCAGTTTGATTATCTCCGCCACGTAACACCCCTTCCCCTTATATTTCACTATGGAAAAATTTAATGGTTTACATCTTTAAACTTGTCACTGAAAACCGCTTCCTCTCATCTCATTCTCCTTGAACTGACATCATCCTTGGTCATGGCGTTCTCTGGTGTGTGGCACTCCATCTTCTTATTTCCAACGCCACCATCAAAACTGTCTTCACCGTTCACCCCATCACTTCGGACTCGATCACCACCCTACTGTACTCAACGGGTCATCCTCTCCCTCCATAACTCCTGTAACACGCAATGTTTGCTCCTCCACCTCGGTCCTATCCACTCAAACTCGACTTCCACGCATCCTGAAGTGTTTCTTCTTCGAAATATGACAACCGCACCTTAATAGACCTTCCTTTCTTCTCACGTAACCCACCAAAAAAACTCCAGTATTTCTCGTGAACAAAAGAACTCCTCCAGTATGGTTCGAACGCAGGCTGCAACCCCCTAGTATAGTTCAAACGCAAGCTGCGCACCTTCTTCAATGTTTCGAAACTCTCACAGCCTTAGACTTCAGGAAAGAAATAAAAATTACAAACTGTAACGATGTTCGCACCCAAACAATGCATAGAGAATTTGCTATTGGTTTTTATTTGTTTAGATTTTATGAGTTGCGTGGATCACCATTCTTTTGTTTTTAGAAATCGAACGAGATAAATGCGTAGCTCTTATTTATAGAAGATGATACTTAAGGGGTAAGGAACAGCAAGGTACATGCAGGGGAGGTCGGCTAGGTTTTTAGATTAGGTGGACAGCTATGAAGTGATAACACACTGGTGCTTGTTCCTTTTCACATGAAGGTAAGATGGTGGTACGTATGTATGATATAAAGGAACAGAAGAAAGTATATCTCAATTTGATTTTTTTATATAAACTTGTTATTACTTTTATGCTAAGTCACGCAACCATTGATTTGACAAGAGCTTGTTCCCTTACTTATTAAGTAATTGAGAATATTTAAATAAACATGTTTAAGAGTTTCGTGGTATAGATATGTTTGGTTTTTGTTTTCCAAAACGAATTTTTTACGATCTCCATTACACTAAATTTCATTGTTTTACGAACCGCTATAGATAGAAATTAAACTACCGTCATGTCACATAATGTGCCACGAACCCAAAAATATAATAATATAGACAAGTTAATTTATTCTGTGAAACCTCAAAATGCTAGTTTAGGGTGTAAAACACTTCAAATAAAAAGTTTCCTATTTTCCAAATTTAAAATTACAGTAAAATTCTAGAAATTAAATTATAACTACGTCTCAAATATCTTGTCCAAATTCGTAACCGATATTTAATTAAAATTAAATAACCGTTATGGTTTATAACGATTCCATAACGACTATTTGAAAACTTGATTTGGACATAACTCACAATCTATAACACAAAATCTCCATTTTTCACTTCCATTAGAAAAATACAGTTCATTTGATTCCAATGTTTCTTGTTTCGAAGAAATCCGACAAATAATGAATCCTGCATACTCAGTTGAAGTACAAAGCGTTAAATAACGAACAGCCGCGATATTACGAGCTTGTTTATAATTTATATTATAATTTATACGTTCAACTGTCACTTTAACAATATTTCGTTATTTTGATTCAATTCTAAATTGAATTAAATATCTTATACTATCTAATTTACACAGTATTGCATAATCAACAAATTCCAACCATTTCGAAATTAAAATTATTATTCCATTATTAATATTAGTTAAATAATCTAAATTATTTAAATTCATACCTTTTAAATATATTAAAAAAATTTAAAAAATTAATTATTAAATCACTCAAAAAATACGGGTCGTTACATTTTTTCCCCCTTAAAAGAATTTCGTCCCCGAAATTACTAAGCCGGAAAAATGATATAACCCTATTATCCAGATTAACAATCATTTGGTTTACTTCTTAATTTCAGTTTTAATTGAACCAATCTATTTCAATTAAAATATTAACTCATTTCTTATTAATAGGAATTTTCAAAAATTCTGCAAATTTTCTAACACTTTAAATCTCCGAAAAAATTTCGACAGCGTATCCTTTGCTTTGCTTAATCGGTATAACTACAACTCGCCTCTCTAGGTCTTCCCTAATCCAAAAGAAAATCAAACACTCAAGCGGCTTGCCCATTAGGCTCATAAAAATCTCAAATTCAATCTAATATAAACTTGTACCTTTTTGTCGGGCATCAAACTCAATCTCTTTCATTTGTTACCTAATCGACATATAATCGTGTATTCCAAATTGATCTCCAATCATCAATTTATACTCAAGCCAAAATCCATCTCAAATTCCACTTCCAATCTTAATTCCAAATTCTTACTCAACAATCCAAATCCACTCCATATTATTTCTAATCCAATTAAATTTGATAATCTTAATCTAAGTTAAATTCGATTTATTCACTTTTATTATTCCAGACTATTTAACTTCACAAGTTAAATTTAAATTTCGAAATTTAAATTCCTGGGTTTTGTTCTTTAAACCAACTTGAAATCATACATAATAATGACAATTCAAAACATTTGAATTTCTGAATAACTTATTTCCTCAAAACAATTCAAACAAAATTTTTGTTAGTAATCCATCACTTAGAAACTTGAAAATGAACACTGATGATGCTGTAGTCATCATCAGAATTATTTCTCAGCGATCGAGGTGAGTTCAATACTATATCACTTTTCAAAACCATTTTTAAACACTTCTATTTTGAAATTAATTCAAAATACCTTTTAAAATATTTGAAAAACATTTTCAAATCACCCAAGATCTTAAAATTTCCTTATATAATTCAAAATTCAATTTCAAACACCTTTTCCAGTTTCTGGGATTTTAATTCCAATTCTTATTTAATTCTAGATTTTGTTCATCTTATTTTATACATTTCACTTATACGAATTCTGATTTGTTATTTATAACTATCTCAATTATAATCCTATTCGATTATAATAATAACCAACACATCAAATATAATAATTCCATTATATATACTTCTTTATATAAAAATATATTTCGGGTAAAATTATTTCATTTACCCTCTTTCAAATCATACTATGTCGGTTTATCGTATTCAAGTGTTTAGAAATCCCTATCGACATTGTGGTGCCTTACCATTGACCAGAATTTATAAGCCACTCAACCAACAAATCGCTACAATATAAAACCATTTTTATATAATCTACAAATACGTTCACTCGTATATATACACTCAAACTCTATCTAGGGTATTACTAACCACATCTCTACTGAGTTACGCCACTGAGCCAAGGTAATCACTTAACCTTTAACTCTGATACCACTGTAACGACCTAAGGATTTTCGACCCTGAAAATCGACAAAACATACCATGTCTACTATTCAAGCATTGGAAATACCGGACCATTATTTGAAAGAAGTTAGAGGGTGAGAAATAGAAAGAAAGAAAATTAGAGTAGAAGAAGTAGATAACAGAACAAAATCAAAGTATACACGAATCTCACAGCGGAACAAATAAAATATATTATATAACAACTTTTGAAATACAAAACTATAATTTGTAATACATACCATTATCACAGTACTACATACAACACCACAACGGAAATAAACTCTACATATATCTAACATTGAAGTCGCCTGCTCTAAGCTCCTCCCAGTATATCTGTAAAATCCCAACTACTTGACTGCCCGTACAAATTTTGGCACCCAAGAGTTTAGGGAAAACAAACAAAATAAACTCTGGGTCAGTCATGTGACTGGTGTGAGTAAACTCCAAACACTTGGTTTAACTTTTTCAAATCCTTTTCAAAAATAATGATAATCGTAAGACCAATCCACACATAAACACGGATGGTTTTTACCATACGATAACCCAACACATTTTCTAAAACAATATTATTATGATACTATAATATTGTCTAATACAAGTACATAGAACTCTAGCAGAACGTTTTCATCGCACGTTCTACATATATAATATACAATCAAAACCGTTGGCTCTTATTAGGTAATGGATTTCCAACTATGACAAGGTATGGAACCACCTTCCGATCAGTATACTTAAGAAGGGATACACCGGAGTTCAACAAGAACATCTTGTAACTCGGGCACACATAACCAGCCATTCATTTCGCTTGAATGTTCTGAATATATTGTCACCTTACGGTTGGTATACCAACATAACCATTCCCGGGAGATACAGAATTGAAAGAAATAAAAAATATGAATATTCTCTAGATGGTGACAATATACCCTAATTGGGTGCGACCCACTTAGCCATGCTGTCTGCCCGATTTCTATCATTTGTCGGTTGATGAGGCTTGAGGTCATAACGTATCACTATACAGATCACATCTTTATTTACTTTGAATGCCACATCATCATGCCCGCCAAAACAAAAATTAATTTCACCAAAAATACCACGGGTATAAGCTAAGAGAAATGAATTCCTCCGCCACAAACATCAATACGTTTGAAGAGATCAACTTACGTGATATATTAGATATACTCTATCAGACATTCGTCCATATATGTTGTCCTAGGACTGGACAAACCGATAGGCAATTTCTACCTAGGATCGCCAGAATAACCTTTGCATGAACTCCGTCTTCAATTGTTTCGATATATTTGATTCGAAATGATAATTCCCATACGGAGTGGTTTTCAGATAATAAATCTGATCCCGGTCTCTCCGTATTGACAACGGAATGGTCAAAAACTTTGATAGTCGGTGATTTAACTATCAAAGGAAAACATGTGTACAAACAACGGTCGTATTTCCAAATGGAAATCTTACCGATTAATCATCATTTCATTTCCCAATTTCCCATTTATTTCTTAAAAAATCGTTTTACTTCTCACGATTCTCTTCGAAAACGTTTCCATATATTCATAACTCTTTATTTATCCTATTTCGCAATTATACGTTATTAACATTGGAAAACATTTCCATACCCTACTCACGCATCACTATCCATCAGTCCCTAACCGTAAACCAGTAAGATAACAACTCCCTATGTATTAACCCCGAAGGCCGAAACCAACATCAGATCAACACTCAGAATGTTGTGTAACTTAACTAGTCTCCAGTCAGTTTCTAATTTCCTTAACTCCTTTTAAATATACAAAACTTTTGCTTTAAATCGTTACTCACTTTAAACGTGAATATTTTCCTTCTATAGAAATCTGGACTCATTTTATTAAATCAAATCATTACAGTTTAAAATCTCACTTATCTGGTTATTTTATTAACACATACTTCATATTTCATTTCATAAACTCATTTTATACGTTATAACTAGGATGAGACATGTGATTCGCACATGGGAGTTTGATGGTGCCTACCAACTTTAAGTTATAATTTAAATCTCGAGTTCTTATTGGATAATAAATCCAAATATTAATTTTCTCGTCAAATCCTGAAATTTCGTTATATATATATATATATATAATTTACATTATACTAAAAACATTCGACATCATCGAATTATAATTATATATCCTTATCGATATATTTCCATTCTATTCATATTTCGAACATCGAAATAAGTTCATCGTTTTTCTTTCTAACTGATTTCCCTTTTCTTTTTATATAAATTTATTTCTTAAATTTATATTTCCAAACTATTTAATAAAAATAATTTCGCTTCATTTAAAAACATCGTTTATAAATCAAATTACTTGTTTTATATAATTGAACAAGTAATTATATTTTAGCCAATCAAAATCTCATTTCTATTTTTAAATAGAAATTCCCTTTTTAAAATCCCAGTTTATTTTTTGATATATTCATATATCTTACCTTATTTACATACCAATTATTTCCGGGTCAATGTTATTTAACATCCCAACACTCAATAATCAATCATGGATTTATTTATCACATCATACAATACAATATATGAAAAACAACAATAATTGTTGAGGAATCCAGCCGGATTCCTCCAACCTGTTTCCCTGCATCCACAGATGTTAATCAACATTTATTTCATATCAATATGAAATAATAAAATAAATAGAATCAATATTTAACTAACGATTTATGTATATATAACTGTGTTTGTAATTTCAAACAACTAATAAGTAAATCATCCAAACAACCATCACATACAGCATTCAATCATTATTATCAATATTAAATGACATTTATAAAATTATAAAACTGGACAGAGCTAGTGAGTTTACTCACATTCGTTCGCAGTCGACTTTTCTGTTTTTACTGCATTTGAAATCAAACAGGTGTTTGATTTTATTATGAAAATATCAGTAGCTCCGTTCTCAGTGAAAACAGTTAGTGTATCTCTCCTTGCTACGATTCCTATGGACCCGACCGCTCGAAATTCTGATATCGTAATGTACACAATAATATAACTATAAGTTTAACATGCTATTAATTTCAAATTTTAAACTTAATTTAAATATTTACTATCGGGCCTTACCCTTATAACTGCGGCCCATCCACTTAAAACTCTGACCCATCTAAATCTTCATCTTCCCTTTCCTATTTTCCAGCTGCTCCTCCTTTTAACGTGACAAAACAACAACTGAGTTGCAATGTACTTATTGTACGACGCACATTTTGGCTTATCTCGGCTGCATTGTATATTACCAAATCTCTTTATAGTCTACCCTTTTTCATTTATATCACACTACTTTGAACTCCATCACAAAAGAATGTACGTGTACTGCTGTAACGACCCACATTCTACGTATCGAAGGATCGTAGAATATTTATTTCTTTCACATGCGAAGTCGTATGGTCATGTAACTTTGGGAGATGACTATTGGGGTCATTTCCTATATTCATGATTTTTGCCGATTTTTAAATGATCGTTTTGCCCCTAGTTGATCTTGTTTCGGCCATAACTTTTGACTGGAAAGGAGTTTTGACCTGAAACCACTTCCATTGGATTCGGATGATGGTTTACCTTTCCGTAGAGTGCTCACATTAGCTAAACGGACTCACCGTTTGGGAGATATAGCTGAAACAAGTTTCAGGTGGTGAAAAACAACTTAATTGGGCTTAACCGGGTGATTAACAGCTAGGCCCAAAGGGGAATTTCGGGATTTGGAGTATTTAAGGGCTGTTAGGGTTTAGAGAACACCCTTTTTCTCACTTTCACAGCCGCCACTTTCATTCTTGGAACCCTAGTAATGGCCTCCAACATCTAAAACACCCCAAATCACCTTCTAATCGCTAATTAAGCCAAATCCACATCAAATCAAGGAAGATCTTCACCAAATCAGTATTAGAACTACTGTATTGCCTTGGTCTTCGCGTCCAAACAGAGATAATTTCAGATTTGGTAATTAATTTGTGTCTAAGGTGAGTGATTTGCATAGTTCCTCACTAATTATGGTTAATTACGGGTAATTAGTGATAATTAGTGAAATTATACATAATTAAATTCTCGAAAAATATTTATAAATTTTGAAATATTGTGTTAGGCCTCTGTAAGAAAATTTGGTTAATTTGGTTAAGTTTTACTAATCCTATCATTAGTTTTGCTTAAATGCTTAAGGGAAAATATGGGGTTTTGGCTATGTTTAATCCGTTTTAACCTATCAAATTGTCATTTTGATGTTATTGGTCGATTCTATATGTTGCTATGACTGTATGATAAGTTTTGTGATTGATTAGAAAAGTTAGATTGGTTGAAAACACCGTCGAGTGGCGTAAAACAGTCGCTGGAAAGAAGTGCAGGAAATTAGCCGAACCGGATCGGAGGAGGGGAGCACGACCCGACCCGATCGTGGAGCATTACCCGATCCGAACTGCCCGTGGATGGTGGCACCGAACCGATCCCTTGCATTTGAAGCTTCAGTCCTACCCGCTCACCTGGAGAGCCATCCGACCCAAACCGCTTGAGGACTCCGATCCGAACTGAAGGACATTCCACGAACCGATCCGACCTGAAAGGGCTTGTCACGAACCGAGATGTTGAGCACGAGCTGAAGACGATCTGAACCGAACCGATTTGATGGGGGAATCCGACCCGACCCGATGTGGATGATCACAAATAGGACTACTTTGAGGATCACGATCCAAAGCATAATGAAGAGGAGCATATCCGAACTGATCCGGAGAAGACCAAAACCCAAGATGCAAAGGTAGTCCAAGTGGGAAGTTTGTACTCAGGATCAAGTTGGGAACCAACAAGTTGACTTCATGATTGGACTTTGCTGCGGGACATGTGGTAAGGGGTTATCGGCGTTTATAGCTTTAACTCACCACAGAAAGATGGATATTGGCTACGGATCAGTGCAGTGAAGTTTTCATGACTTCATGGGGCAGAGTGATCGTAGCAAGGCTATGAGCCAGTGCAGTGGAGCCATCATGACTCCATGGGGCAGAGTGGACAAAGCAAAGGATTAGTGGCTATGGATCAGTGCAGTGGTGTCATTACGACTCCATGGGGCGGAGTGATCATAGCAAGGAATAGGGTGATCAAAGTGGTGGATATCATATGCTTTACGCACCGAGTGAGAGATGTGAGGATGGTTGCTATGATTGATTGTTTACCATCACTATATCATGCACACCCCCACCCCCATATTCCTTACACCGTATGTTAGTGGCACCTTAGACTATTGTACGGTATGTTGTGCTAACTCTTTGGTTGCAGGTCCAGATTCAGGTATGGTTTAGTAAACCTGCTATTATTTTGTTTTGCTGCTTATCGTTCATAGCAGACATTTGTCTGACCCAAAGTTTTATGTCTCTTCTTATTACTCTGGGTGCTCTTAAACGGGCAGGCTAGACATAGGTTAGGTGGTATGCACGAGTAGCTGTACCGGAGACGAGCAGGAGGCTCCCACGTATGATATATATAGATATTCTCTCTGGGTCGCTGCTGGTCACTACTTTGGGCATTAGTAGTGTACCTTCCTTATTTTCTTTAGAGACAGTTTTCAAAAGTTGTAATTGATGATGTGGAACATAAGTTGTATTTGGATTTTCCGCTGCTATGATGTTTAGTTTTCAGCTTATGCACTGTCTCGCCTGTTTTATGTCAAAGTATGTTATTATTATATTTTATTCCATGCGCTGTGAGACATTCTACCTGTTCCTTGTTAGTTCAAATTCCTTTCTATTCTTTTCTTTGGCGACCGTCCTGTACTAGTTGGATGTCAGCACAGCGCATTTCGAGGGAAATGGTAGTTGGTCGGGGGTGGGCCGTCACATTTGTTATCAGAGCCAGGTTGCGTAGTTAACCTAGGGAAAGACACCAGGGAGAGATAATACATGTATGAGAGCGTGTATTTATGATTATTTTGGTTTTCAAAAGCTATATATATATACACTATTAGTATAGCTAAGGATGAAGTCGCACTGCACTGACACCACAAAGAGGATGGTTAATCGTTTCTCTTTACAGATTGAATGATGAGCCGATATACGAGGGGTACTGGTAGAGGAGCCAACAATGGGAATGCTCCTGACATGAGGGCTATGTTTACTGACTTCATGAGGGAGATGCTTAGGGACGTTCAGAGGGCAGTCCCTAATACTGCTAATGGTGGTGGTACAGTGGTGCAGGCGCCTAGGGCTAATTTCACCAAGCTCTGTAAGGACTACACTAGTCTTGGTGGAAAGTCGTTCCACGGAACGAAATCGGCCACAGAAGTTCAGGATTGGTTGGATAACTGTGAGTGAATCTCCGAAGATTTGGGTATCGAGGATGCGATAAAGAGAAAGCTAGCGTCCTGTCACCTGCAAAGACGGGCAATGAATTAGTGGAATGCTATTAAGGCAGCTACCCTCAGAGGACCAAGTTACATGGGATCAGTTTAAGGCCCGATTCGGTGAAAAATTTATACCAGCTGCTCAGAAGTCAGAGTTATTTAGGAAGTTCTTGGAGCTAAAGCAGAATGGTAGAGCTGTCTCAGAGTATATTGCTGAGTTCGATACTTTATCAAAGTATGGATTATCTCTTATCGACACTCCCGAGAAGAAGAACGAGAAGTTCATAACAGGCTTAGATCAGTATTTGGCGGAAAGGCTTATTAACCACATCGATGAGACGTTTGAATCGATTGTGGGGAAAGCATTGAGGTCAGGGAGTCTTTACCATAAGTCAAAGACTGAGGTTGCATCTGCAGAGGAGCCAAAGCTGCAAGCAAGCGGTGGAGGCAAGAATGGTTCTCAGAATAAGAGAAAGCAGAATCAGACCAAGGATGGCCAGAAGAAAAAGAATAAGAAAGATTTTGAGTGCTTCAGTTGTGGTAAGAAGGACCACTATGCCAAAGAATGTCGGGCCAAGCCAGTGGATAGGAAGTGCTTCAACTGTGGCCAAGTAGGGCATCACAAGGACAAGTGTCCCCAACCCCCTAAGGAAAAGCAGATTGTGAAAGCATATGCTATCAATGCTGTTCCTTCTTCGTCGAATGCCCCAACTGCGGCAGAGAAAGGAAAGAATGTTGTTATTCAAGGTATGCTTTCTGTTTATGATATTCCTGTTCGAGTATTGTTTGATACCGGAGCTTCCGGTTCCTTCATATCTAGTGACCTGGTAGATAGGTTGGGATTGGAGCCCGAGATTGTCGATAGACCTTTGGTAGTGATGAACCCGATTGGTGGTTCAACTAGCCTTAGCATGATTTGTCGTAATGTGGTCTTATCGAGTCATGGATGCATGTTTGTGATTGCTTTGTTTTGGGCTTTACTGGGTTTGGCATTATTTTGGGAGTCGATTGGCTCCAAAGGTACGGATTGGTAGTAGACTATGAGGTCTTTTTGGTGACAGTTAGAGCGGATGATGAGCGGAAGGTAGTGTTTGGTGGTCTACCCAATGATGGGGTAATGGCTAGTTTTCTAAATTCCCTCGACATCCCGCATGATGAGTCGTCAGATGTGCCCATGGCTGGCCAGTATCTAGTCGTCTTCGAGGAAGTGACCGGACTTCCACCACACTGAGAGATTGAGTTCCGTATTGACTTAGTGAAAGATGCCAGACCTAGAGTGATGCCACTTTGTCGTATGGCACCAAAGAAGCAGCGAGAGCTCGGGGTGTAAGTAAGAGATCTTTTGAAGAAGGGATTTATCATAAGAAGTGTTTCTGAGTGGGGAGCACCAGTTGTGTTTGCTACCAAGGCAGATGATTCCCTTCGACTGTGTGTGGACTACCACGAATTGAATAAAGTGACGAGGAAGAATAAATATCCTCTACCGTGGATAGATGATTTGTTTGATCAGTTGAGTGGCGCGAGAGTGTTCTCCTAGTTAGATCTCGCGATAGGCTTTCATCAGCTTAGAGTGGAAGCTGAGAGTATAGCTAAAACGGCCTTTCGAATGCCGTCTCGATTTTATGAGTGGTTGGTCATGCCATTCGGATTGACCAATGCACCAACATATTTTGTGGATCTTATAAATAGGGTATTCAGAGATCAGTTGAATAAGTTTGTTCTTGTGTTCATGGACGATATACTTGGGTATTCGAGGACAGAGGAAGAACACAAGGAACACTTGAGGATAGTGATGGAGGTGTTGAGTAAACACCAATTGAAAGCAAAGTTTTCTAAATGTCACTTCTAGAGAAGGGAAGTGAGATTCTTGGGCCATGTTGTTTCAGAAAATGTTATCGCCGTGGATCCTGCGAAGGTGGCTACGATACACGATTGGTCTACAACCAAAAATGCAATGGACATAAGAAGTTTCTTGGGATTAGCTGGATATTGTTGTAAGTTTATCCAAGACTTCTCCAAGATAGCAGCACCGTTTACTCAGTTGACCAAGAAGAATCAAGCTTTCGTCTAGGACGAAAAATGCGAGAATGCATTCAAGAGTCTAAAGGAAAAGCTGACATATGCACCAGTGTTAGTCATTCCTAAGGGGAATGAAGAGATGACAATATATACAGACGCATGTGGTACCGGACTAGGTGCAGTACTGATGTAAGGAGGTAGGGTTGTAGCTTATGCAAGTCGGCAATTGAAACCGCACGAAAGAAGATACCCTACCCATGATTTGGAATTAGCAGCGATCGTGTTCGCGCTGAAGATGTGGAGACATTTTCTCTTGGGAGAAAGATTTGAGTTGTTTACTGATCATAAATCGTTAAAGTATCTTTTCTCTCAGAAAGATCTAAATCTCCGACAGCACAGGTGGTTAGAATTCTTGGTTTCCTATGATTTCGACATTGCATACACACCAGGAAAGGGCAACGCGGTAGCTGATGCATTGAGTAGAAGGCATGCTAGTTTAGGGGCTATGTTTCTTGAGTGGAAGCAACTGGAGTATATCGCAGGGTATGACTTCAGACCAAAGTGCGAATTGGATCCAGTAATGTTAGCAAGTTTGATGATCAGACCGACTTTGGTTGAGCGGATCGGCTCCAGTCAGAAGGACGATCCTAATCTATCGGAAATCATCTCCAAATTAGAGATGAGTATCGACGGTGAGGAGATGAGAAAGTATGGACTTGATTGAGATGGAGGGCTTCGAAAGAATGGAAGGTTAGTTGTACCCAACGTAGATGGATTGAGAGATGAAGTGCTTAGAGAGTGTCATCACTCAAAACTGACCATACATCCCGGTGGTAACAAGATGTATCGAGATATGAAGCAGACCTACTACTGGGAAGGGATGAAAAGAGACGTTGGAAAGTTTATATCCAAGTGCATGAATTGTCAGTTAGTTAAAGCTGAGCCAAAGAAGCCTAGTGGTTTGTTGCAACCGTTGGAAGTTCCCGAATGGAAATGGGAGCAAGTCTCAATGGATTTCATCGATGGTTTACCAAGGACTAGATTGGGCCATGATAGCATTTGGGTAATTGTGGACCGATTGCCCAAGAGTGCAAGATTTATAACCGTCAAGTCGAATAGAACGACAACTAAGTTAGTTGAGCTATATATGAAATGGGTAGTGAAATTTCATGGAGTACCTAAAAGCATTGTGAGTGACCGAGACCCATTGCTTACTAATGGATTTTGGAAGAGCTTACAAGAGGCGTTAGGATCAGAATTACATCTCAGTACCGCGTATCATCCTCAAACCAACGGCCAGACAGAGAGGGTAAATCGAGTGTTAGAAGACCTCTTGAGAGCTTGCATATTGGACTTTGGTGGATCATGGGATGACCATTTGCATCTAGTAGAGTTTGCATATAATAATAGTTATCAATCCAGTATTGGTATGGCTCCATTTGAAGCTTTGTATGGAAGACCGTATAACTCACCATCATGTTGGTTAGAAACTGGCGAGAAGTTTGTGCTTGGACCAGATGTCATAAGAGAAACTTCAGCTAAGATAAAGGTTATCCAACAGTGAATGAAGGCTGCCCAAGATAGGCAGAAGAGTTATGCTGATAAGAGGAGAAGAGAATTAAAGTTCTCCATTGGCAACTTGGTGTTTTTCAGGATTTTTTCGTTGAAGAGAGTGATACGATTTGGCAGGAGAGGCAAGTTAGCACCAAGATTTGTTGGACCATTCCCAGTTCTCGAGCAAATTGGGAATTTGGCATATAAAGTTGAATCTCCAGAGAGGATGGCAGGAGATCACAATGTATTTCATGTTTCCCAGTTAAAGAAGTTCGTGCACGACCCCGATGTGACTATTTCACCGGATCAGTTGTATGATATCGAGTTTGAACCCGAGGCGGTTGGGAACCGCAAGCCTATGCGTATTGTTGGGAACGATACGAAGCAATTTCGAAGGAAGGCGGTGAAATTAGTCAAAGTTCAGTGGGGGCTAGAATGAGAATGACTGTACTTGGGAGACAGAGGAGAGCATTAGGAAGACGTATCCAGAACTCTTCGCCTGGTAAGATTTTAGTTTCGATTTAGTCTTTCCGCATGCGGGATCCTTTGTATGTTTTGGGTTGAGGAATTTCGGGGACGAAATTTCCTAAGGGGGGGGGGGGGGAGAATGTAACGACCCGCATTCTACGTATTGAAGGATCGTAGGATATTTATTTCTTTCACATGCGAAGTCGTATGGTTATGTAACTTTGGAAGACGACTATTGGAGTCATTTCCTATGTTCATGATTTTTGCCGATTTTTAAATGATTGTTTTGCCCCTAGTTGATCTTGTTTCGGCCATAACTTTTGATTGGGAAGAAGTTTTGACCTGAAACCACTTCCGTTGGATCCGGATGATGGTTTAACTTTCCGTAGAGTGGCCACATTAGCCAAACGGACTCACTGTTTGGGAGATATGGCTGAAACAAGTTTCAGGTGGTGAAAAACAGCTTAATTGAGCATAACCGGGTGATTAACATCTAGGCCCAAAGGGGAATTTCGGGATTTGGAGTATTTAAGGGCTGTTAGGGTTTAGAGAACACCCTTTCTCTCACTTTCACAGCCGCCACTTTCATTCTTGGAACCCTAGTAATGGCCTCCAACATCTAAAACACCCCAAATCACCTTCTAATCGCTAATTAAGCCAAATCCACATCAAATCAAGGAAGATCTTCACCAAATCAGTATTAGAACTGCTGTATTGCCTTGTATCCACGGCCAAACAGAGATAATTTTAGATTTGGTAATTTATTTGTGGCTAAGGTGAGTGATTTGCATAGTTTCTCACTAATTATGGTTAATTAAGGGTAATTAGTGAAATTATACATAATTAAATTCTGGAAAAAATATTTATAAATTTCGAAATATTGTGTTCGTCCTCTGTTAGAAAATTTGGTTAAGTTTTACTAATCCTATCATTAGTTTTGCTTAAACCTGCTTAAGTGAAAATATGGGGTTTGGGCTATGTTTGATCCGTTTTAACCTATCAAATTGTCGTTTTGATGTTAGTGGTCGATTCTATATGTTGCTATGACTGTATGATATGTTTTGTGATTGATTAGAAAAGTTAGATTGGTTGAAAACGCTGTCAAATGGCATAAAACAGTCGCTGGAAAGAAGTGCAGAAAATTAGCCGAACCGGATCGGATCGGAGGAGGGGAGCACGACCCGATCGTGGAGCACTACCCGATCCGAACTGCCCGTGGATGGTGGCACCGAACCGATCCCTTGCATTTGAAGCTTCGGTCCTACCCGCTCACCTGGAGAGCCATCCGACCCAAACCGCTTGAGGACTCCGATCCGAGGAGGCTCACGATCCGAACTGAAGGACCTTCCACGAACCGATCCGACCCGAAGGGGCTTGTCACGAACCAAGATGTTGAGCACGAGCTGAAGACAATCTGAACCGAACTGACTTTGATGGGGGAATCCGACCTGACCCGATATGGATTATCACAGACAGGACTACTTCGAGGAACACGATCCGAAGCATAATGAAGAGGAGCATATCCGAACCGATCTGGAGAAGACCAAAACCCGAGATGCAAAGGTAGTCCAAGTGGGAAGTTTGTACTCAGGATCCAGTTGGGAACCAACAAGTTGACTTCATGATTGTACTTTGTTGCGGGACGTATGCTAAGGGGTTATCGATGTCTATAGCTTTGACTCGCCACGGAAAGACGGATATTGGCTACGGATCAGTGCAGTGAAGTAGTCATGACTTCATGGGGCAGAGTGATCGTAGCAAGGCTATGAGCCAGTGCAGTGGAGCCATCATGACTCCATGGGGCAGAGTAGACATGGCAAAGGATTAGTGGCTATGGATCAGTGCAGTGGTGTCATTACGAATCCATGGGGCAGAGTGATCATAACATGGAATAGGGTGATCAAAGTGGTGGATATCATATGCTTTACGCACGGAGTGAGAGATGTGAGGATGGTTGCTATGATTGATTGTTTACCATCACTATATCATGCACACCCCCACCCTCGTATTTCTTACACCATATGTTAGTGGCACCTTTGAGTATTGTACGGTATGTTGTGCTAACTCTTTGGTTGCAGGTCCAGGTTCAGGTATGGTTTAGTATACCTGTTATTATTCTGTTTTGCTACTTATCGCTCATACCAGACTTTTGTCTGACCCAGAGTTTTATGTCTCTTCTTATTACTCTGGGTGCTCTTAAACGGACAGACTAAAGACATGTTAGGTGGTATGCACGAGTAGCTGTACCGGAGACGAGCAGGAGGCTCCCACGTTTGATATGTATAGATATTCTCCCTGTGTCACTGTTGGTCACTACTTTGGGCATTAGTAGTGTACCTTCCTTATTTGCTTTAGAGACAGTTTTCAAAAGTTGTAATAATGATGATGCGGAACATAAGCTGTATTTGGATTTTCCGCTGCTATGATGTTTAGTTTTCAGTTTATGCACCGTCTCGCCTGTTTTATGTCAAAGTATGTTATTAATATATTTTATTCCGTGTGCTGTGAGACATTCTGCATGTTCCTTGTTAGTTCAAATTCCTTTCTTTTCTTTTCTTTGGTGACCATCCCGTACTAGTTGGACGTCAGCACAACGCATTTCGAGGGAAATGTCAGCTGGTCCGAGGAGGCCGTCACAACTGCCCAAGCCAATGTAAGTTCCGTGCAAACTTTGGTCGACTTCACTATTGACAGCTCAAACAGGGAATGAAATCATAGAGCAATTCGTTCATTCTTCTTTTTCTATTGGGCTGCGCTCTATCACTCGACCTACTTCACAATGTGGTCCGAACACATTTATCAGTAGTGTCTTCTTCCCTGTTTTTAATACCACGCTGCTCCATGTAATTTACAACCATCATTTTCCAATATTCGAACCTTAACCCTTTTCTTTTTAATTGCATGCGGCCTTCTGTACATCTCCCTCCCCTTCAATATATACAAAGCCGCCTCTTTCATCTCCTGTACACACCATTTGACATGCTACTCCACCATATGCTCCTCCTTCTATACACAGTATTTCCGAATAATCCCAGTACTTGCTCCAGTATAGATTCGAACACTCTTCTTCTCGCTTCAAAAGAATCCGACTCCAGTTTGATTATCTCTGCCACGTAATACCCCTTCCCCTTATATTTCATCATGGAAAAATTTAATGGTTTACACCTTTAAACTTTTCACTGAAAACCCCTTCCTTTTCTCTCATTCTCCTTGAACCGGCATCATTCTTGGTCATGGTGTTCTCTGGTGTGTGGCACTCCATCTTCTTATTTCCAACGCCACCATCAAAACTGTCTTCACCGTCCACCCATTCACTTCGGACTCGATCACCACTCTACTATACTCAACATGTCATCCTCTCCCTCCATAACTCCTGTAACACGCAATGTGTGCTCCTCCACCTCGGTCCCATCCACTCAAACTCGAATTCCACACATGCCGCAGTGTTTCTTCTTTGAAACATGACTACCGCACCTTAACAGACCTTTCTTTCTTCCCACGTAACCCACCAAACAAACTCCAATATTTCTCGTGAACAAAATAACTCCTCCATATGGTTCGAACGCAGGCTGCACCCCCTAGTATGGCTCAAACGCAAGCTGCGGACCTTCTTCAATATTTCGAAACTCTCACAGCCTTAGACTTCGGGAAAGAAATAAAAATAATGAACTGGAATGATGTTCGCACCCAGACAATGCATAGAGAATTTGTTGTTGGTTTTTATTTGTTTAGATTTTACGAGTTGCGCGGATCACCATGCTTTTGGTTTTAGAAACCGAACGAGATAAATGCATAGTTCCTATTTACAGAAGATGATACTTAAGGGGTAAGGAACAACAACGTACATGCAGGGGAGGTCATCTATGTTTTTAGATTAGGTGGACAACTATGAAGTGATAACACACCGGTGCTTGTTCCCTTTCACATGAAGGTAAGATGGTGGTACGTATGATATGAAGGAACAGAAGAAAGTATATCTCAATTTGATTTTTTCATATAAATTTGTTATTACTTCTATGCTAAGTCACGCAACCATGGATTGGACAAAA
The DNA here is from genome assembly GCA_030737875.1 of Allium sativum. Taxonomy (NCBI): domain Eukaryota; kingdom Viridiplantae; phylum Streptophyta; class Magnoliopsida; order Asparagales; family Amaryllidaceae; genus Allium; species Allium sativum. The sequence goes on along the minus strand of CM060912.1, from coordinate 279,241,057 downwards.
GCTTGTTCCCTTACTTATTAAGTAATTGAGAATATTTAAATAAATATGTTAAAGAGTTTCGTGGTATAGATAAGTTTGGTTTTTGTTTTCCAAAACAAAGTTTTTACGGTCTCCATTACACCAAATTTCATTGTTTTACGAAACGCTATAGACAGAAATAAAAATACCATCATGTCACACAATGTGCCATGATCCCAAAAATATAATAATACAGACAAGTTAATTTATTCTGTGAAACCCCAGAATGCTAGTTTAGGGTGTAAAACACTTCAAATAAAAATTTGATTATTTTCCAAATTAAAAATTATAGTAAAATTCTAAAATTAAATTATAACTACTTCTCAAATATCTTGTCCAAATTCGAAACCGATATTTAATTAAAATTAAATAACCATTATGGTTTATAACGATTCCATAACGACTTTTTGAAAATTTGATTTGGACATAACTCACATTCTATAAGACAAAATCTCCATTTTTCACTTCCATTAGAAAAATACAGTTCAATTGATTCCAATGTTTTTATTTCGAAGAAATCCGACGAATAAAGAATCCTGTATACTCAGTTGAAGTTCAAAACGTTAAATAAAGAACTACCGCAATATTACGAGCTCGATTATAATTTATATTATGAATTATACATTTAACTGTCGCTTCAATAATATTTCGTTATTCTGATTCAATTCTAAATTGAATTAAATATCTTATACTATCTAATTTACACAGTATTGCATAATCAACAAATTCCGACCATTTCGAAATTAAATTTATTATTCCATTATTAATATTCGTTAAATAATCTAAATTATTTAAATTCATACCATTCAAATATATTAAAATAATTAAATAAATTAATTATTAAACCACTAAAAAAATACGGGTCGGTATAGGAATAAAATATTTGAACTATAAAAATATCATATTTATTGAATGAATAAAATATATAAAATATTCATGTATGGAATAAAATATTTGAACAATAAAAATATCATTTTTATTGAATTAATATAATATATAAAATATTCATGTATGGAATAAAATATTTGAACAATAAAAATATCGTTTTATTAAATGAATATAATATATAAAGTATTCATGTGTGGAATAAAATATTTGAATAATATTTTTTTTTATTGAATATATGAACAATATAAATGGTCTTGTGTTGAATATAAATATTCATTTACAAATCGGACGATTTGTTTATGTAGACCCATTTAACTGATATTGATTGGGACGAAAAATTTACACATCGCCCAACTGCACAAACAATATTGAATATTTGTTGGTTGAAACCCCCCACGGGTATTGGGATGATATTTGACATACACTAATCCCAATTGTTTATTTGTATGTCAATCGACGGGTTGACAAACTGTTGTAAGCGTTTATTATTTATATTTAACGCTTATGCAGTTGTGTAATGCACTCTGGATGATGGTTGATTGCATATCATTATTGTTGTGTACATGTATGCATGAAATCCATATGAATAACATTATATGGTAATCGATTACGTCCGATTCCAATTCAGAAAGAAAAAATATTTTAAAATCACGAATATTTTAAAATGATATTCAGGAAAGAATCAAAATATGATTTTGATCTCCGATTTGGGATGGACATGAAAATATTGAAATATTTAAAGCCATGTTGATTAGTTATGCTCCATTTTGACGCGAACGATATTTATATCGATTTTATTCATTTATATAATGAATATCGAAAAGGGAGTGATTTCAAAATTTAATGTTTTGAAAATATTATCATTTATATAATAATGATATGGAATATTCAATTTTGGTTTAAAATTGAAAATGAAGTTGAAATCATTTTTAAAACGAATTTAAAACGATTTATAAAATACATTTTAAATGGAAATCGACGAAACGTATAATATATATATTATATTAAATGGTCTGAATAGAATGTGCCGCGCCGCGACCGTTCGCGAATTTCGACCATTGACTTTGAATTGACATTACGGGAGATCCGACCGTCGGATTCTCCTAAAACCGGAATCGTTGGGTTCATATCGAAAAGAGCTTTGCAATAAATATAAGAGATTTGAAATCTAACGGTTGGATTTGGAATTATGTCCAAATCAAATTTGGAAAAGGTCATTGTAAGTGCAGTTCGTTGACTGTTTATGGAAATCGACTGTACGGGCTTTTATAAAATTATTAAAAATATTGGTAATTTGTGTAAATCAGAATAAATGATTTGGAAAGAATTGGGATGAAAAATTCCACGTTTGTAAAGATAAAAATATATTTTTATCAAAATGAACTAGTTATTAACTAGGTTTGAAATCCAATAATTTTTAAATAAAATAAATTGGATATGTGAATGGTTTTAATATAACCAGAAATTTCCAATGAACAAATTGGAATGGATTTGGAATGGAAATAATCTTCGGAATATTTCGATATCGGATTGCGTGATTATACGGATATTGTTATGGAAATTTGGAAGATATATTTTATATCATTATTTCCAATACGATATTTGTTGGTTTCAGAATTTGATATTGAATATAAGCCGATATAATTTCTATTTATAGCCTGGTATTTAATATCAAATGGGATTTTGGGTTTGTCGTGAATGGTGTCTTAAATAACACCATTCTTTAACCCAGTTGAGAAAAAGAATAAATCATTTAATTTAGATTTAGTGAATTTTTTCCAACTAATTAATATTTAAATTGGAATTGAATAAAAGAATGGGATTTTGGGTTTGTCATGAATGGTGTTTTCAATAACATTGTTCTTGAACCCCATGTGAAAAGAATAAATCTTTTTATTAAGATTATTAGAATTTCCAGATAATTAACATATAATTGGAATTAAAATGGAATGTGGGTTGGATTTATTGTGAACTGTGTTTTTAACGACATTCGTTCTTTAACCCGATCTACAGTAAAATGTGATTTTGGAATATATAAATCTTTTACTAAGATTTAATGTTAATAATCGAAATGAACTTCTATGGAGGAAAACCGTTAATATATATGGAATTTAAAAGGATTTGTCGTTATACCATTTATATTATTAGTCGGATACAGAAATTGATATCGATTATAAATTGATCTATTTTTCCGTGAAGATTCTGTAATTAATGGAATGTGATTTTGGGATTATCGTGAACTGTGTTTTAAACGACGTTATTTTTTTAATCCAGTTAAAGACAGGATTACATATCGATCATTGTATTTCGAACTGTATGGTTGATCTTTGCTGAATATATATCTATATGGTGGCAGAGAATTCATTCTCTTGCTTAATACCCTTCTCTGAGACGTATGAGCTTAGACGTTATACATCGGCCGAAATCAATAGTACAGTGCAGATTGTCGATGCAACATGTTTGTGTTTCCAAAGTTAAATAATCATTAATATTGATTTTTGGGAAGATTAAAACAAAGTGGAGTTTTAATGAATCTTTAATTAGATTGAAAAGAGAATGTGATAATTTAAATTATCAAATTTGGGAAATGATCGAGAATGGGGTATCACCAGATTTGCTCTTAGTGATAGTTAAATCTTTAATTAGATTTAAACATGAAATGGTAACTCAATTTACTGGTAACACCGTGGTGTTAGATATGTAGTATTACCAGTTTTGCTCCATGGGATGAATATGTTGGGATTAGGAAATAAAAGAAATGATTACTTCGGTAAGGTGCGCTAATCCCGACTAGTTTAGATAAACCTTAATTTGGTTTGAATTGATATCCAAAGGTAGACTAAAGAATAAATTAAAGAATTTATCTTTGGTAAAATTAATGGGAACCTTTCCCAAAGGATAAGGATATTTAAATAAAATAATATTCAGAATTGGAATGAGGCGTATGTTGTGTTTTTATAGCACTTGTTTATTATATACGAGAGTTATTCGGAAAGGTTGGGTTTATACCCATTCTGAATAACTGATTTGATGATAAGTCAGCGATGAAGACAGTGGTCGAAGACCGGAGGTCTTCACATCGTTTGGCTGATTACTGATGTCTTGATTGGGCTGTACACCCAAGATGAGGTAATAAGTGGTGATCGTCTAGACGTACTTGTAGATCGACTGGATATGCGAGGGTCCCTGAGACGAGAAATAAGGTGCCTCCAGTTTCGTTCAAACCCAGAACGAACTTGTAAATGGATGTGTGTCTGACATTGGATTTTATTCTATGTTGATTGATCTCTATTAAATATATATCTATTCTGTGTTGATTGAGCTCAGAGGTTATATATCGATAGACATCAGTCGCATAGCATGAATTGCCTATGTGGCATGCAAAGATGCAGTGATCAAGGCTTCTGTTGAAAAGCAGAGCCTTGTGGTTGATGATCAAAGCACAACTTTAATATAGCATAGCTTTGTGTAGCGTTAATTCGCGAGCCTTACACCCCGGTGTGAACCAAAAATGGGAGAAGGACTACCGGGGGGACAGTGCATTTCTTTCTAGCTAGGGGTGATGTCATGGTACGGAGCCCAGACACTTTACACATGTGGATGTTGCATATTACTTTATGGATAGAGAGACACCTTGAATATATCGGTCACTACGGCGCCAATGGATGATATGGTCGACATATTGACCATTACGCCCCATAGGGTGGGGAAACGCATGTTCAGGTGTTATGAATCCACCTTGCACTTAGTGTGGACCGGCCCTGCAGTTACCTAAGGGTACAGTTGCGCCTGTATCCTGAGACATGGTAGGCTAGATTGTCTCGAATCGGTGAGGAAGATACATTGCCTCGGTTCACAGATGGAATCCAATTTCCAATACGTGACATTTCGGTTTTAATTGTAGAACTAGTATGGTGACATAGTAGCATGGGATACTATACCGTCTATGATTGATACATTTATATTTGAAGTTGATTTCTTCAATTATAGTAATAATAAAAGATGAAATTTCACATATCAAGTATTATTTGGCTATTATAAGGTAAAACTCTATCCTCTGGCTTGCATTACATTGTGTGATGGGACCTGAGTCTTATAATAGTTTCATTGTTCTTTATTTAGCATTGCGCAGTTTGTTTTATGCACCTGTATTCTTGGGGGTAAACCCGTTCCGTGTTATAAGGCGTGGTCCCTTGATATATCTAACTTTAAATCAAGTTAATAACTGTTTTAGTTCTCACACCAGTCACATGATTGACCTGGAGTTTATTGTTTTAACCTAAACTCTGGGTGCCCTTATTTTCCACACGGGCAGCTAGTAGTTTTAGTTTTGTAGATTTATTTTTACTGGATCCTGGTTTATAGCTGGAGCTATATTCAGGACGCTCTATATCCGTGTATTTCTTTAAGTTGTGTTATGTATTAATTTTCCGCTGCTTTGTACTTGAATCTTTGATATTTGTCAAATGTATATTATTTATTCATACTCTGTTGTATTCTTGTACTCTGATGAAATTATTGTAATAAGCAATGAAATGTTCTTCTATTTGTATTCTAATTTGTCGTATTCTCAACTCAATCCGCGCTTTCCCGAAAGGGTGAGTTTGGGTCATTTCAGTTGGTTTTAGAGCTTTGGTTTACAGAGCTCGAGAATAAGACACATTAGAACCAAACGAAAGAATCCATCAGGGATTGGATTAGTAATCCAGTGAGAATGACTCATTAGAGATGGGATCAGTAGTATCCTAGAATGAGTTGGGAGAGTGATATTTTTAAAATAATAAAATGAAAATAAATTTTATTTTGAAAATTTAAACCATATAATATGTATTTGAATATTTTATTTTATATTGATTTTGGACAATCAAGTATATGAAGATTTTGCATATACGTCTAATCCACATGTATACGAAGCCTCAAATATACTGGATAGATATAGAATCACACTGTAGTCTCTCGGAGATGATTCTGATGATTGTAGCTACATCATCAGAATTTAAGTTCGAGTTTCGAAAGTGTGGTATCTATATATTTCCAATTGGCTGGTGTGAGAACCAAAACTAGATAGGGTTTATTATTGTGATTTGACATCAAAAATATGATTTTTGACTATATAAAAAGTATACATTTTGAAATTTAATCCACTAATTGATTGCTGATTGTGTTGTGTGATTATTCATTTAACCAACATGTGAATGAAAGGCTTAGCCATATTGAATCAAATATTGAACTGAATTGAAACTTGGTTGAAATTGCATACATATGTACATATATATGTGTGAACAAGTCATAGCAAGGAGGCTAGAGAAGAGAAATAAAATTTTATGCTCAACAAATGGGTACATGTTTACTAATTTATTGGCTAGCCGCTTGGATTTTTCCTTTTCTTTTGGGATTGATGAGGGCCCTGCGTGGCTAGTTGCGACTTTAAATGTCTCCCCGTACAAGGGATGTTATGGCGAAATTTTTCAAAAATTTAGAGTGTTAGCCAAATTTTTGAAAAATTAAAAAATTCTTAGAACTGAAAAGTTGAAGAATAAAAGCCAGAATGAAAGTTGAGTTGCTTGGTTATACAACTTTCAGTCCTTTTCGAGGACGAAAAGATTTAAGTGGGGGAGATTGTAACAACCCAGAATTTCTGAACCAATTTAAATTTTTTATTCTAGCAATTTTAATGAATTTTCAGAATATAAAATAATTTATTTTAAATAATAATGACTTAAAATTTATTTTAAACGAAGTTTGAACGAATAAATTTATTTTAATTATATAACGAGCCTGAAGTGGCGCGGTAGTTTGAAAATTCTATTTCAAAATTTCAAATGAATGTACAGGATTCAAAATAAATCGGATTTCAGTGAAACAAGAAATATTTGAATCTGTTTGGAATATCTTTCCAACGAATGTGAAAAATCCAGATTTCATAACGAGAATAAAAAGTTATGTCCAGTTGAAAATTCAGAAGAGTCACTATGGAATTTATATATATAGCCCTTAAAAATTCAGAATATGTCCAGGTAAAATCTTTCCTCCGGCTTGCGTTGCATTGTGTGACGGGACCTGAGTCTTATAATAGTTTCATTATTCTTTATTTAGCATTACGCTGTTTGTTTTATGCACCGGTATTCTTGGGGGTAAACCCGTTCCGTGTTATACGATGTGGTCCCTTGATATATCTTACTTTAAAATCAAGTTAGTAACTGTTTTAGTTCTCACACCAGTCACATGACTGACCTGGAGTTTATTGTTTTAACCTAAACTCTAGGTGCCCCTATTTTCCACACGGGCAGCTAGTAGTTTTGGTTTTGCAGATTTATTTTTACAGGATCCTGGTTTACAGTTGGAACTATATTCGGAACGCTCTATATCCATGTATTTCTTTAAGTTGTGTTATGTATTGATTTTCCGCAGCTTTGTATTTGAATCTCTGATATTTGTCAAATGTATATTATTTATTCATACTCTATTATACTCTTGTACTCTGATGAAATTGTTGTAATAAGCAATGAAAATTTTATCCTTTTTGTTTTCTAATTTGATTTTTTCTCAACTCAATCCGGGCTTTCCCGAAAGGGCGAGTTTAGGTCGTTTCACTTGGGGTTAGGAATGTATATTCCTTGTCATCCCATTCTTCAGGCTGGTGAACACAATCATCCATGTGTCAGTAAATTGGTGATGTTATTGTATACCATCAATCAAAATTATGTGAGGTTTGCTAACTTTCTTAGCTTCAGGATCCTTGATTTTCTTGGGTAGGAGAATATCCCACTCATCATCGATTCTTCCATATTACTTCTCTTTGTTATCAATTAAATGCTATAAGTGGCATCAGGCTTGATGATGAAAGTATATACATGACTCAATTGGCCAGTTTCACAAGGAACATCCTTTTTGATTAAGTGATTCTTTCCATCGTGGGAAAGAATTGCATGGAACTTTTCGGTGCTATACCCACAAATATTCAGACAAAACATTATGCTGCAATAATGGGAGTAAATGCATGCAATGTTTATATATCTGAATGAATAAAAATATATAGTATGTAAGTGTATAATTAATTTTGTGCCTGTAAGGGGTGTCTCCACCAAACTTTTTTTGGTCCATGTCACCACTGAAAATATGAGCATTGAAGATTACCCACATCAAATAATGGTTACTATGATGTCTCCATAAATAACAATTGGTCCAACTAATTTATTATATAATGTGATAAATAGTACATGGAGAATATCTGCAAAATATATTTCTTTGTTGCTTAGTCTTCTCCTCAATGTTATAGGCCCGATAAGCCCATTTTGTACTGGGTATGAAAGATATGATCAGACAAAGTCTGATGAAAAAAATACTATTAGCGTATGTTATTCACAAGCAATTAACTTCATTTGTAACATACATGACTTAGAATGTCCATTTAATTTTAACTGCAACATAAAAGGATTGGTTATTTTACAATAACAGTATTAAGCTAATTGTTATTCACATTATTTTCCTAATTTGGGATTTTACAATAACAGGTATTAAGCTAATTGTAACTACAACCATAAAAAACATACAATGGTTTCAAATCAAGAATTTAACAACTAACATCTAACAATTCTAGATAAATTCCCAATATGTCAACTTTGATGATTAATCTTTCTAATCAATAACCGGTTAATATTCCCAAACCAAATGACAAACCACATATACCATACTTTCGCATTGATCAGTGAACATTACAATGCATAGATTCTCGCCGAGTATGCTTACTACCTCAATGATTTATTTTTCTACCTAAGCATTTGCGTCAACATCCTAATGGTAAACTGTTTTATGCTCTTTATCATTTGTGGAAGTGTCCAGAAAATCAGTAAAATTGAGTTCCCTGTACGTCCAATTAATGTCATTCCTATAGCCATACTACTGCAGTTTCTTAAGCTTCCTTCTTACATATTTAGACCAAATACGGGTGAAAAATCAACTTAAAAATCGGTGAAAAATCAACTTCACCAAAACAAGATAACTGGACAATGCAAACAACGAAAATACCATACAAAGCCAACAAAAGAAAGAACTACAAAAGTAAAAGCGCGAAATATACAAAAAATAAGTATGGTAACAAATCAGGGTTAAACAATAGATTGGAAACAACTACCTATGGATATAAGATTGAAAACAACTACCTATGGAGTACGAGAACGTATTTAAACAAATCATTGAATTTTGAATTTAAGAACTAACGCGAGGAAATCAAGAACTAATGCAAGAGTAACTAATGTCTCACGATCCATGGAAGATTTGGAGGCCGTGATTTGGTTCGATTGAAACATGGAGGGGATTCGATTGAAAGTAGGTAGAGATTTAATTTGTTTGATTGAAAAAAGAAAATTAGGTTAAGGAAAGGTGAAGGCTGGGTTTAATGAACGAACTGAAATAAAAAGGCATATGTGATAGTTTTATATTTAGCCGTCGCAAAATGAAACTTCACTAACTCCAACCTCATTTCATTTGCCATAGATTTAAATATAACCATCAAAAATTATAAATATTAGCTATTTTTTTAAACAAAACCGTCGCAAACTTGTCTTCTACATCATTTTTCTGACAACCTACTGCGGTTTGTAACTAAAACAGCCACACATAACCATATTTGCTCCTATTTTTAGCTAAACCATCCTAAATAAGTAGTTTTGTACTAATGAACCCAATGGGGTAGATCATCGCGGTGTATTGAGACACGAGAGGAGCACATCGAACTAATTATTCTATGGGAATGGAGGGAGGCATGTGGCTTTTGGGGGACATGGTAGGGTACTCCGTGATGGTCCTTTGTGGTAGGCTTGGGGCTGTACCCACATAGGTGTGGTATATACGGTATCATCCGGTGAGTTTACCTTGTCTGCAACTATGGCATGGCTGTTAGAAGGCTGTGGCAGATGGCATTGGGTGATTCGATGATTTGCTTCACTAGTGGGATAGGATAGTCAGGACCAAATTAAGGATAGTAATCGTCGGGTACTTGTAATCGTTGGGTACTTCCCTATTGGGACGTTGGTTAAGTGACATGCCATATTTGATGTTAGATTGGTTGATAGGGGCACATCATTAGCTTTTAATCTAGTCTTTCATTAGTTGTGGGATTGGGCAGAGTGGAGCCATAACCACTATGAATGAAAGACTATATGCGAATATCTATTTTGTTAGCTTAATGAAGTTTTCCTCTACAGATATTGAAAGCTCTCGACCGAGTTTCCATGTAGTAGATGCAGCCCCATTACGGGACACGAGTTATAGTAGGTAGTACGTTCGTGTGAGGTTCTAGATACACGCACTGAGTGGTATATTGAATAAATTAGGGCATTAGTCCATGTTGAGGCGTGATTCGGCCAAGGATTTCGGATATGAGAATCCGTACACGCTTACGTGGCATAGAGATAGTGGTTCTGTGCGATTAAATGTCATAGCGATATAGATTTCCATACGAAGTTTGGAGTAGGATAGAGGTTGTGAACGCTTACGTGTGTGCCGGTGGAGACCATAGAGGATGGTACTATAGGAGTACCTTGAGGTGTTGGGTATAGCTACGTATAAATTGTATTATGTTTAATCTACTGGAGAGTATATGGGTATGACATGAGTGCAGAGCCATGAGTTCTATTAACCCGAATAGCCTAATAATTAGGAAAACTTAACTGAACGGTGTATGTAGGGTTATTTTAGAAGTATAATGTATCCGTTCACAGGAACTTTGCGTTTTAACCCCTTCCTCATGACATACTCTCAGGTTAGATTTACGATAAAGATTTGGTAGCCTTTGGACACTTGTTAGACAATGTTATTTTTTTCGGTAAGGCTATATTTGATTATTATATTTTTTTCCATTCCGTTGCGAGATATTTTATCGAGTCCTGATATATTTATTATCCCTCTCTTTTCTGCAGGATACAAGATAAGCCAACTCGAGCTTTGATAGATTGGGATTTTTGAGGAAAATTCGGTCTGTCGAAATTCATGTTATTACATCTGGTATCAGAGCCTAGGTATAAAATTCCTGTATAGATAGTGAGTGCGCTTATTTGTATTCTTAAAATATAAATATTATATATATTTGTAACACCCCATGTCCATTAATGTCACTCACAAAGGGAATGCATTAACTTCAATGGAGCGTTTTCAGTAAGTATAGAACAGAAAATCACAACAAGATAGATATAAAACAGTACTTGAAAATTCAAAACTTTATTTATTGCAGCAGAAGGTAAATATGTTTGGTTACATCATCAAAACCATAAACCAAAGTCAAGTACATCATATCCATCTTGATAAAACAAAGTACATAATTTGAAAGACATAATCCCTAACATTTAAAATAGCCATAATTAAAGAGAAGCTGAACTTTACTTCAGCGGTCCAAGAAATCTTCTAAAAGCAGTCCAAAATCAAGCTCCACTGGTGCTAGTTCCAGTCTGAGCACCTTGGGGGGGGGGGGGGGAGAAAGGGATGGAAAAAGGGGGGTCAGACATAAAGTCTGGCGAGTGCGATAATTCTAACAATATAATTAACAAAGTAACTAGGCTAAGGCATAAGTTGGAAAATAAGGAAATGACCATTAACCATTGAGTATGGCAGAGTAAATAAGGAAACATGATGATCAACGATATCGTTAAGTGCACCTAAACCACTATAGGATGATTACTAAACTACACCAACAATATGGGATATTTGCTATACTGCACCGCCACTAGTATACTGCACCACCACTAGTCACCCTGAGGTTGATCCCGCCTACAGACTTAATAATGATATTGGTAGTTTCGTGCACCCCTAGCTGCCTTCATAGGTGTCGTCGGCCCCTATCTCCACTAGGTGTACCCACTACCCCCAGACGATCGGCTCCCTAACTCGTAGATACCCGTGCTGGCCCCACAGTGGGGTGTATCACTCCCCAAAGTGGCAACCCGATACAACCAACAATGCCCGGCTTATACCTACACGATGCAACAACGTCTTACCTACCAGGCCGGGTCCACACACGCATATGAACCCGTTGGACTTGCGTTGCCACCGCTAACCCGGTTTGGCCTCTTACAGTCAAGCCCGGTATGCGTGTCCCGTCCTCGACTTGGGTCGATCCCACAAAGATACGTATGGGTTACTGGTTGAAATGGGCCCCCATTACTTGACACAAGCTATCCACCTAAGCTTGGTCCCCTCTAGTACATCCCACTTAACCCACTTCTTATTCATGTTTCAATTACATGTTTCATATTTTGGTTAAGTGTTTCTAATCGTATTTCCAAATGCCACCCAAGGCACCCACTAGATTCCACATGCCACCCAAGGCACCTACTTAACCCCCTCATGTCCCACTACATGCTTATCTGGTAAAGTGTTTCTTAATTCATTAAGACCATAACCTCATAAAGACCTCTCACATTAGACTGACATTTGTGGCAGCTGGATTTGCCGGGCGGGTCCGGGCAGTCTTACACCACAAAAGAGCCTAACCTCGTGTCTTTACAATTATTACATATTTAGTTTATGCCTAAGACCTCTCACATTAGACTGGCATTTGTGGTAGCTGGATTTACCGGGCGGGTCGGGGCAGTCTTACACCACAAAAGAGTCTAACCTCGTGTCTTAGACGATTAATTACTCCTAATTAATCATTCCCCAACTTGAATTACTTTCCCTATTCAAATTATCAATCAATTCCAATTTTAACGATGTCCATAATTGACTCAATTATGTCCATCTATTTATGGTATGTAAAATCATACCAATTTTCACCACAATTATATTTTATGCCTTTTAAGGCATTTATGCCAATTAAATATTTTTAATATTATCCCCTTTTTACCCCACGTTGTACGTTTATTCGTTTAACGTAAAATATATGTTAGACTCGAATAGTCTAACTCACGAAATAAAAGAAAACATCACAATATATACACATAATTAAAACATAGATCTAACATAGGGTGAACTTGCATATGTGAATGATGTTCTACATCTAAAACTTGCATAGGCCAAAGTTACAACTTGCATAAACAACATATGTCATGGATCCAAATCTAAAGGTGTGAACTTGATGAAATAATGGCCACAAACTTGCATAAACAACATATGTCATAGACCTATCTAATGGGGTTAAACTTGCATAGGTAATAACATAACAAAAACTCACATATGTGATTTATACATCGCAACAATGGTGTAGACTAGTATCTAACTTGTAAAGTATCATGTAGAATTTAGCATATGTCATAGCCTAACTTTCAATTAAATTTTCACATAAACTAGGTGCCATAGCCATGTAAGGTCACATATAATTCTACCCAAACTTGTATATGGTTTGTGTTTGAATCAACATCTAAACTTTCCTACATATGATTTATCATATTAATCAATATAACAAACTAGCATAAGAAACATGATGATTCAACTAGACATAAGCCAATCATAGGATTATAACATGGGTGATAGCATCACAACTTTGCATCATAACATAGTATCATAGAAATTACAGCACAATCCTACAACATAATTTCAACATGCAATCAACAATTCATATCATATCCGAATTATCCGCATTATAACTCAATCCAATTCATTTATTAATTATTTTGTTAAGACTATCGAACTCACAACTCAAAAGCAGTCTTGAGTTCTGAATTCTGATTTCTGGAGTTGAATTAGCGCTCCTTTGATGAAGATTCGTTGTTAGGGTTAAGTAGTTCTAATTTGGTTGCTGTTCTTCCTCTTAATTTTGGTGGCTACCGCTCTAGAGTTCAACACAACAGCATGACGGCCATAGTTTCAATTTTAATTCTGATTTAGGGTTTGAGTCTATGGGTCTTTTTATAGAGTTATGAATTAATTTAAGCCGTTAGATGATCTTAGGGTTAATCAAAACCATTCAATCATGATAGGGTGATGAGTCAGCCCTAATGACTCAGCAAGGAGTCAGAAAGGACTCAACAACATGGGTCAGCCTGAATCAGAAAGCTGTGCAGGCTCCTGCCTCGGCCTGGGCGCACTTGGCAGGTGCGCCAGTGCAAATATGTACTGGCGCACTTCCCAAGTGCGGCAGTGCATTTTTTTTCTACTTTTGGCCACCAATCTTCGTTCGTCCATAACTTCTTCATCCGGTACTCGTTTCCCGCAAACTCGGACTCTATTTCAACCAGAATTTCGAGACGAACACAATGAAGCAACCCAATCCCCATAATTCTCACGTCTGAGATTAATTATTCTTTAATTTAGTTAATTTGATTATTCAAAAATCCGGGGTGTTACATTCTCCCCTCCTTAAAGGATTTCGTCCCCGAAATCTCCAAGTTAAGGAGAATGCATATCCTAACATCCAAACAACCATCTACTCAACCATCAAACACGGGCATCCATTATCCTTATAAAATTTCTAATGTTGTATGAACATATGCAAGAAGTGTGTGTGTATGTTCCTTATCTAATGCAAAACCAGGCAGTCTACTGATTCAGTTGACCTCCTTAATGCAAACCATGATAGTGCCATGCGTCCATTATGTATGCGAAAGAACCTTATCGATACATATTATTTCTACATGTGTGCACAACCCTTCACCAAAATGCAACATACATATGATGGTACAACCATTATACATCCATTACTTAAATATGTACACACATTTATATGCAATATGCGGTATGAAGTGACTGAGCCGATCTAGTGCCTAAAGTGTGTGTATATGCATCCAGGAGTAACCACTAGCAAACACTTACATCCACGTGCATTCATCATACATAACATGTCTCAAACACATGTTTCAACCATAGGACTATCCTATCTAAAGGTCAAAGATACTAGCGAGAGGACATACTAAAGATAAGATAAGTACAAGATAAGCGATAAAGGAGAAATTAAAAGATATACCCTCGAAAAGAAAAGGGTATAATGAACGCATCTTCGCTTCCGTCTCCCAAGTAGCGTTGTTCTCATCATCTCCCCATTTCACTTTGACTAGCTTGACCTCTCGATTCCTTAACTTCCTAATCTACGACCCAAGAATGCAAGTAGGAGCTCGTCGAATCGTCGCATCACGCTCGATCTCCCCCTCTCTAAGCAAGCTCGGCTCTACTACCTCCGCGGTCTCGTGCAAGCACTTCCTCAAATGTGATACATGGAATACGTCGTGTACACCACTAAGTCTCTCGGGAAACTCCACTCTATACGCCATCTGCCCAATCCTTTCCTTAATAGGAAACGACCCTACGAATCTTGGTGCTAACTTCCCAACGGACCCAAAGCGAACGACTTTCCGTAATGGAGACACTTTGACAAAGACCATGCCCCCAACATCAAACTCAAGACCTGACCAACTCTTGTCCGCATAAGATTTCTGTCTATCTTGCGCCGTCTTCATCCTCCTTCGAATCAAATCGATCTTTTTCGAAGTCTCTCTAATCATATCGGGTCCAAGCAAGATCTTGTCTGTTGACTCCCACCAACATGTAGGCGAACGACACGACCGTCCATAAAGAGCCTCGAACGGTGCCATGCCAATGCTAGACTGAAAGCTGTTATTATATGCGAACTCCACCAATGGAAGATGTTCCTCCCTTGTACCTCCGAAGTCTAAGACACATAACCTCAATAGGTCCTCTAGAATATGGTTCACCCTCTCGGTTTGGCCGTCCATCTGAGGATGATATGCGGTGCTCAAACATAATTGAGTCCCTACCGCCTCTTGTATGCTTTTCCAAAATTCGCTAGTGAAGATTTGATCGTGGTCGCTCACTACGCTAGAAGGATCACCATGCCAACGAACTATCTCTCTATTGTATACGGAGGCTAACCATGGAGCAGTCCTCTTACTCTTCACGGGAATGAAATGGGCGCTCTTAGTAACTCTGTCTGCCACGACCCAAATCCCCGTATTACCCTTCCTTGATCTCGGTAATCCGTCAATAAAGTCCATCGAGACGCTTTCCCACTTCCATTGTGGGACCTCCAATGGGTGAAGCAACCCACCGGGCTTCTTTTGCTCTGCTTTTACTTGTTGGCACACCAAGCATCTAGCGATACACTCGGCCACGTCCTTCTTCATACCGGCCCAAAAGTAAACTCGTCTCATGTCCATGTACATCTTGTCCTCGCCGGGATGGATGGTCATCTTCGAACGATGTGCATCATCAAGAATGGTCTTCCTTAGGTCATTGTCTTTTGGTACACAAAGTCTATTATCCCTACGTAACCAACCCTTATCATCTAGGGTATACCTACAGAGATGGCTTGATGACTCCCCTCTTTTGAGCTTTTCTACTAACTCAACCAACTGTGGGTCGTCTCGCTGTGCCTCGCCAATCCGTCCCAAAAGCGTAGGTCTGACCTCTAAGGATGTTAGCAAACCAGGTACGAAGTCAGTGGAAGGTGTAAAGTCAAACGTAGAGATGAACTCTAAACTTTGCTGCTCAACAAACAACGGACTCAAAGACAACCTTTTTTTACTTAAGGCATCTGCCACCACATTACCTTTGCCAGTGGTATATGCTATCTCGAAGTCGTAGGATGCTAAGAACTCCAATCACCTTTGCTTCCTTAAGTTCAATTCCTTCTGAGAGAACAAGTATTTTAACGACTTGTGGTCAGTGAATAACTCGAATTTTTCGCCAAGAAGATAATGACGCCAAGACTTAAGCGCGAAGACAATAGCGGCCAACTCTAGGTCATGTGTAGGGTAATTTCTTTCATGCACTCTCAACTGCCTTCCACCATAGGCTATTACCCTTCCCTCTTGCATTAAGACTGCACCTAGTCCTGTCCCACAAGCATCGGTATAAACGGTAAATGGCTTACTCCCATCTGGTAACACTAAGACTGGGGTTGTGGTAAAAGCTCTCTTTAAACGTTGGAACGCATCATCACAATCTATGTCCCACATGAAGACTAAGTTCTTCTTCGTCAAGCGTGTTAATGGAGCTGATATTTTTGCGAAGTCTTTGATAAACTTCCTATAGTAGCCAGCCAACCCTAAGAAACTTCTCTCCTCGGTAGCATTTTTAGGAACCTTCCGATCTTGGATGGCCACTATCTTCGCGGGATCCATGGCTATCCCCTCTTTGGAAACCACGCGCCCTAATAATCGCACTTCTTTCCTCCAAAAGTGACATTTAGAAAATTTTGCTTTAAGGCTATGCGCTCGAAGAGTCTCCAACACTTCCCTAAGATGTAGGGTATGCTCTTCTTCGCTCTTAGAAAAGACCAAGATGTCATCTACAAAGACTACCACGAATTTATTAAGGTACTCCCTAAACACCCTACTCATCAAGTCAACAAAGTATGCAGGGGCGTTTGTCAAACCGAAGGGCATCACAAGCCACTCAAAGAAACCGCCTGGAGTCCAAAAGGCAGTCTTGTCTATGCTATCCTCAGCCACTCTCAACTGATCGAAGCCCGCGGCTTAAGTCCAACTCCGAAAACACTGAGGCGCCAACTAACTGATCGAAGACATCGTCAATCCTCGGCAGTGGATGTCTATTCTTCTTAGTAAGCTTATTAAGTTCTCTATAGTCCACACAAAGTCTAAGGGACCCATCCGCCTTCGTGGCAAATACCACTGGAGCACCCCACTCCGATATACTACGTCTGATGAACCCCTTCTCCAGCAATTCTTTCACTTGCTTACTAAGTTCTCTTCTCTCTCTTGGAGCAATGTGGCGTACTGGCAATGCAACTGGATTTGCATTGTCCACTAGATATATTCGAAAGTCTATCTCACGTTTTGGGGGTAAACCCCTCACCTCTTCAAAGACATCAACATATTCACGGACTATGGGAACATAATGTAAATCATCATCAGATGCATCAAGGGATTCTAGGTAACTAAGCATTACTGGACCTCTAGGGTCACAAGAAATATCAAGGGTCTTTCCAGAACGAGTCAACAACCTAACTACCCTTCTTTCACAATCTAGGATGGCCCCATATCTAGTTAGCCAATCCATACCTATAATTAAACCATAGCCCATGAAGCCAAGAACAAAAGTGTTGCACTCAAACTCAACGCCCAAGATAAACACTCTAAAATCCCGACAAATCATAGAAAGATGAGTTGAACCACCGATAGGATTTGAGACTACTAAGGGATCAGTAACTAGACTAGTATCAAGGTGCAGTGTTTCAACTAATGATGTAGAAATAAACGAATGTGATGCACCAGAATCGAATAAAGTACGGATAGGATGATCAAACAGAAAAACTAAACTTTCAACGGAAATTGATCTATCTCGTTCTTGCAGCGGTGGGACCACGAGAGCCTGAACTTGTCCCCTTGCCTGCCCTGGTGCCATAAGAGCTTGCACCTGTCCTCCCGAGGTAGACCCTGCCCTCTGCCCTTTCTTTGGGCAATCCTTAATAAGATGTCCCGCTTCGCCACAGTGGAAACAACCTGTCTTCTTTTTCTTCCTACAATCATTTCTTAGATGGTCGGGTGTCCCACAGTTAAAGCATTTCTTCTTCCCCTTAGCATTGTTGCCTTTGCCGCCTTTCTTGTTCTATTGTTGCTGTTGCAGCTTCTTTTGATCCCCTTTCTTCTCGGGTGCCTTATTAGCATTGGTGCCCTTCTCCTCTTCATGCATGAGTGCCATGTCAACTAACCTCTCAAAGGTAGCCCCCATGGGAATGTGGGTCATAGCTAACCCATGAAGCGGCTCGTTTAAGCCCTTAACAAATCTTAGAGCCTTCTTTTCTGGAGTATTCACCAAGTCTAAGACAAACCTTGCCAATTGGTTGAATTTTTTAACGTACTCTTTCACCGATAGACTCACTTGCTTCAGTGACAAAAACCTTTCCATGTATATATTCTCTTCAGCCCGTGAGAGAAACTTCGCCTCAAACCTCTGCCTAAAATCTAGCCATGTATCGACTGGACGTCCCCCATTAGTGACCTCCCAACAAAACGAGGCCTCATCCTTCATTAGCCAGGCAGCCAACTGGACCTTTCTTCCATCATCCACTTCAAAGATTCCAAACAATTTTTCCACCTCCTTTATCCAGTTACGAGCTTCAACAAATGTCTCCGTCCCGTGAAAAGGTTTTCCTCCCATTGCTCTAAAGTCCTTGCATATCTTAGCAAAAGTATAGACGCGAGGAGGAGGGGGAGGAGGAGGAGGAGCATTAGCTGGACCTGCAGTGTTGGCCCTAGCCTCAAGATATTGACGAAACCAACCGGGCACAGGAACACCCTCTGGTATCTCAGATGCTTCAGACATGCTGAAACGAAAAAAAAGGAAAGATTCAATACAAAAAGGACTGAAGGAAAGATATATGGCTCTTGGGGTTATGCTTTCCAAAATATACTTTTCTCTTGAAAATACTTTCCTTAAAACATACTTTTGAAAGTACTTCTTTATAAAAATTGCTGTTAAAAATAATTCTTCAAAATTCATATCTGTTCCGGTAACCTTCAGCTCTGATACCACGTGTAACACCCCACGTCCATTAATGTCACTCAAAAAGGGAATGCATTAACTTCAATGGAGCGTTTTAAGTAAGTATAGAACAGAAAATCACAACAAGACAGATATAAAACAGTACTTGAAAATTCAAAACTTTATTTATTACAGCAGAAGGTAAATATGTTTGGTTACATCATCAAAACCATAAACCAAAGTCAAGTACATCATATCCATCTTGATAAAACAAAGTACATAATCTGAAAAACATAATCCCCAACATTTAAAAAATCCATAATTAAAGAGAAGCTGAACTTTACTTCAGCGGTCTAAGAAATCTTCTAAAAGCAGTCCAAAATCAAGCTTCACTGGTGTTAGTTCCAACCTAAGCACCTGGGGGGGGGGGGAGGGGGAAGGGGAAGGAAAGAGATGGAAAAAGGAGGGTCAGACATAAAGTCTGGCGAGTGCGATAATTCTAACAATATAATTAACAAAGTAACTAGGCTAAGGCATAAGTTGCAAAATAAGGAAATGACCATGAACCATTGAGTATGGCAGAGTAAATAAGGAAACATGATGATCAACGATATTGTTAAGCGCACCTAAACCACTATAGGATTATTACTAAACTACACCAACACTATGGGATAATTGCTATACTGCACCGCCACTAGTATACTGTACCACCACTAGTCACCTTGAGGTTGATCCCGCCTACAAACTTAATAATGATATTGGTAGTTTCGTGCACCCCTAGCTGCCTTCATAGGTGTCGTCGGCCCCTATCTCCACTAGGTGTACCCACTAACCCCAAATGATCGGCTCCCTAACTCGTAGATACCCGTGCCGACCCCACAGTGGGGTGTATCACTCCCCAAAGTGGCAACCCGATACAACCAACAATGCACGGCTTATACCTACACAATGCAACAACGTCTTACCCACCAGCCCGGGTCCACACACGCATATGAACCCGTTGGACTTGCGTTGCCACCGCTAACCCGGTTTGGCCTCTTACAGTCAAGCCCAGTATGCGTGTCCCGTCCTCGACTTGGGTCGAGCCCACAAAGATACGTATGGGTTACTTGTTGAAACGACCCCCCATTACTTGACACAAGCTATCCACCTAAGCTTGGTCCCCTCTAGTACATCCCACTTAACCCACTTCTTATTCATGTTTCAATTACATGTTTCATATTTTGGTTAAGTGTTTCTAATCGTATTTCCAAATTCCACCCACGGCACCGACTAGATTCCACATGCCACCCAAGGCACCCACTTAACCCCCTCATGTCCCACTACATGCTTATCTGGTTAAGTGTTTCTTAATTCATTAAGACCATGACCTCATAAAGACTCTCACATTAGACTGACATTTGTGGCAGCTGGATTTGCCGGGCGGGTTCGGGCAGTCTTACACCACAAAAGAGCCTAACCTCGTGTCTTTACAATTGTTACATATTTAGTTTATGCCTAAGACCTCTCACATTAGACTGGCATTTGTGGCAGCTACATTTGCCGGGTGGGTCCGGGCAGTCTTACACCACAAAAGAGTCTAACCTCGTGTCTTAGACGATTAATTACTCCTAATTAATCATTCCCTAACTTGAATTGCTTTCCCTATTCAAATTATCAATCAATTCCAATTTTAACGATGTCCATAATTGACTCAATTATGTCCATCTATTTATGGTATGTAAAATCATACCAATTTTCACCACAATTATATTTTATGCCTTTTAAGGCATTTATGCCAATTAAATATTTTTAATATTATCCCCTTTTTACCCCCACGTTGTACGTTTATTCGTTTAACGTAAAATACACGTTAGACTCGAATAGTCTAACTAATGAAATAAAAGAAAACATCACAATATATACATATAATTAAAACATAGATCTAACATAGGGTAAACTTGCATATGTGAATGATGTTCTACATCTAAAACTTACATAGGCCAAAGTTACAACTTGCATAAACAACATATGTCATGGATCCAAATCTAAAGGTGTGGACTTGATGAAATAATGGACACAAACTTGCATAAACAACATATGTCATAGACCTATATCTAAAGGGGTTAAACTTGCATAGGTAATAACATAACAAAAACTCACATATGTAATTTATACATCGCAACAATGGTGTAGACTAGTGTCTAACATGTATAGTATCATGTAGAATTTAGCATATATCATATCCTAATTTTGAATTAAATTTTCACATAAACTAAGTGCCATAGCCATGTAAGGTCACATATAATTCTACCCAAACTTGTATATGGTTTGTGTTTGAATAAACATCTAAACTTTCCTACATATGATTTATCATATGAATCAATATAACAAACTAGCATAAGAAACATGATGATTCAACTAGACATAAGCCAATCATAGGATTATAACATGGGTGATAGCATCACAACTTTGCATCATAACATAGTATCATAGAAATTACAGCACAATCCTACAACATAATTTCAACATGCAATCAACAATTCATATCATATCCGAATTATCCGCATTATAACTCAATCCAATTCATTTATTAATTATTTTGTTAAGACTATCGAACTCACAACTCAAAAGCAGTCTTGAGTTCTGAATTCTGATTTCTGGAGTTGAATTAGCGCTCCTTTGATGAAGATTCGTTGTTAGGGTTAAGTAGTTCTAATTTGGTTGCTGTTCTTCCTCTTAATTTTGGTGGCTACCGCTCTAGAGTTCAACACAACAGCATGACGGCCATAGTTTCAATTTTAATTCTGATTTAGGGTTTGAGTCTATGGGTCTTTTTATAGAGTTATGAATTAATTTAAGCCGTTAGATGATCTTAGGGTTAATCAAAACCATTCAATCATGATAGGGTGATGAGTCAGCCCTAATGACTCAGCAAGGAGTCAGAAAGGACTCAACAACATGGGTCAGCCTGAATCAGAAAGCTGTGCAGGCTCCTGCCTCGGCCTGGGCGCACTTGGCAGGTGCGCCAGTGCAAATATGTACTGGCGCACTTCCCAAGTGCGCCAGTGCATTTTTTTTCTACTTTTGGCCACCAATCTTCGTTCGTCCATAACTCCTTCATCCGGTACTCGTTTCCCGCAAACTCGGACTCTATTTCAACCAGAATTCCGAGACGAACACAATGGCGCAAACCAATCCCCGTAATTCTCACGTCTGAGATTAATTATTCTTTAATTTAGTTAATTTAATTATTCAAAAATCCGGGTTGTTACAATATTTACACTTAGATCCATAAAGGAACCCACTAAATAGGAAGAGCGACATATGGAAAGAGTTGGTATATTAGATATGCACACTAAAGAGATAGTTGTAGAAATCTGAGAATAAGAGTCCCTTAGGTGGTTTGGGTGAAAAGCTTACAATGTGTTTTGTAATGGAAAAAGATGGATCCTATATGCTGGTGTCTGAAATGTTAGTATTTCGGATTAGTGGGTTTGATAGTAGAGCCTTATAATTGGGAAAGAGTGGAAAAGGAAAATAGATTAGGAATATATATATATATATATATATATATATATATTTGAGAAAAATGACTTTGTGGGAATATTTAAGAAAGTCACAGTGAGTTAGAAACCCACTTTGTGTTTAACCCATTGTTAACTTTTAAGAACTTGAAATCTTAAAAGCTTTTGGGATAGTTTATGTTGTTTTTCAAGTTTTAACCTTAAAAGTTTACAATTTTAAAATATGTACTAGCTAAATTGTCTAGAAATAATTTTTGAAACAAAAGGAGGTTTCTTTGACATTTGAATAAATATGTACAAAACATATTTGAAAAGTACATATTGAGTTTTGGGGGT
This sequence comes from Allium sativum, assembly GCA_030737875.1. NCBI lineage: Eukaryota > Viridiplantae > Streptophyta > Magnoliopsida > Asparagales > Amaryllidaceae > Allium > Allium sativum. Next base: position 279,217,919 of record CM060912.1, on the reverse strand, counting down.
AAAAAGGTATATTTTGGAAATAAGGATTTTTATGAGTTTTTTAATCTTAAATGAATTATTTTAAAAAATGTATGCATCATAGAACATGTATAACTCGGTAGTTTTCTAAGCTATAAAGTATGAAAGAATCAAATAATAAATATAGAAAAGTTTGCATTTTGTCAAAAAGCTAAAATTTTCGATAAGGAAATTTTTGAAAATCTCTGTTCTTTTGACATAAATGTTTGACAATTGTTTTGACATAAACTTTGGAGCGTGGACAAAATAAGTTGTTAAAATTTAGAATAAATTAGATGTTTGGTACAAGTTTAGAAATTAGCACCTAGTTGTAAGTAGATGAACTAGCATAATAAAAATGAGTTGTTGTGAAATTAATTAAGAAATGGTTGCCCTTGTCTACTCCAATTTTTTTGTTTTGAAAAAAAAAGTTTTGTGTTTTTTTATGGGATGTTATTTTTTATGCTTTGGCAAAATTAAGTTTTAATAAAGAAAAATAAAGTTTTGATGCGTTTAATTTTTGAAAAAAAAGTGATAAAGCCAAACCATATTTTTAAATCATGGAGTAGGTAAGGATTAGTATCTAGGATATACGGGGAATATTTTTAAGCCTATAACGTGTATTACAAGAATTATTTTGGAATAATAGTACATTCCCGTAGAGTACATAAGCACTATAGAGCCTAGGTTGTTGCTTGGAAAAGACTACTAGTACACAACAAGGACTGGTTATGATAAGTAGAGGGTAGAGGGAAAGCGAGTTGTTTAGTTCCTATGGTTTGGAATTTTCTTTATTGGTGGGGACATGGTCCTAAGATTCTTAGTCATTGGTAGTAGCTATGTAGTGTACTTGTTTTCCTATTTTAGTTTGAAAATAATTGGAAGGTTTATTTAAAAATTAAGCTTAGATCGGTGGATAAAGTTAAATAAGCCAAGAAAAATGTGACGATACAACTATAATAAAATAAACAATGATAACAACCACAAAAATAAAGAACAATAAAGGAGAATGAACTCTTCCAAAGTAGGTTTGGAAAATTGAAAATAAAAATTTCTTATGTAAACCCTACTTGGAATAGAAAATAGGAATTTTTAAAAAATTAGTAATTAAATTTTCCAAGCATAGGGAAATGGCTAAGTAAAAGTGGATGGAAAATATGTAATTTTCCATCTTCTACCCATTTCTGACATAAGAAATCAAATTCATAAAATTAAACTTTTCTGTAATTTGCAAATATAAAGTTGGTTGGTAGGGTTTGGATGCAAAAATTTGTTGAACTACGCTCTTGGTCTGTAAGAGTGTAGGAAAAATTCGATGAAAAGGTATTTTGATTTTCAAAATATTGCATTCATATAGAAATTGCCATATTTAGTATATGTGCATCATGTTTTCAAGAAATTTTTCATTCATATAGGTGGTTCCTCTTAGGCACTCATTGCATTCATGTATTATTATGTTGTATTACGCTTTGCACAAGTGCACTAATGGTTGTAAAATTGGATGTACACATGATGGTTGTAAATTATACGAGGAATTATTTAATTTTACCCTTACCAAATTTCGGCGACGAAATTTCCTAAGGGTAGGAGAATGTAACACCACGAATTTATAATTAAATAATAAAATAAAATTTGTATAATTTTCAGGACTTGGCCACGGAATAGGCGTCATTGTGTCTGCAGCATGTTTGTGATCAATTTAGACCTATGATTTGCAGAAAACAGATTTAAAATGAAAAAGATATCTTTTAATGAAGTTTTAGAACAAATGTGAAAAAGAAGATATAAGAGGAACAAATAAGAATAATAACTACCAGTGTTTTTTCTCTTGTGAAAAAAGGCTAAGTAGGTGAGTTGGTAAGGCATGCACATCCTAAGGTGGAGGTCAGGAGTTTGAGTCCTGTCAACGTCGTGTTTTAATTTTAAAGTGATGGCTAAACGGATGCTTGTTCCTAGAGAAAAATATATGTAAACGTACATATAAGAATATATATATATATATAGGTGAGTGTATATATATATACATATATATATATATAGATATAGATATGTGTGTGTGTATGTATGTGTAAATATATGTATATGTGTGTGTATGAATATGAAATCCATAAGTAAGCTGCAAACAATAAAAACGAGCAAGAAAGAAATGTCGGCGTATGCCGTTTGAATTTTGAAAAGAAATTGAAGATTGTGCATAAAAATATGTATGGATGAATTCAAAATTTCAAATTAAAGTGTAATTTAAGAGTAGAAAATAATAAATGTGGAATGAATGAAAAATAGACAAGAGAATGGTTGCATTTAAAATTTGAATATATATTAAAAAGAAGGAAACAATGAATTGAAAGCATTATTAATTACATTTATAGCGCTACTATTAACGGACAAAGATTTGAAGAGTTATACACAAATATATATGCACATAAGTTTGAAATTTAAGTGTTGAGTATGGGTTATAAATGGAAAACATAATGTACATAGCAATATTTAGCAAGAAAAGAAACGTTAAATAAGAATTAATATCGGCAAAATTAACGTTAATAGCCCAGGTCATGGGTTGACCAAACCATAGGTGGGTCGACCCAGGGGTTGACAAACTTTAGAGGTGGTTCAATACAGTACTAAGCCATCTAACATTATATTTTGCTAGTTATACATTTCAGATGTTATTTTATTTAATCCGACAGACCAAAATCTCCTGTACACCTATAAATAGACTAAGAGAGCCTAGCCTCCAACTCATATTTTTTGAGATAGTGGCAAGGCTCTGTTATTTTCTTTCTTCTCCAAATCTTTCAGAAATTAGAATATTAGTTTTTAGGAATTCTGATTCAAGATTTGAAGACAAAGATTATAAATCTACAATATAGGTTTTTAGATTTCTTATCAAGATAAGGTAAATTTCTTGAATCTAAATTATTAAGGTTTCTTTCTTTCATTCTCTTAGCATCAGATTTGTAAATCCATGGTCATAAATATTGGATTTAATTAGGAAAAACATCGAATAGCAGATCTGAATTAGATTCAAGGATTGGAAAGCAGTCAGTTGAGTGGATTTAAATTATACCTTTTGATAACGGTATATTTATCATTTACATTCCTCGTAATTCTTAACGTGAGAAATAACTAGAATTTGTGGTAATTGTTGTGCAATCTATTTCTAAGTACGTTAAAAATATTGTTGTAGTACAAATATATTCTATTAATTCTCTGTTTGGGTTAAGAATTACTACAACACTAAAATGGCGAAAATGACAGCAATTATGCGTATGTTCTTAAGATTGCAATTCAATAACAACTTGGATATGTTGTAAAAAGGGGATTATTATGAAATTGGGTATAATGGAAAAACAATAAATATGCCTAATTTTGTATGGGAAATTTACAGTAATTGGAAACGATAAATGGAAAATAGGAAATAACATCTAACTTAGAAAATAAAAAGTGGAAAATTAGTAGTGGACTAAGTTAGTTGGATTTAGGGAAAAGTGGATATATTTCCATAACAGCAAAATTACTAAGAACGTAGTTACAAGAAAAAAGGGGATTAGTGTGAAATAGAGGTTCTTCAACCGTATTGCACACTAATTCAAATTATATGTCCATAATGAAAATAAAAGAAATAACTTGCAACTATGGATCTTAATTGATGTACATTATGAAAATATATCTTTATATCTTTACGTTAACCAATGTAATGAAGTGTGTGAAGTATTTTCCTGAAATAACCAGAATGTACAAGACAGTAATTAAAAAAAGGTTACAACAGTAAAAGTTGGTTCATACTAAGGAACCTAAGGAAAATGTGATGAATGGGAAATATAACCTATTAATTATGTGAATAAGAATGGAATATAATAGGTAGGCTTGTCCTAGGGACAAGTGGAATTATAACACAGGTTATAATCAATAAAGAAAAGAGAACTTATTAACAAACCTTAGTTAACGGAACTAAGTTAATAAGTAACTCACAACAATGGTTGTGATAATAGTGTAAGATAAAGTTATGATTAAATAAGAAAGAATGAAGTAGGCTTATTATTAGTAGACTTATTATAAGTGTTAAGTCTAACAAATGTAATAAATAATAAGCAGAAGCCCGCTACGGCGGCATAGGACAAATTTAAAGAAAGTAAGCAGCCAATTATGAGCTAATGAACCAAGTAACTTGAATAAAAAGTGAATATGTGGATAATCGAGTTAATTAACAATGTGATGAGGTAAAGCAAGCACACGATTAAAAAATTAGGCGTAGGATCTAATAATGCGATGGCATGATGCACAGGTACTAGTCCATACGTATGGAGATGAAGAACCCAACGGGGTACATCATGGCTGTGTTTGGATACGCGAGAGGAGCATGTCGAACTTATTATTCTATGGGACTGAAGGGAGGCACGTGGCTTCTGCGGGACGTGGTAGGGTACTGCGTGATGGTCCTTTGTGGTAGGCTTTGGGCTGTACCCACAGAGGTGTGGTATGTACGGTACCATCTGGTAAGTATACCTTGACTGCAACTGTGGTGTGGCTGTTAGAAAGCTGTGGCGGATGTCGTTGGGTGATTCGGGGATTTGCCTCGCCAGTGGGGGAGGTTGGCCAGGACAAAATTAAGGATAGTAATCGTCAGATGCCTTTCATCGGCAGTCAGTGTGATGCGGAAAGACTAGAACTAAGCCTAAAGACAAAAAATCTTTCACAATGGAGGCGTTGGTTGCAGGACATGCCAAATTGGATGTTAGATCTGTATATATGGCATGTCATTAGTTCTTAATGCAGTCTTTCATTAGTTTACGTAGGGTTCAGGGTGGGGCCATAGCCACCGTGAAAAGACATACCATATGTGGATATTTATATTATAGGCCTAATTAAGATGTGATTTACAAATATTGAAAGCTCCCGACCAAGTTTCGCTGCAGTGGATGCAACCCTATTACGGGACTTGGATTATAGTAGGCAGTGCGTTCGTGGGAGGGTCTAGATACATGCACTGGGGGTCTATTGTAGACATTAGGGCATTACTGCGTGTTGAGATTTGATTCGACCAAGGAGTTCAGATACGAGGATAGTGATGGTGGTTTGTGTGATTACGGGAAGTAACGATATAGATTTCCGTATGCAGTTTAGCATATGATAGAGGTTGTGAATGCTTTCATGGTGTGACGGCGAAGACCGTAAGAGGAGGTACTATGGGAATAACTTGAGGCGTTGGGTATACCTACTTTATACTATATTAAGTTTAATCTGCTGGAGAGTAGATGGGTACGACGTGAGTGCAGTGCCTTGAGTGCTATTAATCCAAATAACCTAATAATAATGAAAGCCTAACTGAATGGTATATGTAGGATTATTTCAGAACGTATAATTTGTCCATTCACCAGAACTTTGTGTTTTAACCCCCTCCTCATGACTTACTCGTGTGTTAGATTACGACGGGGATTTGGTAGTCTTTGGACACTTGTTAGACCGTGTTATTATTTCGGTAAGGCTATATTAGATTATTATATTTTATCCATTCCACTGTGAGATGTTTTACTGATCTTTGATATGTTTTTTTATCACTGTCTTTTCTTGCAGGATACCAGACGAGCGAACTCGAGCTTCGATAGATTGGGATTTTTGAGAAAAATTTGGGATGTTACAATACTCATAGGCTAACTATTCCCAATATCTCGAAAGATCAAAATCTAACGATCCTTACTTCACTATGATGTAGCACCAAATAATTAGGCATAATTCTTATTTAACCATAAAGTAAGACACTTATTGTATTTTCTGTTTCCTTAAGAAGTGCTGAAAAAGGATTTCCATTAATTATAAAGCATATCATTATTTTACTTGCAAATATCCCAACTTAATCTTACAGTCCAATTTCTCTTCATTTTAGTTATATAGGTTTTAGGTCTTTCCTTGAAAATTCAATTATTTACCATTATATTACTGATTTACATGGGAGCTCAATTCTCGTGTAAATTAACAAAAAAAAAAAATCACTTAACTTGTACCCTTTATTAAATCTATATTTATGCGGAATCACTCTCTCTCTATTTCTCTCCACTTTTTCCAAATAAATTATACATGTTTTAAAATTGCCATTTACTTTTCTCCATTAAAATAGAACCACCTAGAAGAAATCCTTCCCAAATTTCCTTTTTCAAGAAGAACTATTAAGATCAAGTATATATTAATCTTTCCTAAAGAGGACTTTCATGCTCTCGGTAAAGTAATAGGAAAACTTTATTATTTTAATATTTTTTATTCTTTTGTTGAAATAGATAGCACAACCTTTGGTGCTTCACGTATATTTTGTATATCTCTTTTGTTGTACATTTCCTTGTTACTTTAACAAAACACACTTACAAATTTTTTGATTCATAGAATCTTATCTTCCAATTCTTCTAGTTTCAATGAGTTAAAGCGTATCAAAACACATCCTTTATAAAAGCTCTAATATATTTTTTCATACTAAATCCATGAAAACATTTAAGGCTTTGATTACATTACTCTAAAACTTCTTCTATAAATTACTTACTTTATTCCAACTCCTTTCCAATTTATCTGTAGAGGTTTTTTAGAATTACTTCCAAAAATCCTAGCATCCTTTTATGCTTATTTTTTCTATTCCCTATGCAACACATATGTTTATATGTATTTTTTCCAAAACAAATATGTCTTTTTTTATATTATTTTAATCGAAATCACTGGATTTAAATATTAAATTTTTGAAAACTTGTAAACTTTTGAATTTAAAACTTGAAAAATCTCTCCAAAACTTGTTCTTGTGAGGTTTCTAAAAGTTTTAATTATGGGGCTAGACTGAAAATGGGTTGTTAACTTCTATTTCAAAATAGTCATTTTATTCAAGACTGTTTATTTTTGTACTAAAGCCTGCCTCTAGCACTTCAGTGTACAACATTTATATGCTTATTCATTTATATTCGTGCTTTTCCTGAACCACTTATATCGCTTAACCCCACAATTTTCTTACACACTTTATTTTAAAAAAAATCTATATGCTTTTCAAAAAAATATTTTAATGCTAATCTCAACATTTCAAACTATTAAATTTCCAAAAACTGTAAACTTTTAAATTTGAAACTTGAAAAATCTTCCAAAACTCTTTTTCTCTATGTCAAAATTTTGAAGTTCTTTTAAAAATTTAATTGTGGGGCTAAGTACAAAGTGGTTTTTTAAATTTCCATTCCTAAATCCTTTACGAGAAATTATTTTTCTTCATCCAAGTTTTCTTTAACACTAATCCCTTCATAGCTATGTATGAACTGAAATCTGAGTCTAACACTTTCTTTTCACCAAATATTTATATTTTCCTTCTTACCATTTCTTATGTTTTACGGATCTACTCCCCATCCCATTAATATGAAATATTGAAATTTTCAGATTTGACACTGGAATTCTCCTTTTTATTTATAAACTTTACGAATATGTTCTACCACTATCTATATAGATATCCTAAAGCTAAGCTCTGATAATAGATGTAACGACCTAAGTTTTAGCATTCTCGGATTCTTTGCAAAATGATAAAACCCAATTCAGCTAAAATCTAAGTTGGCCTTATGGTATCCTATTGAAAGGCAAAGATAAATGTATCAAAGCTCAAATAAACATCTCATAGTGGTACTAAACAAAATATGATAATAAGTAAATATTTACTACAATAATGACACTAACTAAGCAAGTGTCTCTAAGATGGAAAATCTCTTCCATCTATCTAACCTGCATGCTTGTTATGTAGAAGGGGTTAGAACTAAAATTCTGGTCAATGGACAATTTATACTTTTTAAGAATAATACTACATATACCATTCTAACTTTAATTTACTTTTTTGGTTATTAGGTTCATAACACTCTCGCCTCTATGCATCAATTATACCCATTTACTCCTTAGTATACCATACCTAATAATATGTAGCTATATGCCTTATATAGTTAGGTACTATCCATAGTACCCTAACATGTCTCCATCATCAGCTATAAGAGTGTTGCTGCTACATCTATAATGGATTGCTCCGTAATTCCTACAATATAGATATTTCATCTCTTGCTAAGAAAACGTGAAACTGCATACGCATTATCTCGTTCCAGTGCTCAAACATCCATGATGTAACACCCAATGCAGACATCGAGGACTTACACATAATCATACTGTCTACTACCTGAACTCCGCTAACAAGGCCTACCTTGCATGGAACATAGCCATGGATTTCTATATCTGTAAAGAACAACTTCTTTAGTCGTACAAACAAATATTCTATTTGGTCTGACTCTTTCTCCATGTCTATGGCTCCACACACCCCTTTAACTAGTTGAAAGACACATCAAGAGCTAAGTAATTGTGCCCTACTACAAACAATCTAAACTTTCAATTAGCGTTGTCCCTCATCCAATGTCTGATAATGAAAGATCATTAGCCTACTGGATTTGCTCCAGTCTTTCTCATTCTCGCTTCAATTAATGATGACAGGTATCTGAATGATTACTATCCTTAATGGGCCCTGAACACGAAGCATGCTTCTTGAGCAGGGGAAACCATTAAATCCAAAAATTACCTATCATTCTTATGACTACCCTTGATATCAACGCAGTTAAGGCATACTCTTTTGATGGAACCACTACGGACTTGCCTCCGTGAGTGCAGCTTCATTATGCCTACCTCAAAGGGCTATCCTAGAGCATCCACACATCCTGTAGAAATCCCACACTTGCTTCCAACCTCGTTGAACAACATGTTGACATGCTCCAATTGTATTTAAAATGTTTGCTATGTCCTGTTTTGTTAAACCCTTCATCTAGGCTCCCCTTGAACTACTTCAAACACACCTTACTATTTTATTGGACCCTATGTCATATTTTTCATTATGGATTAAGCTTTCTTTTCTTTTATTATACCACTTATTAGCATTACCTGCCCAATTCCCTCTAGTTTGAGCATTACTTAGTTGCTTATTAACTTTATTGGTCACTAACTTTCCCCAATCAACATCCGCTGTCGGAATGGAGCACTATTGTTATAGGCTTTTTAAACTTAATCCCAAATCTAAATTTTATTTATAATAATCTTTTCTTACTTTAGTTCTGTTTTCTTCTTTTCAAGTACAACCCTTATGTTATAATTTTACTCACAAACATTTGGATTTGCTTATTGCCTCTTTCTTTCTTTCTAGCCTAATCTTAGATCTAACCCCGTCCTAATGATTCAGTTCCTAGCCTGAGCCTATGGTACTCTACTTTTATCACAATAGGCTACATTCTTTTATTCCTATCAAGTGTATAACTTGATTTTTTACTCTTTTTCTTTTCATAACATATTTCAGTTATAATAGTCTTTTACCTATCAACTCTGTAAGTTCTATCTTTAGGAAGTTATACTTTTTATGAATTGGTTGGTAACTGAAAATGTAAAAAATTTATTTCCATAATCAAATATAAAACAACCTATAAACAGGAATCCATAATTGCTAGATGTTTCTTTCAATTATTTCTGAGCTACTAGATAGTGCGAAATACAACTGAATCCCAATTTCATACTAATCAATTTCCTTTTTCTTTTATTGTTGCAATCACAATTGATGTTTTACTTACATACCAAACTATGGAAATATATCCCTTTTTCTTAACCAGCCAATCTAGGTGATTCCTAACTTCCAACTTAATTGGTATATTTTATTTCTTATTCTTAATTTATTTCCCAAATTTGACATAATTACTGTAAATTTACAGCAATTAGGCTTATGCCCCTTTTTCTATAACTCTTTTATCTAAACAATATTTATACCCATGTAGATTTAATTTTAAACAATTATCCTTTACATATAAGTATAAGTTTCCTAAATTTATAGTTTAAATAAAGATTTACTGTAAACAATCTTGACTAACTATGCTAAAGTTAATCAAAGTAGGAATTTAATTATTGTAAATAACTCATATTAAATTATATCTAAGTATAATTGGAAATAAACCACTATAAATAGTTCTAGATCAAACTATGTTGAATTATAACAAGAATTAAATGATTGTATATAGTGTTATTAAAAATAATAGTTTACATCCACTCACCCGTCATCCCAAGCTCTTTTCCTTGGCTTTTGCAGGCCCCGCCTCTAATAGGATTATAAAAATATTTAATTTTATAAATCTTTCCCCAAAAAAATTTAGGTCAGATTCGTCTCAAAATAGAGAGAACCCAAAGGGGAAAAGATTGTGTTGTGAGGAGTCTGCTAGGCCAAGAAGTCTATTTATAGTGCAGTCTAGGGTTTTCATACCATTGGATTTCTAGATTAAATTTAAGTCAGCCACATCACTCAACCAATTAGAACATACCACGTCAGCTTAAATTTAAAAATTAGCCAATAGAAACAAGCCACGTCAGCCTAAAATTAGCAAATAGAGTCATGGATTCGTACTTGTACCCGACCTATGGATCGACCTGACATATATATATATAAAAATATAAATATATATATATATTCATGAAACACCCCACCTCCATTAAGGTAACTCTCAAAGAGAATGCCTTAACTTTGGTGGAGGTTAATAAGTAAAAGCTACAGATGAACTCAAGACAGATATAAATACACATATTTTAAACAGTGGAAACCAAACAAACTTTTATTTCATCAATACGTGTATCAACAAAGATTTCCATAATTGTCTCAAAATACTTTCAACATTACAACCTCATAACTGCCTTGATTATTAAAACATAAATAAAGTGACAAAAATCCCCATAGTGGTATCCAAAGCCATTATCCGAGCAAGAAAGATCCAAATCATACATCTACGTTCTTGGTGCTGGTAAAGAGCCTGACTGAGTTAAGCTTTTTCTCCCTGTGGACCTGGAGGGGGGGGGGGACGAAAGAAAAGAAGACGAAAAGAAAATAGGGTCAGACATAAAGCCTGAGTAAATCTAGTAATTCTTCAATATGTGAATAAGAAAAGGATATGATGGATATAAACTAAAAATAGGAAAGTGTCACAGGCTAAGGAAGTGTCAAATGTACTATCACACCCATACTATATCTCTACACCTACTCGAGTTTATTCTAACTGGAACCTTATGGTGAGGGTAAAGTGATCCCTATTCTTATTAAAGATTGGCTCCTACTCGCGTTAACATGTGTCATACGGCCCCCAAGAATTGTAGATACCTATGTTGGTCCCACTATGGGGTGTATCAAGACCCATGGTGGCGACCCCGACACAAAACTAGAAGACATAGGTTATATTACTGGTGTCCCCAGTGCACTGGTTGTCTGCTCCGGAGTGTGTGCACGCCCGCAACCCGTTAGACCTGCACTGTGCACCCACCACCGTCGTTTAACCGCTTACAATCAGCCCAATAATCGTGCCCCACCCTGCCTAGTTTCAGGGTACCGTTGATACCTAACTTTGAGTTACTGCTGAAACGGGTCCCTCATTACCAGGATTTTCTAGTCAAACATGTTAAGTGGTTAAGTGTCTGTATTTACCTAACCCCACCCATCAATTCTTGTTAACATGTTGAATTTGGTTAAGTGTTATAGTTGACTTAACCCTACCATCCGTCCTTAGCCTCTTAGGAGCACCAGGCCACTCACATTAGACAAGTATTGTTGCAGTTACTGGATATGCCGGTCGGTTCCGGGCAGGTTTACACCGTAGCTCAATCTAACCTCGGGTCCTTATTAGGATCAATGCTTAACCACCCACATTGGATAGGTATTGTTGTGACTACTGGACAGCCGGGCGGGTCCGGGCAGGTTTACATCACAACTCAATCCAACCTCGGGTTAAGCATATCGTGTTTTCTAAAATTTACATATTTGTCTTTATTACTGAATATATGTAAATTTGTCAACAATTAAATGTTATGGCCCACATTCCAAGTTTAACATTTTTGGTATAAGAATTTATATCATTTATATGCCACCAGTTTTGGCATGTGACAAACATGCCAATTCAATATATTTTTATGTCAAGTTTTCAAATATTCCCAACGTTCCCCCATTTAAACATTAGGTTAACAAATCTTAGCCTAATATTCGTTCGCCTAGTTTTTAACATATAATATTAGGCTAAAAACTTAGCCTAATTTAGCGCACACAAATAAGCATAAGGGAATTCATAAACGTAAATGAGACATAGGTGTAAACTTGGCATTTTTGGCATAATCAATATGAAAATGTAATACATAAAGGTGTGTGGCGCATGAACTTGCAATTTGGCAATTCAACTAACATATAACATGGATCATGTGAACTTGCATTCAAATCAAAGTATGACTAAGTAAGTGACATATGAAATGGGATAGTTTAGGCAAATACAAAATTGTGTTTTAAACATGTTTAATTTGGCATAATGTCAAACAGAAGACTAGCATGATGTATGTTCACCAAAATGTACAATTTTAACATCTAATCATATAGCCTATGAACTTACATAGTTTATGAAACATAGATCCAATTATACTTGCAAATAGACAAAATCTTGCATAGTTTTTGAAACATAGATCTAATTATACTTGATGAAACATAGGTCCAATTATACTTGCAAATGAACTTGCATAGTTTATAACATGTTTACATGAATTCCAACTTAGACATAGTCCATGCCATCGCCATATACATAAAATGACCAAATTCTAATTTTCGCCACAAACTTGCAAGTACAATCGTTCAATAGGCTTGCATCAATCAACTTTATGCCATAACATCAATACATAAGTCATAATAGAACCATCACAATACATAGAATAACAACACAATTCTATTTTCATATACATCGAATCACATCACAGTCTTTATTCATATTCTGAAAGGTTACTATACTTACAACGTGTGATGAATTCTTGTTTTCTGATTTCTGTTATTCTGATTTGGAGATGCTCTTCTTTGGGTAGCAAAGTTGCGTTGAATGATTTGATTAAGCTTTGATCTTCTTTTAATTTGATTCGTCTCTTAGGCTTGTTGGCTTGTCTCTAGGGTTTCTAATTGACGGCCATTCCTAGTTCCTTTCCAGCAGCATGACGGCTATTGTATTCTATTATTTGTGTGAGTTTAGGGTTAGGTTTGAGTTGTATTTATAGAATTTTAAATTGCTTTGAGCCTTCGGATGAAGATAGGAGGAATCTAGACCATACAAAGTTCAAAGAGCCACTCAAAAGGTGACACGTAAGCCCTGGTGACTTTTCCAAGCATCAGAATTTGACCAGACCCTGATCAGGCCAGCCAAGACCTGACCAGCAGGTCATTCTGACCTGGGCGCACTTGGCAGGTGCGCCAGGCCAAAAATGTACTGACGCACTTCCCAAGTGTGCCAGTTTATTTCTGTTTTGGAGCACTTCCCAAGTGCGCCAGTGCATTCTGACCCGTTTTCTGGTTTTTCGCCCAACTTCGTTCGTCCATATCTTCTTCATACGATATCCGTTTTACGCAAACTTGAACTCTATCTCAAGCAGAATTTCAAGACGAACGCAATGGCATAACCCATTTCCCTTGATTTCATCATTTATAATTAATTATACTTTAATTCGTGAAGCTTAACGTTATAGAATTCATGGGGTGCAACAATTCAATTTCGTGAATCTTCTTTCTATGATAACTTTTTCATTTTAACTCCGTTTTCTACAAATTATATATGTAAATTTATCAGAAAATTGCTATGACGTAATGGTATAACTCTCCTAGTCAAATTCTGAAAACTTTATAAACTTATCTTATTATATAATTATAAAAAAAAGTGGAGTACTATAGTTCTAAATAAGATATAGTAAGCTGTTACACGATGAAGGGTGAGTGTATCACTCTCAATGAAGCTATGAAAGAGGTCGTCTGAATGTACAAATATTTGAGTGAGACTGGAGCAATTCCTAATATTGAGAATCTTATGGTATTATAATGTCATAAAAATGCACTAATGTAGATCGCAAAGGAACCTGGAGTATAAAAGAAGTCATGAAATATGCATTGAAAATCGCATGTCATCAAAATTTCATCGAGAAGAAAGAGATCATGATAACATAGTGTATACCAAGGACAACATAATTAATCCATTTACTAAAGGCCTTACCCAGTTATCTCTCGATAATTTGATTGATGTGACTGATTTACATAGTTCCCTCGAAATAAGAAAACTATTGATTTTCAATATGAAAGCTCTGCTTTGGTTATAGTTGAATCATAACACGATGTCCATTGAGTGGCCATAATTAAGTCAAGTGGAAGTAATGGAAACGAAGAACTATTCAAGGGAGCGTTCGTCTCTTAAATTATATGAGATTAGTATCGGAATCAACTTAAGTGATCTCAAAGTCAAAATCAGTGAGTAGAGTAATTTAATTAATAATAATAATTATTAAATAAGAATTTTGTGTTTAGACTATGTAGTTGAATATGGACGATATTGGAATTTTGACCATTATTGAATTCTGTCACTCTTGCGTAATGTAGTTTTGACAAAGAGAACAAATATACATAATAGTCATAATAGGGTAATGCTTTGAAAGAAAAAATACATTTAACCAGAATCAAATAAATGATAAATTTGATTAAAATATCGAACCATTTTTTTATGTGACATATAAACGATAATATTTAGATAGCTCGACATTAGTCACTAACTAAATTTACACATGATGAATCACACAACTAAAAATAATGAATTATATTTTGAAGTTTAAATAATTTGTAATTGTTATTAATTAAATAAATAAATTGATATTTGTGATGTATCGGTTATGAGATTTGATTGTGATTTGATAAACAAATGTTAAATGTATTTATAAAATTTTAAATACATTAATCAGTACACAATATTGATAAGCATCTTAAATTAGATTTAAAACGCAAAATATTTATTCAGACCACAAGCCGATTCATAGCCCACTAGACAAACTGGTTTGTGCAGCCATTAAAGGGGATATAAGGAGCTCTAATATAGTGAGAGATTACTTGACTTCAGATGGTTCAGATGATAAAAGATTGAGTAAAAGACTAGATCTCAATATTTCCTTTATTTATGCATTGCTTCCTTTCTGATATTGAAATATTCGAGCTATCCTCTGTCACGACCATAACTTCCCTGCCGGCTGTAACACCCCGTGAATTCTATAACGTTAAGCTTCACGAATTAAAGTATAATTAATTATAAATGATGAAATCAAGGGAAATGGGTTACGCTATTTCGTTCATCTCGAAATTCTTCTTGAGATAGAGTTCAAGTTTGCATAAAACGGATATCGTATGAAGAAGATATGGACGAACGAAGTTGGGCGAAAAACCAGAAAACGGGTCAGAATGCACTGGCGCACTTGGGAAGTGCGCCAGAACAGAAATGAACTGGCGCACTTAGGAAAATCGCCAGTACATTTTTGGCCTGGCGCACCTGCCAAGTGCGCCCAGTTCAGAATGACCTGCTGGTCAGGTCTTGGCTGGCCTGATCAGGGTCTGGTCGAATTCTGATGCTTGGCTGAGTCACTAGGGCTTACGTGTCACCTTTTGAGTGGCTCTTTGAACTTTGTATGGTCTAGATTCCTCCTATCTTCATCCAACGGCTCAAAGAAATTTAAAATTCTATAAATACAACTCAAACCTAACCCTAAACTCACACAAATAACAGAATACAATAGCCGTCATGCTGCTGGAAAGGAACTAGGAATGGCCGTCAATTAGAAACCCTAGAGACAATCCAACAAGCCTAAGAGACGAATCAAATTAAAAGAAAATCAAAGCTTAATCAAATCATTCAACTCAACTTTGCTACCCAAAGGAGAGCATCTCCAAATCAGAATAACAGAAATCAGAAAACAAGAATTCATCACACGTTGTAAGTATAGTAACCTTTCAGAATATGAATAAAGAGTGTGATGTGATTCGACGTATATGAAAATAGAATTGTGTTGTTATTCTATGTATTGTGATGGTTCTATCATGACTTATGTATTGATGTTTGTGGCATAAAGTTGATTGATGCAAGCCTATTGAACGATTGTACTTGCAAGTTTGTGGCGAAAATTAGAATTTGGTCATTTTATGTATATGGCGATGGCATGGACTATGTCTAAGTTGGAATTTATGTAAACATGTTATAAACTATGCAAGTTCATTTGCAAGTACAATTGGACCTATGTTTCATCAAGTATAATTAGATCTATGTTTCATAAACTATGCAAGATTTTGTTCATTTGCAAGTATAACTGGATCTATGTTTCATGAACTATGCAAGTTCATAGGCTATATGATTAGATGTTAAAATTTTACATTTTGGTGAACATACATCATGATAGTCTTGTGTTTGATGTTATGCCAAATTAAACATGTTTAAAACACAAGTTTGTATTTGCCTAAACTATGCCATTTCATATGTCACCAACTTAGTCATACTTTGATTTGAATGCAAGTTCACATGATCCATGTTATATGTTAGTTGAATCGCCAAATTGCAAGTTCATACGGCACACACCTTTATGTATTACATGTTCATATTGATTATGCCAAAATTGCCAAGTTTTCACGTATGTCTCGTTTACGTTTATGAATTCCCTTATGCTTATTTGTGTGCGCTAAATTAGGCTATGTTTTTAGCCTAATATTATATGTTAAAAACTAGGCGAACGAATATTAGGCTAAGATTTGTTAG
This sequence comes from Allium sativum, assembly GCA_030737875.1. Lineage (NCBI taxonomy): Eukaryota > Viridiplantae > Streptophyta > Magnoliopsida > Asparagales > Amaryllidaceae > Allium > Allium sativum. The sequence continues at coordinate 279,201,294 of CM060912.1, read as the reverse complement.
CCTAATGTTTAAACGGGGGAACGTTAGGAATATTTGAAAACTTGACATAAAAATATACTGAATTGGTATGTTTGTCACATGCCAAAATTGGTGGTGTATAAATGATATAAATTCTTATACCAAAAATGTTAAACTTGGAATATGGGACATAACATTTAATTGTTGGAAAATTTACATATATTTAGTTAAAAAAAAGACAAATATGTAAATTTTAGAAAACACGATATGCTTAACCCGAGGTTGGATTGGGTTGTGATGTAAACCTGCCCGGCTGTCCAGTAGTCACAACAATACCTATCCAATGTGGGTGGTTAAGCATTGAGCCCAATAAGGACCCGAGGTTAGACTGAGCTACGGTGTAAACCTGCCCGGAACCGACCGGCATATCCAGTAACCGTAGCAATACCTGTGTAATGTGAGTGGTCTGGTGCTCCTAAGAGGCTAAGGACAGATGGTAGGTTTAAGTCAACTATAACACTTAACCAAATTCAACATGTAAACAAGAATTGATGGGTGGGGTTAGGTAAATACAGACATTTAACCACTTAACATGTTTGAGTAGAAAATCCTGGTAACGAGGGACCCGTTTCAACAGTAACCCAAAGTTAGGTATCAACGGTACCCTGAAATTAGGCAGGGTGGGGCACGGTTACTAGGCTGATTGTAAGCGGTCAAACGACGGCGGTGGGTGCACAGTGCAGGTCTAACGGGGTGCGGGCGTGCACACACTCCGGAGCAGACAACCAGGGCACTGGGGACACCAGTAGTATAACCTATGTCTTCTAGTTTTGTGTCGGGGCCGCCACCATGGGTCTTGATACACCCCATGGTGGGACCAGCATAGGTATCTACAATTCTTGGGGGCCGTATGACACATGTTAAAGCACGTAGGAGCCGATCTTTAATAAGAATGGGGATCACTTCACCCTCACCATGTGGTGCCAGTTAGAATAAACTCGAGTAGGTGCAGAGATATAGTATGGGTGTGATAGTACATTCGACACTTCCTTAGCCTGTGACACTTTCCTATTTTTAGTTTATATCCATCATATCCTTTTCTTATTCACATATTGAAGAGTTACTAGATTTACTCAGGCTTTATGTCTGACCCTATTTTCTTTTCATCTTCTTTTCTTTCATCCCCCCTAGGTCCACAGGGAGAAAACAGCTCAACTCAGTCAGGCTCTTTACAAGCACCAAGAACGTAGATGTATGATTTGGATCTTTCTTGCTCGGATGATGGCTTTGGATACCACTATAGGGATTTTTGTCACTTTATTTATGTTTTCATACTTCTTTAATAATCAAGGCAGTTATGAGGTTGTAATGTTGAAAATATTTTGAGACAATTATGGAAATCTTTGTTGATACACGTATTGATGAAAGAAAAGTTTGTTTGGTTTCCGCTGTTTAAAATATGTGTATTTATATCTGTCTTGAGTTCATCTGTGGCTTTTACATATAAACCTCCACCAAAGTTAAGGCATTCCCTTTGTGAGTGACCTTATTGGCGGTGGGCTGTTTCACTTGGTATCAGAGCATAGGTTTACCAGACAAGATAAAAGTTTTTGAAAATTGTTTTCAAAAAGAAAGTTTAAAGAAGCATTTTTTTTAGAAAAAAGTGTTGTATTTATAAAAAGACAAAATTCCCCAAAGCCATGTTCCCTATCTATCCTTCTCTATCCTTCGTTTTAAATCTTTCCTTTCTGTTTCAGCATGTCTGGAGACCTTAACCTTCTGGAAGGAGTGACGATTCCTGGCTGGTTTAGGAGGTACTTAGAAGCAACGGCCAATGGCGCGGGCCCGGCAGACATCCCTCCTCCAGTGGCCGCGGTTCCTCCCCCTCATCCGCCTCCTCTTGGAAATGCCCTTGAAAAAACATGTAGAGACTTCAAGTCTATGGGTGGAAATGACTTTTATAGGACATAATCTTTTGTTGGAGAAAGAAGTTGGTTAAAGGAGATTGAGGATTTGTTTGTCATCTTTGGAGTGGATGACAGGCAAAAGATACAACTTGCGGTGTGGTTAATTAAGGTTGAAGCTTCCTATTGGTGGGAAGTTACTAATGCTCAGAGGGCGGTGGAAACATGGGAAGACTTCAGGACAAGGTTTGAGATGAAATTCCTCTCCCAAGCCGAAAGAAGCCTGCAAATGGAAAAGTTTCTAACTCTGAAACAGGGAAGCATGACGATCAGGGAATATTTTAATCAGTTTAATCAACTGGCCAGGTTTGGGCTAGACTTAGTAAACACCCAACACAAGAAGGCACTTCGCTTCGTCAAGGGTTTGAATGAGCCTTTACACAGCCTCGCCATGAACCATGTATCCACGGGTGCGACTTATGAAAGCCTGGTGGACATGGCATTGCTACACGAGGAAGACCACAGCAAGAAAGAAACTAAGGGGGAAGAGAAGAAAGAAGGTCTACAAGCAAAGAAAACAGACTTCAAGAAAGGTGGGAAGAACAATAAGCCCCGTGAGAAGAGAAGGTGCAATTCCTGTGGCATTGTGGGCCATATATCAAAAGATTACGGGAAAAGGAAGGCGAAGATGGGTGGCTGCTTCTATTGTGGAGAAACTAGACACCAAGCTAAGGACTGCCCAAAGAAGAATGAGCAGGGATAGAAAGCCGTATCCACTTCAGGGGGTCAGGTTCATGCGCTAGTGGCACCTCAGCAGGAACGAGGTAGTAATATTTCTGTAGAAAGTGTAGTCTATCTTTATGATCATCCAGTTCATACACTTTTAGACTCTGGCGCATCACACTCTTTTATTTCATCTGCCTTAGTAGAATCTCTGCATCTAGACATTAGTATGGTAGAAGATCCCTTAGTAGTTTCAAATCCAATCAGGGGCTCCGCTTACTTGTCAATGGTTTGTTTGGGTTTGAAAATCTCTATTCTCAGCGTTGAGTTTAGTTGTAGTGCCTTTGTTTTGGGCTTCTCGGGATGTGGTTTGATCTTAGGCATAGACTGGTTATCCAGTAATAGTGCCATTCTTGACTGTGAGAAAAGAGTAGTTAGACTCTTGACTCGGCTTGGTAACACTCTAGAAATTTCTTGTAATCCCTTGAATGCTGTTATGCTTTGTTATCTAGAGTCGCTTGATGCTTCTGATGAGAATTTACAATCAGTTAGAGTAGTCCGGGAATATCCGGATGTCTTTGAGGAAGTGAAAGGCTTACCTCTGAGGCGGGAAATACACTTCTGCATATATCTTGTGGATAACGCAAAGCCTGTAGCTTTACCTGTCAGACACATGGCTCCAAGGGAGAGAAAGGAGCTCAGTAAGCAGGTTAAAGAACTTCTCGAAAAGGGGTTCATTAGACGGAGCATTTCGGAATGGGGTGCTCCAGTGGTGTGCGCAACCAAAGCAGATGGTTCGCTTCGCCTTTGCATCGACTATAGGGAGTTAAACAAATTGACCAAGAAAAATAGGCATCCTCTTCTCTGAATCGACGATTTGTTTGATCAACTTGTAGGTGCGATGGTCTTCTCCCAACTTGATCTAGCAACTGGGTTCCATCAGCTAAGAGTAGCTGAAGACAGCATTGATAAGACAACGTTCCGAACCCCAGACGGTTTCTTCGAGTGGCTTGTCATGCCTTTCGGCTTGACAAATGCACCCGCTTATTTCGTAGACCTAATGAGCAGGGTGTTCAGAGAATTCCTCAACAAATTTGTGATTGTCTTCGTAGTTGATATCTTAATCTTCTCAAAGAGTGAGGAAGAACATGCTCAACATCTGAAAGAAATCATGGATACTCTCTGTGCACATCAACTAAAAGCCAAATTCTCCAAGTGTCACTTCTGGAGAAAAGAAGTAAGGTTTCTTGGGCATATAGTGTCCAAAGAAGGGTTGGCTATGGACCCCGTGAAAGTGGTGGCAGTGCAAGATTGGAAGACACCAAGAAATGCAACCGAAGTTCGAAGCTTTCTTGGGCTAGCCGGTTTTTATCGGAAGTTTATTAGGGATTTCGCGAAAATCTCAGCCCCACTCACAAGGCTAACAAAGAAGAATCTGGCGTTCGCTTGGGATTTGGACTGTGACATTGCTTTCCAGCGATTAAAAAGGGCTCTTACAATAGCCCCAGTTCTAACTCTTCCTGACGGAAACAAAATGTTCACAGTATACACGGATGCATGTGGAACGGGACTAGGCGCTGTTCTAATGCAAGAAGGAAGGGTAGTAGCTTATGGCGGAACACAATTGAAGGTTCATGAAAAGAACTACCCAACCCACGATCTTGAGTTGGCTGCCATTGTCTTTGCACTTAAGTCTTGGCGCCATTATCTCCTAGGTGAGAAGTTTGAATTATACACTGACCATAAATCGTTGAAATATCTCTTCTCCCAGAAGGATCTTAACTTGAGGCAGCAAAGGTGGATGGAGTTTCTTGCCTATATGATTTTGAAATTTCCTAAACTCCCGGAAAAGGCAACGTGGTAGCAGACGCGTTGAGCCGAAAGAAACTGACCCTAAGCCCTATCTTTGTGGAAAGGCAAAACTTGGAGTATATAGCCAGTTTTAACTTTAGGCCCTCCTCAGATTTTGTACCGGGTTTGTTAGCATCTCTCGAAGTACGCCCCACTCTCTTAGACTCAATAGGGGCAGCACAACGTGAATACCCTCAGCTTGTTGACGTGATTGATGAACTTATTAGGGGTGAGACTTCTAGTTACCTCAGTAGATACGCCATCGATGATAAGGGTTGGCTGAGACGAGATGGAAGATTATGCGTCCCACAAGCAAGGGAGTTGACAAAGAAGGTTCTTGAGGAAGCGCATCATTCCAAGATGACTATACACCCTGGCGGTGATAAGATGTACAAGGATATAAAAAGGACTTTCTTTTGGAGCGGCATGAAGCAAGACGTGGCAGATTTCGTTTCTAAGTGCATGACCTGCCAACGGGTCAAGGCGGAACAAAAGATGCCTGGAGGACTACATCACGCTCTAGAGGTCCCACAGTGGAAGTGGGATAGCATTTCAATGGACTTCATTGATGGACTGCCTAGGTCGAGAAGAGGCAACACTAGCATTTGGGTAATAGTGGATAGGCTTACTAAAAGGGCCCACTTTATACCTATCAAAAGTAGAAGGACTGCCTCATCTCTAGCATCTCTTTATCTCAAGGAAATAGTTCGACTCCATGGGATACCCTCCAGCATTGTTAGTGACCGAGACCCTATCTTCACGAGTGAGTTTTGGCAGAGTCTGCAAAAAGCTATAGGCACACAGCTATGTTTGAGTACGGCCTATCACCCCCAAACAGATGGCCAGACGGAAAGGGTGAATAGAGTTTTAGAGGATCTTTTAAGACTTTGCGTTCTTGACTTTGGAGGGACGTGGGAGGATCACCTTCCTTTAGTGTAATTTGCCTACAACAACAACTACCAAGCTACCATCGGCATGGCACCCCTCGAAGCCATGTATGGAAAACTGTGCAAATCACCAACTTGTTGGTGGGAGTCTACAGCTAAGCTTATACTTGGGCCAGACATGATTCGAGAAACTTCGGAGAAAGTGGACTTGATACGTAGGAGAATGAACACAGCCCAAGACAGACAGAAATCCTACGCCGACAAAAGAAAGACCGACCTTGAGTTTGAAGTTGGGGACAGGGTTATCCTTAAGGTATCCCCTTTAAGGAACGTCGTTTGCTTTGGATCCGCAGGAAAGCTAGAACCAAGATTTGTAGGACCGTTCCCTATCATCGAGAAGATTGGGAAAATGGCTTATACAGTAGATCTACCTGAAAGATTGGCTGGAATTCACAACGTCTTTCACGTTTCTCATCTCCGGAAATGTCTACATGGATCAGCAGAAGTGGTGGAGCCAAGCATTCTAGAAGAAGCCGAAGTGGAACGCGAAGAAATTGTGAGGAGAGTTCCAACCCGCATCATAGGAACTGAAGTGAAAAATCTACGCAACCACGAAGTGAAGCTCGTTAAGGTTCAGTGGAGCGACGCCGAGGAAGACACAACTTGGGAAACTGAGGACAGAATACACGCTGCCTACCCTCTTCTTTTTGAGGGTGCATCTTTGACCTCTCTTTTTCTTAAGTTGTGCTTGTATCTATCTTTTTAGGTGTATCTCCTCGATATTATCCTTTATCCTTAGGTAGAAACCCCTTTGGATGTAAACATGTATTTGAAACGTGTTATGGTTGGTGGCTGCAAGTGGTTGCTAGTGGATGCTCATGGACGCATATACACACACAACCTAGGTCTTAGATCGGCTCAATCACTTCATACTGCATATGCATATATGTATTCTTATTTGTATATGGTTGTAAACTTGATATGCTATCATATGGTCATTGCATTTGCATGAATAGTTGTGCACTCATGTAGAATTATGAGTAGGAAAAAAATTGCATACATAATGGATTCATTACATGATTCACATTAAGGAGGTCAACTGAATCAGTAGACCGCCTGATTTCTGCATTAGATAAGGACATGTACACACACTATGCATATGATCATGAAGCATTAGAAGTCTTTTAAGGACAGTGGATGCATGTGTTTGTTGGTTGAGTAGATGGACTGTTGGATGGTAGGATATACATTCTTCCTAACTTGAAGATTTCGGGGACGAAATCCTTTTAAGTGGGGGAGAATGTAACACCCCGTGAATTCTATAACGTTAAGCTTCACGAATTAAAGTATAATTAATTATAAATGATGAAATCAAGGGAAATGTGTTATGCCATTGCATTCGTCTCGAAATTCTGCTTGAGATAGAGTTCAAGTTTGCGTAAAACGGATATCGTATGAAGAAGATATGGACGAACGAAGTTGGGCGAAAAACTAGAAAACGGGTCAGAATGCACTGGCACACTTGGGAGGTGCGCTAGAACAGAAATGAACTGGCGCACTTCGAAAGTGCGCCAGTACATTTTTGGCCTGGCGCACCTGCCAAGTGCGCCCAGGTCAGAATGACGTGCTGGTCAGGTCTTGGCTGGCCTGATCAGGGTCTGGTCGAATTCTGATGCTTGGCTGAGTCACTAGGCCTTACGTGTCACCTTTTGAGTGGCTCTTTGAACTTTGTATGGTCTAGATTCCTCCTATCATCATCCGACGCTCAAAGCAATTTAAAATTCTATAAATACAACTCAAACCTAACCCTAAACTCACACAAATAATAGAATACAATAGCCGTCATGTTGCTGGAAAGGAACTAGGAATGACCGTCAATTAGAAACCCTGGAGACAAGCCAACAAGCCTAAGAGACGAATCAAATTAAAAGAAGATCAAAGCTTAATCAAATCATTCAATGCAACTTTGCTACCCAAAGGAGAGCATCTCCAAATCAAAATAACATAAATCAGAAAACAAGAATTCATCACACGTTGTAAGTATAGTAACCTTTCAGAATATGAATAAAGACTGTGATGTGATTCGATGTATATGAAAATAGAATTGTGTTGTTATTCTATGTATTGTGATGGTTCTATCATGACTTATTTACTGATGTTTATGGCATAAAGTTGATTGATGCAAGCCTATTGAACGATTGTACTTGCAAGTTTGTGGCGAAAATTAGTATTTGGTCATTTTATGTATATGGCGATCGCATGGGCTATGTCTAAGTTGGAATTTATGTAAACATGTTATAAACTATGCAAGTATAATTGGACCTATGTTTCATCAAGTATAATTAGATCTATGTTTCATAAACTATGTAAGATTTTGTTCATTTGCAAGTATAACTGGATCTATGTTTCATAAACAATGCAAGTTCATAGGCTATATAATTAGATGTTAAAATTTTACATTTTGGTGAATATACATCATGCTAGTCTTGTGTTTGACGTTATGCCAAATTAAACATGTTTAAAACACAAGTTTGTATTTGCCTAAACTATGCCATTTCATATGTCACCTACTTAGTCATAATTTGATTTGAATGCAAGTTCACATTATCCATGTTATATGTTAGTTGAATCGCCAAATTGCAAGTTCATGCGCCACACACCTTTATGTATTACATGTTCATATTGATTATGCCAAAAATGCCAAGTTTACACCTATGTCTCGTTTACGTTTATGAATTCCCTTATGCTTATTTGTGTGCGCTAAATTAGGCAAAGTTTTTAGCCTAATATTATATGTTGAAAACTAGGCGAACGAATATTAGGCTAAGATTTGTTAGCCTAATGTTTAAACGGGGGAACGTTGGGAATATTTGAAAACTTGACATAAAAATATATTGAATTGGCATGTTTGTCACATGCCAAAATTGGTGGCATATAAATGATATAAATTCTTATACCAAAAATGTTAAACTTGGAATGTGGGCCATAACATTTAATTATTGGAAAATTTACATATATTCAGTAAAAAAAAAACAAATATGTAAATTTTAGAAAACACGATATGCTTAACCCGATGTTGGATTGAGTTGCAATGTAAACCTGCCCGGACCCGCCCGGCTGTCCAGTAGTCACAACAATACCTATCCAATGTGGGTGGTTAAGCATTGAGCCCAATAAGGACCCGAGGTTAGACTGAGCTACGGTGTAAACCTTCCCGGAACCGACCGACATATCCAGTAACCGTAGCAGTACCTATCTAATGTGAGTGTTCTGGTGCTCCTAAGAGGCTAAGGACAGATGGTAGGGTTAAGTCAACTATAACACTTAACCAAATTCAACATGTTAACAAGAATTGATGGGCTGGGTTAGGTAAATACAGACACTTAACCACTTAACATGTTTGACTAGAAAATCCTGGTAACGAGGGACCCGTTTCAGCAGTAACCCAAAGTTAGGTATCAACGGTACCCTGAAACTAGGCAGGGTGGGGCACGATTACTGGGCTGATTGTAAGCGGTCAAACGACGGCGGTGGGTGCACAGTGCAGGTCTAACGGGGTGCGGGCTTGCACACACTCCGGAGCAGACAACAAGGGCACTGGGGACACCAGTAGTATAACCTATGTATTCTAGTTTTGTGTCGGGGCCGCCACCATAGGTCTTGATACACCTCATGGTGGGACCATCATAGGTATCTACAATTCTTGGGAGCCGTACGACACATATTAACGCGAGTAGGAGCCGATCTTTAATAAGAATGGGGATCACTTCACCCTCACCATGGGGTGCCAGTTAGAATAAACTCGAGTAGGTGTAGAGATATAGTATGGGTGTGATAGTACATTCGACACTTCCTTAGCCTGTGACACTTTCCTATTTTTAGTTTATATCCATCATATCCTTTTCTTATTCACATATTGAAGAGTTACTATATTTACTCAGGCTTTATGTCTGACCCTATTTTCTTTTCGTCTTCTTTTCTTTCATTCCCCCCCCCGGTCCACAGGGAGAAAACAGCTCAACTCAGTCTGGCTCTTTACAAGCACCAAGAACGTATATGTATGATTTGGATCTTTCTTGCTCGGATAATGGCTTTGGATACCACTATGGGGATTTTTGTCACTTTATTATGTTTTCTGCTTCTTTAATTATCAAGACAGTGATGATATTGTAATGTTGGAAATATTTTGAGACAATTATGGAATGTTTGGTTTTGAACACATATTGATGAAATAAAAGTCTGTTTGGTTTCCGCTGTTTAAAATATGTGTATTTATATCTGTCTTGAGTTCATCTATGGCTTTTACTTATAAACCTCCACCAAAGTTAAGGCATTCCCTTTGTGAGTGGCCTTAATGGAGGTGGGGTGTTTCATCGGCCTAAACCGAACAAGAAGGCGGATTGCTTTGAGAACATGACTCATCATGACTCATCAGAACACATGCATGAGAACTTTTCATTGCTACTACAAAAATTTACATTTGAATATGTAACAACCCGAATTCCGACAGACCGATTTTTCTTCAAAATTCCAATCTATCGAAACTCAAGTTGGTGTGCTCTGGCATACTGCAGAAATGATAGACACATAAAATATGTCAGAGCTCAGAAAAAATCTCACAGCGGATGGATAAAATATAATATAATAAAAGTATAGCTTTACCGTATTAATAATACTGCCTAACCAGTATCCAAAGCTATAATTTCTCTGCCATAAATCTAACCTGCGAGTAGTTTATGAGGAGGGGGTCAGAACACAAGTTCTGGTGACTAAATTTAATTTATACACTTTGGATAATTCTACTCATACCGTTCAATCGTATTTTTCTTATTTATTAGCCTACTTATGTTAATAGCACTCAAGGCTTACACACATGTCGTACCCATTTACTCCCCAGTTGATTAACCTAATATAGTATATGTGTAGCTACCTCAATAATGAGGTACACCCCATGGTACCCCACTCGCACGGGCTTCACTGTAATGCCACAGAAAAGAACATAGTTCCTCATCCTACGCCGGAGTGACGTACGGATCGCTACATAACAATGCTACGTTCCGCATTTATCTGTCATTACTACGCTACGTAAGTGTATGGACTTCCATCGTCGATCGAATCAAATTTCATACCGGAGTAATGCCCTCAAGTCTGTGATACACCACCCAGAGCCTGCATGCATGTATATAGACCGTCCTACATACGTATCGTCAATTGTAGCTTGATGCCTTAATCGCACGCCCTCTAATGTGCATCGAGTTCCGTGGTAGGGCGATACAAGAAACACGGAACTCGGTCGGGAGCTTTTCCATATCTGTACAGGCCCGTCTTTTAGAGCCTCTATATACAGATATTTCTAGGGTCTGTTTTCACGGTGGCTATGGACCCACCTCGGCCCCTCCCGCAACTAGCAAAGACTACAAGAGCTGAATGAATGCCCCTAAAGAAAACAATCTAAACATCCATTTGGCGTATTCCCTCAACTACCGCCCAATAGTGAAAGGTGAATGGTCTATTGGTTTTAGCTCTAGTCTTTTCGCATCCCACTGGCTGCCGATGACGGGTATCCGACGATCTACTATCCTTGTTGGTCGTGACCCTTCGCCTCCCCATTGAGGCGACCGTTGAATCACCCTGGTTTCACCGCGTCACAGCATTCTGACTACATAGCTACTTTTGCAGTCAAGGCCCACCCATCTAGTAGTTACACTGTAACGACCCGTGTTTTGGCCGTCAAATATTTAATTTAAAATTATTATTTTAAGTATTTTATTTGGAGTATTAATAAATTTTAATATTTAATTCATTGTTAAAAACGATATTTGAACATTAAATTTATTTATAATATAAAACGAGCTCGAAATCGCGCGGCAGTTCGTAATATGTAGTTTTGAACTTCAACTGGATATACATAATTCGTTTTAAGGAGGATTTCCATGAAACGAGAAGCGTTGGAACCGTATTGATTATAATTTTGATATAAAAGAGAAAAATTCAGATTTCATATTTTATGTTGTATGTTATGGCCAATTCAAATTTTAAAATAGTCGCTGTAAAAATTGTTATTAAAATATAGGCCGTTAAAATAGCCATTTTGCAAACGGACTCTGTTTTCGACGAAACTAGTTTCATTGGGACCGTAGCGTTAAATTATTGCACGGTGTTAAATAGCGTGGCAAACCGATGTCATATGTGAACACGGCAGCCATAAACGCATGTTCAATTTCTATAGCATGTAATTAATTTAATAAAGGGTTATTTGGGTATAACTTGAACAGGCGATCGAATTAAACCACAAGACCAATTATATTGAGTTCGTATCGTCAAGTAGAGTCAGGATAGGTATATAGTTTATTATTTTTAGAGACCGGCAAATTTGGTGTCCAAAAGGGCGTTGCGGTGCGCGTAAAAATGGCCTACCGAGGAAACAGTCTCAGAATATGACGAAACTGGTGCCGTTGGGTTCGTATTGAAGAATTATTTTAGGATATCAAGGTTTCAAGTTGTTTTGATTTATCTAGTGATCGTAAAAAAATTAAACGCGTGTTTATTTCCGGTTTTATAAAGGAAATTTTTCGAAACGACCTCGGATTTCGACGAAACTTGTCCCATTGGATCCGGAATATCTTTTTACACCAAGATTAGCTTTTTTATCAGTAAAGAGAAATCGTATGTGGTAGTTATGTACGTTACTTTGCAACGAAGTTTGGTTTTATAATTAAATTATAAAACCCTCACTATATAGTACTACTACTTCATGTTTAAGCAAAGCAATATAGGACACAGCTACTCTACGTATTCCTTCACATGCTGAGATTTCACCATCACCGTAGTCTGCAGACGTCCCAACCGAAGTATGAAAAGAAAACTCACGGTACACAGTGCCAATTCAAGATCAAAAATCATGTCTATGATAGGTGTCTGAAATCCTAACCTACCCCTACGCACATGCCTTATTTGAAAACCATACTGAAACATGCCACAGACTATATAGCTTTGCTCCAACTTTCTTTTCCAATAGCACATGCTATGTTTCTCCAGTATGTATTTTCACCATCGCGGGTCACCTCACGTAAATCTGCATCATCACCTAGCCTACCCATTGCTACTAACCTAAACCGTGAGAGCCAAGTTTCCCATTTATATAAATATATAAGCCTTCGTTTGTCCTGAGAGCATTAGAAAGGGTACAAAATAGCAAAACACCTCCATACTTAACAAAACCGAGCCCTGATAAAAATATATATGTGTTAATAAAGAAAAGGAGGGGAGAACGAGAGTAGCAGAGTAAGGGGGAAGAAGAAAGCGGATGAGGTGGAGTCTGTTAAAGGGAGGAGGGGAGCACGATGGTTTTGGTGCATGGATGTTGAAGAAACTAACGTGAAAAGGAAGAGGAGGGTCTGTTTGAAGAACAGTTGATATGTGGGAGGATTTATCGGTTAGCAAACCAACTTAGCCGAATGCAAACGAGAAGGAATGGAGATGGAGGGTGCAGACCCTGCGGCATTGAAGGGTGGAGCTGTATATTATGTGTAACACCCCACCTCCGCCAGTGCCACTCTTGCAAGGGCACTGACTTTGGGGGGGCGTTTAAACAAGGTAAACATGCATAATGATATAACAAGGCAGGACATGACATATATATGTAAATAAACAGAGTAAGTAGATAGATACAACAGCGGAAGGATTTTAAACCATTTCAAAAACAAGTCTGCTACATCATAATGTCAATTTCCCAAATAAACAAGTCTAGTACATAAAATAACATCATCTGAAACTGAAAAAGGAAAACATAAAAGTAGCTATCCCCAAGTGGAAAAACCATAGCGAGCTCAAGTCCAAAGCATACATGAGCTATCCAAGAAAGCAGCTAAGATCCAAGCTAGGCTCCTGTATTCCCTCCCTGAGAACCTGGGGGGGGGGGGGGAACGGAAGAAAAGAGGCGAAAGAAAACAGGTCAGTCAAAAAGACTGAGTAAGCCCTGCTACGATCAGTCTATAAACTAATAAAGTTAACAGTATGATGGAAACTGAGATGATCATAGATAACAACATACTGGCATGATAAATTAACTACAAGATAGATAGAGGTGTCATCGCATGAACAAGGTTAAGTTTTGCACCACGGTGTACTAGCAAACCAACATAACAGGTATTGATCCCTTGGCCCAAGCTTTGGCCCAATAACATGAAGTGACCTTAATATAAGGTCCAACCAAACGGTCTAGTCGATCGGCTCCCTATAAGCCTAACACGTCAAGTGTTGGTGTCCATACGACCCACATATGGATGTAGTCAGACTGTGCTGGGTCCACCTTCGGGTGTATCAAGCCCTCGGGCGTCAACCCCAGACACTGAAGCAATAATGCACAGTCCAAACCTACTGGTACCCGTGCCTCGAGTTTGTCCAATACCGGATTACGTGCACGTCCGTAGCCCGCCTGGACCCGCACCGTTGTACCACTCAGCCGTCGCTTTGGTCGCTTACATCCGTCCAGTAATCGTGCCCCGCCCTAGCCTAGCCTCTAGGGTTGTGATGATACCAAACTGGGATTACTGCTGGAACAGACCACGTTGCTAGGGTTTCCTAAGAGGGTTAAGTGCGATTTAACCCTTCACTAATCATTGATTAAATTGGTTAAGTGTAACCGACAGTTCACAACTTAACCCCATTTCAATCCCTCAAACCCCCAAATGGATTAAATTGGTTAAGTGTAGCCGACAGTTCACACTTAACCCCATTTCAATCCCTCGAATCCCCAAATCGGTTAAGTATTAGTGGACCCTGACTTAACCCTAATCATGAGGCATTAATTAATTTAATGCACCTTAACCTCTCACATTAGACTTTGTTGTGGTTACCTAGTTAAGCCGATGGGTTCCGGGTAGATTTACACCACAACTTGGTCTAACCTCGGGTCTTGGCACCACATGACCAACTTCTCACATTGGGTCCTATTGTTTGTAGCCACTAGTTAAGCCGGTAGGTTCCGGGTAGAATTACGCTACAAACTCAACCCAACCTCGAGTTGGCCACACTTATGTTTTCTAAGTGTCATGTCCACTTTATTTCAAAACATACTTACAAGTCAACAAATACTTGGGTAGACCTAACTTAATAGGTAAATTCCCAAGGGGTAGACCTAACTTAATAGGTAAATTCCCAATCTTATATTTTCATGTATTTTAAGTTTACCCAAACCCTCCCAACGTCATTCTATCGCTTACATATTCGTAATAACGCATAAAGGATAGGAAGAGGGAACTTGGCATAACATACATGATGAACTTGCATATCACAACAAACATGCATAACATGTTAAACTTGCCTAACATGGCATATGGATCTTGCATAAACACGCATAACTTGTCAAACATGCATAACATGTCATTGCGAACTTACATAAGCATGCATAACCTATTAAACATGCATAACATGGCATAGTGAACTTGCATAAGCATGCATAACTTATTAAACTTGCAAATCATGGCTTAGTGAACTTGCATAAACATGCATAACTTGTTAAACTTGCAAATCATGGCTTAGTGAACTTGCATAAGCATGCATAACTTGTTAAACTTGCAAATCATGGCTTAGTGAACTTGCATAAACATGCATAACTCAACAAACTTGCAAATCATGGCATAGTGAACTTGCATAAACATGCACAACTTGTTAAACTTGCAAATCATAGCATAGTGAACTTGCATAAACATGCATAACTTGTCAAACATGTGTAACATAGCATAGTGAACTCACATAAGCATGCATAACTCATTAAACATGCATAACATAGCATAGTGAACTCGCATAAGCATGCATAACTCATTAAACATGCATAACATAGCATAGTGAACTCGCATAAGCATGCATAACTCATTAAACATGCATAACATAGCATAGTGAACTCGCATAAGCATGCATAACTCATTAAACATGCATAAATCCCAACTTTCATCACATATTAACTTTAGAGTTTCTAAAATGAAGGTAAGAGGGCTTACAATGCTTATGCGGACCCAAATAAGTATAGCAAATGTAAGAAACTCCTTATGCAACAAAATAAAACCCCAAAATGCAAGCAAACTTGATCAAGACTCCTCCTTTATGATGACAATGGAGAAACAAGACTTTAATGCAAGCTAAAGAGGATCATACAAGCCTAAATACACTTGTATGCATGGAAATCTCTTAGGGATTTGTTTAGGAATTGTATGAAGAGAGTGGAGGCCATGAGAGTTTTGATTTTGGCATAGTTTAGTTGCTAGAATGAATAATGAGTGATTTAGGGTAGGTTAGGGTCTTATTTAAAGATTAGGCTAGTGATTTAGACCATAGGATTAACCCTAGGTTGAATTAGGTCCATCAGATTTCGGAATTCTCCAGAACCAAGCCACACAACCAAGCCCAAATCAAAATGGTGCGCCAGGCAAAACTGCCCGGCCACCCCGTGTCGACAGGGCTGTCGACAGGGCTGTCGACACCCTCAGACCCCTGTCGACATGCCTGTCGACATGGGGGTCTTGGCGGGAGTTTTCCCGCCTGACGCCAGTTTGCCCTAATTCCCAATTTTGAACTTGAAATTCAAATCTGTTTTTACTTAGGAATTTTCTGAAAACTTCGTTGGGCCTTAATCGGGTCATACGGACTCCGATTTTCGAAAACTCGGACTCTTTTTCGCGTATTTTTCCGAGACGAACGCAATGGCATAGCCCGTTTCCCTTGATTCACATTTTAGAATTAAATTCTGCCTCGATTTATGTTATAACAGGTTATTGAAAATACGGGTTGTTACATTCTCCCCTCCTTAAAGGATTTCGTTCCCGAAATCTTCAATGTTAGGAAGAACATATCCTACCATCCAACATCCATCTACTCAAAACATAATCCATGAGCAATCATTGTCCTTACAAGATTCTAAATGTGGTATGAACATATGCAAAAGTGTGTGTATATGTACTTACCTAATGCAGAAATCAGGCGGTTACTGATACAGTAAACCTCCTTAATGCATATGTATGTCAGTGAAAATCAGGTGGTTACTGATACAGTAAACCTCCTTAATGCATATGTATGTCAGTGAAATAAATCCATATGTATGCAAATTCCTAACATAATTCATAGTATCTATATGAGTGCACATAACATTCATCCATATGCAACATCCATGTGGTAGCACAACAAGTTTCAACCACGAGTAAGTGTAAGCACTCATGCATATGCAACATGAAGAGTGTGTGAGCCGATCTAGTGCCTAATGTGTATCATGCATCCACGAGTAACCACTTGCAAACACTTGCAACCACTTGCAACCATCAAACATAACATGTCTCAAACACATGTTTCATCCAAAGGGTTTCTACCTAAGGTTCTCATGACAAGATAAACACGATAAACTAGATAAACATGGACAGAGAGATATGCTAAAAAGGAGATCTTAGAAGATAAGCAAGATAAACTCCTTTTTGGATTACAAGAAATCCATTCAAACTCTGACATATAGTACTAACCGATGAGTCATAACCCCCTTATGGAGTTTACAACAGAAATAAGATCGAGAATGGGACCGAGAGGATATATACAAAAGATAACTTGCAAGCAAGCTCCCCAGGAAAACAAGGATCAAGGATGCACTCTTAAAAAGAGATATGACGCGCGTATCTAGTCTTTACTCTTCTTAGTCATGTTTCCTAGAGCTTAACTCCTATTTACCAAATTCGAGTTGGAACTCATTTCATTACCGCCTCTCGTCTTCCTTTTCCACTTATTCTTCTTTCTGTATACTTGGCTTAAACATAACTGTAACCTCATGATTTCATGCAAGCTCTCCAAAATTCACTAGTGAATCCTGGATCTCGTCTACTTACTATAAAGTATTCCACGCAGCAGAACTTTTCTTGAAAATACCAATCCACATTGCCAATTGCCCTTATAAACGTGATTTTCTATAACTCATACTTAATCGAAATGAACCATCCGCCTATGAGTGATAGACCATACCTAGATTCAGTTGCCTACCCATGGCTTTTTGTAGGCTATTTCAAAACTGGCCAACTTCTTGAGGGTAAACCGCTGCTAACCATGATGCAGTCCTCTCGCTCTTCACCGGACTGAAATGAGCACTCTTCGTGAGTCTACCTATTATGACCCACATACCCGTATTCCCTTTCTTTGATCTAGGTAATCTATCCACATAATCTATCGAGATGTTTTCACACTTCCCTTGCGGAACCTCCAATGGAGGTAATGGCCCGCCGGGCTTCTATGACTTGGCCCTAACCTGGTGGCACAACATGCATCCTGAGACCAACTCGGCCACCTCCTCGAGTGATGCGCATCTTCAAGAACCTTCTTTACCAAGTCTTCCACTCGAGGAACACATAATCTCTCATCGCGCCTTAGTCATCCCTTGTCATCTATAATATATCTAGCGAGGTGACTTAACATCTCGCCTTGAATCAACTGGTCCATGTTCTTGACTAACTGCGGGTCTTCTTCCTGTGAAACCCCCTTCTTGATCCAGAAGAGTAAGTCTAAGCTCAGGGAATGCTAACTAACTAGCCAAACGGAGAAAGCTTCTTACTTCAATTGCCCTCTTCAGGGTTTTCCGGTCTGAAACCGCAACCACTTTAGCGGAATCCACCGCTAAGCCTTACTTAGGAACTATGTGCCCAAGAAATCCAACTTCTTTCCTCCAAAGTGACATTTGGAGAACTTGACCTTCAACTGGTGGCTCTAAGCGTACCCATCACCTCCTTGAGATGTCTAGCATGCTCTTCCTCGTTCTTTTAAGGAGATCAAAATATCGTCTACGACGACCACGACAAACACCCTACCCATCAAGTTCACGTAATATGCGGGTGCATTAGTCAAACCAAATAGCATGACTAGCCATTCCAAAAATCCATCTAGAGTCCTAAACGCCGTCTTGTCAATTCCATCCTCTGCCATCCTAAGCTGATGGAATCCGGTAGCTAGATCAAAAGAAAACAGATGCTCCTACAAGCTGATCAAACAAATCATCGATCCTTGGTAACGGTTGTCTATTCTTCTCACGATAATCAACACATAAGCGAAGAAAACTGTCCACGTTAGCAACGAATACTACTGGAGCACCCTACTCGAAAATGCTTCGTCTCAGGAAGTTCTTCTCAAGCAACTCCTTGACTTGCTTTCTTAACTCTCATCTGGTGAGGTCATGTGCCTAACCGGCCACGAAACTGGCTTGGTATTACCAACCAGATAATGCGGAAATCTATCCACGTCCAGGGGTAACCCCTTCACTTCACCCAAGATATCAGGATATTCTCGGACCACCCTCACAGATTGCAAACTATCGATAGACGAGTCGAGGGATTCAAGATAACATAACATGACGGGACCCATAGGGTTGCTAGAAATTTCTAGGGTATTACCGAGGCGAGTCATGAGCCTCACAACCCTATATACAAAAACCAAGAATGGCTCCAAAATAGGACAACCATTCCATGCCCAAAACCAACCCATATCCCCTGAAACCGAGAATATAAACATCCCTCGAGAATTCTATACTCAAGATAGAAATTTTCAAATCCACTCAGACCATAGACAATTGGGCGGAAACCCCAATTGGATTTGAAACACATATGGGATCATCAACTAGGCCAGTACTTAGGTGCAAACTTTCAACTAGATCAGATGAAATAAAACTATGCGATGTGCCAGAATCAAACAAAGTACGAACAGGGAAAGTCAGAAAATGTAAACCAGACTTTCAACAGAAACACTACCTCTATCATGAGCTGGAAGAACGGTGTTGAGGGGATGAACTCGCCCTCCAGATAGTCCTGCACACTGAGTCTGACCTTGCCCTTGTTTCCTCGGGCAATCCTTGCTGAGATGTCCAGACTCACCACAATGAAAGCATTCGCCCCGCTTTCTCTTCTTCTTCCTACATTCCCTGGATATATGTCCAACTTTACCACAGAAGTTACATTTCCTATTCTCTCTTGGCTTGTCCTTGCGGTTGTTGTTATTCTTGCCTCGTTTCCCGGAATTTACCCTCTTGCCTTCAAACTCATTCGCCTTGACCTCTTTCTTGTCATTGTTATCTTCTTCTTGAAGTAGGGCCATATTCACCAAATTCTCGAAAGTCGCCCCCAAGGGTATATGAGACATGGCCAAACCATGTAATGGCTCGTTTAATCCTAGAGCAAAGTGTAGGGACTTCTTCTGGGCTGTATTAACCAAGTCTAAATCGACCCGAGCCAGTTGATTAAACTTATCTATGTATTCCCTAATAGTCATGTCCCCTTGTTTCAGTGATAAGAACCTCAGTCCAAACCTCCCTCTAAAGTCATCCCAAGTCTCAATTGGCCTAGTAGCGGTGGTGACTACCCACCAACATGCAGCTTCTTCCTTTAGCAACCATACTGCTAATAAAACCTTCCTGCGGTCACTTATATCAAAGGTGGCTAAAAGATCTTCGGTCTCTTTCAACCAATTCCTTGCTTCTACAAAAGTCTCTGTTCCACTAAAATTCTTGCCACCCATCATCTTAAAGTTCTTACAAGTTTCCGCAAAATCCGCTTGTGGAGGCTGAGGGAGAAGAGGAACATTAGCTACGGAAGGAGGAGGAGGAACAGCGGCCTTGACTGGAAAGACAACATTAGAGACACCCGGGACCGGTGCCGTGACTTCCAAGTACCGACGAAACCAATCGGGTATTGTTACTCCTTCGGGTAAAATGAGATTATCAGACATGCTGGAAACGAAAAGAAAAGAGTTCAAACGAGGGGTCAAAGGATAGTGCTAATGGCTTTTGGGGAATAGCCTTTAAAAATAACTAGACTTTTCTTTGGAAAATACTTTATACTTGGTTTTGAAAATAGTTTTTCAAAAGTTTTAAAAACCTTTTTATCCCTTCTCGTAAACCATATGCTCTGATACCAAATGTAACACCCCACCTCCGCCAGTGCCACTCTTGCAAGGGCACTGACTTTGGAGGGGCGTTTAAACAAGGTAAACATGCATAATGATATAACAAGGCAGGACATGACATATATATATGTAAATAAACAGAGTAAGTAGATAGATACAACAGCGGAAGGATTTTAAACCATTTCAAAAACAAGTCTGCTACATCATAATGTCAATTTCCCAAATAAACAAGTCTAGTACATAAAATAACATCATCTGAAACTGAAAAAGGAAAACATAAAAGTAGCTATCCCCAAAGTGGAAAAACCATAGCGAGCTCAAGTCCAAAGCATACATGAGCTATCCAAGAAAGCAGCTAAGATCCAAGCTAGGCTCCTGTATTCCCTCCCTGAGAACCTAGGGGGGGGGGAAACGGAAGAAAAGAGGCGAAAGAAAACAGGTCAGTCAAAAAGACTGAGTAAGCCCTGCTACGATCAGTCTATAAACTAATAAAGTTAACAGTATGATGGAAACTGAGATGATCATAGATAACAACATACTGGCATGATAAATTAACTACAAGATAGATAGAGGTGTCATCGCATGAACAAGGTTAAGTTTTGCACCACGGTGTACTAGCAAACCAACATAACAGGTATTGATCCCTTGGCCCAAGCTTTGGCCCAATAACATGAAGTGACCTTAATATAAGGTCCAACCAAACGGTCTAGTCGATCGGCTCCCTATAAGCCTAACACGTCAAGTGTTGGTGTCCATACGGCCCACATATGGATGTAGTCAGACTGTGCTGGGTCCACCTTCGGGTGTATCAAGCCCTCGGGTGTCAACCCCAGACACTGAAGCAATAATGCACAGTCCAAACCTACTGGTACCCGTGCCTCGAGTTTGTCCAATACCGGATTACGTGCACGTCCGTAGCCCGCCTGGACCCGCACCGCTGTACCACTCAGCCGTCGCTTTGGTCGCTTACATCCGTCCAGTAATCGTGCCCCGCCCTAGCCTAGCCTCTAGGGTTGTGATGATACCAAACTGGGATTACTGCTGGAACAGACCACGTTGCTAGGGTTTCCTAAGAGGGTTAAGTGCGATTTAACCCTTCACTAATCATGGATTAAATTGGTTAAGTGTAACCGACAGTTCACAACTTAACCCCATTTCAATCCCTCAAACCCCCAAATGGATTAAATTGGTTAAGTGTAGCCGACAGTTCACACTTAACCCCATTTCAATCCCTCGAATCCCCAAATCGGTTAAGTATTAGTGGACCCTGACTTAACCCTAATCATGAGGCATTAATTAATTTAATGCACCTTAACCTCTCACATTAGACTTTGTTGCGGTTACCTAGTTAAGCCGGTGGGTTCCGGGTAGATTTACACCACAACTTGGTCTAACCTCGGGTCTTGGCACCACATGACCAACTTCTCACATTGGGTCCTATTGTTTGTAGCCACTAGTTAAGCCGGTAGGTTCCGGGTAGAATTACGCTACAAACTCAACCCAACCTCGAGTTGGCCACACTTATGTTTTCTAAGTGTCATGTCCACTTTATTTCAAAACATACTTACAAGTCAACAAATACTTGGGTAGACCTAACTTAATAGGTAAATTCCCAAGGGGTAGACCTAACTTAATAGGTAAATTCCCAATCTTATATTTTCATGTATTTTAAGTTTACCCAAACCCTCCCAACGTCATTCTATCGCTTACATATTCGCAATAACGCATAAAGGATAGGAAGAGGGAACTTGGCATAACATACATGATGAACTTGCATATCACAACAAACATGCATAACATGTTAAACTTGCCTAACATGGCATATGGAACTTGCATATACACGCATAACTTGTCAAACATGCATAACATGTTATTGCGAACTTACATAAGCATGCATAACCTATTAAACATGCATAACATGGCATAGTGAACTTGCATAAGCATGCATAACTTATTAAACTTGCAAATCATGGCTTAGTGAACTTGCATAAACATGCATAACTTGTTAAACTTGCAAATCATGGCTTAGTAAACTTGCATAAACATGCATAACTTGTTAAACTTGCAAATCATGGCTTAGTGAACTTGCATAAACATGCATAACTCAACAAACTTGCAAATCATGGCATAGTGAACTTGCATAAACATGCATAACTTGTTAAACTTGCAAATCATAGCATAGTGAACTTGCATAAACATGCATAACTTGTCAAACATGTGTAACATAGCATAGTGAACTCACATAAGCATGCATAACTCATTAAACATGCATAACATAGCATAGTGAACTCGCATAAGCATGCATAACTCATTAAACATGCATAACATAGCATAGTGAACTCGCATAAGCATGCATAATTCATTAAACATGCATAACATAGCATAGTGAACTCGCATAAGCATGCATAACTCATTAAACATGCATAAATCCCAACTTTCATCACATATTAACTTTAGAGTTTCTAAAATGAAGGTAAGAGGGCTTACAATGCTTATGCGGACCCAAATAAGTATAGCAAATGTAAGAAACTCCTTATGCAACAAAATAAAACCCCAAAATGCAAGAAAACTTGATCAAGACTCCTCCTTTATGATGACAATGGAGAAACAAGACTTTAATGCAAGCTAAAGAGGATCATACAAGCCTAAATACACTTGTATGCATGGAAATCTCTTAGGGATTTGTTTAGGAATTCTATGAAGAGAGTGGAGGCCATGAGAGTTTTGATTTTGGCATAGTTTAGTTGCTAGAATGAATAATGAGTGATTTAGGGTAGGTTAGGGTCTTATTTATAGATTAGGCTAGTGATTTAGACCATAGAATTAACCCTAGGTTGAATTAGGTCCATCAAATTTCGGAATTCTCCAGAACCAAGCCACGCAACCAAGCCCAAATCAAAATGGTGCGCCAGGCAAAACTGCCCGGCCACCCCGTGTCGACAGGGCTGTCGACAGGGCTGTCGACACCCTCAGACCCCTGTCGACATGCCTGTCGACATGGGGGTCTTGGCGGGAGTTTTCCCGCCTGACGCCAGTTTGCCCTAATTCCCAATTTTGAACTTGAAATTCAAATCTGTTTTTACTTAGGAATTTTCTGAAAACTTCGTTGGGCCTTAATCGGGTCATACGGACTCCGATTTTCGAAAACTCGGACTCTATTTCGCGTATTTTTCCGAGACGAACGCAATGGCAAAGCCCGTTTCCCTTGATTCACATTTTAGAATTAAATACTGCCTCGATTTATGTTATAACAGGTTATTGAAAATACGGGTTGTTACATTATGGAGCACGGTGAGGACCTTGAAGGAATCAGTGGGTCTGTTGGTTCCAACGTAGAAGGGTGAGTGCGAAAGGAATGAAGCAAGCGTTGATCCAGGAAGAACAAACAGTAAGGGACCGTATATTTTAAACCATGTATATATAATATACCTCGCCTGCTGGTTTATCACATGCGCCCAAAACCATTTCTTTCCGTGGACCATTAGTTTTGACTAAGTACCATAAATGTGACCAAATCCAGTTTAAAGTATTAATAGTCAGTAACATGAATAAGTTAGATTTAAGTTATTGAGTATGTATAATGACGTTGTGGCCGAAAATATAAAAATCTGCCTAAGGAAATTTAACTAGTACCAAATAGTTTTTTCAATGGGGCCACCTTAGTTATAACTGTTTACTGTAAACATGCCCACTTTTAAATATACAGTGCGGTTCTAACAGTGTTCTAAAATACCTACCCACGTTTATAAGCGGTGCAGTAATATATCTAACGTGGTCAACTAATTATTAAATTAGGATCTAATTAAAAGTTAATTTATTTAAATTTAAACCGTAACCTGAAATGTTTGTAACATTCTAGTACGTTATCAGAAATCAGATCAACAAGGAGCGTTGGAGCCATATCGGCAAACACAACATTCTGAAACTGGTTGGATCGCAGATGAAATCAAGGTGAGTTAAACTCACTCAGTTTTCCCATTTATATTTTATATAAATTGGGATTTTATTTTGTGTGCTCTGTTTACTGATGGTTGAATGTTGTCTAGTTATAATTTATTGGTTGATTTAACCAATGAAATTAATCCGTCGTTTAATTTCAGTGAAATACCAAATCGTTATTTTAACGATTGGTTCCAATAGAGGTGACTCACCTTGGTTGGTCACGTTTATAAAATAAACGTGTTTAAATTGTTGAATTGGTTGAATTGCGTGTGGTTAAAGTTAAATGGCCGTTATTTATTTCTATCAGTGAAATGAAACTGAATAATCTGGTTTGTGATAACCGTTTTGAATACAGGGAAGAACAGGTTGGAGGGATCCGACCGGATTCCTCAAAATATATGATTTCATATTATCAACATATGGGCTGTCCTGTTTGGGGTGATTGATTTGGTTGTTGATTATTGAATGAATATTCAACATCAGTTTAGTTTAAACCAATGGGCGATATTAGTTAAGTATTTGGCGATATATGGCCTATAAAATCCATCATTTTATAAATATTGATTCACCGTCAGGTGAGTCGATAGAGGTGAAGTTATAAAATTTATTTTATAACTGGGGTTAGATTTTGATATAAATATATTTTTGGAACAAAATAGTTTAAGGAATATGGTTTTAATTTTAATAAGGTTTTAAATGGGAATTTACTATTCATTTTAGTAAATACAGGAATTAACTACCTTCACAGTAGTTAATGATAAAGATGAAGTATTTTTCTGATTAATGGTAATTTAGAGGATTACTTTTTAACTGGAATTCATATAAAAAGTAACCGAATTGAAATGAAATCTAATTGAAGGGGGAAAGAGTTCATAAACAGGTTTTATTTAAGAACCGAGTTTTATAACAAAGTTCTAAAGAAGTTTTTAAGCGAATCCTATAGCTTAAAATAAATGTTACTTAATGATTTGAATTAAGTGAAAGGAAATTAAGGAAAAGGTTTATAATAAACCAAGGTTATGTAAATGAGGTTTAAAGTGTTAATACGTTAATTTTACATTAACGATACTTGAAAATGAGATTAAGTAAAAAGGGGGATTTTAAATAAGATTTCCAAAGTGGGAAATGGTCGAAATGTTTTGAAAGGAGGATTAAGTGGAAATTGAATATGGTTATAAGTTATTAAGGGATATGATGAAATGGTTTTTGAGAACATTGGTATACTAAGTAAGAATTCAAATATCGTATTTTTGAATATTAAAAGAGTTAGAAGTTTTTAAGTAAACAGTAGTGAATCAGTTG
Organism: Allium sativum; assembly: GCA_030737875.1. Taxonomy (NCBI): domain Eukaryota; kingdom Viridiplantae; phylum Streptophyta; class Magnoliopsida; order Asparagales; family Amaryllidaceae; genus Allium; species Allium sativum. The sequence goes on along the minus strand of CM060912.1, from coordinate 279,175,811 downwards.
TTTTAATTGAAAGGCCAAGTGATGCTGAATACTGAACAAGTGAACGCATTGGGTTGTCATGTCTGAAACACTGTCTATTTTGATAGTTAAATCACCGACTATCAAATCTGTCCAATACGATTGTTGGTACAGAAATACTGGGATCGAATTTATATTCGAAAACCATTCCGACCAATAAATACGTGAAGATATCAAAAGACGGTCGAGATGGAGCATTGAAGACCATGGATTTTCATAAGCGGAAGAACTGCTAAAAATCTCTGGTTTAGCGTCCAGAGATAAATTGTGGTTCTGTTGTGGTTGGAATCTACGGGTTGCAAGGACTTCTCGCTACTGACCCTTTGGGTGATTCCTATATTGGATGCAGTAGGAGAGTACCTTCGGTTCATCCTGTTCCTGGATGACTTGTATGGACGGATGTCTGACAGAGTATTTCCAGACGGTCACGAACATTGATTTCTTCAAACATGCCCAGTGTATTTTTGAGGACGTCAATTAGTGATTTGACGGATCTGACGATGTGGCATTCAAAGTGATGTGCTGAGAAGTAAACGTAGCCTCAAGCCTCATCAATCGGGAAATGACAGAAATCGGGCAGGCAGCATGGCTATGTGGGTCGCTCCCATTAGGGTGTATAATCACCTATCTAGAGAAAATTCTTTTGTTTCTTAAATCTATTTCGATGTTGTCCCTTTCGGCAAGACGGTGGCTAGCTACCACCGTTGGTGATATATATTCGATATACTCAAGCGAAAGGTCGGTCATGTGTGGGCCGGGTTGCAGGACGTTCTTGTTGAACCCAGTGTATTTGCCTCTAGAGATACACTATCGGCAGGTGGTCTCATACCTTGTCAGAGTTGGAATCCAATCTCCAATAAGCGTCCGCGGTTTTGTTTGTATACTATATATGTAGAGCGTGAGATGCAAGCGTTCTACTAGATTCTGTTTACTTGTATTTAGACATTATGATAATATCAGACAAGATATTGATTTCCAAACTGTTTTGGGTTATCGTAAGGTAAAAACCGTCCGTGTTTATGTGTGGATTTGGTCTTACGATTATCCTTTTCTTTGAAAGATTTTTACTTTAAAATCAGGTTGTGTGATACCCTAAATACTGTGCGAGTTTTTCTCACTCTGGTTCACCAGACTGACCCGGTGTTTTGTAAATGCTCGGGTTAGCCCGGAGTGTACAGGTTCAGGTTATCGAATGCTGTGGAGTCCAGAGACGAGCTGGAAGAGTCCAGATGTATGATATTTTAACTGTCCCGTTGTGTGATGTGCTCTAATATGGTAAGTATTTTTAAAGCTCTCAATAAAGATTTATTTCTGTATTATATTTTGTTCCGCTACGATGTGAGACTCTGTGTTGTGTTGTTTCTTTTTCTTCTTTTATACTTTCTTTCTTTCTTATCTCACCCTCTAATTTCTTTCTAATAACGTCCAGTGTTTTCGGTGTTTGAAAGGTCGGCATGAGTTACGGTAAAAGTATTTATGTCGATTTTTAGGGCCGGAAAACCCTGGGTCGTTACATACACGCAGACCCAACCTCTGCGAGCATAGCCTAAAAATCTTCCACCACATTGAGGACTACTAGGAGCACCTTACGTATCTCAGGAAGCCGAGTGCTTCCCATTCCAGTCCTTCGGAGCCGACATAATAATCAGATAAATGTACGCTCCCCTCGTTGGTTATAATACCACGACGATCTAACCCGTTGGGTTATTCACCCTCAAACGTGCAGACTGGTCCAAGAGCCTCACTTTAATATGTTGTTAGACCCTATGTCTAAACATTCTTTTACGCGCTTACCTTACCTCATCAGGTTTCCATTTAACTTGGTTATTCTCATTCATATTGAATTCTTAATCAAGTTACCAAGTTCCTCTAGCTTATTAATTCCAGTTATATAACTTAACCCATTAAGTTTATTAATAAGCCCACAACATGTTATTCTCTAGATTGTGGTCTAAGGTCTGTAATCCACAATCCCTTTCATATGCTTGTTTGATTTTATCGTTACAATAACATGTTCTACTTAATATGTAATTAACTATATCTCAATTCACATGTCTTCTATTTAACATGTCAGTCATTATTTATGATTAAATATAACTTATTTCATAAGTTTTTCTCATTCTTTGTCATTTAATCATAATTCCATTTTACACCATTACTACAACTTATCGTTGTTTACTTATTAACTTAGTTCTCTTAACTAAGGCCCATTAATAAGTTACTCTACCCATTTATTATATCCTTATGTTATAATTTCCTCTTGTCCCTAGGACAAGTCCAAACATGTTATTCTTATCAGTGGGTTTCAGACTTCCAAGTTACAGATTACTTAATTTATAATTAAGTACGACTTCTTATATTTCATATATTTTCCCCCTTTCCTCAACTAGTTTATGGCTTTCCCATTTACTGATTACTTAATTTACAATTAAGTATCTCTTATCTCATTTCACCAGTTATCCCATTTCCCAACTAGTTTATTATAACCTAAGTTATGATCTTTACTTGTCCCTAGGACAAGTCTAACTATTATACAACATTTTCCTTAATGTTATTTATTTATTATAGGTTATTATTGTAACAACCCGGAAAATCTGGGCCAGTTTAAAATTTTTATTTTGGCAATTATAGCGAGTTTTGAATATTTAAAATAGATTATTTTAAATAATATCGACGAGAAAATTTATTTTGAATATAAATAGAACGTATATATTATATACGCCGTCGTTAGAATATAAATAATTATATATAATTATAAATAGAATCGAAAATGGCGCGGTAGTTCGATAATTCGATTTCAAACTTCAATTGAATGTACCGGGTGCAAAACAATCCGGATTTTAGTAAAACCAAAAATAATGGAATCTAATAGTGAATATCTTTCCAACGAATCCGGAAAATCAAGATTTCATATCGGGAATCAAAAGATATGTCCAGTTGAAAATTCTGAATAGTCGCTATGGAATTCAGGCCCTTAAAAATAGCCATTTTGCAAACGACCTCGGATTTCGACGAAACCAGTTTTGTTGGGTCCGTGATGTCGAGTTATTGCTAGATTCCAAATTTCGTAATTTTTCGAATCAATATGTGAGCGTGGCAAAAGAAAACGCGTTTGACCAGTTTCAGTTGATTTTAATCGACTGGAAAATGGCCATTTTTCCAACGGTCTCAGGATTCGACGAAATTAGTTTTGTTAGGACCGTATCGTCAATACGAAACTAGAAAATATTTTTCTGGAATTTTTCTAGTTAGTATGTGACCCCGGTAATTTGAAGTGTACGTTTAAAATTCAATATAAGGATTTAAATTGTAAATTTCAACGGAAACCAATTGTAATGATCAAACCAGCTTACGATACATATCCCATTGTGTTCGGAATGGGGGTAAAACACTATGGACGGCAGGCGGTGGACCTCGTTTCGAGGTCATAAGTAAAAGTCAACCCTTTGGCACAAATTTAAATAATTAAATAAAAAAAAAAAAATAGAATTCCCCTTTTCTCCTTCATTGCCCCCCCCCCCCGAATCACTTAACAGAAAACAAATAAAAAAAAAAAAAAAGAGAAACCTACGCCCTAAATCGCTCGCAGCCGCCGCCGACCACCAGGCGACCCCCCCCTCCTCCATCGCCTTCCCTTCGCACCTCCTCCACCGATCTCGAGACTGAGACCAACCCACCTCCCCCTTTTTCGAATGCGTCCAGACCCCGTTGCCCCGCCCGCCACCACCGCAGGCTGCCAGAGGCTGGCGCACCCTTCTCCCCCCCTCCTCCAAGCATCGTCGACCCCCCTGTAAGTCTTTTCTTTTATTTATTTATTTTATTTTGTTTTATATATAAACTGAAAATGAAAAAGAAAAAAAAATAAAATACTGTTCTGTTTTTATAAAATGATCAAAACTGTTTTTATAGAATGATTAAAACTGTTTTTATAAAATGATTAAAAACTGATTTTTATTTTAAATTTAAAAACTGATTTTTATTTTAAAGGTTTGAAATAGAAAAAAATATGGAAAAGACTTGTTTTTTGAAAGGATAAAATAAAAAAGAAAGTTTATATTTTTCATATAAGAAAGTTTTTATTTTTCGTAGAAGAAAGTTTAGATTTTTAAAGTAGTAAAAATATGATTTTTATATTTTTAAGGTATTAAAAATATAGTCTTTACTATATAGATGATGTAAAAAGATGATTTTTGGTTAGGTAGAGAATTAAAAATATAATTTTTACATGATAGGAAGATTAAAAATATCATCTTTATATGTGTAGAAAAATAAAAATGAGATTTTTATAAAGATGAAATCTTTAAATTTGAAAGGGCGAAATCTTTATATGGAAAATAGCGTGATAAAAATATAATTTTTATCTATATGACATAGTACTAAAAATTCGATTTTTATATATTGAACTTTGAACTAAAAATTCGATTTTTATATATTGAACTTTGAACTAAAAATTCGATTTTTATATATTGAACTTTGAACTAAAAATTCGATTTTTATATATTGAACTTTGAACTAAAAATTCGATTTTTATATATTGAACTTTGAACTAAAAATTCGATTTTTATATATTGAACTTTGAACTAAAAATTCGATTTTTATATAATGAACTTTGAAATAAAAATTCGATTTTTATATATTGAACTTTGAAATAGAAATTCGATTTTTATATATTGAACTTTGAAATAAAAATTCGATTTTTATATATATAGTGGCCTTGGGCAACGAAGCTGACGAAGAGGCGAGAACGACGAAGTTTCTGCAAATGAAGAGCCGTGGAGCTAGGATAGCTATATGTGAGAATTTCTCACCTTTCTACTTCTTTTCTAGTTATATATTTATACTAGGATGCAGACGGTGCTTAGTAGCACCCGACACAACCGTCCACAGACCATGGACTTGTTTGTTTGACTGTTTGGTGATTGATTGCGATATTGGTTTGAATGTGGTTTGTGGTGTGAAAAAAATCGAATCGATAAATTGGTTAGGATTAGACGTGCGCCGTTATAAGGCGTAGGAGTAAGGCTAGGTTAGACCCTTACTCCAAATTTTGTGGTTTGCAAAATGAATTTGATTTGATTGATGAGTGAATGGCGTGGGCCTTCACTAGACCGGGGATAAGGCTAGGCCTTGTCCCGTTTCTAGTATCGTGCCGTTATGCCGCCGAAATTTTCTAAAATAAGTTAGAAAAAAATAAAAATAGCATTTTATTTAACGAATGAACTGAATAGAAATTCATATGTTAAAATAAAATGTGTTATCGTTAAAAATATAATTTTTAACGTGAATGTGAATAAATAAATATTCATTTACAAACCAGACGGTTTGTTTATGTACACCTATTTGAATGACGTTGATTGGGTCGATAAATTTTACACATCGCCTAACTGCACAAATAAAATATGTGTTTGATTGTTTGAAACCCCACACGGGTGTTAGGATGAAATTTGAAGTTCACTCATCCTGATTGATTAAATATGTCGATCGATTGATTGACAGGCTGTTATAAGCGTTGAATATCTATATTTGATGCTTATACAGTGTAGTGCACTTTGGTTGATGGTTGATTATTCATCGTTGTTGATATATACATGTGTTGTAGAAAATCCATATAATTAACATTATATGGTAATTGATTGGGCCTCATTCCAGTTTCGAAAAAAAAAGAAATATTTGAAATAGAAATATTTGAAATAGAAATATTTGAAATAGAATATTTGAAAATAGAAATATGTGAAGCCGTGAGGATTAGATTGACGCCATTTTGACGTGAACGATATTTATATCGATTTTATTCATTTTAAAATGAATATTGAAAAGTGATTTCGAAATCGAATATTTTGAAATGAATTGAATTGAAAACGATTTCGAAATGAATTGAATTGAAAACGATTTCGAAATGAATTGAATTGAAAACGATTTCGAAATGAATTGAATTGAAAACGATTTCGAAATAAATTGAATTGAAAACGATTTCGAAATGAATTGAATTGAAAACGAATTCGAAATGAAATGAATTGAATTGAAAACGAATTCAAATTTGAATTGAAAGCGAAGTGAAATAAATTCAAATTGAATTGAAATTCGAATTGAATAGAAATGAATTTTAAAACGAATTTATAAAGATGAATTCAATTTTGATTTGAATTGAAATGGAAGTTGAAAATATTTTTGAAACGAATTCAAAACTATTTATATAATTCGTTTTAAATAGAAATCGACGAAGTATATATTATATATATTATATATATAATATAATGGCCTGAATAGAACGCGCCGCGCCGCGGCAGTTCGCGAATTTCGACCATTGATTTCAAACGGACATTACGGGAGATCCGACCGTCGGATTCTCCTAAAACCGGAACCGTTGGGTTCGTATCGAAAAGAGCTTTCTAATGAATGTTAGAAATTTGAAATCTAACGGTTGGATTTGGAGATACGTCCAAATCAAATTCGAAAAAGGTCGCTGTAAGTGCAGTTCGATGGCCGTTAATGGAAATCGACTGTACGGGCCTTGATAAAATTATTAAAAATAGTAATAATTTGTGTAAAATCATAAGAAAGGATTTGTGAAAGTTTGGGATGAAAAACTCCATATTTGAAAAGATAAAAATAGATTTTTATCGGAATGAACTAGTTTTGAACTAGAATTAATATTCTATTTATTTTTAAATAAATAAATTGAATTCGAAAAGGGTTTTAAAAGTAACCAAAATTCCAATGATTGCATTGGAGTGGATTTGAATCGAAATTGTCTTCGGAATATTTCGATGTTGGAATTCGTGATATTACAGGTGTTGTTATGGAAATTTGAAAGATATATATTTGTATCGTTATTTCCAATACGACATTTGTTAGTCGTAGAATTCGATATTGAATATAAGCCGATATATATTTTCTATTCAGAGCCTTGTATTGAATATCGAATGTGATTTGGGTTTGTCGTGAATGGTGTCTTCACTAACACTGTTCTTGAACCCAGTTGAGAAAAGATTAAATCTTTTTATTTAGATTTAATGAAGTGTACCAATTAAATGATATTTAATTGGAATTGAATGGATATTGATTTTTGGGTTTATCGTGAACAGTGTTTTAAATAACACTTGTTCTTTAACCTGATAATTAATGGAATGATTTTTGGGTTTATCGTGAACAGTGTTTTAAATAACACTCGTTCTTTAACCCGATAATTAATGAATGTGATTTTGGGTTTATCGTGAATCGTGTTTTAAATGACACTGATTCTTTAACCTAGATAATGATTAAAACTAAGTGGAGTTTTAATGAATCTTTAATTAGATTGAAAAGATCGAGAATGGAGTATCACCAGTTTTGCTCCAGGCGATAGTTAAATCTTTAATTAGATTTGAACGTGAAATTTAGAAACTAACTGTCGGTTATCCAAGCAGAATGGTTTTCTGGATATTGATCTGATGTTGGTTTCGGCCTTCGGGGTTAATATTTGGGAAATTATTCTCTTGATTAATTTACGGTTAGTGACTAATGAATTGGAATGAGGCGTATGTTGTGTTTGTGTAACACTTTTATAATATATACGCGAGTTATTCGGAAAGGCCGGGTTTATCCCATTCTGAATAACTGATACGACGATAAGTCGAAGATGAAGACGATGGTCGAAGACCGGAGGTCTTCACGTCGTTTGGGTGATAACTGATGGTCTTGATTGGGCTGTACACCCAAGAAGATGGAAACAGTTAGTGATCGTCCAGACGTACTTGGAGATCGATGGATATGCGGGGTACTAGGTGCCTCCGGTTTCGTTCAGACCCAGAACGGACTTGTAAATGGACTGTGTGTCTGACATCGGATTTCATTCTGTGTGACTGATATCGGTTGCATAGGATGGTTTGCCTGTGTGGCATGCTAAGATGCAAATGATCAAGGCTTCTGTTGAAAAGCAAAGTCTTGTGGTGATGATCAAAGCACGGCCTTTGTGGCGTAGCTTTGTGTAACGTTTACCTCGCGTGTTTCACACCAGGTATGAACCAAAAACGGGAGACGGACATCAGGGAGGGCCTGCGTTTCCTCCTAGCTAGAAGTGGCGTCAGTGGTTTTACACGCCCTGACGAGTTTGACTTATGTTGTTGTTGCTGTTGCGAGGCGCCTCGGATTGATCGGTCGTTCTCGAACCGATGGAGTCATTTAGTTGGCTCGCTTACGCCCCAAAGGGCGGCGAAACGTAGTGCTCAGGCATTTTAATCCACTCCGTGTGGACCGGCCCTGACGATCCAAGGCTTGCCTACGCGCTTGCCTGAGACTCGGGTTAGGCAGTCTCGAATCGGTTGAGGATCTTGACCCTAGCCTCGGTTCATAGACAGAAATCCAATTTCCAAATACGTGACTTTGCGATTTTGATTGTATAACCTATATATGGCGACATAGTGGTATGGGGCATTCATGCCGCCTATGATTGATACTTATGATTTGAAGTGTTTTATACACTATGCACTTATAATAGTATCAAATGATTTGTTTTAAACGTATCAAGCATTCTTTGGCTGTTATAAGGGAAAACCCTATCCTCGACTGCGTTGCATTGTGTGATGGGACCTGGGTCTTATAACAGCTTCATTCTTCTTTATTTAAGCATTGCGCTGTTTGTTTTATGCACTGGTATTCTTGGGAGGAAACCCGTTCCGTGTTAATGCGGCGTGGTCCCTTGATTTACCTAACTTTGAAAATAAAGATTAATAACTGTTTTAGTTCTCACACCAGTCCCATGACTGACCTGGAGTTTATTGTTTTAACCTAAACTCTGGGTGCCCTTATTTTGACACGGGCAGCTAGTAGTTTCGGTTTTGCAGATTTATATTCACAGGATCCTGGTTTACAGCTGGAACGATATCCGGAAAGCTTTGTATCCGTACATCTCTTCTAGTTGTGTATTGTATTATTTTCCGCTGCTATGTATTTAAATGTAATTTAAATCTCTGATATTTCTGTGTAATATTTATTTATACTCTGTATATTCTTGTAATCTGATGCATTGTTGTTATATACAATGAAATGTTCTTTTATATGCGTTCTGTTGTGGTTTGTTCTCGAACTATCCGACGCTTTCCTTTACGGGGAGGTTGCGGGTCTTCACAGTTGGTATCAGAGCTTTGGTTTACAAAGCTCAGAGAACAAGACACATTAGAACCATACGAAAGAATTCATCAGATATTGGATTAGCAATATCCAATGGAATGACTCGTTAGAGATAGGATCAGTAGTATCCTAGAACGAGTGTGAAGAGTATATTTTTGAAAATGAAAACAAATTTTGTTTTGAAAATTTAAATCAATTATTCGTATTTGATTATTTATATTGATGTGGACAATTCAGTATATAAAGAATTTGCATATACGCCTTGCAAACGTATATTCGAAGTTTTAATATACTGGATAGATATAGAGTCACATTCTAGACACCCGGAGATAATTCTGATGATGTGGCCACATCATCAGTATTTATATTCGTGTTTCGAAGGTGTGATATTTATATATTTCCATTAGACTGGTGTGAGAACCAAAGATTATATAGTTAGAACACATTGTTGTGAATTGGCATCAAAAACATGATTTTTGTATATGTATCAAAATTATGAATTTGAAACATTAATCCACTAATTGATTGATGTTTGTGTTGTTTGTTTAATTGTTTGATAATTTTGAACCATTATGCCTAACTGAATCAAATATTGACTTGTATTGAAAATTGGTTGCATTTGCTTGCATATACATGTATATCATTGAACAGGTCATAGCAAGGAGGCTAGAGCCAGAGAATAAAATTTGTTTGCCCGACAAATAGGTACATGTTTATTACATAATTTCCTGTTTTGTTTGGGTGATGATGATTTTGTGAGCCTATTGGCTAGCCGCTTGGCTTTTTCTTTTTCTTTTTGAGATCTGAAGGACCGGGGAAGCTATTTGAAATTCCCCGATGCTCCCATTGCAGGGGAGGTTATGGCGAAATTTTTCGAAAATTTAGGGTGTTAGCCAAATTTTTGAAGTTTTGAAAATTCTCAGAAACTGAAAAGTTAGAGAATGGAAGCCAGATCGAACGTAGAGCTGAATAATCAAACCACTTTCGACTTTGTTCCTTTTCGGGGACGAAAAGTTTTAAGTGGGGGAGATTGTAACAACCCGGAAAATCTGGGCCAGTTTAAAATTTTTATTTTGGCAATTATAGCGAGTTTTGAATATTTAAAATAGATTATTTTAAATAATATCGACGAGAAAATTTATTTTGAATATAAATAGAACGTATATATTATATACGCCGTCGTTAGAATATAAATAATTATATATAATTATAAATAGAATCGAAAATGGCGCGGTAGTTCGATAATTCGATTTCAAACTTCAATTGAATGTACCGGGTGCAAAACAATCCGGATTTTAGTAAAACCAAAAATAATGGAATCTAATAGTGAATATCTTTCCAACGAATCCGGAAAATCAAGATTTCATATCGGGAATCAAAAGATATGTCCAGTTGAAAATTCTGAATAGTCGCTATGGAATTCAGGCCCTTAAAAATAGCCATTTTGCAAACGACCTCGGATTTCGACGAAACCAGTTTTGTTGGGTCCGTGATGTCGAGTTATTGCTAGATTCCAAATTTCGTAATTTTTCGAATCAATATGTGAGCGTGGCAAAAGAAAACGCGTTTGACCAGTTTCAGTTGATTTTAATCGACTGGAAAATGGCCATTTTTCCAACGGTCTCAGGATTCGACGAAATTAGTTTTGTTAGGACCGTATCGTCAATACGAAACTAGAAAATATTTTTCTGGAATTTTTCTAGTTAGTATGTGACCCCGGTAATTTGAAGTGTACGTTTAAAATTCAATATAAGGATTTAAATTGTAAATTTCAACGGAAACCAATTGTAATGATCAAACCAGCTTACGATACATATCCCATTGTGTTCGGAATGGGGGTAAAACACTATGGACGGCAGGCGGTGGACCTCGTTTCGAGGTCATAAGTAAAAGTCAACCCTTTGGCACAAATTTAAATAATTAAATAAAAAAAAAAAATAGAATTCCCCTTTTCTCCTTCATTGCCCCCCCCCCCGAATCACTTAACAGAAAACAAATAAAAAAAAAAAAAAAGAGAAACCTACGCCCTAAATCGCTCGCAGCCGCCGCCGACCACCAGGCGACCCCCCCCTCCTCCATCGCCTTCCCTTCGCACCTCCTCCACCGATCTCGAGACTGAGACCAACCCACCTCCCCCTTTTTCGAATGCGTCCAGACCCCGTTGCCCCGCCCGCCACCACCGCAGGCTGCCAGAGGCTGGCGCACCCTTCTCCCCCCCTCCTCCAAGCATCGTCGACCCCCCTGTAAGTCTTTTCTTTTATTTATTTATTTTATTTTGTTTTATATATAAACTGAAAATGAAAAAGAAAATAAAATAAAATACTGTTCTGTTTTTATAAAATGATCAAAACTGTTTTTATAGAATGATTAAAACTGTTTTTATAAAATGATTAAAAACTGATTTTTATTTTAAATTTAAAAACTGATTTTTATTTTAAAGGTTTGAAATAGAAAAAAATATGGAAAAGACTTGTTTTTTGAAAGGATAAAATAAAAAAGAAAGTTTATATTTTTCATATAAGAAAGTTTTTATTTTTCGTAGAAGAAAGTTTAGATTTTTAAAGTAGTAAAAATATGATTTTTATATTTTTAAGGTATTAAAAATATAGTCTTTACTATATAGATGATGTAAAAAGATGATTTTTGGTTAGGTAGAGAATTAAAAATATAATTTTTACATGATAGGAAGATTAAAAATATCATCTTTATATGTGTAGAAAAATAAAAATGAGATTTTTATAAAGATGAAATCTTTAAATTTGAAAGGGCGAAATCTTTATATGGAAAATAGCGTGATAAAAATATAATTTTTATCTATATGACATAGTACTAAAAATTCGATTTTTATATATTGAACTTTGAACTAAAAATTCGATTTTTATATATTGAACTTTGAACTAAAAATTCGATTTTTATATATTGAACTTTGAACTAAAAATTCGATTTTTATATATTGAACTTTGAACTAAAAATTCGATTTTTATATATTGAACTTTGAACTAAAAATTCGATTTTTATATATTGAACTTTGAACTAAAAATTCGATTTTTATATAATGAACTTTGAAATAAAAATTCGATTTTTATATATTGAACTTTGAAATAGAAATTCGATTTTTATATATTGAACTTTGAAATAAAAATTCGATTTTTATATATATAGTGGCCTTGGGCAACGAAGCTGACGAAGAGGCGAGAACGACGAAGTTTCTGCAAATGAAGAGCCGTGGAGCTAGGATAGCTATATGTGAGAATTTCTCACCTTTCTACTTCTTTTCTAGTTATATATTTATACTAGGATGCAGACGGTGCTTAGTAGCACCCGACACAACCGTCCACAGACCATGGACTTGTTTGTTTGACTGTTTGGTGATTGATTGCGATATTGGTTTGAATGTGGTTTGTGGTGTGAAAAAAATCGAATCGATAAATTGGTTAGGATTAGACGTGCGCCGTTATAAGGCGTAGGAGTAAGGCTAGGTTAGACCCTTACTCCAAATTTTGTGGTTTGCAAAATGAATTTGATTTGATTGATGAGTGAATGGCGTGGGCCTTCACTAGACCGGGGATAAGGCTAGGCCTTGTCCCGTTTCTAGTATCGTGCCGTTATGCCGCCGAAATTTTCTAAAATAAGTTAGAAAAAAATAAAAATAGCATTTTATTTAACGAATGAACTGAATAGAAATTCATATGTTAAAATAAAATGTGTTATCGTTAAAAATATAATTTTTAACGTGAATGTGAATAAATAAATATTCATTTACAAACCAGACGGTTTGTTTATGTACACCTATTTGAATGACGTTGATTGGGTCGATAAATTTTACACATCGCCTAACTGCACAAATAAAATATGTGTTTGATTGTTTGAAACCCCACACGGGTGTTAGGATGAAATTTGAAGTTCACTCATCCTGATTGATTAAATATGTCGATCGATTGATTGACAGGCTGTTATAAGCGTTGAATATCTATATTTGATGCTTATACAGTGTAGTGCACTTTGGTTGATGGTTGATTATTCATCGTTGTTGATATATACATGTGTTGTAGAAAATCCATATAATTAACATTATATGGTAATTGATTGGGCCTCATTCCAGTTTCGAAAAAAAAAGAAATATTTGAAATAGAAATATTTGAAATAGAAATATTTGAAATAGAATATTTGAAAATAGAAATATGTGAAGCCGTGAGGATTAGATTGACGCCATTTTGACGTGAACGATATTTATATCGATTTTATTCATTTTAAAATGAATATTGAAAAGTGATTTCGAAATCGAATATTTTGAAATGAATTGAATTGAAAACGATTTCGAAATGAATTGAATTGAAAACGATTTCGAAATGAATTGAATTGAAAACGATTTCGAAATGAATTGAATTGAAAACGATTTCGAAATAAATTGAATTGAAAACGATTTCGAAATGAATTGAATTGAAAACGAATTCGAAATGAAATGAATTGAATTGAAAACGAATTCAAATTTGAATTGAAAGCGAAGTGAAATAAATTCAAATTGAATTGAAATTCGAATTGAATAGAAATGAATTTTAAAACGAATTTATAAAGATGAATTCAATTTTGATTTGAATTGAAATGGAAGTTGAAAATATTTTTGAAACGAATTCAAAACTATTTATATAATTCGTTTTAAATAGAAATCGACGAAGTATATATTATATATATTATATATATAATATAATGGCCTGAATAGAACGCGCCGCGCCGCGGCAGTTCGCGAATTTCGACCATTGATTTCAAACGGACATTACGGGAGATCCGACCGTCGGATTCTCCTAAAACCGGAACCGTTGGGTTCGTATCGAAAAGAGCTTTCTAATGAATGTTAGAAATTTGAAATCTAACGGTTGGATTTGGAGATACGTCCAAATCAAATTCGAAAAAGGTCGCTGTAAGTGCAGTTCGATGGCCGTTAATGGAAATCGACTGTACGGGCCTTGATAAAATTATTAAAAATAGTAATAATTTGTGTAAAATCATAAGAAAGGATTTGTGAAAGTTTGGGATGAAAAACTCCATATTTGAAAAGATAAAAATAGATTTTTATCGGAATGAACTAGTTTTGAACTAGAATTAATATTCTATTTATTTTTAAATAAATAAATTGAATTCGAAAAGGGTTTTAAAAGTAACCAAAATTCCAATGATTGCATTGGAGTGGATTTGAATCGAAATTGTCTTCGGAATATTTCGATGTTGGAATTCGTGATATTACAGGTGTTGTTATGGAAATTTGAAAGATATATATTTGTATCGTTATTTCCAATACGACATTTGTTAGTCGTAGAATTCGATATTGAATATAAGCCGATATATATTTTCTATTCAGAGCCTTGTATTGAATATCGAATGTGATTTGGGTTTGTCGTGAATGGTGTCTTCACTAACACTGTTCTTGAACCCAGTTGAGAAAAGATTAAATCTTTTTATTTAGATTTAATGAAGTGTACCAATTAAATGATATTTAATTGGAATTGAATGGATATTGATTTTTGGGTTTATCGTGAACAGTGTTTTAAATAACACTTGTTCTTTAACCTGATAATTAATGGAATGATTTTTGGGTTTATCGTGAACAGTGTTTTAAATAACACTCGTTCTTTAACCCGATAATTAATGAATGTGATTTTGGGTTTATCGTGAATCGTGTTTTAAATGACACTGATTCTTTAACCTAGATAATGATTAAAACTAAGTGGAGTTTTAATGAATCTTTAATTAGATTGAAAAGATCGAGAATGGAGTATCACCAGTTTTGCTCCAGGCGATAGTTAAATCTTTAATTAGATTTGAACGTGAAATTTAGAAACTAACTGTCGGTTATCCAAGCAGAATGGTTTTCTGGATATTGATCTGATGTTGGTTTCGGCCTTCGGGGTTAATATTTGGGAAATTATTCTCTTGATTAATTTACGGTTAGTGACTAATGAATTGGAATGAGGCGTATGTTGTGTTTGTGTAACACTTTTATAATATATACGCGAGTTATTCGGAAAGGCCGGGTTTATCCCATTCTGAATAACTGATACGACGATAAGTCGAAGATGAAGACGATGGTCGAAGACCGGAGGTCTTCACGTCGTTTGGGTGATAACTGATGGTCTTGATTGGGCTGTACACCCAAGAAGATGGAAACAGTTAGTGATCGTCCAGACGTACTTGGAGATCGATGGATATGCGGGGTACTAGGTGCCTCCGGTTTCGTTCAGACCCAGAACGGACTTGTAAATGGACTGTGTGTCTGACATCGGATTTCATTCTGTGTGACTGATATCGGTTGCATAGGATGGTTTGCCTGTGTGGCATGCTAAGATGCAAATGATCAAGGCTTCTGTTGAAAAGCAAAGTCTTGTGGTGATGATCAAAGCACGGCCTTTGTGGCGTAGCTTTGTGTAACGTTTACCTCGCGTGTTTCACACCAGGTATGAACCAAAAACGGGAGACGGACATCAGGGAGGGCCTGCGTTTCCTCCTAGCTAGAAGTGGCGTCAGTGGTTTTACACGCCCTGACGAGTTTGACTTATGTTGTTGTTGCTGTTGCGAGGCGCCTCGGATTGATCGGTCGTTCTCGAACCGATGGAGTCATTTAGTTGGCTCGCTTACGCCCCAAAGGGCGGCGAAACGTAGTGCTCAGGCATTTTAATCCACTCCGTGTGGACCGGCCCTGACGATCCAAGGCTTGCCTGCGCGCTTGCCTGAGACTCGGGTTAGGCAGTCTCGAATCGGTTGAGGATCTTGACCCTAGCCTCGGTTCATAGACAGAAATCCAATTTCCAAATACGTGACTTTGCGATTTTGATTGTATAACCTATATATGGCGACATAGTGGTATGGGGCATTCATGCCGCCTATGATTGATACTTATGATTTGAAGTGTTTTATACACTATGCACTTATAATAGTATCAAATGATTTGTTTTAAACGTATCAAGCATTCTTTGGCTGTTATAAGGGAAAACCCTATCCTCGACTGCGTTGCATTGTGTGATGGGACCTGGGTCTTATAACAGCTTCATTCTTCTTTATTTAAGCATTGCGCTGTTTGTTTTATGCACTGGTATTCTTGGGAGGAAACCCGTTCCGTGTTAATGCGGCGTGGTCCCTTGATTTACCTAACTTTGAAAATAAAGATTAATAACTGTTTTAGTTCTCACACCAGTCCCATGACTGACCTGGAGTTTATTGTTTTAACCTAAACTCTGGGTGCCCTTATTTTGACACGGGCAGCTAGTAGTTTCGGTTTTGCAGATTTATATTCACAGGATCCTGGTTTACAGCTGGAACGATATCCGGAAAGCTTTGTATCCGTACATCTCTTCTAGTTGTGTATTGTATTATTTTCCGCTGCTATGTATTTAAATGTAATTTAAATCTCTGATATTTCTGTGTAATATTTATTTATACTCTGTATATTCTTGTAATCTGATGCATTGTTGTTATATACAATGAAATGTTCTTTTATATGCGTTCTGTTGTGGTTTGTTCTCGAACTATCCGACGCTTTCCTTTACGGGGAGGTTGCGGGTCTTCACAATTATCAGTCCCCATTTAAACCAATTACTATTGTAATCCATTATTCTTCATTCATCGTAATATATGTTCCTTATTTTTTAAGGAAAACACTTCATGCAACTTATCAGTTTGATTTATAGAAGGAATCAGTGATTTATTTTCATAACGTATTCCTATCTAAATTCGTGGTGGCAAGTACTTTCTTTCCTCCTTCTTACTTTATTCACTGTGTCTTACTTGCAACCACATTCTCAGAAATAGTTTGTTTAGGGAAATACATCACTTTTCCTTCGCATCACACTAACTCAGTCCATTACATACCTTCCTTTCTTATTTTCTGAGTTAGACATTTAATTACCATCATTTCCATTTATTAATATCTTGTATACACACACACACACACACACACACACACACATATATATATATATATATATATATATATATGCACTAGACCTCTCACATTAAGCACACACTTGTGGACGTTGGATTTGTCGGGAGGGTCCGGGCAGACTTCTACCAAAAGTTGACTTAACCTCGTGTCTTAGCACCATTACATGTTTTAATTATGCACTTAGACCCCTCACATTAGATTTACCACTTGTGAATGCTAGATATGTCGGGCGGTTCCGGGCAGACTTCTATCACAAATGTAATCTAACCTCATGTCTAAGAGCGTTACAGTGTCAAATTATTGTGAATATAGGCATGTTCGTTCTTTTACAATTATTCCTATTCATGTGAATTTTAGGCATATTTTCCTTTTTATATGTTTACTGTAATCCAATTTACATATCACCAAATTATGCCTATATTTTGTTACATGTCCTTTTTAACATGTGTTTAATTCTATTTTCACATGTAAACATTCAATCGAGCAATTATTCAAATCCAACAAGTTATACATGTTGTTTACTCAATACAATGCCATAAGTGAATCATATAATTATCACAACAGTAGTCATTGCCCGTATTATAATAAGTTTATTCAACATGTAATCATTCCAACACTTTAACTAATTCAACGTATGAATTTTTCATATTAACATCTCAACTTGTTATAACAATAATTTATAATTAATCTGGCAATTTCACAATTAATAATAAAAAAGGGAATGCTAAACGATAACATATTATTATCTAAAGGCTATAGCTTAAACCCACTCACCTCGTATGCTTTCCCAATTCTGGATCTGTTTTAACATCCATAGTTTATCCCCTTAATTGGATTCATAACCTAACGACCATGGATTTATTATTTTCATTAAAAGAGAAATAAAAAGAAAGAGGAAGGAATTTAAATAGATAGGATCTAGAAAGTCACCTTACTTCGTTTAGAGATCTGAGCACTTATTTACAAGCATATGTTCCTTTCCTCCATATTTGGATTCAGAATTTCTCTTAACTTATAATTTATATTTTCTGAAGAAATTTATAAGGGAGGTGAAAAAACAGAGCTTCAGCGTAGCCTAAGAAATATGAGGTTTAGGGTTAGCTCTGGGGTCTTATTTATAGGTGTACCAGAAAAACCAAGACCCTCAGATTTGATTAAAACCATCAGAAACGTCCAAATCTCAAAAAAAACTAATTTGCCAAAATCTGCCGTAGGAGGGGGGGGGGGGTCGGCCCCCTTTTGAGGGGGTCGGCCCTCCCCTTAGGTGATCGACCCAGGGTTCGATACCCCCTTTAGGGGTAGACACCCCTGGGAGGGAAATCTGCCGCCTTCCCAAATTTGGAATTTTGAACCAATTTTTGAGTTTCTGAACCTTATATATTTTTTCTTGAAATTGGGTTCGCATACATTAGCTGAAAATAAAGCAGTACATAAGAACAGTTATCATACTAACCGGATTACATAAACAAAACAAACCAAAAATACATACTGAAAATATCCTCCAAAAAATGCTCCAACTCGCTGAGCAACATCCATTACCACTGCAAACTCTGAAAACTAAACCAAGAGTAATCTCCATTAAGCAGTTACCAGAACAACTCTTCCAAAACACGACTTAAAGTGGGAGTGAAGCCGAATTCAATATTGAGAACAAACCAGGGCACACCTTCCTCATGAAATTCAAACTCATAGTCTGACCAAAAAAAAGGGCCACCTCAACACCATACCAAATCACAAACAGAGCGCATCCACCATTAGCACAATTATTGGTGAACCAATTCACCAGAACCACATAGACAATGGAAAAGGAAAAATAGGAAGGTCAAATAATCAAAGGACCGGGGAGACCGTAACTGAAGACGTACTTCAGAAACGCCGGCAATGCCAGGACTCAGGCTCCCAAAAGGGGATCCACAAATTTGAACAAATTCCGCCTTCGCTTTCCACATGGCTAAGCGGCTGGTGAAGTTTAGATATGCCAAGCGAAAATCTTGTTGAAACTCGGATATGGAGGACTTTTGAGACTGCAATCGTTTTTATAAGGAAAAGTAGAAACAGAGAAGTGAAGAGGAAAGGAGAAGGATGAAGCCGATATAACCAAAAATGGAGAAAGCTAGGTCTGGATTCGTGGGGAGAACGAAGATGAACAAATGAATCGCAGAAGGAAGATTACGAAGAGAGAGGCGGCGGAATATGTTGATGACCTAGTCGCCATTTTTGAAGAAGGAATCGACTAATATATATTTCTGAACCTTATATATATATACATACATACATACATACATATATATATATATATATATATATATATATATTCTTCCTGCGCGTATACAAACTTCGAACCTTAATAACTTCATCATACGGTGTCCGATTTACGTAAACCAGGTGTCAATTTTGACCACAATTTCGAGACGGACGCAATGGAGCAGTCCGTTTTATCAATTCTGAATATTTAATTAAGCTATTCTTATTTTATTATCTTAAGTTAAAAACGCGGGGTGTTACAAAGTACAAGATATCTGAGTATAAATAAATAATATACATCAGGAAAATATTGGAGATTTAAATTACATAGCAGCGGAAATATAATACATAAATATAATGTGCAGCGGAAAACACCAACTACCACAGCTGAAGGAAATACACCGATACAAAGCGTTCCATAGTATAGCTCCAGCCGTAATCTAGGATCCTATGAAAAGAAATATCTGCGAAAACCAAAACTACATGCTGTCTATAACACCCTATATCCATTAATGTCACTCACAAGGGGAATGCATCAATGTCCATGAAGCGTTATTGTTGTATAGAACAGATAAATTACAAGAATAAATAAATAAAACAACACAGCGGACGTTAAAATTTATTTCATTGCATCATAATTGAAAACGAGTTTACATAAGTAGTCTCCAAAACCATTACAACAGGATCAATAGTCTTTTCTGAAAACTTCAAAGTACATAAAGAAGCAAGTACTTAAATAACATAAATGCATAAATCCCAACTGAGCATAAGCAAAGCCATAAAGATGAGAGAGTCCAAAGCAATACATCTACTCTCTTCAAGCAACTGAAAGAAATCCGCACTAAGCTGTAGTATTCCCTCCTTGCAAACCTGGGTGGGGGGGGGGGGGGGGGAGGAAGAAAAGAGGTGGAAAGAAGAGGGGGTCAGACAGAAAGTCGGGCCAGTGCGATAACTTTAACAATATAATTATCAAAATAAATAGACTAAGGCATAAGCTGGAAAATAAGGAAATGACTGTGAACGATTGGGTATGACAGAGCAAACAAGGAAATAAGACGAACAAAGATAACGTTAAAGACGCCCCTAATCACTTTAAGATAATTACTATACTGCACCACCACTAGTCACACTAAAGGTTGATCCCATATACAGAACTTAAATACTGCTAATGGTAGTTTCTTTTACCCCTAGCTACCTCCATAGGTTCCATCTGCCCCTATCTCCACTAGGAGTACCCACTACCCCCATTCGATCGGCTCCCTAACTCGTAGATACCCGTGCTGGCCCCATAGTGGTGTGTATCACTCCCCAAAGTGGCAACCCGATACAACCAAAAATGCACGGCTTATATCCAAACGATGCAACAACGTCTTACCTACCAGCTTGGGCCCACACACGCATATGAACTCGTTGGACATGCGTTGCCACTGCTGACCCGTTTTGACCTCTTACAATCAAATCCAGTACGCGTGTCCCATCCTCGACTTGGGTCGAGCCGACAAAGATACTTAATGGGTTACTGGTTTGAAAAGGGCCCATAGTACTTGACACAAGCTATCCACCTAAGCTTGGTCCCCTCTAGTCATCCCACTTAATACTCTTCTTATTCATGTCCATTTACATGTTTCAATTTTGGTTAAGTGCATCTAATCGTATTTCAAATGCCACCGAAGGCACCCACTAAATTCCCCATGCCACCCAAGGCACCCTCTTAACCCCCTCATGTCCTACTACATGTTTATCTGGTTAAGTGTTTCTTAATTCATTAAGACCGTAACCTTATAAAGACCTCCCACATTAGATTGGCATTTGTAGCAACTGCATTTACAGGGCGGGTCCGGGCAGTCTTACACCACAAACGAGCCTAACCTTATGTCTTTACAACTATTACACATTTAAATTATGCCTTTGACCTCCCACATTAGATTGGCATTTGTGGCAGCTGGATTTGCTGGGCAGGTCCGGGCAGTCTTACACTACAAACGAGTCTAACCTCGTGTCTTAGGCGATTAATTACACATA
Organism: Allium sativum; assembly: GCA_030737875.1. Taxonomy (NCBI): domain Eukaryota; kingdom Viridiplantae; phylum Streptophyta; class Magnoliopsida; order Asparagales; family Amaryllidaceae; genus Allium; species Allium sativum. Next base: position 279,154,486 of record CM060912.1, on the reverse strand, counting down.
ATTAATTATCCCCAATTTGAATTAATTTCCCTATTCAAATTGTCAATCAATTACAAATTTAACTATGTCAATAATTGACTCAATTATGTCCATCTATTTATGGTACATAAAATTATACCAATTAACATCACATTTAAGGCATCTATGCCAATTCTCAATATTAAATCTTTTAATATTATCCCATTGCCACATGTTGTACGTTCGTTCGTTTAACGTGAAATATACGTTAGACTCGAATAGTCTAACTTATAGAATAAAGAGAAAACATCACAACATGCATAGAATAAAAACTTGATCTAAACATAAGAGGTGAACTTGCATGTGTGAATAAGGTTTTCCATCTAAAACTTGCATAGGCAATAGTCACAAACTTAGCTAAACTATGGATGTCATAGATCTAATCATAAGGTGTAAACTTGCATAGGCAATAGTTACAAACTTACATTACATAATTCATACTCCAACATATATATACTTGCATATGTGATTTATGCAATATAACTAATGTGTAAACTTGCATCTAACTCACACATGTCATAGCCTAACTTTAGATCCAATTTGCACATAAACAGATGTCATGGAACATGTAAGGTTGTATATGATTCTCACTAACTTGCATATGATTCATTTAAAATTAACATCTCAACTTGCATATAAAATTATCAAGTTAAACTTACATATGATTTATCACATGAATTAGTTCCAACAACATAACCAAACTAGCATATGAAGCATCATTATGAATTGATTATACATAAGCCAACAATTAACATAGATTTGCTACATAAATAATAACATTACAGATTTACAACATAGATAATAACATCATAGATTTAAAACATAGATAATAACATAACGGTCAATGATTCACAACATAACCATATAACCCAAATCATAACTCAAATTAATTAAATTGCAAATTATCTTATTAAAGAAATCAAACTCACAACTCAAAGAACGTCTTGAGTTCTGAAATCGGAGTTCTGAAATTTATTTAGCTCTCCTTTGAAGAAGACAATTTGTTGTTGTTGTTATAGTCTTTGAATTGAATTGTGTTGTTTAGCTTTTCTTCCTCCTAAACGGTGGCGGCTATTCTAGGTTGCAAGGTAATAGCATGGAGGCCATGATTCTAATTTTTATTTTATTTTAGGGTTTGAGTATACATGTGTTTTTATAGAGTTTAGGATTAATTTAGGCCTTAGGATTAACCCTAGAACTGATCTGGACCATCAAAAATCGTCTCAGGCCCAAAAATCGCACCATCCAGCAACCTGGCCGAACCAGGTTCGACCACCCCAAGGGGGAGGTCGACTCCCAGGTCGACCTGGGAGTACCCAGGTCGACACTATGGTCGACCTCCCCCCTTGGGAGGTCGACCTCCCTGGTCGGCTTGCTCAATATTTTTTTCTTTTTTCCTCTTAACTTCCGAGGGCGATATCTCCTTTGTCCGGACTCCGTTTTCAAAAACTTGGACTCTATTCCATGCAGAATTCCGAGACGAACGCAATGGTGCAACCCGTTTCCCTTCATTCCTTTTTTAAAAATTAAGTGTTCTTAAATTTAGTTAATTCAAATATTCAAAATTCTGGGTGTTACATTCTCCCCTACTTAAAGGATTTCGTCCTCGAAATCTCTAAGTCAAGAAGAACGTGTCCTACCATCCAATCATCCATCTACTCATCCATCAATCACTAGCAACCATGGTCCTTTAAATATTTCTAATGCTTTTCATGTACACATGCAAAGTGTGTGTATATGTCTGTATACTAATGCAAAATTAGGCAGTCTACTGATTCAGTCGACCTCCTTAATGCAAATAATGATAGTGCCATGTATCCATCATGTATGCAAGGAACCCTATACATATCATTACTACATGTGTGCATAACCATTCATTCAAATGCAACATCCATATGATACACACATTTAATGTACATTCATTTTACTAAATACATCCATTTATATGCAATATGAAAGTGACTGAGCCGATCTAGTGCCTAAAGTGTGTGTATATGCATCCACGAGCAACCACTAGCAAACACTTGCATCCACATGCATCCACCATACATAACATGTCTCAAACACATGTTTCAACCATAGGACTACCCTATTTAAAGGTTAAAGACACTAGCGAGAGGACATACTAAAGATAGAACAAGTACAAGCTAAGCGATAAAGGAGAAATTAAAAGACATACCCTCGAAAAGAAAAGGGTACAACGAACGCATCTTCTCTTCCATCTCCCAAGTAGCGTCGTTCTCATCATCTCCCCATTGCACTTTGACTAGCTGGACCTCTCGATTCCTCAACTTCTTAATCTCTGACCCAAGAATGCACGTAGGAGCTCGTCGAATCGTCGCATCACGCTCTATCTCCACCTCTCTAAGTAAGCGCGGCTCTACCACCTCCGCGGTCTCATGCAAGCACTTCCTCAAATGTGATACATGGAATACGTCGTGTACACCACTAAGTCTCTCGGGCAACTTCACTCTATACGCCATCTGTCCAATCCTCTCCTTGATAGGAAACGGCCTTACGAACCTTGGTGCTAACTTCCCAACGGACCCAAAGCGAACAACATTCCGTAATGGAGACACCTTGATAAAGACCATGGCCCCAATATCAAATTCAAGATCTATCCTCCTCTTGTCCGCATAAGATTTCTGCCTATCTTGCGCCGGCTTCATCCTCTTTCGAATCAAATTGATATTTTCCGAAGTCTCTCTAATCATATCGGGCCCAAGCAAGATCTTATCCGTAGATTCCCACCAACATGTAGATGAACGACATGGCCGTCCATAAAGAGCCTCGAAAGGTGCCATGCCAATGCTAGACTGAAAGCTATTATTATATGCGAACTCCACCAAAGGAAGATGCTCTTCCCATGTACCTCCGAAATCTAAAACACATAGCCTCAAAAGGTCCTCTAGAATACGATTCAACCTTTCAGTCTGGCCATCTGTCTGAGGATGATATGCAGTATTCAAACATAACTAAGTCCCTACCACCTCTTGCAAGCTCCTCCAAAACTCGCTAGTAAAGATAGGATCGTGATCGCTCACTATGCTAGGAGGAACACCGTGCAAACGAACTATCTCTCGAATGTATACGGAGGCTAACCAGGGAGCAGTCCTCTTACTCTTCACGGGAATGAAATGGCACTCTTAGTAAGTCTGTCTACCATGACCCAAATCTCCGTATTACCCTTCCTCGATCTCGGTAACCCGTCGACAAAGTCCATCGAGACACTCTCCCACTTACATTGTGGGATCTCCAATGGGTGAAGCAACCCACCGGGCTTCTTTTTCTCTTCTTTTACTTGCTGGCACACCAAGCATCTAGCGACAAACTTGGCCACATCCTTCTTCATACCAGCCCAAAAGTAAACTTGTCTCATGTCCATGTACATCATGTCCCCTCCGGGATGAATGGTCATCTTCGAACGATGTGCATCATCAAGAATGGTCTTCCTCAAGTTCTCATCTCGTGGTACACAAAATCTATCGTCCCTACGTAACCAACCCTTATCATCTAGGGTATACCTACTGAGATGGCTCGATGACTCCCCCCTTATGAGTTTCTCTACCAACTCAACCAACTGTGGGTCATCTCGCTGTGCCTCACTAATCCATCCCAAAAGCGTAGGTCTGGCCTCTAAGGATGCTAACAAACCGGGTACAAAGTCAATGGAAGGTCTAAAGTCAAACGTAGAGATGAACTCTAAGCTTCGCCGCTCAACAAACAACGGACTCAAGGACAACCTTTTCCTACTTAAGGCGTCTGCCACCACGTTACCCTTGCCAGGGGTATATGCGATCTCGAAATCATAGGATGCTAAGAATTCCATCCACCTTTGTTGCCTTAAGTTCAAGTCCTTCTAAGAGAACAATTATTTCAGCGATTTGTGGTCTGTGAACAATTCGAATTTCTCGCCAAGAAGATAATGGCGCCAAGACTTAAGTGCGAAAACAATTGCGGCCAACTCTAGGTCATACGTAGGGTAATTTCTCTCATGTACTCTCAACTGCCTTCCTCCATAGGCTATTACCCTTCCCTCTTGCATTAAGACTGCGCCTAGTCCTTTCCCATAAGCATCGTTATAAATGGTGAACGACTTGCTCCCATCTAGCAACACTAAGACTGGCGCTGTGGACAAAGCTCTCTTTAAACATTGGAACACATCATCACAATCTACGTGCCACGTAAAAACTAGGTTCTTTTTCGTCAAGCGTGTTAATGGGGCGGATATTTTTGCGAAATCCTTGATAAACTTCCTATAGTAGCCAACCAACCCCAAGAAACTCCTCACCTCGGTAGCATTTTTAGGGACCTTCCATGTAACACCCCACCTCCGTTAAGGTCACTTACAAAGGGAATGCCTTAACTTTGGTGGAGCATTTTAGTAAATAGAACAGAAACTTACAAGACAGATAAAACAGTACTTGAAAGATTTTAACTTTATTATAGCGGAAACAGAAATCAATATGGTTACACCCTTTCAAATCTCAGAATTCAAGTACAAAATATCAGTCTTGTACGAAAGCCTTCAAAATGCATGTTTTAAAATCATAATCCCCATAGAACGGAAGCTATACAGAGCCAAGCCATACTTTAAGCACTCCAAGCAAAGAGAAATCTGGATCAAGCTAAAGTATTCCCTCCTTGGATAACCTGGGGGGGAAACGGAAGAAAGGAGGCGAAACAACAAGGGTCAGACAAAAAGTCTGGCAAGCCCAGTGACTTTCAGCATATGAACAGATAATAATAATATGACATGAACATAAAACTGGATGAGAGATAACTGTAATAGGTGTAGCAGATATAACAGAAGAACAGAATGACATAAACTATTGCTTTACACTTCTCTGCACTAATACTAGTATAACAGAATTAGGTGTCACCCTAATGTCTAAACTGAAACAGGAACGGGTACAGAATAATTTAACAGAAATAGAATGTGAATAATGGGCCTTTACTACCCGATCAGAAACAGACAGAAGCAAAAACAGATTAATCCCTACGGAAACAGAATGTAGAATTAGGTGTACACTAGTAATGGGCCTTTACCACCCGAACAGACGGTACCACACAGAAACAGACAGGTGTTACCACCCAACAGAAACAGGCGGTACCAACAGAAACAGACAGAACTAAGTGTACCCTAAAACCCTACCCCAAGCGATCGACTCCCTAATACATAAATATCCTGTGTCGGCCCCACAGTATGGTGTATCACTCCCTAAAGTGACAACCAATTGGCACATACCTATTTACAGATGTCACGGCGTCTTACATCCTCAGATGCAGACCGGGATCCATGCACGCACATGACCCGGATGGAACGCACCATCAACACCCCTCGCCATTATCAGAATGAACCGCTTATAATTAGTTCAGTAAGCGTGCCCAGACCCTACTTACTGTTGGGTCAAAGTTTTGATGCCAGAAAGGGTTACTGACTAATATGGGTCCCAAACAACAGATGACACAAGTAATTCCCCTCCTAACCTTGTGTCCCCAGACTAACAGATTTCGGCTTAACTTGTCTACAAGTTTCAGACATACAAAATTTAGGTTAACTAGTTCACAGATCAGACAATCAAGTTAACAGGTTTTCAGACTAACGGATCAGATGTTCGGATTAACAGGCTTACAGATTAACCGGTTCCAGATTATCTAACTTTGTATTGGGCCTACGGATTCACGAAACGGGTTCATCAGATTCATTGGTCCAACTGGTTTAACCTTACCCAACACGTTTTAGACATCATTATCTCAGATTTTCATTAATTAAATATTAATGCCCAAACCTCTCACATTAGACTGACAGTTTGCGGCTACTGGTTAGGCCGGTTGGTTTCGGGCAGGTTTCTGTCGCAAACTGAGTCTAACCTCGGGTTTCAAGCACGTTATGACTAACTTCTCACGTTAGAACCTATTGTTTGCGACCACTGGAATATGCCGGGCGGTTCCGGGCGGTTCCGGGCAGAATTACGCCGCAAACTCATTCTAACCTCGAGTTAGCCATGTTTATCTTTGCGGCCAATTAATTAATGATTTACCATTTATACCCACGCCTAATATACATGTCAATTATTCATAACTATAGCCAATTCAGATTATGTCAGTAGCAGACTAATTATACCAACTCAACAGATATAGCAGATAACAGATTTCTCAGGTTAGGCGACTTAGCAGATTAAGCTAACTAGCAGATTTAGTATTTTCAATAGACTTAGCAAATGACAGATTTGGCAGATGAACAAATCTAGCAGACTAGGCAGTAGAGTAGAACTAGCAGATTAAGTACTATAACAGAACTAGCAGATTAGGCAATGTAACACAACTAGCAAATTAGGCAAATATAACAAATTTACTTATTTCTTAAAGTTTCATACCTTGCCTAATTATAGACCTTGCCTAAGTTCATGTGCATAAATAATAGTCTTGATACACAATATTATCATATACCCTATGTTTGTATTAAATTTACATAGCACAGATTATGGTCATAAATTTACCATATATCATATGTTCCAAATTTTTATTAAACATGCATAGTACAGAAGATCCATATAATTTATACCAAATATAGCCATAGATTACTATGCATATCATATATCCCAAAGGTCCCTTACTTAGGTGTTTATTTACATTAATAGATATCCTACTTTCATGTAAATCTTTATACCTAGGCCATATTCTCTTTATCCTAAATCATGTGTTCAATACAGTCTATATTTATGTTCAATTATATACCTTTTTATGTCATGTCCACAAATCATATGTTCAATACCTTTTTATGTTATAAATATAACATGTCCAATCATATGTCTCAGATTCATGTTCTAGCTACAGTCCATGTTCTTTCCTCAAATTAGTCACCTATTGGTCATGCCCAATTTATGCATCATTCATTTTACTGTCCCAAATATTTTAGCGCATGTTAATCTCTTATGAGATTGGCTCAGGCTCGTAGTAGCCTGGCTATAGAACAGAAAGAGGAAAGAGGTACAGAATAAGATAAATCAAATCAGAACAGAACAGATATAATCTCAGATTCAGATTCACAATTCATGCCAAAATCAGAATTAACGTTTATAGCGGAAAATAACTGTACTTGCCTTGATTGGATTAAAGAAAGAACTTTAGTTGTTGCAGAATTGTTGCAGAAGCTTTTATCTCAAATTTGAATTGAATTGCTTAGGTTGATGTTGATTAGCTTCTAGTTTTGATTCCAGCAGAGTAGCGACGCCATTTTTTTATTTTTATTAGAACAGAGGCAGAGAAGAAGCAGAATAGAATTGTGTGTAGAGGAGGCTAGGTCTTAGGATGTATTTATAGGTGTAGTTAGTTGTTTTAGGCCTTTAGATAAACCCTAAAACAGATCAGAACCGTCAGAATTCGTCACAGGCTCACCAAAACAGCCCAAAAACCCATCCAGATGCACCCAGGCCGACCTGGCTCGACCGGGGAGGTCGACCCCCAGGTCGACCCTAGGGTCGACACCCATGTCGACCTAGTCCCCTCCAGGTCGACCCCTAGGTCGACCCCCAGGTCGACCTAGTCTAGGCGGGAATTTTCCCGCCTGGCTCGTTTTCTGCATTTTTGAAATATGTTTCGTTTTTCTGATTTTTTGTGAAACTTCTGAAGGCCATTTCTCGGTCATACTGACTCCGATTTACGAAATTTCGGACTCTATTTCGCGTATTTTTCCGAGACGAACGCAATGGCACAGCCTGTTTCCCTTGATTCTGATTTTATATTTTAATTATACTCAGATTTGTAATTCTTAAGTTCACAGAAAATACGGGGTGTTACATTCTCCCCTCCTTAAAGGATTTCGTCCCCGAAATCTTCAAGTTAAGAAGAATGTGTCCTACCATCCAATCACTCATCTACTCAGTCATCATCCACAAGCATCCATTATCCTTAGAAATTTCTAGTGCTGTATGAACATTTGCAAAAGTGTGTGTATATGTTCCTTATCTAATGCAAAGATCAGGCGGTCTACTGATTCAGTTGACCTCCTTAATGCGAATTATGTCAGTGCCATGAGTCCAATATGTATGCAATTTTCCTATTTGATACATATCATTTCTATATGAGTGCACAACCATCCACTCATGTGCAACATCCATGTGCTGATTTAACCATTTTGCATCCATTTAAAATGCTCACACATCCATATGCAGTATGAGAGTGTTTTCGAGCCGATCTAGTGCCTAGTGTGTGTATATGCGTCCACGAGCAACCACTAGCAACCACTTGCATCCACTTGCAACCATCAAACATAACATGTCTCAAACACATGTTTACACCCATTAGGATTCCTATCTATAAGTTGAACACTCGATCGATAGGATACAGTCGAGTGATGGAAGCGAGTACAGATAAAACTAAAACTTGATTCCTATCAAACATTGGTTGAGAATATAATTCCCCTAAGGGTCAACCCCGAAGACCGAAATTAACATCAGATTGACACCCAGAGGGTTACCCTCTTTAGACAATGTCAAAACTGGAAATCTTATCAGAAGTATTCAGATATTTACAGACTATTGGTACAGATCAGGTTCCCTAATAATTCTTCGGAAGCTAAGCATGATAAAATCATATCCCACAAAAACTAAGAATATATGCGTCATATTTGACGCCTAACACAGACATCCCTCAAACCCCAATCTCAAACGGATGAGCCATAATCCTTATGGGTCTGAGCCTACAGCGGAATTCAGAAATAATACTAGTATTAAAGTGCAGAGTATCGATTACAAAATCAAAATACCAGAATCAGAAAAAGTCTTAACTCCATAATCAGATAAAGAAATTAAACCTACTATAGAAATTTTCCTATTTCTATCCTAGCCACTAGCCTCAAGAGTGTTCGCCTGCCTTGTCCTCGTTTCTTCGGGCTGTCCCTAGTGAAGTGTCCCATCTCCCCACAGTTGAAGCAAGCGCCCTTCCTTTTTCTGCAATCCTTGTTCAGATGAGTCGAGCTTCCACAAGTAAAGCACTTTTTCCCCTTCTTATCTTCAGACTTCTCATCCTTCCTTTGTGTTTCCTTTTTAGGCCCTACTTTCTTATTCTATGGTTCCTCCTTCTCTGTCTCTTTCGGGCCCTTATCTTCCTCGTGCAGTAATGCCATATCCACCAATTTCTCGTAAGTTGCTCCCATGGGTACATGGGTCATGGCTAGGCTGTGCAGTGGCTCGTTCAATCCTTTAACAAAGCGGAGAGCCTTTTTATGCTGAGTGTTGACTAAATCCAATCCGAACCTAGCTAGTTGGTTGAACTGGTTGACGTATTCCTTGACCGTCATACTTCCTTGCTTAAGAGATAAGAACTTTTCCAGTTGTAAACTCCGTTCAGCTTGCGAGAGAAATTTTGCCTCAAACCTTGTTCTGAAATCCATCCATGTCTCTACCAGCCTCTCGGCGTTAGTGACTTCCCACCAGTAGGAAGCTTCGTCTTTGAGCAGCCATACCGCCAACTGTACCTTCTGCCTATCGTCCACCTCGAAGATAACGAATAGATCCTCAGTTTCTTTGAGCCAATTCCTCGCTTCTACGAATGATTCAGTTCCTTTGAAATCCTTCCCACCTATGGCCCTAAAATCTCTACAGAACTTTGAGAAAGCAGTTGCACGAGGAGGGGGTGGGGGAGGGGGATCATTTGCTAGACCTGCAGCGGCGGTCCTAGCCTTAAGATATTGACGAAACCAACCGGGTACATGAACACCCTCTGGTATCCCAGATGCTTCAGACATGCTGAAACGAAAAAGGAAAGGTTCAATACAAAAAGGACTGAAAGAAAGATATATGGCTCTTGGGGATTATGTTTTTCAAAATAAGCTTTATTTTTGAAAATACTTCCTTTCAAAACCTTTTTGAAAATAGTTTTCAAAACTTTTTTTTATAAAATCTGGTAACCTTCGGCTCTGATACCAAGTGTAACACCCCATCTCCGTTAAGGTCACTCACAAAGGGAATGCTTTAACTTTGGTGGAGCATTTTAGTAAACAGAACAGAAACTTACAAGACAGATAAAACAGTACTTGAAATTTTTTAACTTTATTATAGCGGAAACAGAAATCAATATGGTTACACCCTTTCAAATCTCAGAATTCAAGTACAAAATATCAGTCTTGTACAAAAGCCTTCAAAATGCATGGTTTAAAATCATAATCCCCATAGAACGGAAGCTATACAGAGCCAAGCCATACTTTAAGCACTTCAAGCAAAGAGAAATCCGGATCAAGCTAAGGTATTCCCTCCTTGGATAACCTGGGGGGTGGGGAAACGGAAGAAAGGAGGCAAAACAACAAGGGTCAGACAAAAAATCTGGCAAGTCTAGTGACTTTCAGCATATGAACATATAATAATAATATGACATGAACATAAAACTAGATGAGAGATAACTGTAACAGGTGTAGCAGATATAACAGAAGAACAGAATGACATAAACTATTGCTTTACACTTCTCTGCACTAATACTAGTATAACAGAATTAGGTGTCACCCTAATGTCTAAACTGAAACAGGAACGGGTACAGAATAATTTAACAGAAACAGAATGCTAATAATGGGCCTTTACTACCCGATCAGAAACAGACAGAAGAAGAAACAGATTAATCCCTACGGAAACAAAATGTAGAATTAGGTGTACAATAGTAATGGGCCTTTACCACCCGAACAAACGGTACCACACAGAAACAGACAGGTGTTACCACCCGACAGAAACAGACGGTACCAACAGAAACAGAAAGAACTAAGTGTACCCTAAAACCCTACCCCAAGCGATCGGCTCCCTAATATATAAATATCCTGTGTCGGCCCCACAGTAGGGTGTATCACTCCCTAAAGTGACAACCAATTGGCACAGACCTATTTACAGATGTCACGGCGTCTTACATCCTCAGAGGCAGACCGGGATCCATGCACGCACATGACCCGGTTGGAATGCACCATCAACACCCCTCACCATTATCAGAATGAACCGCTTATAATTAGTTCAGTAAGCGTGCCCGGACCCTACTTACTGTTGGGTCAAAGTTTTGATACCAGAAAGGGTTACTGACTAATATGGGTCCCAAACAACAGATGACACAAGTAATTCCCCTCCTAACCTTGTGTCCCCAGACTAACAGATTTCAGCTTAACTTGTCTACAAGTTTCAGACATACAAAATTTAGGTTAACTAGTTCACAGATCAGACAATCAAGTTAACAAGTTTTCAGACTAACGGATCAGATGTTCGGATTAACAGGCTTACAGATTAACTGGTTCCAGATTATCTAACTTTGTATTGGGCCTACGGATTCACGAAACGGGTTCATCAGATTCATTGGTCCAACTGGTTTAACCTTACCCAACACGTTTTAGACATCATTATCTCAGATTTTCATTAATTAAATATTAATGCCCAAACCTCTCACATTAGACTGACAATTTGCGGCTACTGGTTAGGCCGGTTGGTTCCGGGCAGGTTTTTGTCGCAAACTGAGTCTAACCTCGGGTTTCAAGCACGTTATGACTAACTTGTCACATTAGAACCTATTGTTTGCGACCACTGGAATATGCCGGGCGGTTCCGGGAAGAATTACGCCGCGAACTCATTCTAACCTCGAGTTAGCCATGTTTATCTTTGCGGCCAATTAATTAATGATTTACCATTTATGCCCACGCCTAATATACATGTCAATTATTCATAACTATAGCCAATTCAGATTATGTCAATAGCGGACTAATTATACCAACTCAACAGATATAGCAGATAACAGATTTCTCAGGTTAGGCGACTTAGCAGATTAAGCTAACTAGCAGATTTAGTATTTTCAACAGACTTAGCAAATGACAGATTTGGCAGATGAACAAATCTAGCAGACTAGGCAGTAGAGTAGAACTAGCATATTAAGCAATATAACAGAACTAGCAGATTAGGCAATGTAACAATACTAGCAAATTAGGCAAATATAACAAATTTACTTATTTCTTAAAGTTTCATACCTTGCCTAATTATAGACCTTGCCTAAGTTCATGTGCATAAATAATAGTCTTGATTCACAATATTATCATATACCCTATGTTTATATTGAATTTACATAGCACAGATTATGGTCATAAATTTACCATATATCATATGTTCCAAATTTTTATTAAACTTGCATAGTACAGAAGATCCATATAATTTATACCAAATATAGCCATAGATTACTATGCATATCATATATCCCAAAGGTCCCTTACTTAGGTGTTTATTTACATTAGTAGATATCCTACTTTCATGTAAATCTTTATACCTAGGTCATATTCTCTTTATCCTAAATCATATGTTCAATACAGTCTATATTTATGTTCAATTATATACCTTTTTATGTCATGTCCACAAATCATATGTTCAATACCTTTTTATGTTATAAATATAACATGTCCAATCATATGTCTCAGATTCATGTTCTAGCTATAGTCCATGTTCTTTCCTCAAATTAGTCACCTATTGGTCATGCCCAATTTATGCATCATTCATTTTACTGTCCCAAACATTTTAGCGCATGTTAATCTCTTATGAGATTGGCTCAGGCTCGTAGTAGCCTGGCTATAGAACAGAAAGAGGAAAGAGGTACATAATAAGATAAATCAAATCAGAACAGAACAGATATAATCTCAGATTCAGATTCACAATTCATGCCAAAATCAGAATTAACGTTTATAGCGGAAAATAACTGTACTTGCCTTGATTGGATTAAAGAGAGAACTTTAGTTGTTGCAGAATTGTTGCAGAAGCTTTTATCTCAAATTTGAATTGAATTGCTTAGGTTGATGTTGATTAGCTTTTAGTTTTGATTCCAGCAGAGTAGCGACGCCATTTTTTTTATTAGAACAGAGGCAGAGAAGAAGCAGAATAGAATTGTGTGTAGAGGAGGCTAGGTCTTAGGATGTATTTATAGGTGTAGTTAGTTGTTTTAGGCCTTTAGATAAACCCTAAAACAGATCAGAACCGTTAGAATTCGTCACAGGCTCACCAAAATAGCCCAAAAACCGATCCAGATGCACCCAGGCCGACCTGGCTCGACCAGGGAGGTCGACCCCCAGGTCGACCCTAGGGTCGACACCCATGTCGACCTGGTCCCCTCCCGGTTGACCCCCAGGTCGACCCCTAGGTCGACCTGGTCTGGGCGGGAATTTTCCCGCCTGGCTCGTTTTCTGCATTTTTGAAATCTGTTTCGTTTTTCTGATTTTTCGTGAAACTTCTGAAGGCCATATCTCGGTCATACTGACTCCGATTTACGAAATTTCGGACTCTATTTCGCGTATTTTTCCGAGACGAACGCAATGGCACAGCCCGTTTCCCTTGATTCTGTATTTATATTTTAATTATACTCAGATTTGTAATTCTTAAGTTCACAGAAAATACGGGGTGTTACATTCCAATCTTGGATGGCCACCACCTTCGCGGGATCCACAGCTATCCCTTCTTTGGAAACCACGTGCCCTAAGAATCGCACTTCCTTCCTCCAAAAGTGACATTTAGAAAATTTAGCTTTAAGGTTATGTGCTCGAAGGGTCTCCAATACTTCCCTAAGATGTAGGGCATGCTCTTCCTCACTCTTAGAAAAGATCAAGATGTCATCCACAAAGACTACCACGAATTTATTAAGGTACTCCCTAAACACCCTACTCATCAAGTCAAAAAATTTTGCGGGGGCGTTTGTCAAACCGAAGGGCATTACAAGCCACTCATAGAAACTGTCTGGAGTCCTAAAGGCAGTCTTGTCTATGCTATCCTCAGCCACTCTCAACTGATGGAAACCAGTGGCTAAGTCCAACTGTGAAAACACCGAGGCACCAACTAACTGATCGAAGAGATCGTCGATCCTCTGCAGTGGGTGCCTATTCTTCTTAGTAAGTTTATTAAGTTCTTTATAGTCCACACAAAGTCTAAGGGACCCATCCGCCTTCATGGCAGATACTATTGGAGCACCCCACTCCGATATACTACGTCTTATGAACCCCTTCTCAAGCAACTCCCCTACTTGCTTATTGAGTTCTCTCCTCTCACGAGGAGCCATGTGGCGTACTGAGAGAGATACTGGTTTTGCATTGTCCACAAGATAAATACGAAAGTCTATCTCATGTTTTGGGGGTAGACCCCTTACCTCATCAAAGACATCTACCTATTCACGGACTATACGAACAGAATGTAAATCATCATTGGATGCGTCAAGTGACTTAAGATAACTAAGCATCACCGATCCTCTTGGGTCACAAGAAATATCAAGGGTCTTTCCACTACGAGTTAATAATTTTACTACCCTTCGTTCACAATCTAGGATGGCACCATATCTGGCTAGCCAATCCATCCCTAGAATCAACCCATAGCCCATGAAACCAAGCACAAAAGCATTACATTCAAAACCAATGCCTAAGATAGACAATCTCAAATCCCTACAAATCATGGATAAATGAGCCGACCCACCAATAGGATTTGAGACTACAATGGGATCCACAATAAGACTAGTATTTAGATGCAGTGTTTCAACAAATGATGTAGAGATAAGCGAATGTGATGCGCCAGAATCGAATAAAGTACAGACAGGATGATCAAACAGAAAAACTAAACTTTCAACGGAAATGTTTCTACCTCGTTCTTGCAGCGGTGGGACCGCGAGAGCCTGGACCTGCTCCCTTGCCTGCCCCAGTGCCACGAGAGCCTGAAGTTGCCCTCCAGAAGTTCTTTGCCCTTGTCCTTGTTTCCTTGGGCACTCCTTAACTAGATGACCTGCCTCTCCACAGTGGAAACAACCAGTCTTCTTCTTTTTCCTATAGTCTTTACTTAGATGACCTGGTGTCCCACAATTAAAGCACTTCTTCTTTCCTTTGCCGTTATTGACTTTACCACCTTTCTTGTTTTGTTGTTGATGTTGCGGTTTCTTTTGATCCACTTTCTTCTCGGGTGCCTTATTAGCATTGGCGCCCTTTTCCTCTTCATGCATAAGCGCCATATCAACTAGTCTCTCAAAGGTAGCCCCCATAGGGATGTGGGTCATAGCTAACCCATGTAGCGACTCGTTCAAACCCTTGACGAATCTCAGGGCCTTCTTTTCGGGTGTATTCACCAAGTCCAAGCCAAATCTCGCCAACTGATTGAGCTTGTTGACATATTCTTTTACTGGCAGATTCCCTTGCTTCAATGCCAAAAATCATTCCATATATAAATTCTCTTCAGCTTGTGAGAGAAACTTGGCCTCAAACCTACACCTGAAATCTGGTCATGTATCAACTGGACGCTCCCCATTAGTGACTTCCCACCAAAACGAAGCTTCGTCCTTCATCAACCAAGCAGCCAATTGGACCTTCTTACAATCGTCCAAATCGAAAATGCCAAACAGATCCTCCACTTCTTTCAACCAATTTCTAGCTTCAATGAACGTTTCAGACCCACTAAAAGATTTTCCACCCATCGAACGAAAGTCTTTACATATCTTAGAGAAAGTATCTCCATGCGGAGGAATGACTGGAGCTGGGGGAGGAGGAGGAACGTTGGTCGGACCCGCGGTAGCGGCCCTAGCCTCAAGATATTGACGAAACCAACCGGGTACATGAACACCCTCTGGTACCTCAGATGCTCCAGACATGCTGAAAAAAAAAAAGAGTTTTAAACTAAGGGAAGCGAAAAAGAGATGTATGGCTTGCGGGGATTATGCTCTTTAATGTAATCTTTCCTCGAAAATAGCTTCTTTAAAACAAGTTTTTGAAAATACTTTCTAGGAAAATAATACTTTTGAAAACACTTTTCAAAACTTTTTATCTGTTCTTGTAACCATCGCTCTGTTACCACGTGTAACACCCCATGTCCATTCATGTCACTCACAAAGGGAATGCATCAATGTCCATGAAGCGTTATTGTTGTATAGAACAAATAAATTACAAGATTAAATAAATAAAACAACACAGCGGAAGTTAAAATTTATTTCATTGCATCATAACTGAAAACGAGTTTACATAAGTAGTCTCAAAAACCATTACAACAGGATCAATAGTATTTTCCAAAAACTTCAAAGTGCATAAAGAAGCAAGTACTTAAATAACATAAATGCATAAATTCCCACTGAGCTTAAGCAAAGCCATAAAGATGAGAGAGTCCAAAGCGATACATCTACTCTCTTCAAGCAACTGAAAGAAATCCACACTAAGCTATAGTATTCCCTCCTTGCAAACCTGGGGGGAAAGGAAGAAAAGAGGTAGAAAGAAGAGGGGGTCAGACATAAAGTCTGGCGAGTGCAATAACTTTAACAATATAATTATCAAAATAATTAGACTAAGGCATAAGCTGGAAAATAAGGAAATGACTGTGAACGATTGGGTATGACAGAGCAAACAAGGAAATAAGACGAATAAAGATAATTTTAAAGGCGCCCCTAATCACTTTGAGATAATTACTATACTGCACCACCACTAGTCACCCTAAAGGTTGATCCCGCCTACAGAACTTAATACTGCTAACGGTAGTTTCGTGTACCCCTGGCTACCTCCATAGGTGCCGTCTGCCCCTATCTCCACTAGGTGTACCCACTACCCCCATTCGATCGTCTCCCTAACTCGTAGATACCCGTGCTGGCCCCACAGCGGGGTGTATCACTCCCCAAAGTGGCAACCCGATACAACCAAAAATGCACGGCTTATATCTACACGATGCAACAACGTCTTACCTACCAGCGTGGGCCCACAAACGCATATGAACCCGTTGGACTTGCATTGCCACCGCTGACCCGTTTTGACCTCTTACAATCAAATCCAGTATGCGTGTCCCGTGCTCGACTTGGGTCGTGCCCACAAAGATACTTAATGGGTTACTGGTATGAAAAGGGCCCCCATTACTTGACACAAGCTATCCACCTAAGCTTGGTCCCCTCTAGTACATCCCACTTAACCCTCTTCTTATTCATGTCCATTTACATGTTTCAATTTTGGTTAAGTGCATCTAATCGTATTTCAAATGCCACCCAAGGCACCCACTAAATTCCCCATGCCACCCAAGGCAACCACTTAAACCCCTCATGTCCCATTACATGTTTATCTGGTTAAATGTTTCTTAATTCATTAAGACCGTAACCTTATAAAGACCTCCCACATTAGACTGGCATTTGTGGCAGCTGGATTTGTCGGGCGGGTCCGGGCAGTCTTACACCACAAATGAGCATAACCTCGTGTCTTTACAACTGTTATGCATTTAATTTATGCCTTTGACCTCTCACATTAGACTGGCATTTGTAGCAGCTGGATTTGCCGGGCGGGTCCGGGCAGTCTTACACCACAAACGAGTCTAACCTCGTGTCTTAGGCGATTAATTACACATAATTAATTATCCCCAATTTGAATTAATTTCCCTATTAAAATTGACAATCAATTACAAATTTAACTATGTCCATAATTGACTCAATTATGTCCATCTATTTATGCTATATAAAATTATTCCAATTAACATCACATTTAAGGCACTTATGCCAATTCTCAATATTAAATCTTTTAATATTATCTCATTGCCCCACGTTGTACGTTCGTTCGTTTAACGTGAAATATACGTTAGATTTGAATAGTCTAACTTATGGAATAAAGAGAAAATGTCACAACATGCATAGAATAAAAACTAGATCTAAAAATAAAGGGTGAACTTGCATGTGTGAATAAGGTTTTCCATCTAAAACTTGCATAGGCAATAGTCACAAACTTGCATAAACTATGGATGTCATAGATATAATCATAAGGTGTAAACCTGCATAGGCAATAGTTACAAACTTACATTACATGATTCATACTCCAACATATATATACTTGCATATGTGATTTATGCAATATAACTAAGGTGTAAACTTGCATCTAACTCACACATGTCATAGCCTAACTTTAGATCCAATTTACACATAAATAGATGTCATGGGACATGTAAGGTTATATATGATTCTCACTAACTTGCATATGTTTCATATTTAAATTAACATCCAAATTTGCATATAAAATTATCAACTTAAACTTACATATGATTTATAAAATGAATTAGTTCCAAAAACATAACCAAACTAGCATATGAAGCATCATTATGAATTGATTATACATAAGCCAACAATTAACATAGATTTTCTACATAGATAATAACGTCACAGCTCTACAACATAGATAATAACATCATAGATTTACAACATAGATAATAACATAACGGCCAATGATTCACAACATAACCATATAACCCAAATCATAACTCAACCTAATTAAATGGCTAATTATCTTATTAAAGAAATCGAACTCACAACTCAAAGAAGGTCTTGAGTTCTGAAATCTGAGTTCTGAAATTGATTTATCTCTCCTTTGAAGAAGACAATTTGTTATTGTTGTTACAATCTTAGAATTGAATTGAGTTGATTAGCTTTTCTTCCTCCTAAATGGTGGCGGCTATTCTAGGTTGCAAGGTAACAACATAGAGGCCATGATTCTAATTTTTATTTGATTTTAGGGTTTGAGTTTACATGTGTTTTTATAGAGTTTAGGATTAATTTAGGCCTTAGGATTAACCTTAGAACTGATCTGGACCATCAAAAATCGTCTCAAGCCCAAAAATCGCACCATCCAGCAACCTGGCCGAACCAGGTTCGACCCCCCTAAGGTGGAGGTCGACCTGGGAGTACCCAGGTCGACACTATGGTCGACCTCCCCCCTTGTGAAGTCGACCTCCCTGGTT
This sequence comes from Allium sativum, assembly GCA_030737875.1. Classification (NCBI taxonomy): domain Eukaryota; kingdom Viridiplantae; phylum Streptophyta; class Magnoliopsida; order Asparagales; family Amaryllidaceae; genus Allium; species Allium sativum. The sequence goes on along the minus strand of CM060912.1, from coordinate 279,135,752 downwards.
AGCCTGCTCAATAATTTTTTTTTCTTTTTTTTCACTTAACTTCCGAGGGCCATATCTCCTTCGTCCGGACTCCGTTTTTCGAAAACTTGGACTCTATTCCATGCAGAATTCCGAAACGAACGCAATGGTGCAACCCAATTCACTTTATTCCTCTTTTAAAAATTAAGTGTTCTTAAATTTAGTTAATTCAATTATTCAAAATTCTGGGTGTTACGCTGTCCGTGTGGAAAATATAAGCACCCAGAGCTCAGGTAGGAAATAATAAACTCCGAGTAAGTCATGGGACTGGTTTGAGAACTAAAACAGTTATTAACTTTATTTTAATGTTGGATAAATCAAAGGATCACGCGTATAACATGGAACAGGTTTCCCCCCAAGAATACTACAAAACAAGCAACGCAATGCTAATAGGAAAAATGAAGTTATTATAAGCATGTCCCATCACACAATGCAACGCAAGCCAGAGGATAGAGTTTTACCTTATAATGGCCAAACATGCTTGATACATGAAATCTATCTTTTATTATTATTATAAGTGCAGAAATCAATTTCGAATATAAATGTATCAATCATAAATGATATAGGTACCATATATTATGTCGCAATATAGGTTTACATCTAAAACTGTAAAATCGCATATTGGAAATTGGGTTTCCATCTATGAACCAAGGAAAGGGATCTTCCTTTCCGATACGTGACAGTTTAGCAAATGCCTCGGGATCAAACCTCTTAGCAACCTTTAGATCTTCAAAGCTGGTCATCCATCGCTGATTGGTTATACCATAAACAATACGTCAGCCGGTCCTATAGGACCTGTCACTAAGCACGTCGACCATCTCAGTCAATATGTCGACCATCAAAGGCCATGGGCATCCGAATCAAATCCGAGGTACCTCACTTTCCGTCATCATCCAACATCCACATAAGTATAATGTCTGGGCTTTATACCATGACATCAATCGTAGCTAGAAACCACCTTATGTCCATTTCTCTGTAATCCTTAATCCCGTTTTTGGTTTATACACGGAAAGTGTAGCTCATGAATTAACTCAACACAAAGCTATGTTGTATTAAAGCGGTGCTTTGATCACCAACCACCACTACAACAAACTGGGTATTCAATAGCACTCGAACTTAGCATTTCCACATTTTCTCTTCTAATAGTGCACAATTCAAAGTTTTCAACGCTAAGACACATGTACTTAAATGCTATTCAATGGAAAGGCAGCAAATGAATTATTTTGCATGGGAATAAAAATAAAAGCCCTATTCGCTTCGTTGTCCCTTTAAGAAAACAGTAACTAATTCTAAATCAATAAATTATTAGCAACTGATTAAATTGCAAAACCCTTTATGCCTATCATCAACAGGAATCTTGAAACCCTGGCCTCTGTCAACAACATTTGATCCCAACCGCTAAACCCAGCCTCCATTTCAGCAGCCTAGATCCCTAAATCCACGCCTCTGTAATTTGGACTGGCATGAGAGGTACTACGACATTTTTTCGCTACTTATGATGCTTAATCTATTTACTACTATCTCTGCTCTATCTACAATTGATTCAGCTGTTGTGTTAATGTTGGATAATATCATTGTGAACCTAGTAGATTTGCCTTTTTACTCTAATGAAAGATGCATAATTCCTTGTCACATACGTGTGGGGTTATAAAAATAATGTAGTTAGTAATATGCGGCATTACTTTAATCTAAACTAAAAAAGGGAAAAAAGATGTTTAAGCTGTGATATGCTTGCATTAATAACCAATAAAAGACAAAGTGTTTGTTTATGTTCTTGTAGTATTCCTTAGCATGGTGATAGAAGTATTTTTTTTCCCTTTTTTTTAACCTTAAAACTTTGAAAAATCATAATCAGTTCGTCCAAAATTCTATTGGTATGTCGTTTTTAGCTTTGCATTCATATTAACACATAAAATGAACCTTTGTAACCGTTTGATCTCTTGTGGTAGTATGATTGAAATGTAAATTATATTGGACTGTGTTTAATTACAGTGCTTAGTAATTAAGATTTAATAACTGGTGCATGTTAGTGGGACAAAACCTCGTTCAAGTATAATTAATTTGAACAAATTTTATTGGATAGGTGTTTTGCTATTTTAGTTAATTTAGACATGTATGGATCTATAAATTAATTATGTTGATTTTTAAATATCAAATGGCAGTATAAATTATCTACATTTCTGTTAATTATGTAATTTCTTTTGTTATGAATTTAATGTTATTATTGAATTATCATGGTAGTTTGTTTAAGTGCCACCGAAATTTTTAACCAAGTCAAATGTGTTCTATAAGAGTCAATGTGAGCGGACTGAATTAGACCGCGTCGGTATGGATTACCAAAATTTGACATATTAATGTCGCAACGTGTGTGCATGTAAATTAACCAACTCGATCAAGTTAAGAGTTGTCCGTTTGGTGGATAGATTATGAGAGTAACTAGTTTGGCATTATAAAGTCATCTTCATCCATTACCAAGTGGTGTTAAATTTAAAGTTTTGGCACTGGAGGTTATACTACTAAATGTGTCATAAGCTGTCGTGTGTTTAACATACATGTTTGATAGATGTTATACATTTTACAGGCAACATAAGGAAAAATGGGAGGAAAATTCAAATGAAGATGAAGCTGGTGTGCATGGATTTTCTAAGATGTCTAATGATGAAAACAACTGTGAGATTCTTTGTGTTTTGTTATGTTTAAGATATTATTTCAATACTGTGTCACTCTCACTTTAACACTTACATAGGTTTGCATATTCTAGTTACACACCCGTAGTTTATATTTTGGCACCTGAACACTTGGTTGCACTTGGTGCACTCTGCACTTTTTGTATTGACCACATGCTTCAGAAATGACCTAATACAAATTTTTGATAGGATGCTACACCCTTACATTTTTAAGTCATTTATTCATTAAGAATGTTTATTAGGATACTCTTCTCTTTTGGTAGTCGCTACATGATTTGCAGATGGGTGTCAACTCTTACTTTGTAAGCAATATTTTGTAGGAAAGTTCACTAGACATCAACTTCTAAAACCAGCTGTTACTTTTGAAGATGATAGGCATCAAATTGACGCCATCCTGGGTGCATCCAACCCAAAACTGAATATAATTGGACTATTGACACACTGTTTATTATAGTAAGGAACTTGAATTAAATCCGTATAAATACGGAAACAACAAAAGACAACATATATATGAAATGATGTTCAAAAAAGAATATGTAATATGGCATTATTACAGCTAGTGTTAACATTTTCTACTATTGATCAGCTAGACTGGTGCTTCCTTTTTACCTTCAGCATTTCAAGCTGCATCTCATCTCCATTATTATTGTTTCTAGGAAGCAAATCAAGTCTTGATAAAGAAAATATATATGGGACTGGAGACAAAGATGATGCAAATTATTTTGGTGAAGGAAGATCGAATTGAAGAAACACCAAACACAAGGTAAATAATCTATGATATGCATATGTTTATAAGTAACTATTTTATTGGCGGCGAGTGCAGTGGTAAGTTATTGTTTTTGCTGATAAATAATAATTACCTCCTTTTTTCAGTTTTATTTGTTCTTATTGTCTACTTTTACACGTCAGAGGTGATTCAACATTTGTATGCTTGATGTGCATCTTTTCCACTTTTTATTTTTTATTTCCTTGAAATGTTGATAGGACAAGCTTATAAAAAATGTAAACAAATATGTTTTCACTAGTCATGTGTTCAGTTTCCTGGAATAGCCTTTTGAAATACTATCTATTAAAAGATAGACTAGTTTACAACTTCAGTTTTCCAAACTGAAATGAAGTAAATAGTTTAGCATAATTTACAACTTGAGGCTTGAGATTGTCAAACTGAAATAAAAATTACTTATCAAACCAGTGGTGAGACAACATAAGGCTTGAGAGAGGGAAACTCAAAACAAAGAGATAAGGCGACATGGGCTATGGTTTGTAGTGCAATTAGGCATAGAAGCCACCAAATGGACTACAGGTGAAATTGCCAAACTGAAATGAAGTAAATATTTAAACATAATTTATAGTTGAACTTGTCATATTCAGCTAGTTTGTGATTGAATTGAAATCTGAATATGATGAGTACAATCCCCTTACTGATTGCATTTATTTTGGCCATTTATTGAATATAACAAGTTTAGTCATTTTACAGAATGCATTTCCTATGTGCATTTAGGTATTTGTTGTTGTTAGGGGTTGTAGAGATGTATTCATTTTGACCTTTTATTGAATGTATGCATTATCCCAGTCACAACCTATTCATCCCATAGAGAAAAACTAGTAATACTCCATATCTAACACTCATTGTGTTACTGGTAAATTCAATTATCATTTAACCTTTTAAATCTAATTAAATATTTAACTATCGCATGGAGTAAAACTGGCAGTACCCCATTCTCAAACACTTTTCAAATTTGGTAAACTTAATTACCACATTCACATTTAAATCTAATTAAAGATGAATTAAAACTCCACTTTATTTTAATCTTCAAAAATTATTATTTAATAATTATTAAAATTTAGAAAATAATTGCCAATCATTTAGTCTATCAGTGATGCTTGCAAGCAACCTACCAATAGCCCCCCTCCCCAAGAACAAAAATCCACTTGTGAAACCACCACTTCGTAAATGGGTTCCTAAAATCAAAACTGTTGATATTCCCTGTAAACCTGTTGAAGTGGCTGATCTTACCCATGTTGTCGATGATGATGTTGCTCAGAGAGTTGTTGATGGAAATGTAGTTTTGATCTTTCAAGAGAAATCCTTGGTTCATCTAGGTTCTGGAATGAGGTATGATCCCCTAAGTAAGGTCTATTATATGTTTATATCGGATGGTGAAGAAGATGAAAATGTAGAAGTTAGGTTTTTGCATGACTTTGATGATGAGGATGATTTGAAGCTTTATACTGACGGTGTTTATATGGACTACGATGTTGGTATCTTGCAACATCCCGTATTTTTACAGTATAATAACTAATTTATTTAATTATTTAGGTGATTAAGATATTTAAATGGTTGTTCAATTAAATAATATTGAATATTTAATTAATATAAATAATATATTTAATCCGATATAATCAGAATAGTGGAATTCGCAATATTTGTGAATTGGATCACTTATAAGATATAATTCAGTTTAGAATTGAATTATAACAACGAATCTATTTACTAAACAGCGTTAGAACGTAAAAATTATATTATAATTATAATCGAGCTCGAAGTGGCGCGGTAGTTCGTAATTTGACGATTCGAACATTAAATGAATATACAGAATCCGTTTTAAGTCGGATTTCTGTGAAACAGGACGCGTTCAGAGCTGGTGAACTATATTTTTCTAATGGAAGAGAAAAATCAAGATTTCGTCGTATAAATTGTGAGTTATGTCCAAATCAAATTTTTGAAAAGTCACTATGGAATTCCTTTATAATTTATAACAATTTATTTATATTATAGAAGGTTTTTAATATAAATTGAATACTGATTTAATTTGGATTTGAAATGTCGAGTTATAACTTCAGATAGGAATATTTTGGAGTTGTATGATATTCGATGTGAATATATACGATAATATTAATTTATTAATACTTAATTTAATGATTTTTAAATATATATAAATATTTAATTGGTCTAATTAGAACTTTAGAAGATAGCCATTTTCGCAAACGTCCTCCGTTTTTCGATGAAACTTATTTTGTAGGATCCGGAATATTAAATTGTTATTAGATTTTAATTTTCGTGATTTTTGGAGTCAGTATGTGGCCGTGCGGAATTTAAATGTGAAAATACTCGATAATTTGACTTTAAAAATACACTAAGTGAGAAAACAGACTCGAAATTCGATGAAACAAGTTTCGTTGGGTCCGTAATGTCAAACTATAGCTTCATGTCCGGTTTCAATTAAATTGGATACCATATGTGATCATATGGATTTTTAACTAATGAATACAATTAAAAATACAATATAAATTATATTAAAATGTATGAAGCTTTTTAAGCAAGCCAAATATATCCTATAGATAACCCACTAACTCCACTAACCCTGAAAACATTTTCCCGGTCAATGAATTGCGCAGCCGCAAATTTCCGTCCTCAAAACAAAATTCATGAGTTGGGAAAATCAAAACAAATCTTGTAAAATCCTATAAATTAGACGGTGTATGTATTTGGATTCATTAATCATTTCTCTTCAATTATATATGTATTACGTTGAACTCGATTCATTTCTGGCTTGCGGTGTTCTTCAGCAAACCTAGGGTGGACTGTCGCGACTAATAGAGGAGGTAGAGGGGGTATTGGCCGATGATCTGACAAGGGAAGGTGGAGAGGATGGTCGGGCACAGGTCTCGACACCGGTGCGGTCAACGTTGATGGTCGGGGTTGACCGGATTTTAGGTTTAATCGGTTGCGATTTCGGGCTCGTTTTTGGTTTGAGGAGATGTTCTGGGAGTTCGCCAGTGCGGTAGGAGATCTCGGAGGCATGGACATGTTTGCTGGTCGGGGTCGGCGCTGGTGAACTGTAGAGGTGGGCGTGGGGGATGAATTGAAGTTGACATTATGGTTTATTTTGAACGATGCCTGGAATTGAGAACAAGAGTTACAGGGGAGATTAAATGTTAATCAGGGCATTTGAATTAAGGTGACTAAGGGTGAGTAATTAAGCTTTTTAATTATATTCAACTTATTGGTTAATGGCTTATTTGAGTATGTAAAATGTGTTAAAATAGTTTGTGGGTTCTGTAGGGTCATGAAGGAGCTGCTGCTCATCCAATTTTGTGGAAGAACGCGAGTTAGAGAGAAGGATATGGGAAGAGAGTTGAAAATAAAGAGTTAAATGGTGTTATTTGTTTTAGGATTTGTGGGGTAGAACGAGGGGGTGAATCAAAGAACACGACATGGCCATTTTGTTTTCGAACAGTTGCATTGGAACTGGGTTGTGAAGGAGAAATATATGAGAAGCGGTATTAAGGGATAAGCATGGTTAAGGTGTTTATTAAATTTTAATTAACAGTTAATTGCATATAAATTGAGTTATAACTTGTAAAATTTATATCTTATCCATACATGATCAGAAATTGATGGAACAAGGTCCGTTGGGATCGTATGGACGAGGGCAACACAATCGGACTGATTTGGAGCGAATTGGAGCTCGTTACAATTTATAGTGAAATAAATTGCTTGATCTGAATTGACGATCGCTTAGCGTTATTTAACAATAACCGACCAAAGTGAGTAAAACTCACTAACTCTGCCTAGTTATATTTTTATAACGTATTTTTAGAATTGATAAATGATGGTTGATTGTTGTGTGTTGTTTGTCTGAATGAATTGCTAATTAATTGGTTAAAAATATAAATATAGTTATATATATATAAATGATTGATCAAATATTGATTCTGTTTATCTGTATATTTCATATTGAAATGAAATTGATGTTATTTATGTTGTTTAACATCTGTAGATGCAGGTAAACAGGTTAGAGGGATCCAACTGGATTGCTCGATATTTATAATGCTATTTTATTCGTATATATTGTGATATATGATGTGGTATATAATCTGTGACTGATTATGATGACACTGGTCTTGTATTTGGTATTTTAAATACCATAAGTAATACTGGAATGTAGAAAGGGAAATTTCAAAGTGTATATTAAAAATGAAATATATATATATATGAAATAAATAGGATAATTATAAAAGGAAATATTTATGTGAAATAAATAGGACAATTATAAAAGGAAATATTTATAAGAAATAAATAGGACAATTATAAAAGGAAATATTTATAAGAAATAAATAGGATAATTATAAAAGGAAATATTTATACGAAATAAATAGGATAATTATGAAAGGAATATTTGCAAATAAATAGGATAATTATATAAGGAAATATATGGGAATTAAATAGAATTATAAAAGGAAATTGACGAGATACAAAAGAATTATGAGAAGATTGCTTAAAGTGGATATTAAATAGAAATCTGTTTTTAGCAGATAAATTGAGAAGATTAATTTATAAATAATGTTTTATAAATTAATAAATTGTTTATCATTGGATAATTTGGATATATAAGTCTGAAATTATATGAAGAAGTAGAAATCGGGTTTAACACCGATATTTTTATGGAATGTAAACATAGCATTTATAAAGGGATTTATAAATGAGATTATAGGTGACTAGAATCGAAAACTAGATTTTATATGAATGCTTATATAAACAGAAGTACAAATAGAATTTGGAATTGGGGTATTATTATTTTTTAAATAAAAAATCAAACTGGTTGATTATATAAAAGAGACATTTTTCACACTTGATGTGAATAATGGATTAAAATAAGTATTTTATAAATTAAATTATTTATATGTAAAATTGGGTTTTGAAATAGGAATTCAAATGGGAATTTGAATGAGAAAGGGAATAGATTTAATCGAATATAAGTTGTTCGAAGAGAGTTATTCGAATAAAAGTTATTCGAAGAGAGTTAACTAGATATTAGTTATTCAAAGAGTGTTAATCAAATATTAGTTGTTCGAAGAGAGTTAATCGAATAGAGTTTATTTGAAAGAGAGTTACCGAATATAGTTTATTCGAAAGAGAGTTATCGAATAGAGTTTATTCGAAAGAGAATTATGCAGTGAAATTTTTATTATATCGAATTCAGGAAAGTATTATTTACTTTCTTATTTTTAATCAAGATTTATTTATTTATAGATAAATTGTTTATTTAGGTATTTATTTAAATTAAAGAATAAAAGTTATATTTTTAAGTTAGATATTTCGGAAGTATGGATTATAACGCTGTCCTTATAATAAAAGTTTTTCATAAAAGAATTGGATTCGTAAACTGAATCAGAGAGTTGCATAAGCAATGATTTGATAAGAAGATTTAAATGGAGTTAAGGAAATTAGAAACTGACTGGAAATTGGTGAAGTTGAATGGTTTCCTGAGTATCGATCTGATGTTGGTTTCGACCTTCGGGGTTGATATTCATGGAATTGTTCTCTTACTGGTTTGCAGTTAGAGACTGATGGATATGGGAAGAGAGTGATGCGTGAATAAGAAATGGAAATGTTTTCTAATGATAATAACGTATATTTCTAAATTTAGAAAATAAGAATTTATGAATATATGGAAATCGGAAATGGGGAAATGAATAAATTAATGATAAACTAATTTAAAAGGGTAAAATGTTGATTAATGATTGATCGATAAAATTTCCATTTGGAAATAAGATCGTTATGTGTATGGATGTTTCCTTTGATAGTTAAATAATCAACTGTCGAAGTTTTGACCATTTTTCTGTCGTAAGCACAGAGTGACCGCGATCAGAATTATTATCTGAAAACCACTCCGTATGGGCATTAGCTTTGCGAATCAAATATGATGAAGATAATTGAAGACGAAGTTTATGCAAGTGTTGTTCTGGCAATTCCTAGGTAGAAATTGCCTAAGATGAGTTTACAGAACAGTGCCTTCAGTTTGTCCAGTCCCAGGACAACCTGTATGGAAGAATGTCTGACAGAGTATATTTAATAGATCATGTAAGTTGGTCTCTTCAAACGTATTTACATTTGGTGGTGGAGGAATTCGTTTCTCTTAGCTGTATACCTATGGTATTTTTGGGGAAATCAATTTGTGATTTGGCGGGTATGACGATGTGACATTCAAAGTAAATAAAAGTGTGATCTATACGTTATGCCCTCTAACCTCAAAAACAGGAAATGGTATAAAATCGGGTAGGTCGCATAGCTAAGTGTTTAGTTGCCAATTAGGGTGAATTGTCACCTAATCTAGAGAAATTTCATTTACTTCTATAATCTATTTCGATGCTGTCCCTTTCAGGAAACGATTGTTGATCCCAACCGTTGATGATAATACATATGGTACACTCAAGCGAAATGAGTGACCAGTCATGTTTAACCTGGGTTACAAGATGTTCTTATTGAACCCGGTGTATTCCTCTCTAAAGATACACTGTTGGAAGGTGGTCCCATACCTTGCCGGTTGGATTCCATTACCCAATAAGCGCCCGCGGTTTTTGATTATATATTATGTATGTAGAACGTGAGATGAAAGCGTTCTGCTAAATGATTTCTATATTGTGATTGATAGACACTATTGTAATATCAGAAGAGATTTGATATAAACAATATTTAGGAATATCACAAGGTAAAAACCATCCGTGTTTATGTGTGGATCGGTCTTACGATTATCCTTTCTTTTAAAGGGATTTTAAAAGTTAAACAAATGGTTGGAGTTTACTCACACCAGTCACATGACAGACCCAGAGTTTATTTTGTTTTGTTTCCCTAAACTCTTGGGTGCCCAATTTTGTACGGGCAGTTAAGTAGTCGGGATTTTACTGATATATTAAGAGCTTGGAGCAGGAGGCTTTAGAATCATATAGCAATTGTTGATTTCCGTTGTATTGTAAGTGTTGTACTTTGATAATGATATGTATATTCAAGTAAAGATTTGTATTTCAAAGTTATGTTATATAGTATATATATTAGTTCCGCTGTGAGATTCGTGTTTACTTTGATGTTGCATGTTCTTTTTCTTTTTCTTCTTCTACTATTCTAATTTTCTATCTTATTTATTCTCACCCTCTGATTTCTTTCTATTAATGATCTGAATGTTCGATGCCTGAATAATTGACATGGATTTTATGTTTATTTTCTGGGTCGAAAATCCTGGTTCGTTACATATCTTGTCTGATGATTCTTGGGACAGAAAAGTTGTATTTAACACGAACCATCATGGTTTTTTTTCCAAACCTTTCTAGTCTCTTTGCCACTTTGCTGAATGACATGGGCCCTAGGTCTTCTTCCTCATCTTTCGCCTCCACTTCATCTTCACCTCGCTCAGCTATTGGAGACTAGACGTTAGGTATATTAGTAGTTGATGCTACTCTACTTCACTCCTATTTTTCATTGTATAGTGAGTTGGACACTTCAATGCAGCATACGTGATGGATGGTCCACTTTAAAAATTGCAGCTGATTGTCTACTAACAATCACCCGTACTACACTGTATTTTATTATTAGCTGTATTAAATGTGTTTGCGGTCATTTTAAAAACTGGTCGGTTTGCCAAAACAATTTAGGAAATAAATCCTGTCTTTACATGGGTTAAAGAACCAATGTCATTTGAAATACAGTTCATGATAAACCCAAAATCATCTTCTTTTCTAATGGAACCTTCATAGAAATCAAATCAATATATAATCAATATAAATATCCGTATCGGACTAATGCTATAACTGGAATAACGACCAAGCCTTTTAAATTCCATAAATGGTAACGGTCTTCCTTCACAGAAGCTCATCTCGATCATTAATAAATCGAATTCCATTCAATTCCAATTTAATATATTAAATTGGAAAAACTTTACTTTGGAAAATTTCTCTTAAATCATAATCAACGACTTATAATTCCAAATCATATCTTCACCGTTAATTGGGTCAAAGAAGTAATGTTATTTAAAGCATCGTTCACGATAAACCCAAAATCAACTTTCATTTAATTCCAATTATATTTATTAATTGATAAACTTCATTAATCTTAATTAAAAGATTTATTATTTTCTCAACTGGGTTTAAGAACAGTGTTTTTGAAGACACCTTTCACGACAAACCCAAAATCCAATCTGATATTAAATTTAAGGCTCTGAATATAAATCATATCGGCTTATATTCAACATCAAATTCTGAAATTAACAAATATCGTATTGGGAATAACGATATCTATATCTTCCAAATTCTTCAACAATATCCCTATAATCACGGAATCCAATATCAAAATATTCCGAAGATTATTTCCATTCCAATTCATACGTTGGAAAATTCTGGTTATATTAAAACCATATAATTTCTTCCAGTTGTTTACTCAAGTTGGAAAACAACTTATTGTGATAAAAATATCTTTTATCTTTACAGATGTGGAATATTTCATCCAAAATCATTTCAAATCATTTATTATGGTATTACATAATTTATTCGTATTTTTAATAATTTTATTAAGGCCCTTAAAGTCGGTTTCCACTACCGGCCAACGAAATGTATACATAACGACCTTTTCCAAAACATTTGGGCTTATTTTAGAATCTAACCATATAATTTTAAATATCTTATATTCGTTTGAAAGATCTTTTTGACACGAACCCAATGGCTCCGGATTTAGGAGAATCCGACGGTCGGATCTCCCATATGTCAATTCAAATTCAATGTCGAAATTCGTGAATGGTCGCTAGGCGATACGTTCTATTCAAACCATTTAAATATATATAATATATATCGTTGATTTCCTTTTAAAATGTATTTTGTAATATATTTATTAGTTCGTTTAAAAACGATTTCAACTTCCTTTTCAATTTAAAATTTAAAATTGAACATTCCATATTATTATAATATCAAAATAAAAATAATTTCAAAACATCAAATTTTGAATTAAATATTTCTGATATTCATTATAAAAATAAATAAAATTGATAGAAAAATCTGTTCGAGTTAAAATGGCATTTATTTACTTAACTCGGCTTCATATATTTCAATGTTTTCGCGTCCATCCAAAATCGAACATCAAAATCATATTTTGATTCTTCACTGAATATTATATTAAAATATTCATTATTTCCGAATTGGAATGCGACTCAATCAATTACCATATAATGTGAATTATATGAATTTCCTACATCGCATATATTCAAAGAATAATGATAATAAAACTATTAAACATTAAATTCACATCCAAAGTGCATCTACAACTGTATAAACATTAAATAATAAAATAACGCTTACTATGGTCAGTCAATCAATTGATTGACATACAAATTAAGCACAAGAGAGATATGAGTTAATTATCATCCCCAGACCCATGTGGGATTTTCAACCATCAAACATATATTATTATTTGTATACTTGGGAGATGTATAAAATTATCGTCCCAATACCCATATGGGGTTCACATCATAGTCCATGTGAATTTCTCTGCATATTTAGGAGACGTGTGGGTGAATTGTCATCCTAAAATAATTTATAATATAAATATTTTATTTATCAACACTTATAATCACAGCTTAATAATGATAAGATTAAAACTGTAAACATCCATCGATCACCAAACAAATATTGCAATCATAGGCAATATATATATATACATATATTCAGTTATAAAAATAAATAACTATACAAAATATTTGAGTGAGAGAGTACTCACATTGACTGGTTTTCAAATCGTTATTAGAACGATTATTTTAATAAAATTAAACAAGCGCTTAATTTTATCAAAAATTCCAACTGCTTGTGAATCTGTTCTAGTTTGTTCAATGACGTAGTGTTCGCTGCCACGATTCCAACGTACCCAATTTCATCAAATTCTGTTTTGATTTGAACGAGTTATGGCCATTTCAAAATTAATTACATAATTAAGATATAAATATATAATTTATTAATCCTATCTCTTAAGTCTTAACCTTCTCCTTCTTCATTGTGTAACCCTTCCAGGCATCAACCGAGAAAACCATGTCAAAGCTTGATGCCTCGCCGACCTCTTACCAAAGCCTAGTCTGCCCTAGCTTCACTAAACGTTAGCAGGAAACCACGAAAGTCAATGCCTTTCCGATGATTTTCTGGCCATCTTAGGTTGAAAGAACCCATCGTCGCCGTTGAATTCACTGATCTCGTCGAGCACAAGATTTTCACTGTTGGGGAATTTTGAAAAACTTAGCGAATTGTTAGATTCTGTTAGAGGAAATTTTGAACGATTTTTCTCATTCATTTCTAATATAGAGGCGGCGACAGATAAATAAATTAGGGTTTTAGGGAGAATTTTGGGGATATATATATATATAGGGAAATTCTATTGGAACACAAAATTTAGACACAATTGGTGACACAACTAATCTCCACCATTGGATCACCCTATGAATTACACCTCTCCACATAAAAACAAAAAGATTCAACGGTTGAGGCTTTGTGTCTCCAGGTTTGTGTCTAATTTTGTGTTCCAATAGCCGCCCCCGTATATATATATATATATATATATATATATATATATATATATATATATATATAATTCTCTAGTTTATTTAGTTTTGACATTTTTCCATTCAAACTCCAAACGAACCCCAATGACTTTTGTCCCTAGCTAAATACCCCTATTCCGGACACAATGGGATATGATTCGTAAGCCGATTGGATTGTTTTAATCAATTTTTATCCAAATTAAAATATAATTCAATATAACGTTTAAAAATGAATTTGAACGTATGTTTTAATTTGCCACATACTGACTCTAAAATTATGAAATTTGAAATCATGCTATGGTTTTTCAAATACGGTTCTAACAAAATTAATTTCGTCGAATTTAGAATCCGTTTGAAAAATGGCCTTATAACTAGCTTATTTAATTTACACTTGAAATTCAACAGGCATTTAATTTTATTATGCTTACATACTAATTCCAATTGACTTTAAATTTTAAACTTGACAATAATTTGACGTTCCGGACATAAAAAAAATTAGTTTCATCGAAAATAAAGGTCGTTTGCAAAATGGCCATTTCAAGGATTTAAATAATATTAAAATATTAATAAATTTCATAGCGACTATTTTAAATTTTTATCTGGACATAACTTATAGTTTATAATATGAAATATAAAATTTTCATATTCATTCAAATGATATATTTAAATAGATTATAACTTTCTTATCTTACCGAAATTCGTCTTATTGTGAATTATATACATTCAGTTAAGTTTTAAAACTAAATTTCCAAACCAACGCAACGTTACGTGTTCGTTTTAATTAAATTTTAAATTTATACATTCAAACTTTGGTTTAACTAAATTCTAAGTCGTTTATTCTCAAAATAAATCGTTTAAAATATTTAATTTTCATTAAAATCATTAAAAAACAAATTTTAAATTGGTTCCAAAATTCAGGGTTGTTACATCATCCCTGCCCATTGTAACAACCCGAATTCCGACATACCGAATTTTTTCAAAATTCTAATCTATCGAAACTCATGTTGGTTTGTCTGGTATCCTACTAAAAAGACAAAGATAATAAACATATTAGAGCTCAGAAACATCTCACAGCGGAATGGAATAAAATATAATATAATCAAATATAGCCTTACCTAGATAATAATACCGCCTAACCAGTATCCAAGTCTACCATATCTCTGCCACAAATCTAACCTGCGAGTATGTTTGGAGGAGGGGGTCATAACACAAGTTCTGGTGACTGGATTTAAACTACACATTTTGGATAACCCTACATATACCGTTCAATTGCATTTTCTTATTTATTAGATTACTTGTGTTAATAATACTCAAGGCTTACACACACGTCATACCCATCTACTCCTCGGTAGATTAACCTTATAAAGTATATATGTAGCTACCCCCAATATTAAGGTACACCCAATGGTACCCCACTCGCATAGTCTCCGCCGTAACGCACAGAAATATATGTAGTCCCTCATACAATGCCAGAGCTACATACGAATCTCCATATAACAACACTACGCTCTGCATAGAACCACCATCGCCATGCTAAGCGTACAGACTGCCACCTTCGAACCATTCAGCCGAATCAGATTCCATCACAGAGTAATGCCCTAGAGTCTATGATACACCACCCACAGCAGATATGCATGTATCTAGACTTTCTCATATATGTATCCTCAATCGTACTCGATGCCTTAACCTTTATGATACACCGTCTGAAAAGGGCATGCACGTATCCACACGTATTATGTACTATGCACCGAGTTCCGTAACAGGGTTGTACAAGAAACATGGAACTTGGTTGGGAGCTTTTCAAATATCTGTATACACAGATACTGTGGTCTACATTTTCACAGTGGATATGGTCGCACCAGACCCCTCCCTCAACTAGTGAAAGACAAACAAATGAGAGCTAGTGACATAGCCCCAAAAAACACCACATCCTAATTGACCTATCCCGCAACCAAAGCCTTGATAGTTAAAGGTCAATGGTATGTAGGTTTAGCTCCCCATCTTTCTGCATCACGCTGACTGTCGATGACTGGAACCCGACGATTACTATCAATCAGATGGTTAGACCCGCTAAAGGCAAACAGATAAGATGATCCTAACCCACCTAGTCACAAGGCAACAAGATCATTTGATCACCTGTGCCACCCTATAACCTTTTGACTGCCCCCTATTGTGGCAATCTAGGTATACTCACCGGGTAGTAACACGTAGACCCAACCCCTACGAGCACAGCCTATGCACTACCATCACACAAAGGACTACCAGGAGTACCCTCCACGTCCCAGGGAGCCGTGTGCTTCCCCTTTCAGTCCTTTGGAGCCAGTAGAACAACATGTAGAATAATCATAATAATCAGATGGGCGTGCGCTCCCCTCATGTCTCACGACACCAGATGACCTACCCCGTTGGGTTATTCACCTTCAAATGTACGGATTGGTCCAAGCACCTCAGGTTGATGTGTTATTAGACCCTATATCTAAACATTTAATTACGTTCTTGCTCTAGTTCATCAGATTTCTAGTTAACTTGTTTATTTCAAGTCATGTTGACTTCTTATTCGAGTTACCAAGTTCCTCTTGCTTATTAATTTCAGTTACATAACTTAACCCAATTAAGTTCATTAATAAGCCTTTGACCTGTTATTCTTATCGTCAGATTTCAGATTCTCAAGATAACATATAACATGTTCCTCTTATCAGCAGGATTCAGATTCTCAAATTTATAGATTACTTAATGTATAATTAAGTACAAATTATTACATTTCATAAGTTTTCCCTTCTTTTATCTACTTATTACAAACAATAGGTTTCAGGTTTCCATATTTATAGATTACTTAATTTATAATTCAGTACAACTTGCCCATTACATAAGTTATTTCATTCGCTCTATCGTTTATTATAAACTAAGTTATAATTTCCATTTGCCCCGAAAACAAGCCTACCTATTATCTTTCCTTGTCCCCTTTCAGGTTTATTCATAATAGATTATCATTCCCCATTCATTCCAATATTTATACCGTTATAGCATTCATTCATTTCCATTAATCACAATTAATGCCATCTAATTATTTCCAATTATATATATATATATAGGTTACTGCACTAGACCCCTCACATTAAGTTGACCACTTGTGGATGTTGGATTTGCCGGGCGGTCCGGGCAGACTTCTACCACAAGTTAACTTAACCTTGTAACACCACGTAATTTTAAAGAACACTATAATGATAAACTAAACAATACTTAATTAAAATTTGGGAACTAATCAAAATGGACTGCACCACTGCGTTCGTCTTGGAATTCTGCTTAAGATTAGACTCCGAGTTTGCATAAAACGGGCATCGTATGAAGAAGTTATTAAGCTTAGAAGTTTGTATACATATAAGAGAAATATATATAAACAAATCAAGTCTACAAAATTCAAAATAGTTCAAAATCGAAGCGGGAAAGCGGTGCAAGATTGATAAATGTTGGGGGTAGACCCACACCCCAGGGTTGTCGACCCATGGGTCGACACACTCAAGGGGGGTGTCAACCCTAGGGTCGACCCACCCCAGATCCATCCAGGTTCATTTCTGAACCTGGACTTGTTTCTAAACGAGATTCGTTGGTGGTAGTCTATATATAGGACCTCATTTCTATTGTTTTTTACACATAAAAAACAATGGAGAACGAGATGTTGTCCCTGCTTGGATTGAGTTAGCCTATTTTTCTTTAACAACATCCTATACGCATACAAGAAATTCTTTTGCAACATCTGCTTGTTATTCTCTTTTCTTTAGATTCATTCTTTGTGAGTTGTTGTTATTTTTAGATATAAACATTTAATAAGTAATCGTAACATGTTTATAAATCTGGATCTAAACCTATGCCTTTTAAGAATCTAATTCATACCTAAACAGATCTGCCATTACATGTACACCTAATCTGCTGTTGAGTTATTATATGCCTATTTCTGATATGCCTATTTCTGTTATCATATGCCTAATTTGTTTTTATGCCTATTTCTATTCTCTTCTCTCCCTCGTTCCCTTTTTTATTTTTATATAGGCTAGGCTACCTTCGTGCCTAGGCCTATCGCTGAAATATGAGAATGAATGATGTTAGGATTGGTTGGGAAGGATAAATTAGGACATAACATGTGTTATGAATCATGACTGGGATTTAGGGAATAACCTATACTATGATCTGAAATTAAAATTTGGGGCGTATCTTATATTGTGAATTATAACTTGAGGGTTGGGGGCATGTGAATCTGTAGGCTTAATAATTAGATTAAGCAAAACATGTAATGAAACCGCAATACTTAACATGTTTAAATCTTTCGGGGTTATATAAACCTGATAAATTGTGTAGGGGTTAAGTAAATCTGTTTGAATCGATGGGGTTAAGTAGATATGTTTAAATCTGTGAAGGTTATACGAACCCGATAAACTTAACCTGTTTTGTATTTGGGGCTATGCGTGCATGTTAATCTGTTATGCATAACCTATCAAAATCCTAGTAGTTGGGGATACAAGCCTAGGGTTGGCTTGTGTCATCTGTTGTATAGGACCCGTATCAGTCACTAACACAATCTGGTATCATAGGGGGACCCAGAACTAGGTAGGGTCAGGGAATGCTTAATGAGCTGATTAAAAGAGGTTCATATAGGTGAAGGTGTTCTGATGGTGCGTTCCAATAGAGTCATGAGCATTCACGGGTCCGGCTTGCTCGAGAAAATAAGACGTTGTAACACTAGTAAATAGGTCTACGTCTTTCTGGGGGTTGCGACTTTCGAAAGTGATACATCCTACTATGGGGCTGGCACATGGTCTTACGGGATAGGGAGACGATCGATTGGGGGTAGTAATTTGGGTACATCTATTCTTGCTTGTTTAGGTGCCCATGGTTTATGGTTGGGGTAACACCCGTAATTTCTGTTGGGGTAACTGGTATTACTATTTGGGGGTAAAACCCTTTACTAGAAGTACATCTAAGTCTACCATATGTTTTTGTTGGAATCATATTTGTTATACTATTATTGGTGTAGAGTAAAGTATTTGAGAAGCGTATTCTGTTCAGTTCATCCTGCTTATCCTTTTCAGTTTGTTATACCTACTTTGTGATACTATTATCTCTCATCTCGTTTACATGCCTGTCATGATGCTTTTACTTATTTATATGCTAATTAACTGGACTCGCTAGACTTTATGTCTGATCGGGTTTGTATATTTCTCTCTCTTCCTCTCCCCCTAGGTTCTCAGGGTGGGAACGCTCAGGCTTGATTAAGAATATCTCTCATCTGTTTCGGCTTGGAGCTGCTTAGATGTACCGCTTTGACTAAATGTCTACTCTATTATGGCTCTTTTTGGTGACTATGATTTTTATTACTGTACTCTGATGACTTTAGTACAAGGTAGATAATTTTATTGGATGTAGTTGGTTTTCAGTATTTAAGACTAATGTTGTAACTGAATTTTGGACCACGACATTTTCTGTTGGAGAAATAAAGTTTTAAATTTCCGCTGCTATTTTTATATATATCTATCTTGTGAGATTATGTGTCTGTTTACCTATAACACTTCACGAAACTTAATGCATTTTGTTAAAGAGTGACAGTGAAAGACGTGGGGTGACACATTTGGTATCAGAGCTGAAGGTTACAAGATCGGATAAAATGTTTTGAAAATTGTTTTCAAAAGGTTTCAAAAGGAAAGTTTTTTAAAAAGAAAGTCTGTTTCTGAAAAGCATATTCCCCAAAGCCATATGAATACCTTTCGATTCTCTGTTTGAATCCCTTTTCCCTTTCTTTTCAGCATGTTTGGGGAACCAAATATTCATGAGGGTATTCAGATACCGGCTTGGTTCCGTAGATATCTCGAGGTTGCGGCACCTGTCGGAGGCCAAGAAAACGCCCCCCCCCCCCCCAGATGCAGCCGCTATTCCTCCTCCTCTGCAAGTAGATAATTTCTATAAGATATGCAAAGATTTTTGTGCTATGGGAGGAAATCCATTCCGTGGAACTGAAACCTTTGCAGAAGCAAGGAATTGGCTTAAAGAGATAGAGGATTTATTTGGGATCTTTGAGGTTGACGACCGTAGGAAGATTCAATTGGCCGCTTGGAAACTGAGAGATGAAGCTTCATTCTGGTGGGAAGTGACGCAAGCAAGGCGTCTAGTTGATTCTTGGGAAGATTTCCGACAGAGATTCGAGATGAAGTTTCTATCTCAGGCAGAAGAGAGTATGCAAATGGAAAGGTTTCTAGCACTTAAGCAAGGAAGCATGTCTGTCAAAGAGTATGTCAATAAGTTCAATCAGTTAGCAAGGTTTGGTTAGAAGGTGGTGAATACCCCGCACAATAAAGCTTTGAGGTTTGTAAGAGGATTGAATGAACCCCTCTATAGGTCGGTTTGTCTCATATTCTAATGGGGGCAACCTTCGAGAAGCTTGTTGATATGACATTGATGCATGAAGATGATAAAGGCAAAAAGAAAGAGGCTAAGACAAATAAGAAACTAAACAAGAATGCGTGGCCAAAGAAAGAACAGCAAAAGAAAGTTGGAAAGAACGACAAAGCTAAAATGAAATGTCATGGTTGTGGACATGTGGGTCATTTGAACAAAGATTGCAGAAAAAGGAAGAATGCTTGTTTCCACTGTGGTGAGATCAGACACTATTCTTGGGAGTGCCTGAAGAAGCAAGGACAAGACTAAAGGGCAGGATCTCCTGGAGGGCAGGTGCATGCTCTCGAGGCCAATGTATTGGACATAGGTAGGAAAGTTTTTGTTGAAGGTTTGATTTCTCTTTTTCGACCATCCTATTAGAACTCTTATTTATTCTGGCTCTTCGCATTCTTTTACTGTGGCTGAGTCTCTGCACCTTAGTACTACTATGGTTTTGGATCCTGTTATTGTCTCAAACCCCATTAGGGCACGACTCATCTGACTATGATTTTTCCGGCTTAAGGATTTCTGTTTTGGGCATCGAGTTTGAGTGTGACACATATGTGCTTGGTTTTATGGGCTATGGTTTGATTCTACGGATGGATTGGTTAGCCATGTATGATGCCATTCTAGACGGTGAGAGGGTAGTCGTCAGACTTTTGACTTGTTATAGGAGGACCCTAAAGATTTCTTGTGACCTAAGGGTGTCCGTTATGCTTAGTTTCCTAGAGTTGCTAGATACTTATGTCGATGACTTGCGATCTGTACCTATAGTCTACGAGTATCCAGATGTCTTTGATGAGGTTAGGGGCTTACCTCTGAAGCGTGAGTTTGATTTCCGGATATATTTGGTGGATAATGCGAAGCTAGTTGTATTGCCTGTGCACCACATGGCTTCTAAGGAAAGGAGGGAGCTCAGCAAGCAAGTAGGGGATCTACTTGAGAAGGGGTTTATTAGGCGAAGCATATCTAAATGTGGTTCTCTAGTCGTCTTTGCAACTAAGCCGGATGGCTCGCTTCGCTTATGTGTGGCTTATTGGGAGTTGAATAAACTAACTAAGAAGAATAGGCACCTACTTCCGAGGATAGATGATCTTTTTAACCAGCTTGCTGGTGCATCTGTTTTGTCTCAGTTGGACTTAGCCATGGATTTTCATCGGTTGAGGGTGGCCGAGGACCATATAAACAAGACTGCTTTCAGAACTCCAGATGGTTTCTTCGAGTGGCCAGTCATGCCCTTTGGGTTGATGAATGCACTTGTGTATTTTGTGGATCTGATGAGTAGGGTATTCCGGGAGTTTCTAAATATGTTCGTTGTGGTCTTTGTGGATGACAGTATGATCTTCTCGAAGAGCGAGGAAGAGCATGCCCTATATTTAGGGGAGGTTTTGAAGGCTCTCAAAGAGCACCAGCTTAAGACGAAATTCTCCAATTGTCATTTTTGGGGAAAGGATGCGAGATTTCTAGGGCATGTGGCCTCCAAGGATGGGATAACAGTGGATCTCACGAAAGTAGTAGCAGTTCAAGACTGGAAGATTCCAAAGAATGCAATGGAGGTGAGGAGTTTTCTTAGTTTAGTTGGCTATTATAGGAAGTTTATTAAGGACCTCGCAAAGATATCAGCCCCACTTACCAGACCGACGAAGAAGAATCTGACCTTTTATTTGGAAATTGACTGTGAGGATGCTTTTTAGTGACTGAAGTGGGCTCTGACAATAGTCCCAGCTTTGACATTGCCTGATGGGAGTAAGGTGTACCCAATTTATACCGATGCATGTGGTAAAGGTCTCACTTCTATTTTGATGCAAGAGGGGAGGGTAGTATGCTATTGAAGTAGACAGTTGAAGGTTCATAAGAAGAACTACCCCACTCACGATTTGGAATTGGCTGCTATAGTGTTGTACTTAAGCCTAGGCGGCATAACTACACGGGGAGAGGTTCGAGTTATACACAGACCATAAATCTCTCAAGTAACTGTTCTCGTTGAAGGACCTCAATTTGAGACAACAGAGAGGGATGGAGTTCCTAGCGTCCTATGACTTTGAGATTTCTTATACCCCTGGCAAGGGTAATGTTGTGGCGGATGCGTTGAGTAGGCAGAGGATGACTTTGAGTCCTCTATTCGTAGAGAGACGGAGCTTGGAGTACATATCAACCTTCGATTTTAGGCCTTCTACGGATCTTACACCTGGTTTGTTAGCATCTTTAGAGGTGTGACCTACTCATATGGATCAGATAGGATCTTCGCAGCAAATGGACCCATAGCTAGCAGGCATTTTGGATAGACTTAGTATAGGGGAGACTTCTAGTCACCTCAGTAGATATTATGTGGATGATGGAGGATGGTTACGGAGGGATGGGAGGCTTTGTGTTCCCCAAGTTGGGTGTCGGTTGAAGACAGTCCTTGAGGAAGCCCGTCGTTCTAAAATGACTATCCATCCGGGCAATGATAAGATGTATAAAGATATGAAGAGGGTTTACTTTTGGGCTGGGAGGAAGAAAGATGTAGCCGAATTTGTCTCTCTACGTTTGGTTTGCCAGCAAGTCATAGCTGAGCAAAGGATGCCTGGCAGTTTACTTCATCCTTTGGAGGTCCCGTAGTGGAAGTGGGAGAGCATCTCTATGGATTTCATAGATGGTTTTCCTAGATCGAGGAAGGGCAACACCAGCATTTGGGTTATAGTAGACAGGCCTACTAAGAGCTCTCATTTTATTCCTATTAAGAGTAAGAGAACAACAACATGGTTGGCATCTGCTTATCTTCATGAGATATTCCGTCTACATAGAGTACCTTCTAGCATAATGAGTGTTCGTGACCCCATCTTCACTAGTGATTTTGTGGAAGAGCCAGCAAGAGGCATTAGGTACACATTTGTGTTTGAGCACTGCACATCACCCTCAGACAGATGGGCAGACTGAGAGGGTGAATAAAGTTCTGGAGAATCTTTTGAGGCTGTGTATCCTAGACTTCAGAGTGACTTGGAAGGAGCATATTCCATTAGTTAAATTCGCCTACAACAAAAGTTATCAGGCTATTATTGGCATGGCACCCTTCGAAGCATTATACTGACGACCTTGTAGATCACCGACTTATTGGGGGGAGTCTACAGATAGGCTTCTACTTGGATCTGATATGATTAGAGAAACCTCAGAAAAGAATGATCTTATTCGCAGACGCATGAAAACCGCTCAAAACAGGTAGAAGTACTACGTAGATAAGAGAAGGACTGATATTGAGTTTGAGGCATGAAACATAGTTTTCATCAAAGTATCACCTCTGAGGAATGTGGTTCGCTTTGGATCTATAAGGAAACTGGCGCAAAGGTTTGTAGGGCCAATACCATAGTTGAAATGATAGGTCAAATGGCCTATAAGGTGAAGCTACCAGCAAGATTGGCAGTTGTTCATGATGTTTTCCACGTTTCTCATTTGTGGAAGTGTTTGCACGATACATCAGATATAGTTAAGCCAAGTATGCTTAAGGAAGTAGAGGTAGAACGGGAGGCAATAGCTAGACGAGTTCCCACCCGTATTCTTGGATTAGAGGTTAAGAAGCTTCGCAACCGAGAGGTCAAATTGGTGAAAGTTCAATGGGGAGAAGACCGCGAAGATGCATCTTAGGAGACTGAAGACAAGATTCGCGCAAGATACCCTTGAAAAGGGTATGTTCTTAACTTCTTTTTCAAAGATTTTATTTGTACTCGCTTTTGTCATTAGAGTATATCCTATTGATCGAATCTTCGACCTTTAGGTAGAAACCCAATGGACGTAAACA
Organism: Allium sativum; assembly: GCA_030737875.1. Classification (NCBI taxonomy): domain Eukaryota; kingdom Viridiplantae; phylum Streptophyta; class Magnoliopsida; order Asparagales; family Amaryllidaceae; genus Allium; species Allium sativum. The sequence goes on along the minus strand of CM060912.1, from coordinate 279,111,498 downwards.
TGTGTTTGAAACATGTTATGTTTGATGGATGCAAGTGGATGCAAGTGTTTTCTAATGGTTACTCGTGGATGCATATACATACACCTTAGGCACTAGATCGGCTCAATCACTCTCATATTGCATATGGATGTATGTGCTTTTTTTTTGTGGATGGAAATTAGTGTATCAACATATGGATGATTCATTTGGATGGATGAATGTGCACACATATAGAGTTTTACATGATATACTAAGACTATTTGCGTACATGTTGGATTCTTGGCACTATCATACATTGCAATAAAGAGGTCAACTGAATAAGTAGGCCACCAGATTTTTCGCATTAGTATAGGGACATACACACACCCCTTTGCATATGTTCATATAAACACTAGAAATCTTTTAAGGGCAATGGATGACTGTGATTGATGGATGAGTAGATGATTGATGGATGTTAGGATATACATTCTTCTTAACTTGGAGATTTTGGTGACGAAATTCTTTAAATAGGGGAGAATGTAACATCCCGTAGTTTTAAAGAACACTATAATGATACAATAAAGAATACTTAATTAAAATTTGGGAATAAATAAACGGACTGCACTATTGCGTTCATCTCAGAATTCTGCTTAAGACTCCGAGTTTACGTAAAACAAATATGGTATGAAGAAGTTATTGAGCTTAGAAGTTTGTATACATATAAGAGAAATATATAAACAAATCAAGTACAAATAATTCAAAATAGTTCGAAATCGAAGCGGGAAAGGGGCGCGAGATTGAGACATGTTAGGGGTCAACCCACGCCCCAAGGATGTCGACCCATGGGTCGACACACTCAAGGTGGTGTCGACCCTAGTATTGACACAAGGGTCGACCCAACCCAAATCTATCCAGGTTCACTTATGAACCTGGACTTGCTTCTGAATGAGATTCATTAGCGATAGGCTATACATAGGACCCCATTTCTATTATTCTTACACATAAAAAACAATGGAGAATGAGATGTTGCCCCTGCTTGGATTGATTCAGCCTATTTTTCTTCAACAACATCCTATACGCATACAAGAAATTCTTCTGTAACATCTTCTTGTTATTCTCTGTTCTTTAGATCCAGTCTTTATGAGTTCATGTGATTTTCAGATATAAACAAAGTAATCCTGACTTTTTTTATAAATATGGATCTAAACCTATGCCTATTAAGAATCTAATTCATACCTAAATAGATATGCCTTTACACGTACACCTGATCTACTATTCAGTTCGTATATGCTTATTTCTGATATGCCTATTTCTGTTATCATATGCCTATTTAGTTATTATGCCTATTTTTGTTCTCTTCTCTCCCTCTTTCCCCTTTTATTTTTATATAGCCTAGGCTACCTTCGAGCCTAGGCCTATCGCTGAAATATGCAAACGAACAAAGTTGGGAATGGTTGGAAAGTGTAAATTGGGGCATAACATGTATTATGAATTATGACTGGGATTTGGGCATAACCTATACTGTGATCTAAAGATTAAAATTTGGGGCATATCTTATATTGTGAATTATGACTTGAGGGTTATGGCATGTAAATATGTAGGCTTAATAATTAGATTAAGCGAAACACGTAATGAAACTGTAAAACTTAACCTATTTAAATATGTGGGGGTTATATGAACCTGATAAATTGTGTAGGGGTTAAGTAAGCCTGTTTGAATAGATGGGGGTTAAGTAAATATGTTTAAATCTGTGGGGATTATACGAACCCGATAAACTTAGCTTGTTTTATATGTTGGGGTTATGCGGGCTTGTTAATCTATTAGGCATAACCTGTCAAAATCCTAGTAGCTGGGGATACAAGCTTAGGGGGTGGCTTGTGAAATCTGTTGCATGGGACTCATATCAGTCGGTAACCCATTATGGCATGATAAGGGTACCCCGAACTAGGTAGGGGTCAGGGCACGCTAACTGAGCTGATTAGAAGAGGTTCATATGGGTGGAGGTGTTCTGATGGCGCGTTCCAATGGTGTCATGCTCGTGCATGAGTCCGGCTTGCTCGGTAAAATAATACGTTGTAACACCAGTAAACATGTCTTTGTCTTTCTGGGGGTTTCCACTTTAGGAAGTGATACATCCTACTATGGGGTCGGCATAGGGTATTTATGGGATAGGGACCCAATCGATTGGGGGCAGTAATTAGGGTACATCTAGTCCTGCCTGTTTAGATGCCCGTGATTTATGGTCGGGGTAACACACGTTATTTATGTTGGGGTACATGTTATTACTGTTTAGGGTAAAACCCGTTGCTAGAAGTACACCTAAGTCTACCATATGTTTTAGTTGGGATCATATTTATTATACTAGTATTGGTGGAGAGAAAAGTATTTGAGAAGCGTAATCTGTTTAGTTCATCCTACTTATCATATTCAGTCTGTTATACCTACTTTGTGATACTGTTATCTCTCATCCAATTTATATGCCTGTCATGATGCTTTTGCTTATTTATATGCTAAAAGTAATTGGAGTCGCTAGACTTTATGTTTGACCCGTTTTGTTTCCTTTTCTCTCTCTTCCTTTACCCCTTAGGTTCTCCGGGTGGGAACGCTCAGGGTTGATTAGGAATCTCCCTCTTCTGTTTTGACTTGGAGCTGCTTAGATATACCGCTTTGACTATTTGTCTACTCTGTTATGGCTCTTTTTATGGACTATGATTTTATATCACTGTACTCTGATGGCTTTAGTACAAGGCAGATACTTTTATTTGATGTGGTTGGTTTTCAATATTTCATACTAATGTTATAACTGGATTTTGGACCACGACATTTTCTGTTGAAAAAATAAAGTTTTGAATTTCCATTGCTATTTTTATATATGTCTGTCTTGTGAGATTATGTTTCTATTTACCTATAATGCTTTACGAAATTTAATGCATTCTTTTAAAAAGTGAAATTAACGGACGTGGGGTGTCACAAACCTTGTGTCTTAGTACCGTTACATGCATATTTATGCACCAGACCCCTCACATTAAATTGACCACTTGTGGATGCAGGATTTGTCGGGCGGTTCCGGGCAGACTTCTACCACATGTTGAATTTTACCTCGTGTTTAGATGCGATTACAATTTTCTATTTACTGTAAATTTTGGGCATATTTATTCTTCCAAATTTCACTGTAATTCTTATTTACAATCTTTTGGAATAATAATATTCTTGATAAATTTTAATGTTCATTGTAAATTTCCTAATTACAGCGTTTACAGTAAATTCCAACTCAAACAGAAGATTAATAGAAAACAGGTCTTATACAACATTATAATTATTCCTAATTTAACTGTAACTTAACTTACAGTATCCAATTAACAAGTTATTAGAACGGGCCTATATACAACAATAATCCTTTCCATATATTTTAGCCAGTTTATACATTTCAACATATTTATATATTTCGGTAGGTCTACATTTCTGTGGATTTATACATTTTAGCAGATTTATTATACATATTAATGGGTAATGTCAAGCAATAGATATACCATTATCAAAAAGGTATAACTTAAATCCACTCACCTAATAGCTTCCTAATTCATGAATCTGGTCTAAACCAAGCATCCCATGGCTCCCCTAACTGAATCTAGAACCTAATAACCATGGATTCACAATTCTCAAACTAAAAGAAAAGATAAGAATGATGAGAAATCTAAATTGATAAGATCCAAGAATTTACCTCACTTCAATCAGAATTCTAAACAACTATTTGCAGATATACATTCTTTCCCTCTAGATCATGAATTAGAATTTCCTAAGAATAATTATTCTATTTTCTAAAGAGATTTGAGGAGGAAGAAGAATGGAAGCATCTAGACAACCTCTCAGAAAATATGAGGTTTAGGCTAGGCTCTGCTAGCCTATTTATAGGTGTTCAAGAAAGTGGATACGATCTTGTACACGCAGCGTTGAGTCAACCATGAATGTGGTTTGAAAAACAGTCTAGATTCGTCAAACGAATCTTCCCAGATCTAGGGTGTGTCGCCCCCAGGGTCGACCCTAGGGTCGATCCAGCCCCCCTTGGGTCGACTTATGGGTCGACACGACCTTTGCTTGGGTCGACCCCTACGTCGACCCAGGCCCTTTTTTCCTTTGTTCATGGTCTTTAGTTTGAACTGGTTTGAACTATATTCATATATAAGGTCCTTACATGTATACAAAACTTCTAATGCCCACTTTACACGTATATATATACGTACATCTTTTATTTCATTTTCAAAATTCAAAGGTGTTATGCCGTTATTTAATCCTTACCTATTTTCATTGATTGCAGGTTTATTTTGAATTTCTCTTATATATATAACACATATATACGTATTACTAAGCATTACTTGATAATCGAATTACTAAGCACTACTTGATAAACGTTCAAGGGGTGTTTGGATGGACATTAGTCAAAACAGTCGTGTTGTTTTCTTTTGTTTAATTGGGCTACGGTAACTCACAGGTGAATTGTAGTTTTATTTTCTAGTTTTATATTCTAATGTATAAAGTTTATAACAGCGAACGTTGTGCTCTATTTCCTTGCTGTGATGGTAAGGTTTTTTAAGGAGGTGAATCGTGTTATTAGTTCTTCAACCTCATTTATAAAAAAACATATTTTTGTGTGTATGTATGTGTATCATACCATGAATTAAATAATATTACATCATATAATAAATTTTAATAAAATAAAAGATTTTATTAAGAAGTTACAGATGTTTCAAATAAACTAGACTTCATAGGTACAATAATGATTTTTTTATGATAAAAAAATTTGAAATTCATCCATAACTTTCTTTATGTATTGATCTGATTCTAACAAGATTGATCATAATTTCTGATTTAATTATCAGACAATTTCAAGATATTGAGATTAATGCATGTGATTGCATTCGTTTTTTAAACACGGATGATCACTTTATGCAAGACTAATGTATGAACACAACCTTATGGTTATGTGATGATGGCATTAGTGATGACTTTGTACAAAAGATTTGAAAAACAAAGGTAGTATTTGGCTTGAGTATAATTTTTTGTTTTTTGTTTTCATTATGTATGTTAAATGACATGTGAAAGAAGTGGAGATTATAAAACCTTATTATTTCAATGAAGATGAGAAGAGAAACGGGAAGAGGTTAAGATATCTTCTAAAAGAGGAGAGGAAAAAAAGACAAAGAAGTTCAATCACAATTTTATGTGTCAAAATTATATTTCAAATCTTAGGTTTTTTTACTTTCCTCTTCCTTTTCATGAATTTTTAAATGGATTGGTAAAAACGCAAAAAATAATCTCATTTTCAAACCATACACTACGAAAAACTCCCACGTAAATGGACATAATGAATCATTTGTGCAATTCAACATTTGTTAAACAGTTCTTAGTTAAATGCAACATTTTAACATCCCAAGACTTTGCGACAAATTGAAATATTAAGTTTAATGTGATTTTGAACTTTGTTGTTTTAAAAATTAAAATTAATGGTTTTTGTCATAAATCTATAAGATATGAACTTAACTCGACTTGTTAAACAATGATATGCAATAGCTATATATGATAATGACTAGTGTTTGATAATTTATTCATATTGAAATTGGATGTTAATAGCGAATTAGCAATATATAATGGATTAACTAATTTTGGAATTTCATATATGTTGAAAATTTTAATTCATTGAATACGGTAATGAATGTCAACTAGTTATAAATGTAAATATATGGATTGAAAATATAGTTATAGTTGGGTTTGTATTGTAATTATTGAGGATTGAATTTAATGTTGAATTATTTGAATTTAATTAAGTCAATATATTTATACTTAAATTGCATAAATGTACTATGGAAACTTAAGTAAATTGTTAAGAAATTCAATTCAACTTATTTTGACAAAAGTGACTACATCAATTACAAATAAACATGTGATTTTGTTTATACGAATAAACTTTGAAAGCTGAAATACAAAATTAAAGTAATCGTGTAAAATTGTTTAAATTTATTTATAATTTAATTCCAATTGAAATTTTGTAAATAATAAAATTCCAAATTGTTGTAAATAAAGAATTGATGTATAAAGTTATTTTGAATTCTGTTATGGTTTAAATAAAATTAATAAACAATTGAATTGGATTAAATAGTAAATTATTAAGACTTAAAATTGAATTAATTTTATCAAAATTAAGTGTTTAATTAAATTTGTTGAATAAATGAATTTGATATTTATAATATATGCCATTTATTCATATAACTAATATAAGCTCTATTGTAAATTAGAATTAATTTAGTAATGTTTAATATTAAATTAAAGATGAATACAAGCATTAAATGCTTTATTTATCAAATTTAACATTGAAACCCTTTGCCTATAAATTATCATAAATTTTGACCTAATTTATACCTCATCTATACATTACCGTGAAGAAAAAGCAATGGCAACTTGAGAAAATAAACATGGCAGCATTTCTTCTCAACTTCTAAAAATCAAATCGAATAACTCACTTAGAAAAAACAAAATATCCTAAAACTTAATTCATTAATATCGTGATTGGAAGATCTCTACACTAACGCCGTTTTTATGGCATTCGATGGTGGCCGAACAACATGGGTTTGTAGACAACAAACTAGGGTTCCTATTCGTGAGTTTTTATATGGATTTTTTCATGATTTAGTGATCGCATTCGGATTAGTGAAGGAGTTTAACGATGAGAAGTGAATTTTGGTGGATTTTAGCGACAAAATATGTCGCACCTTTTCACAGCCGTGCGTCACTACCTGTGCACGATAATAATGGGGGTGCAGTCAAGTTTGAACGGATGGTGTAGAGTGTGTTGAGATTTCGAAGAGAAGGTCGATGCCGTCGGATTGAAATTTCGTGTAGTGTGGAGGAAGGTAGGGGGAATAGATGGTGCAATTTGGACATGAAAAACATGCTTGCTTTTGTTTGCTGCAGGTGAAGTGTAGAAGAAGAAGAGGAGGAGGGAGAGAAAGGAGTTGTGACGGCCCGCCCCGCACCAGCCGACATTTCTTTGTAATCCGTTGTACCGATGTCCAACCAGCATGGGACGGTCGCCAAAGAAAGGAATTAGAACTAACAAGGAACCTGTAGAATGTCTCACAACGCATGGGATAAAATATAGTAATACCATAAATTTGACATAAAACAGGCGAGACAGTGCATAACCTGAAAACTAAACCATCGTAGCAGCGGAAATCCAAAATATAGCTTATCATCCAAACCAACATTATTACAACTTTGAAATAATGTCTCTAAAACAAAAGAAAGAGGTACACTACTAATGCCAAAAGTAGTGACCATCAACAATACCGGATAATATATATCATACGTGGGAGCTTCCTGCTCGTCTCTGGTCTAGCTACTCGTGCATAATCACCTAACCTGTCTCTAGTCTGCCCGTTTAAGAGCACCTAGAGTAATAAGAAGAGACATAAAACTCTGGGTTATACAAAAGTCCGGTATGAGCGATAAGCAGCAAAACAGAACAATAACAGGTATACATAACCATACCTGAACCTGGACCTGCAACCAAAGAGTTAGCACAACAGGATGTACAACACTCTAAGGTGACACTAACACATGGTGTGAAAATAATGGGGAGGGGTGTGCATGACATGGTGATTGAAAACATCAAACATAGCAATCATCCTCACATCTCCCACTCAGTCCATAAAGCATACAATATCTACCACTTTGATCACCCAATCCTTTGATACGATCACTTTGCCCCATGGAGTCACGACGGCTCCACTGCACTGATCCATAACCACTAATACTTTGCTATGTCCACTCTGCCCCATGGAGTCATGACAACTCCACTGCACTGGCTCATAGCCTTGCTATGATCACTCTGCCTCATGAAGTGATGATAACTTCACTGCACTAATACATAGCTAATAATTCGTTCCTCAGTGGTGAGCAAAGGCTACAGACATCGATAACCCCTTTGCACACGTCCCGCAACAAAATCCAACTCAGGAAGTTAACTCGTTGGTTCCCATCTGGATCTTGAGTCTAGCTTCTCACTTGGACTTCCTTTGCATCTCGGGTTTTTGTTTGAATTGAAGTTGGTCTTCAGAAGAGTCGTCACACGGTAGTAGAAAACCGGTTCAGTTCGGTTGCCCTCCCTGGTTCGGTTCGGCAAGCTTCATCTCCTGGCCATCGATCCGGTTCGGTCAACTTCCTCCTAGTCGGTTCGGTCGTGGTACTCCATCCGGTTCAGTCAACCCAGTAAATTTCGACAAATCATGCTAAGGCTAGTCGAACCACCAATCGGGTTCGTCGCAACTAAAGGTCTATCGACTATCTCGGTTTCCAATCCCAACCTATCTACCAGGTCACTGGATATGAAGGAACGGGAAGCCCCAGTATCAAACAATACTCGAACAGGAACATCATAAACAGAAAGCATACCTTGAATGATGACATTCTTTCCTTTCTCCGCCGCAGTTGGGGCATTCGACGAAGAAGGAATAACATTAATAGCATATGCTTTCACAATCTGCTTCTCTTTGGGGGGGTTGTAGACATTTATCCTTGTGATGTCCCACTTGGTCGCAGTTAAAGCACGTCCTATCCATTGGCTTTGCTCGACATTCTTTGGCATAATGGCCATTCTTGCCATAGCTAAAGCACTCTACCTCTTTCTTGTCATTCTTTTTCTGACCATCCTTGGTCTGACTTTGCTTCCTTTTATTTTGAGAATTATTCTTGCCTCCGCCGCTTGCCTACGACTTTGGCCCCTCTGCAGATGCAACAACGACCTCAGTCTTGGGCTTAGGATAAAGGCTCTCTGATCTCAATGCTTTCCCAACAATCGATTCAAAAGTCTCATCAATATGGTTTATAAGCCTTTCTCCCAAGTACTGATCTAAACCAGTTATGAACTTCTCATTCTTCTTCTCGCGAGTGTCAATAAGGGATAATCCATACTTCGATAAAGTATCGTACTCAACAATATACTCCGAGACTGCCCTACCATTCTGCTTAAGCTCCAAGAACTTCCTAAACAATTCTGATTTCTGAGCAACTGGGATAAACTTATCGCTGAAGCGAGTTTTAAATTGATTTCATGTAACTTGATCCTCAGGAGTAGCTGACTTAATAGCATTCCACCAATTCATAGCTCGTCCTTGAAGCTGACGGGATGCTAGCTTCCTCTTCATTGCATCTTCGATTCCCAAATCCTCAAAGATGCGCTCACAACTATCAAGCCAGTCTTGAACTTCTGTAGTCGATTCCGTTCCATGGAACGGCTTCCCACCAAGATTAGTGTAGTCCTTACAGAGCTTGGCAAAATCGTCCCTAGGCGCCTGCACCGCAGCACCACGCCCATTTGCAGCATTAGGAGCAGCCCTCTGAACATCCCTAAGCATCTGTCTCATGAAGTCGGTGAACATTGTTCTCATATCAGGAGCATTCCTAATATTGGCTCCTGAACTAATATTCCTCGTATATCGGCTTATCGTTCAATCTGTAAGGAGAAAACGATTAACCATCCCTTTAGTGGCGCCAGTGCAGTGCAACTTCATCCCTAGATATACTAATAGTATATATATAGCTTTTGGAAGCCAAAATATCACAAAAACGCGCTCTCATATACATATACTATCTCTCCCTGGTGTCTTTCACTAGGTTAACTATGCAACCTAGAGCTCTGATACCAATTGTGACGACCCGCCCCGCACCAGCCGACATTTTCCTGTAATGCGCTGTACCGATGTCCAACCAGCACAGGACGGTCGCCAAAGAAAGGAATTTGAACTAACAAGGAACCTATAGAATGTATCACAGTGCATCGGATAAAATATAATAATAACATAACTTCGACATAAAACAGGCGAGACAGTGCATAAGCTGAAAACTAAACCATCATAGCAGCGGAAATCCAAAATACAGCTTATCATCCATACCAACATTATTACAACTTTGAAATACTGTCTCTAAAACAAAAGAAAGAGGTACACTACTAAGGCCCAAAGTAGTGACCGATAACAATACAGGGAGAATATATATCATACGTGGGAGCCTCCTGCTCGTCTCCGGTACAGCTACTCGTGCATAATCACCTGACCTGTCTCTAGTCTGCCCGTTTTAGAGCACCCAGAGTAATAAGAAGAGACATAAAACTATAGGTCAAACAAAAGTCTGGTATGAGCGTTAAGCAGCAAAACAGAACAATAACAGGTATACATAACCATACCTGAACCTAGACCTGCAACCAAAGAGTTAGCACACCAGGATGTACAATACTCTAAGGTGACACTAACACATGGTGTGAAAATAATGAGGAGGGGGTGTGCATGACATGGTGATAACAAACATCAAACTTATCAATCATCTTCACATCTATCACTCAGTGCGTAAGGCATACGATATCTACCACTTTGATCACCCAATCCTTTGCTATGATCACTTTGCCCCATGGAGTCACGACGGCTTCACTGCACTGATACGTAACCACTAATACTTTAATATGTCCACTCTGCCCCTTGGAGTCATGACAACTCCACTGCACTGGCTCATAGCCTTGCTACAATCACTCTGCCCCATGAAGTCATGATAACTTAACTGTACTGATACATAGCCAATAATCCATTCCTTAGTGGTGAGTCAAAGCCATAGACATCTGTAACAACCCGGAAAATGCGAGCCAATTTAAATTTTTTTATTTTGGCAATTTTTGGGAATTTTGAATATTTAAAGTGAATTATTTTAAATAATAACGATGAGATATTTATTTTTGAATAAAAATAGAACGTATATATTTATATACAACGTCGTTAGAATATAAATATTTATTTTAAATTATAAAAGGAACTGAAAATGGCTTGGTAATTCGATAATTCGATTTCAAATTTCAAAAGAATGTACGGGGTGCAAAACAAACCGGATTTTAGCGAAACAAAAAATATTAGAATCTAATTGAGAATATCTTTCCAGAGAATCCAAAAAATCAAAATTTCATAGCGGGAATCAAAAGATATGCCCAGTTGAAAATTCAGAATAGTTACTATGGAATTTCGGCCCTTGAAAATAGCCATTTTGCAAACGAACTCGGTTTTCGACGAAACCACTTTTGTTGGATCAGGGATGTTAAGTTACTAATAGATTCTAATTTTCGTAATTTTTCAAATCAATATGTGAGCGTGGCGAAGGAAAATCCGTTTGACCAGTTTCAGTTGATTTTAATCGACTGTAAAATGGCCATTTTTCAAACAGTCTCAGAATTTGACGAAATTAGTTTTGTTAGCATCGTATCGTCAATACGAAGCTAGAAAATATTTTTCAGGAATTTTTAGAGTTCGTATGTGGCCCCAGTAAATTGAAATGTGCGTTCAAATTCGATATATAGAGTTATATTTTGATTTTGACGAAAACTGATAGAAATAGCCAAATTGGCATACGATACATATCCCATTGTGTTCGGAATGAGGGTAATTAGCTAGGGACGATAGTCGGTACGTTCGATTTCGAGTTCGGATTTTAAAGTTAACTTTTTGGAATATTAAATTATAAAATTTAATTCAATAATAAGGGGCCAACCCCTTTTCCTCTTCTCTCTCTTCCCTCAGCCAAAATCGAGCATAGAAAAAAAAAACCCGATGCCTTTCCCGCTTGTCGCCCTCCACCTACGTTCGCCGCCGCCCTCCTCTGGTGCGCCGCCACCGCCGGTGCGATGCGCCCCCCTCCACTCTCCTCCCGCCTCCAGTTCCCTCTCCTCCTCTATTTTTCCTCCTCGCTCCACCCTCCTCTAATCCGACCCAACGCCCTCGTCAATGCTTCGCCGCGCCACCAACCGGATCCGCTACCTCTCCGTTCAACTCCGCCCTCCCCTCCGAGCGATGACAGCTCCAAACCGAAGCGCAGCCCCCGTTCTCTTCCTCCTCTTAGTTGAAGCTCGAAATTGCAAGCCCTACCTCCCCAAATCATTTGAAATCAGCGCCGAAGGCCAGTGCACCACCTCAGCGCGGACAATGGACCCCCTTCTCCCTCAAAGACTCGATTTTTACCCGGAAATGATGTGAGTTTTTATTTAGTTATCTTCTTTTAAATGAAATTAGCTTATAAATCAATTCTTTTATATTTATAGAATGGTTTTAGGAAGAAATGGTTTAATCTTTATATAGCGTTCGTATGGAAAATATAAAAATATAGATTTTTATATAGGTTACAAGGTGATAAAAATATGGTTTTATTTCATATATTTAAAGTAAAAAGATTCGTTTTTTTAACATTGAAAAGAAATTATTTTTATATACTAAAGATTATAAAAATATGATTTTTATATAGTAGAGATTATAAAAATATATTTTTTATAAGGTAGAGAATATAAAATACGATTTTTATATATATAACAAAATAAAAATCTGATTTTTATTATACGTATAGTGATCTAAAAATGTGATTTTTATCCATATAGCGTTGGAATAAGAATGTGATTTTTATAGCCGTGATATAAAAATATGATCTTTATATATATAAAAATATAATTTTTATATAGGAAGAAGCGTTGTAAAAATATATTCTTTTTTGGAAGAAGAGCGATATAAAAATATAATTTTTATATAGAGGATAGCGTGATAAAAATATTTTCTTTATTATATGAACACCGTTATAAAAATAGAATTTTTATCTATATAGTAGCGATGTAAAAATAGAATTTTTATCTATATAGTACCGATGTAAAAATAGAATTTTCATCTATATAGTAGTAGTATAAAAATGTGATTTTTATATACATAGGTACAATATAAAAATGTGATTTTTATATATGTAGTGGCTACGAGCAACGAAAGTGACAAAAGGGGAGAACGACGAAGATTTCTACATACGAAGAGTAGTGGCGTTTGGTTGAGATTGGGTGAGAACTTCTCACTTTAAATCTTGTTTTCTAGTTAAAAATATATAATATGATGCAGACGGTGCTTAGCAGCACTCGACACCCATCATCCACAGACCATGGATGACTTGTATGTTTGATTGTTTGTTGTGGTGAAAATTTATTGTGTGTTTTGAGAAGAAATAAAATATTTATATAGTTAAAAATATTTTATCGTTAAAAATATAATTTTTAACGGGTATGGGAATAAATAAAAATCAGTGTTTATTGATTTGAAACCCCACACGGGTATTGGGATAAAATACGGCATACACTAATCCCAATAATTAGTTGTATGTCGATCGTTTGATTGATAGGCTGTTATAAGCGTTAGATATCTATATTTGATGCTAATACAGTGTAGTGCACTTTGGATGATGGTTGATTATTTGTCAGTGCTATTATATACATGTGTTGTGTGGAATCCATATAATTAACATTATATGGTAATTGATAGGGCCTCATTCCAATTGGGGAAATAAAGAATATTATAAAATAAAAATAATCATGTGTTGAAAGAAATATTTTAACAATAAAATTTACATCTTTATCATATTTGAAGTTAGAAACTAACTGGAAAATAGATAAGATGAGTGGTTTCCTGGGTATTGATCTGATATTGGTTTCGGCCTTTGGGGTTAATACTTAGGGAATCATTCTCTTACTACTTTATGGTTGGAGTCTGTTTTAAAAATCAAACGATAGATACCATAATTTTATAAAATATATTAAATAACAAAAATAGTCATGTGTTTATAGTGCTCATGTGTTGAGAATATTCATGTGTTGAAAGAAATATACATTCATGTGTTGAATAGAATAAATATTCATTTTTTGAATAGAATAACGAATGTATTGAAATATATAAAGCCGTGTTGATTAGAGATGCGCCATTTTGACGTGAGCAATATTTATATCAATTATATTCGTTTTTATAATGAATATAGAAAAGGAAGTGATTTCAAAATATAACGTTTTGAAAATATTATCATTTGTATATCGATGATGTGGAATATTCAATTTCGATTCGAAATTGAATATGAAGTTGAAATTGATTCGACGAATTTAAAACGATTTATAAAATACGTTTTAAAAGGAAATTGATGAAATATATATAATATATATATATTATAAATATATAATGGCCTGAATATAACGAGCCGTGCCGTGGCAGTTCGTGAATTTCGACCATTGACTTTGAACTGACGTTGCGGGAGATCCGACCATCGGATTCTCCTGAAACGAGAACCATTGAGTTCGAATCGAAAAGAGCTTTCCAATGAATATTAGAAATTTGAAATCTAATGGTTGGATTTGGAATTATGTCCAAATCAAATTTGGAAAAGGTCGCCGTAAGTGCAGTTCGATGGCCGTTGATGGAAATCGACTGTACGGGCCTTGATAAAATTATTAAAAATATCAATAATTTGTGTAAAATCATAAGAAATGATTTGGGAAGAACTGGGTGAAAAATTCCAGATTTGAAAAGATAAAAATAGATTTTTATCGAAATGAACTATTTTTGAACTAGAATTAAAATCAATTTATTTTTGAAATAAATAAATTGAATTTGAAAGTGGTTTTAAAAATAATCAGAATTTCCAATATACAAATTGGAATGGATTTGAATCGAAATTATCTTCGGAATATTTCGATGTTGGATTTCGTGATTATACATATATGGTTGTGGAAATTAGAAAGATATATTTATATCGTTATTTCCAATACGATATTTGTTGATTTCAGAATTTGATATTGAATATAAGCCGATATATTTTCTATTTAGATTCTTGTATTTAATATCAAATGGGATTTGGGTTCGTCGTGAATGGTGTCATGAATAACACTGTCCTTGGACCTAGTGTAGAAAAGAATAAATCTTTTAAGTAAGATTTAGTGAATTTGTCCAATTAAACAATATTTAATTGGAATTGAATTTGAAAGTGATTTTGGGTTTATCGTGGATCGTGTTTTAGGTGACATTGGTTCTTTAACCCAGTTAAAGACAGGAAATTGATTTTTGTGAAAGATTAAAACTAAGTGGAGTTTTAATGAATCTTTAATTAGATTGAAATGTGAATTGATAATTTAAATTATCAAATCTGAAAGGTGATCGAGAATGGAGTACCACCATTTTTGCTCCAAAACGATAGTTAAATCTTTAATTAGATTTAAACGTGAAATGGTAATTAATTTTACCGATAACACCGTGGTGTTAGATTTGGAGTATTACTAGTTTTTCTCCAGGGGATGAATAGGTTGGGTTTGGGAAATAAAATAAATAATTAATTCGGTGTGGTTCGCTAATCCCGACTAGTTTGAAATGATGTCCAAAAGAAGATTAAAGAATAAATTTAGAAGAATTTATCTTTGATAAAATTAATGGGAACCTTTCCCTAAGAGTGTGGAAATTTGAATAAAAGAATATTCTAAATTGGAATGAGGCGTATGTTGTGTTTGTGTAACATTTGTTTATTATATACGCGGGTTATTCGGAAAGGCCAGGTTTATACCCGTTCTGAATAACTGATTCAACGATAAGTCGAAGATGAAGACGGCGGTTGAAGATTGGAAGTCTTCACATCGTTTGGGTGATTACTGATGATCTTGATTGGGCTGTACAACCAAGAGGAGGGAATCAGTTGGTGATCGTCCAGACGTACTTGGAGATCGATGGATATGCAAGGAAAGTGCCTCCGGTTTCGTTTAGACCCAAAACGAACTTGTAAATGGACTGTGTGTCTGACATTGGATTTTATTCTGTGTTGATTGATCTCTATTAAATATACATCTGTTTGGCGGCGGAGAATTTATTCTCTTGCTTAACTCCCTTCTCTGAGACGTACGAGCTCAGAGGTTGTATATCAATGGACATCAGACGCATGGCATGAATTGCCTGTGTGGCACACCTAAGTGGCAAATGGTCAAGACTTCTGTTGAAAAGCAAAGTCTTGTGGTGGATGATCAAAGCACAGCCTGTGTGGCATAGCTTTGTGTATAACCTCAATTCGCGAGCCTCACACCTCGGTATGAGTCAAAAACGGGATACGGACCGTTGGGAGAACACGACGTTTCTTTCTAGCTTGTGGTGGAGTCAGTGCTTAAACTGGCTGACATTTATATACTTTTCACCTGTGTGGTTGTTGGAATGCGAGGCGCCTCGGATATAGGTCTGTTAGGATCGGGAAACGTGTGTTCAGGAATTGCCAATCCTCCTAAGTTAGGTGAGGACCGGCCCAACCGATTCCAAGGATCATAGTGGGGTCCTAAGACATTTACTAGAGTGTCTCGAATGGAGAGCAGGTTTCCCCGTGCCTCAACTCATGACGGAAATCCAATTTCCAATACGTGATGTTGTGGTTTTATTTGTAGAGCCTAGTATGGAGACATGATATATGGTACCCATGCCGTCTATGATTGATATTTATGATTGAAATTGTTTTGACACTATACACTTATTATAGTATCAAATGATTTGTTTTAAACGTACCAAGCATGTTTGGCTATTATAAGGGAAAACCCTATCCTTCGGCTTGCGTTGCATTGTGTGATGGGACCTGGGTCTTATAATAGCTTCATTTTTCCAAAAAGCATTTCGCTGTTTTGTTATATGCACTAGTGTTCTTGGGAGGAAACCCGTTCCGTGTTATACGGCGTGGTCCCTTGAATTACTCTCTCTTAAAATAAAGAATAATAACTGTTTTAGTTCTCACACCAGTCACATGACTGACCTGGAGTTTATTGTTTTAACCTAAATTATGGGTTCCCTTATTTCAACACGAGCAGCTAGTAGTTTTGGTTTTGCAGATTTATATTTACAAAATCCTGATTTACAGCTGGAACGATGCTCGGAAAGCTCTGTATCCGTGTATTATTTCTAGTTGTGTTTTATATTGTTTTTCCACTGCAATGTAATTTAAATCTATGATATTTGTCAATTGTGTAATATTTATTCATACACTGTATATTCTTGTATTCTGACGGAATTGTTGTAATAGACAATGAAAGGTTCTTCTGTCTGCGTTCTTTTGTGTGTTGTTCTCAAAGTATCCGCTCTTTCCTTCACGGGGAAGTTACGGGTCACTACAGTTGGTATTAGAGCTTTGGTTTACAGAGCTCAAGAACAAGACACATTAGAACCGAACGAAAGAATTCATCAGATATTGGATTAGTATTATCCAATAAGAATGACTCGTTAGAGATAGGATCAGTAGTATCCTAGAACGAGTGTGAAGAGTATAATTTTTCTAAATGAAAACAAATTTTGTTTTGAAAATTTAACCATTTTATACGTATTTGAATATTTATTTATTTTGAATTTGGACAATCGAGTAAATAAAGATTTTGCATATACGCGTCATGAACGTATATTCGAAGTTTTAATATACTGGATAGATATAGATTCGCACTCTAGTCGCATAGAGATAATTCTGGTGATGAGGCCACATCATCAATATTTATGTTCGTGTTTCGAAGGTGTGATTTCTATATATTTCCATTAGACTGGTGTGAGAACCAAAACTAGATAGATTTATTGTTGTGATTTGGCATCAAAAACATGATTTTCTGTATAAGTATCAAAATTATGAATTTGAAATTCTAATTCACTAATTGATTGATGGTTGTGTTGTTTGATTATTGTTTGTCTAATTAAATTTTGAACCATTTAGCCTAATTGAACCAAATTTAGAACTGTATTGAAAAATTGTTTGAAAATGCATGCATATACATGTACTTACATTGAACAGGTCATAGCAAGGAGGCTAGAGCAGAGAATAAAATTGTTTGCCCGACAAATAGGTACATGTTTACAATAATTTACCGTTTTGTTTGGGTGATGATGATTTTATGAGCCGACTGGCTAGCCTCTTGGCTTTTTCTTTTGGATTGAAGAAGGCCATGGGAGGCTGTAACAACCCGAAAATCTGGGCCAGTTTAAAATTTTTATTTTGGCAATTTTAGCGAAGTTTGAACATCTAAAATGAATTATTTTAAATAATATCAACGAGGAATTTATTTTTGAATATAATTCAAACATATATTTATATACGTCGTCGTTAGAATATAAATAATTATATATAATTATAAATAGAATTGAAAATGGCGCGGTAGTTCGATAATTCGATTTCAAACTTCAATTGAACGTACCGGGTGCAAAACAAACCGGATTTTAGTGAAACCAAAAATAATGGAATCTAATTGAGAATATCTTTCCAACGAATCCGAAAAATCGAGATTTCATAGCGGGAATTAAAAGATATGTCCAGTGGAAAATTCTGAATAGTCGCTATGGAATTCAGGCCCTTAAAAATGGGAATTTTGCAAACGAACTCGGATTTCGACGAAACCACTTTTGTTGGATCCGTGATGTCAAATTATTTCTAGATTCCAAATTTCATAATTTTTAGAATCAATATGTGAACGTGGCAAAGGAAAACGCGTTTGACCAGTTTAAGTTGATTTTAATCGACTGGAAAATGGCCATTTTTCCAACGTTCTCAGAATTCGACGAAACTAGTTTTGTTAGGACCGCGTCAATACGAAGAAAGAAAATATTTTTCTGGAATTTTTCGAGTTAGTATGTGACCCCGGTAAATTTAAATGCACGTTCAAATTCAATATATAGAGTTATATGTTGATTTTGACGAAAACTGATCGGAACAGTCGAATCAGCTTACGATACATATCCCATTGTGTTCGGAATGGGGGTAATTAGCTACGGACGACAGGCGGTGGGCCTCGTTTCGAGGTCGAAAATAAAAGTACCTTTCTTTAAATTAAAAAAAGAATAAAAAATAAAAATAACCTTTATCTCTCTGCCCCCCCCTTTCATTTCGAAATCAAATAAATAAATAAATAAATAAATAAATAAGGAAAAGGGCGGAGCCCTAGCCGCCACACACATCAGCCACCGCCCCCTCCGTCAACCGCTCCACCTCGACGTCGACCGCGACCCCCCCCCCCCCCCCCCCCGTACTGAAATCGCCCTCTTCTCCTTCCTTTCTCCCACTCCTGCGTGAACCCTAGCTCCCCCTTCTTCTAAACCGCGCCGCCACCTTCCGCCCCTACTGACGCGTCGCCACCCCGACCCCCCTCCCTGACATCAACAGTGCCTCCTCCCTCTTCGTTCTAGTAAGTTTTTTTTAATTAATTAAGGTTTTTATATGTGTATTAACGTTGAATTAAAAACCTGATTTTGTATGTGAATAGCACGGGTTTGATTTTCAGTTTTGATTATAAACAACCATGGATTTTGAAACATGAAGTGATAATTTTTATCGATAGAAAGGTAAGATTTTTATCATTAGAGAGATAATATTTTTATGAATAAAATGATTTGAATTTTTATTTAGAATAGATTTTTCTATATTAGATAGCAAAGTAAAAATTAGATTTTTTTTATATTGGATAGCAATGTAAAAATAAGTTTTTTATCTATATAGTAGCAATGTAAAAATAGGATTTTTATCTATATAGTAGCAATGTAAAAATAGGATTTTTATAAATAGGATTTTTATCTATATAGTAGCAATGTAAAAATAGGATTTTTATCTATATAGTAGCAATGTAAAAATAGAATTTTTATCCATATGGAGTGATTATAAAAATATGAATTTATATACATAGCAACAATATAAAAATGTGATTTTTATATATGTAGTGAAAGCGGGCAACGAAAGTGACAAAAGGCGAGAATGGTGATGATTTCCTACAATAGAAGTGTCATGGAATTGGGATAACTATCGGTGAGAACTTCTCACTCTAAATTTCTTTTTCTAGGTATATATATATATATATATATATATATATATATATATATATATATACTAGGATGCAGACGGTGCTTAGCAGCACCCGACACCCGTCATCCACAGACCATGGATGGCTTGTTTGTTTGATTGATGTGTTGTGAAAATTGTTTGTGATGTTGATGTGAAATCGATAATAAAATGTAGATGTGTTGAAATAAAATATTTTATCCTCAAAAATATAATTTTTAACGTGAATGTGAATAAATAAATATTTATAAACAAATCGGCCGATTTGTTTATATACACTGATTTGACTGATATTGATTGGGATGATAAATTTTACACATCGCCCAACTGCACAAACAAAAATCTGTGTTTGTTGATTTGAAACCCCACACGGGTGTTGGGATGAAATTTGGCGTACACTAATCCCAATTATTTAATTATATGTCGATCGATTGGTCGATAGGCTGTGTAAGCGTTAACTATTTATATTTGATGCTTATGCAGTTGTGTGGTGCACTTTGGATGATGGTTGATTGTTTATCACTGCTATTATATACATGTGTTGTATGGACTCCATATAATTAACGTTATATGGTAATTGATTGGGCCTCATTCCAATTGGGAAAATAATGAATATTATAAAAGAAAATTCATGTGTTGAATATAAAAATAGTAATGTGTTGACGATGTTCATGTGTTGAAACTATTCGCGTGTTGAGTAAAATATTTTAATAATAAAATTTACATCTTTATCATATTTAAAATTAGGACTACTTCACGGTGGAGTCTGATTTAAAAATCAAACGATAAATACCATGATTTATAAAATATTTTACATAACAAAAATAGTGATGTGTTGACAGTACTCATGTGTTGAGATTAGTCGTGTGTTGAAAGAAATATAGATTCATGTGTTGAATGGAATATATATATATATTCATTTGTTGAATAGAATAACGAATTTACTGAAATATATATAGCCATGTTGATTAGAGTTGCACTATTTTGACGTGAACGATATTTATATCGATTTTATTCGTTTTATAATGAATATTGAAAAGTGATTTCAAAGTTTAATATTTTGAAATGAAATTCAAATTAAATTAGATTAAAATTCAAATTGAAATTTTATTGAATCAATTTGAAATGAATTCTAATCGAATAGAAAAATGAATTCGATTCGAATTGAATAGAAAGTGAATTTGAATTCGAATTGAATAGAAATGAATTCAAATTGAATTAAATTGAAATTGAATTAAAAACGAATTGAAATCGTTTTGAATGAAATTTAAAACGAACCGAAATTGAATTGAAATCAATTTGAAATGAATTCGAATTGAATTAAATAGAAGGTAAATTCAAATTGAATTGAAACGAATTTGAATTCGAATTAAATAAAATTGAAATGAATTCGAAATGAATTGAAATCAAATCGATTTGAAATTGAATGTAGCATTGATATGGTTTTGAAAACGAATTTAAAACGATTTGTAAAATATGTTTTAAAAGGAAATCGACGAAATATATATAATATATTATATATATATATATATAATGGCCTGAATAGAACGCGCCGCGCCGCGGCAGTTCGTGAATTTCGACCATTGACTTCGAATTGACGTTGCGGGAGATCCGACTGTCGGATTCTCCTAAAACCAGAACCGTTGGGTTCGTATCGAAAAGAGCTTTCCAATGAATATTAGAAATTTGAAATCTAACGGTTGGATTCGGAATTATGTCCAAATCAAATTTGAAAAAAGGTCGCTGTAAGTGCAATTCGATGGCCGTTGATGGAAATTGACTGTATGGGCCTTGATAAAATTATTAAAAATATCTATAATTTGTGTAAAATCATAAGA
This sequence comes from Allium sativum, assembly GCA_030737875.1. Classification (NCBI taxonomy): domain Eukaryota; kingdom Viridiplantae; phylum Streptophyta; class Magnoliopsida; order Asparagales; family Amaryllidaceae; genus Allium; species Allium sativum. The sequence continues at coordinate 279,090,010 of CM060912.1, read as the reverse complement.
AATGATTTGGGAAAAATTGGGCTGAAGGATTCCACATTTGAAAGGATAAAAATATATTTTTGTCGAAATGAACTAGTTTTGAACTAGAATTAAAAATCAATTTATTTTTGAAATAAATAAATTGAATTTGAAAGTGATTTTTAAAATAATCAATATTCCCAATACGTGAATTGGACTGGAGTTGAATCGAAATTATCTGCGGAATATTTCGATGTTGGATTTCGTGACTATACAGATATTGTTATGGGAATTTGAAAGATATATTTTATATCGTTATATCCAATACGATATATGTTGGTTTCAGAATTTGATATTGAATATAAGCCGATATATTTTCTATTCAAAGCCTTGTTTTTAATATCAAATGTGATTTGGGTTTGTCGTGAATCGTGTTTTAGATGACATTGGTTCTTTAACCCAGTTAAAGGCAAGATGTTGATTTTTGAAAGGATTAAAACTAAGTGGAGTTCTAATGAATCTTTAATTAGATTGAAAAGTGAATTGATAATTTAAATCATCAAATCTGAAAGGTGATCGAGAATGGAGTACCACCAGTTTTGCTCCAATGCGATAGTTAAATCTTTAATTAGATTTGAACATGAAATGGTAATTAATTTTACCGATAACACCGTGGTGTTAGGAATGGAGTATCACCAATTTTGCTCCAGGGGATGAATAGGTTGGGATTGGGAAATAAAATAAATAATTACTTCGGTGTGGTTCGCTAATCCCGACTAGTTTGAAATGACATCCGAAGGAAGATTAAAGAATAAATTTAGAAGTATTTATCTTGGATAAAATTAATGGGAACCTTTCCCTAAGAATGTGATTTTGTGAATAAAAGAATATTCTGAATTGGAATGAGGCGTTCGTTGTGTTTGTGTAACATTTGTTTACTATATACGTGGGATATTCAGAAAGGCCGAGTTTATACCTATTCTGAATAACCGATTCGACGAGATGTCGAAGAAGAAGACGGTGGTTGAAGACCGGAAGTCTTCACATCGTTTTGGGTGATTATTGATGATCACGATTGGGCTGTACACCCAAGATGAGGGAAACAGTTGGTGATTATTCAGACATACTTGGAGATGGATGGATATGCGAGGAAAGTGCCTCCGGTTTCGTTCAGACCCAGAACGAACTTGTAAATGGATTGTGTGTCTGATATTGGATTTTATTCTGTGTTGATTGATCTCTATTAAATATACATCTGTTTGGCGGCGGAGAATTTATTCTCTTTCTTAATGCCCTTCTCTGAGACGTACGAGCTCAGAGGTTGTATATCGATGGACATCAGTCGCATGGAGTGAATTGCCAGTGTGGCACGCGTAAGTGGCAATTGATCAAGGCTTCTATTGAAAAGCAAATTCTTGTGGTTGATGATCAAAGCACGGCCTGTGTGGCGCAACTTTGTGTATAGTGTGAATTCGCGAGCCTCACACCTCGGTATGAGTCAAAAACGGGATAGTGACTGCAGGGAGAGCACGACGTTTCTTTCTAGCTAGGGTGGTGTCAGTGACCTACCAGCCCTGACATTTATATACTTTTCACCTGTGTGGTTGTTGGATACGAGGCGCCTCGGATATAGGTCTGTAAGGACTGGGAAACGTGTGTTCAGGAATAATTAATCCTCCATAGTTAGCTGAGGACCGGCCCTGAAGATCCAAGGATCATAAAGGGGTCCTGGGACATTTGCTAGAGTGTCTCGAACGCGAAGAGGAGCTTGCCCCTTGCCTCGACTCATGACGGAATCCAAATTCCAATACGTGTATTTCGGTTTTATTTGTAGAACCTAGTATGGCGACATAGTGGTATGGGTCATTCGTGCCGCCTATGATTAATATTTATGATTGAAATTGTTTTGACACTATACACTTATAATAGTATCAAATAATGTGTTTTAAACGTATCAAGCATGCTTTGGCTGTTATAAGGTAAAAACCCTATCCTCTGGCTTGCGTTGCATTGTGTGATGGGACCTGGGTCTTATATCAGCTTCATTTTTCTTTATTTAGCATTGCGCTGTTTGTTTTATGCACTGGTATTCTTGGGAGGAAACCCGTTTCGTGTTATACGGCGTGGTCCCTTGATTTACCTAGCTTTAAAAATAAAGATTAATACCTATTTTAGTTCTCACACCAGTCACATGAATGACATGGAGTTTATTGTTTTAACCTAAACTCTGGGTGCCCTTATTTTCGACACGGGCAGCTAGAAGTTTTGGTTTTGCAGATTTATATTCACAGGATCCTGATTTACAGCTGGAACGATGCTCGGAAAGCCCTGTATCTGTGTATCACTTTTAGTTGTGTTTTGTATATTTTTCCGCTGCTATGTAATTTATTGCAATCTCTGATATTTATCGAATGTAATTTATTCATTTATACTCTGTATATTCTTGTATCTGATGGAATTGTTGTAATATACAATGAAATGTTCTTCCGTTTGCGTTCTATTTTGTCTTATCCTCAATTCTATCCGTGCTTTCCTTCACGGGGAAGTTCGGGTCGTCTCAGTTTGGTATCAGAGCTTTGGTTTACACAGCTCGAGAACAAGACACATTAGAACCATACGAAAGAATTCATCAGATATTGGATTAGTAATATCCAATTAGAATGACTCGTTAGAGATAGGATCAGCAGTATCCTAGAACGAGTGTGAAGAGTGCATTTTTCAAATGAAAACAATATTGTTTTGAAAATTTAAACCATTTTATACGTATTTGAATATTTATTTATTGTGAATATGGACAATCGAGTATATAAAGATTTCACGTATACGTGTCATGAACGTATATTCGAAGTTTTAATATACTGGATAGATATAGAATTACACTCTAGTCGCCCGGAGATGATGTTGATAATGGGCATGGCATCATCAATATTTATGTTCGTGTTTCGAAGGTGTGATTTCTATATATTTCCATTAGACTGGTGTGAGAACCAAAACTAATATAGCTAGAATACATTGTTGTGAATTAGCATCAAAAACATGATTTTCTGTATATGTATCAAAATTATGAATTTGAAACGTTAATCCACTAATTGATTACTGGTTGTGTTGTTTGTTTATTAGTTTGATAATTTTGAATCATTTAGCCTAATTAAATCAAATATTGAATTGTATTGAAAATTGGTCGCATTTATTTGCATATACATGTGCTTACATTGAACAGGTCATAGCAAGGAGGCTAGAGCAGAGAATAAAATTTGTTTGCTTGGCAAATAGGTACATGTTTACTATAATTTACTGTTTTGTTTGGGTGATGATGATTTTATGAGCCGATTGGCTTTTTCTTTTTCTTTTTGAGATCAGAAGGCCTATATGGCAATTTCGGGATTTTCTCGTGGCTCCCGGTGCAGGGGAGGTTATGGCGAATTTTTTTGGGAATTTAGGGTGTTAGCCAAATTTTTGAAAAATTTGAAAAGTTCTTAGAAACTGAAAAGTTGAAGAACTTAAGCCATAATCAAAATAATGGAAGTTGAGTGGATTTGTTAAAAAACTTTCTGCTTCATTCCTTTTCTGCTTCCATTGTTATGTTCCTTTTCGGCCTTTGATTTAGAGAAGATTAGAATATCATCATTAAAAACCAGAACAAATATATTCAATTAAATCGCACATTGAACTGATTAGAAAATAGTTAGAAATATATACTTGTGCATTATATATGTTTGAACAGGAAATTGGATAGTTGTTGAGTAAATATTTTATTTGCGTGCCCGACAAATAGGTTAACCTTAATGAGTTGGATGCGCACTTTTATTATTATATAAACTCCTGTGAGTGCCATTGGATGCGGAGTGCTGGTTATTCTGTGTGAAATAATAGACATCGCCATAGGATAGCAACAATTAATTTTGAACTACATTACATGGCATACTTCTGGAAGATAGGCATACTTCATCATATACCACATAAGCATTTGGAGCTTGTGTGACGAGGTGGAAGATTTACCATACGAGCGAGAGGCTTGTATGGCGATGACTATATTTTACAGGTTGAACTGATGACTGATATGGACTATATAAATTGTAACGGTAAAATTCCCAGATTAATAAAAACCCCACAGGGGTCTAGAGTTGACAATAATCATGTCTCTCTAGTTATTAGATACGGCACATGGACTATTTATTCCCCACACGGGACGAGGTGACGAGGATTTATCCTCTGGAGCATTTAAAATACACTCCCTCAGGCTTTGACAGGGTGACGAGAATTTATTCTCTGGAGTTATTATCAATACACGCTCCCCTGTAAACACCAGAATATATCACTATAAATATGTGTATGCTTATTAGGATTTATTGGGTACCTAATATGGCCCAATAAATTTCCAAACCTCTCCCCGTACAAAGGAGGTTATGGCGAAATTTTTCGAAAATTCCGGGTGTTAGCCAAATTTTTGAAGAATTTGAAAATTCTCAGAAACTGAAAAGTTGGAGAATGGAAGCCAGATCGAACGTAGAGTTGATTAATCAAACCACTTTCGACTTTGTTCCTTTTCGAGGACGAAAAGTTTTAAGGGGGGAGATTGTAACAACCCAAAAATCTGGGCCAGTTTAAAAATTTTATTTTGGCAATTTTAGCGAAGTTTGAACATTTAAAATGAATTATTTTAAATAATATCGACGAGGAATTTATTTTTGAATATAATTCGAACGTATATTTATATAGTTCATCGTTAGAATATAAATAATTATATATAATTATAAATAGAATTGAAAATGGCGCGGTAGTTCGATAATTCGATTTCAAACTTCAATCGAACGTATCGGGTGCAAAACAAACCGGATTTTAGTGAAACCAAAAATAATGAAATCTAATTGAGAATATCTTTCCAACGAATCCGAAAAATCGAGATTTCATAGCGGAATTAAAAGATATGTCCAGTGGAAAATTCTGAATAGTCGCTATGGAATTCAGGCCCTTAAAAATGAGAATTTTGCAACCGACCTCAGATTTCGATGAAACCACTTTTGTCGGATCCGTGATGTCAAATTATTGCTAGATTCCAAATTTCATAATTTTCGAATCAATATGTGAACGTGGCAAAGGAAAACGCGTTTGACCAGTTTCAGTTGATTTTAATTGACTGGAAAATGGCCATTTTTCCAACGGTCTCAGAATTCGACGAAACTAGTTTTGTTAGGACCGTATTGTCAATACGAAGCTAGAAAATATTTTTCTGGAATTTTTCGAGTTAGTATGTGACCCCGCTAAATTTAAATGCACGTTCAATTTCAATATATAGAGTCATATGTTGATTTTGACGAAAACTGATCGGAACAGTCGAATCAGCTTACGATACATATCCCATTGTGTTCGGAATGGGGGTAATTAGCTATGGACGACAGGCGGTGGGCCTCGTTTCGAGGTCGAAAATATAAGTACCTTTTTTTAAATTTAAAAAAACAATAAATAAATAAATAAAAATAACATTTATTGTAACACCCCACGTCCGTTAGTGTCACTCACAAAGGGAATACACTAAGTTCTGTGGAGCATTTAGGGTAGAAGATGCAGATAAATTACAAGACAGACAGAAATTAAACAGCGGAAAATAGAACTTTGCTTTATTGATAAAATAGTTTGTACAACGATTTCTTTACAATATCAGAGTATCATCTGTCTTTCAAAATAAAGAAGCATAAAAATACATTTATATTCCCCAATTTAAGCAAGAGCCAGCCATAGCATCTGACAAGAGAATCCAAGCAAAACTTCGGCCAATCTTCAAGCTGGGAAAGAGTGACAGTCCAACTTAACCTGAGCTATACTATTCCCTCTTTTACTACCTGGGGGGGGGGGGGGGAGGGGAGGGGGAACGTAAGAAAAGAAGACGAAAGGAAAACAGAGTCAGACATAAAACCTGAGTAAACTCAGTAACTTCTAGCATGTGAACATGGAAAAACAAAACGACATGAATTAACTGAATACAAGATAACACCAAGATGATAGGGTCAGCAAGATTAGACAAGATAATCACAAGGTATGCTAAGATAAGATAAACTGGATATGCTCTAATGCTTTCGCCGCTTCGCCATTTCCTTGTTATACGGATTTCTATTATCTCTGCACCACCTAACTAATGTCCCTACTGGTAACGCTAACGTGATCCCAATCCCTGTATTTTCCATCGCCTTCAGGCATCCATTTATTTATTTGTCACCTAGATTTAATCTAGGGTTTTCTACCAAGTGCCTTCTAGATTCAACTAGAGTTTACGCTGTCTGCTGAACGCTTCCCGGATTCAGGATTTATGCCACCTAGTTCAACTAGGAATTATGCTACCTGTCGAACGATGCCCCCAAGTCTAGGACACACTACCTAGACTAGTATATGTTCCTATACATCCCCACGCATGTATCGCGAATCGTTATCGCTTGTCTAAATGCACATGTCCTGTAATGTGCGACCCGAGTCCTGTGTCAGGGAAAATCAAGGAATACAGAACTCGGTCGGGAGCTTTCAGATATCTGCCGATGCAGATGCTAAAGTCTGTTTTTATTCCAGTGGATATGGTCCCACTTGACCCCTCCCTCAACTAATGAAAGGCACACCTTGAAAAATGAGAACTATACGCCGGCCCCCGGTGCCCCACTATCCTATGGCCATCCTCACCCATAACTAGATAGCAAGTATATGGTCTTTTGGAGTTCTCCGCCTTTCCGCTTCACGTATCTCGATTGACTCAAGATGAATGGTAGACGATGAGTCGCTATCACAGGGCTACCGTTTGCTCGCCGAATCACGCCGGTCCATCCTAGTCTTTAGGTTGCCATGTATTGCAACCAAGGCGTACCCCTGGTTCTTCTACGCAGACCTTAACCTCTGTGGGCCCAGGCGGATCATCTGCAGCCTCACAGAGGGATACCAAGAGTACCCTCATGTCCCCTCGAAGCCTCGGGCTTCGTAACTCAATTCGTTGGAGCCTTCTTTCTACTCAGACGGACATTCGCTCCTTCCAGCGTTATACTAAGAATTACTACTTAGTTTTATTGACTAAGATTTACCACTTAGTTTCCAGAATCGTTGTTTTCTTAACTAAGGTTTACTACTTAGTTCTCTTTCCCGTCAATTTGGATTGGTTAAGTGTCATTAGTCAATTCAAGCCAACTTAACCATCCTCATTTATCCTGTTAAACTGGTTAAGTGTTGTCAGTAACTCATGTTGACTTAACCCTACCACAAACCAAGTTATATTGGTTAAGTATTTATTACTTAACCCTACCCATTCACCCTGTGTTGGTTAAGTATTCCTTTTTAACTTAACCTTGCCCGTCTGTTTAAATAACATGTTATTAATGGTTAAGTATTACCCCTTCATGTTTTAGACTTAGCCCTATTCCTTTATCACAATCTGACGGTTAAGTGTTCAAGTTTACTTAACCCTACGGTCTTGTCCAGCTAACATATCAAATTGGCTAAGTGTATAAACTTTACTTAACCCCACCTTCTAGTCAGGTTAATTTGGCTAAGCGTATTAACTTTACTTAACCCCACCTTCTAGTCATGTTAATTTGGCTAAGTGTAATAACTTTACTTAACCCCACATTCTAGTCATGTTAATTTGGCTAAGTGAATTAACTTTACTTAACCCCGCCTTCTAGTCATGTTAATTTGGCTAAATGTATTAACTTTACTTAACCCCGCCTTCTAGTCTAGTTACCATGTGAAGTTGGTTAAGTGTCCCTATGGACTTAGCCCTCCTATCCTAGCTTAACTGTGTTAAATTGGTTAAGTGTTCCTATGGACTTAACCCTCCCATTCTAGCTTAACTGTATGGCCCTAACCCCACCCGCTAGTCTGGTTATTATGTTGAATTAGTTAAGTGTCTTAGTGAACTTAACCCTACCATTCTTGTTCTAGCTTTAATAGATTAAAGCCATGACCACTCACATTAGACAGATATTGTTGCGATTACTGGATGTGCCGGATGGTTCCAGGCAGATTTACATCGCAACTCAGTCTAACCTCGGGTTAGGCCTATTCGTGTTTTCTAGTTCAAGGGTTTTTGACTAATTTTCAAATCAGGTTTTGAAAGTAACCATCCCGTTCGTCGGATCAGTTAGGGATAGCCAGGGAGAGTAGGAAACTTGTATTTTCCAAACCCAAGCCTAGACACTATCCTCTCTGTCACCCTAGAACTTTCTGGCGTGTTATTAAAAGAGTTGCCGTTAATAAACCTTTAATTTGTCTAAGTTAACATTTCCTCATTTAGGACAAATTCTATAAGTAAATTAATCCTAATTTACTTATTTCCTAATTACTCTTTAAATGTGAATCGTCAACATTTATTTTTACGGCCCATTCTCCCCTCTATATCATATTTATGCTTTTTGTTATGTGGACTATACCAAATTAAGTGTCACTAACCATGATTTTGCTAAACCTGAAAGTTATTCCCAATTGTGGCTAATTTTACTTTTATGCCAATATACTTACCGTGCAGAATTAGCCAATCCAATCATGATTTAACATTCTAATTCACGTCAAACTAGACTTATTACTCTAGTTCTCTATTCATGTAAACGCTAGATTTACACGTCAATACTAGATTCAAATTACACATCTTATAATTCATGTCAAATTTATCCAATTCTCATTTCTATGAACATGCCATAATACATGTTCCCCATTTATGCCAAATTCCAAGTTTTACAACTATGTTCTAGTACATTTCACATTATGCCCAAATCGTATTCCCACCGTTCGTATAATTGCAATTCAGTCTAGATTATGGATAAACCTAGACTCGTAGAAAATAGGGAATGAACCAAAGATGCTATGAAAAAGGATGGACATAATAAATGGCATAAAAAGGGTTGAATAACGACGTCGATTCAAGAACATGGGTAGACCTAACTTAATAGGTAAATTCCCAAGGTCTAAAACCAAGGATAAATAAAATAGAGACGCAGGTTCAAGAAAATGGGTAGACCTAACTTAATAGGTAAATTCCCAAGGTCTAAAACCAAAGAAAACCAAGGACGAACAAAATAAATAATCGGGTTTAGACCCAATTTCATAATCACAGAACTTAAGCAACACTTTCGTGGTCATGAATCATAGGTGTTTAATCACAAATGTCCTTGTTTTGTCATAGGCAATAGTTTATGTTTCCTAATCAAAGGCATAGGCTTAGTCAAGGAAATAATCCTCATATTCCATAGTTTCATAGTCATGGTCTATTTTGTCCTCGAATCATAACAGTTCTTAATTAGGTTCAAGAGTATAGGCACTGATTCGAATAGAGAGAGAGAGAGAATTGGCGTATTCTTTTATTCCTTTAATTTCATGTCACGAACAAAGAAAAATGTTCAAATCTAGAAATAACTGACTTACAGAGATTAGATTAGAACTGAAAGATGGCATTGCTAAGATTCGTAGAAAAACAGTCGTTGAAGTCGTTTTAACCTCCTCTTGAATCCTAGCTTGACTTGAACCTCTTCTTGAAAGTCTTTTAGCAGCATCTCCTCGTCTTGATTTATTTATATATATTATTCTATTTATTATTTAATTTAAGAGGAGGAGAAGAAGCCATGTTTATCAATAATCTTTGCAGCATAAGGGTAGAAAAGAATTGTGAATAGAGAGGAAAACTAGGGCTGTTTATATAGTGTTAGGCGGACGAACCTGGTCAGAATGGCGTCCAGATACATCAGAACGAACAGGGTGCAGAAGGATGGAAAAACATGGGGGATCGACCCCCTGGTCGACTATGTAGTCGACCTGGGTGCTCCAGGTCGTCTACCCAGTAGACCTGGGTAGCCCAGGTCGACTACCCAGTCGACCTGGGTGTCTTGGGCGGGAAAATTCCCGCCCTGGCCAATCCGGCCTGATTTTGAAATTTGAATTTGACCTGTTTTTAATTTTGAACTTCGCTAAATCTTCTGGAGGCCATATCTCCCTCATACGGACTCCGATTTACGCAAACTCGGACTCGTTTTCATGCAGAATTCCGAGACGAACGCAATAGCGTAGCCCGCTTCCCTTGATTTTGATTAAACTTTTAATTCTGCCTTGATTTATGAATCCTAGTGTTACAGAATTACGGGGTGTTACATTCTCCCCCACTTAAAAGGATTTCATCCCCGAAATCTTTAAGTTAGGAAGAATGTGTCCTACCATCCAATCACCCATCTACTCAACCATTCAACCACAGGCATTCAATGTCCTTAAAAGATTTCTAATGCTTTCATGTTCATATGCATAGTGTGTGTATATGTCTTTATCTAATGCAAAATCAGGTGGTCTACTGATTCAGTTGACCTCCTTAATGCGAATCATGTCAGCGTCATGCGTCCAATCATGTATGCAAGCATCCCTAGTTATGTAAATACTACATGCATGCACAACCATTCATCCATGTGCTAACATATCAAGTTCAATTTACAAACGAATACATATCTGTAAATGCAATATGAAAGCGTCTGAACTGATCTAGTGTCTAATGCATATGCATCCATGAGCAACCATTAGCAACCACTTGCAACCACCAACCATAACATGTTTCAAACGCATGTTTACATCCATTGGTTCATACCTAATGGATCGAAGATACGACCGAGAGGATATACTTTGGAAAGAGAGAAACAATTATGCGTAAAGCTCCTACAAAAGAAATCAAGGATGCACCCTTAAGGAAAAAGGGTTTGATGCTAGTAACTAGCCTTCTTGAGCTTTACTGCACTATATCTTAACTAATTTAACTTCACAATTGTGAAGTTCCGGATCTCCATCTCCAAAATAAACAGATGTCAATCACGGTACCAGGTATACGTACTAAGATGATTAGAGGTTTCCCTCTTATTCGCTATGCCATAACTATAAGAGTCGAAAGGTCACTACGTGCTCTTTGGAGTGCCTGCCACAACTATTCATCTCTCACGCAAACCATCCAAACCGAACTCGACATTCCTCAAGTACAAGCCCCAAAGGCCTAAACCAATATCAGACAAGCGCCCAAGGAATATCTCCCCCGAATTTAGATGATCTACGTGAGATGATATAAGCAAACTCGATAGCTATTCTCAAATCCCTACTAACCAAAAATAAACTGGTCAGACCACCAATTGGATTTGAGACTCTAGTGGGATCTTTCTACTATACAAGTACTATGGTGCAGAGACCCAACTATGGAAGTGGATATGAACAAATGAGAAGCGCTAGAACCTGAGGAAATAGCACGAACATAAAACTAGACTCTTCCAACTGGACTACACTTCTCCTAGGTATGCTTGGTGGCAAAAGCATGTACTTGTCCTTCTGAAAATCTCGTCCTCGTCCCTGCCCTTATCCTTAAGTATATGCCCTATCATACCCTAGTAAAGATACTTCCTCTTGTCTTAGGTTTTATAATTTCTTCCTCCTTCATGTGCTAAGTCTACATCCATGAATTCCTCATCCTAGGGTTATGCTCCTTGGCCAAACTCCTCATCCCCTTCCGTGTGTAGTCATGTTGACAAATCTCTCGAAAAATGCCTCCATTGTCCGGAAAACCCTATAAGCTTCGAAAGAAAACTGCCCGTAGATGAAACAACTACGGCTATGGATGGAAGCCGGGCACTACTTTGCCCTTCGATCAGGTTACCTCCCATAAAGCCAGGAGCCCCAGAGACTCAAGAAATAAGGAGGCAAGGATTTAAATAGAGGAAGAGAAGATAGTGCGTATGGATTTGGGGAATATGTCTTTAAAACAAATCTTTTCTCTTGAAAATGCTTCTTTAAAAACCGTTTTGAAAATAATTTTTCAAATCCTTTATCTGATCTGGTAACCTTCAGCTCTGATACCACGTGTAACACCCCACGTCCGTTAGTGTCACTCACAAAGGGAATGCACTAAGTTCTGTGGAGCATTTAGGGTAGAAGATGCAGATAAATTACAAGACAGACAGAAATTAAACAGCGGAAAATAAAACTTTGCTTTATTGATAAAATAGTTTGTACAATGATTTCTTTACAATATCAGAGTATCATCTGTCTTTCAAAATAAAGAAGCATAAAAATACATTTATATTCCCCAATTTAAGCAAGAGCCAGCCATAGCATCTGACAAGAGAATCCAAGCAAAACTTCGGCAAATCTTCAAGCTGGGAAAGAGTGACAGCCCAACTTAACCTGAGCTATACTATTCCCTCCTTTACTACCTTGGGGGGGGGGGGAACGGAAGAAAAGAAGACGAAAGGAAAACAGAGTCAGTCATAAAGCCTCAGTAAACTCAGTAACTTCTAGCATGTAAACATGGAAAAACAAAACGACATGAATTAACTGAATACAAGATAACACAAAGATGATAGGGTCAGCAAGATTAGACAAGATAATCACAAGGTATGCTAAGATAAGATAAACTGGATATGCTCTAATGCTTTCGCCGCTTCGCCATTTCCTTGTTATATGGATTTCTATTATCTCTGCACCACCTAACTAATGTCCCAACTAGTAACGCTAACGTGATCCTAATCCCTGTATTTTCTATCGCCTTCAGGCATCCATTTATTTATTTGTTACCTAGATTTAATCTAGGGTTTTCTACCAAGTGCCTTCTAGAATCAACTAGAGTTTACGCTGTCTGCCGAACGCTTCTCGGATTCAGGATTTATGCCACCTAGTTCAACTAGGAATTATGCTACCTGTCAAACGATGCCCCCAAGTCTAGGACACACTACCTAGAGTGGTATATGTTCCTATACATCCCCACGCATGTATCGCGAATCTTTATCGCTTGTCTAGATGCACATGTCCTGTAATGTGCGACCCGAGTCCTGTGTCAGGGCAAATCAAGGAATACAGAACTCGGTCGGGAGCTTTCAGATATCTGCCGATGTAGATGCTAAGGTCTGTTTTTATTCCAGTGGCTATGGTCCCACTTGACCCCTCCCTCAACTAATGAAAGGCACACCTTGAAAAATGAGAACTATACGCCGGCCCCCGCTGCCCTACTATCCTATGGCCATCCGCACCCATAACTAGATAGCAAGTATATGGTCTTTTGGAGTTCTCCGCCTTTCCGCTTCACGTATCTCGATTGATTCAAGATGGATGGTAGACGACAAGTCACTATCACAGGGCTACCGTTTGCTCGCCGAATCACGCCGGTCCATCCTAGTCTTTAGGTTGCCATGTATTGCAACCAATGCATACCCCTGGTTCTTTTACGCAGACCTTAACCTCTGTGGGCCCAGGCGGATCATCTGCAGCCTCATAGAGGGATACCAAGAGTACCCTCACGTCCCCTCGAAGCCTCGGGCTTCGTAACCCAATTCGTTGGAGCCTTCTTTCTACTCAGACGGACATTCGCACCTTCCCGCATTATACTAAGAATTACTACTTAGTTTTATTAACTAAGATTTGCCACTTAGTTTCCAGAATCGTTGTTTTCTTAACTAAGGTTTACTACTTAGTTCTCTTTCCCGTCAATTTGGATTGGTTAAGTGTCATTAGTCAATTCAAGCCAACTTAACCCTCCTCATTTATCCTGTTAAACTGGTTAAGTTTTGTCAGTAACTCATGTTGACTTATCCCAACCACAAACCAAGTTATATTGGTTAAGTATTTATTACTTAACCCTACCCATTCACCCTGTGTTGGTAAAGTGTTCCTTTTTAACTTAACCTTGCCCGTCTGTTTTAACTAACATGTTATTAATGGTTAAGTATTACCCCTTCATGTTTTAGACTTAGCCCTATTCCTTTATCACAATCTGACGGTTAAGTGTTCAAGTTTACTTAACCCTATGGTCTTGTCCAGCTAACATATCAAATTGGCTAAGTGTATAAACTTTACTTAACCCCACCTTCTAGTCATGTTAATTTGTCTAAGTGTATTAACTTTACTTAACCCCACCTTTATCTGATCTGGCAAAGTAGTGCCCGGCTTCCATCCATAGCCGTAGTTGTTTCATCTACGGGCAGTTTTGGGGAATATGACTTTAAAACAAATCTTTTCTCTTGAAAATGCTTCTTTAAAAACCGTTTTGAAAATAATTTTTCAAATCCTTTACCTGATCTGGTAACCTTCAGCTCTGATACCACGTGTAACACCCCACGTCCGTTAGTGTCTCTCACTAAGGGAATGCACTAAGTTCTGTGGAGTATTTAGGGTAGAAGATGCAGATAAATTACAAGACAGACAAAAATTAAACAGCGGAAAATAAAACTTTGCTTTATTGATAAAATAGTTCGTACAACGATTTCTTTACAATATCAGAGTATCATCTGTCTTTCAAAATAAAGAAGCATAAAAATACATTTATATTCCCCAATTTAAGCAAGAGCCAGCCATAGCATCTGACAAGAGAATCCAAGCAAAACTTAGGCAAATCTTCAAGCTGGGAAAGAGTGACATTCCAACTTAACCTGAGCTATACTATTCCCTCCTTTACTACCTTGGGGGGGGGGGGGAACGGAAGAAAAGAAGACAAAAGGAAAACAGAGTCAGACATAAAGTCTGAGTAAACTCAGTAACTTCTAGCATGTGAACATGGAAAAATAAAACGAAATGAATTAACTAAATACAAGATAACACCAAGATGATAGGGTCAGCAAGATTAGACAAGATAATCACAAGGTATGCTAAGATAAGATAAATGGATATGCTCTAATGCTTTCGCCGCTTCGCCATTTCCTTGTTATATGGATTTCTATTATCTCTACACCACCTAACTAATGTTCCAACTAGTAACGCTAACGTGATCCTAATCCCTATATTTTCCATCGCCTTCAGGCATCCATTTAATTATTTGTTACCTAGATTTAATCTATGGTTTTCTACCAAGTGCCTTCTAGATTCAACTAGAGATTACGTTGTCTGCCGAACGCTTCTGGGATTTAGGATTTATGCCACCGAGTTCAACTAGGAATTATGCTACCTGTCGAACGATGCCCCCAAGTCTAGGACACACTACCTAGAGTGGTATATGTTCCTATACATCCCCACGCATGTATCGTGAATCGTTATCGCTTGTCTAGATGCACATGTCCTATAATGTGCGACCCTAGTCCTGTGTCAGGGCAAATCAAGGAATACAGAACTCGGTCGGGAGCTTTCAGATATCTGCTGATGCAGATGCTAAGGTCTGTTTTTATTCCAGTGGCTATGGTCCCACTTGACCCCTCCCTCAACTAATGAAAGGCACACCTTGAAAAATGAGAACTATACGCCGGCCCCCGGTTGCCCCACTATCCTATGGCCATCCTCACCCATAACTAGATAGCAAGTATATGGTCTTTTGGAGTTCTCCGCCTTTCCGCTTCACGTATCTCGATTGACTCAAGATGGATGGTAGACGACGAGTCGCTATCACAGGGCTACCGTTTGTTCGCCGAATCACGCTGGTCCATCCGAGTCTTTAGGTTTCCATGTATTGCAACCAAGGCATAACCCTGGTTCTTCTACGCAGATCTTTACCTCAATGGGCCCAAGCGGATCATCTGCAGCCTCACAGAGGGATACCAAGAGTACCCTCATGTCCCCTCGAAGCCTCGGGCTTCGTAACCCAATTCGTTGGAGCCTTCTTTCTACTCAGACGGACATTCGCTCCTTCCCGCGTTATACTAAGAATTACTACTTAGTTTTATTAACTAAGATTTACCACTTAGTTTCCAGAATCGTTGTTTTCTTAACTAAGGTTTACTACTTAGTTCTCTTTCCCGTCAATTTGGATTGGTTAAGTGTCATTAGTCAATTCAAGCCAACTTAACCCTCCTCATTTATCCTGTTAAACTGGTTAAGTGTTGTCAGTAACTCATGTTGACTTAACCCTACCACAAACCAAGTTATATTGGTTAAGTATTTATTACTTAACCCTACCCATTCACCCTGTGTTGGTTAAGTGTTCCTTTTTAACTTAACGTTGCCCGTCTGTTTTAACTAACATGTTTTTAATGGTTAAGTATTACCCCTTCATGTTTTAAACTTAGCCCTATTCCTTCATCACAATCTGATGGTTAAGTGTTCAAGTTTACTTAACCCTACGGTCTTGTCCAGCTAACATATCAAATTGGCTAAGTGTATAAACTTTACTTAACCCCACCTTTTAGTCATATTAATTTGGCTATGTGTATTAACTTTACTTAACCCCACCTTCTAGTCATGTTAATTTGGCTAAGTGTAATAACTTTACTTAACCCCACCTTCAAGTCATGTTAATTTGGCTAAGTATATTAACTTTACTTAACCCCGCCTTCTAGTCATGTTAATTTGGCTAAGTGTATTAACTTTACTTAACCCCGCCTTCTAGTCTAGTTACCATGTGAAGTTGGTTAAGTGTCCCTATGGACTTAGCCCTCCCATCCAAGCTTAACTGTGTGAAATTGGTTAAGTGTTCCTATGGACTTAACCCTCCCATTCTAGCTTAACTGTATGGCCCTAACCCCACCCCACTAGTCCGGTTATTATGTTGAATTAGTTAAGTGTCTTAGTGAACTTAACCCTACCATTCTTGTTCTAGCTTTAATAGATTAAAGCCATGACCACTCACATTAGACAGATATTGTTGTGATTACTGGATGTGCCGGATGGTTCCGGGCAGATTTACATCGCAACTCAGTCTAACCTCGGGTTAGGACTATTCATGTTTTCTAGTTCAAGGGTTTTTAATTAATTTTCAAATCAATTTTGAAAGTAAACATCCCGTTCGTCGGATCAGTTAGGGATAGCCAGGGAGAGTAGGAAACTTGTATTTTCCAAACCCAAGCCTAGACACTATCCTCTCTGTCACCCTAGAACTTTCTGGCGTGTTATTAAAAGTGTTGTCGTTAATAAACCTTTAATTTGTCTAAGTTAACATTTCCTCATTTAGGACAAATTCTATAAGTAAATTAATCCTAATTTACTTATTTCCTAATTACTCTTTAAATGTGAATCGTCAACATTTATTCTTACGGCACATTCTCCCCTCTATATCATATTTATGCTTTTTGGTATGCGGACTATACCAAATTAAGTGTCACTAACCATGATTTTGCTAAACCTGAAAGTTATTCCCAATTGTGGCTAATTTTACTTTTATGCCAATATACTTACCGTGCAGAATTAGCCAATCCAATCATGATTTAACATTCTAATTCACGTCAAACTAGACTTATTACTCTAGTTCTCAATTCATGTAAACGCTAGATTTACACGTCAATACTAGATTCAAATTACACATCTTATAATTCATGTCAAATTTATCCAATTTGCATTTCTATGAACATGCCATAATACATGTTCCCCATTTATGCCAAATTCCAAGTTTTACAACTATGTTCTAGTATATTTCACATTATGCCCAAATCGTATTCCCACCGTTCGTATAATTGCGATTCAGTCTAGATTATGGATAAACCTAGACTCGTAGAAAATAGGGAATGAACCAAAGATGCTATGAAAAAGGATGGACATAATAACTGGCATAAAAAGGATTGAATAACGACATCAGTTCAAGAACATGGGTAGACCTAACTTAATAGGTAAATTCCCAAGATCTAAAACCAAGGATAAACAAAATAGAGACGCAGCTTCAAGAACATGGGTAGACCTAACTTAATACGTAAATTCCCAAGGTCTAAAACCAAAGAAAACCAAGGACGAGCAAAATAAATAATCGGGTTTAGACCCAATTTCATAGTCACAGAACCTAAGCAACACTTTCCTAGTCATGAATCATAGGTGTTTAATCACATATGTCCTTGTTTTGTCATAGGCAATAGTTTATGTTTCCTAATCAAAGGCATAGGCTTAGTCAAGGAAATAATCCTCATAGTCACAGTCACAGTCACAGTCATAGGCAATGTTCATAGTCATAGGCAATGTCCATATTCATAGGCAATGTTCGTAGTCATAGGCAAATGTTTTTAAGGTCCATAGTTTCATAGTCATGGTCTATTTTGTCCTCGAATCATAACAGTTCTTAATTAGGTTCAAGAGTATAGGCACTGATTCGAATAGAGAGAGAGAATTGGCATATTCTTTTATTCCTTTAATTTCATGTCACGAAGAAAGAAAAACATTCAAATCTAGAAATAACTGACTTACAGAGATTAGATCAGAACAGAAAGATGGCATTGCTAAGATTCGTAGGAAAACAGTCGTTGAAGTCGTTTGAACCTCCTCTTGAATCCTAGTTGGACTTGAACCTCTTCTTGAAAGTCTTTTAGCAGCATCTCCTCGTCTTGATTTATTTATATATATTATTCTATTTATTATTTAATTTAAGAGGAGGAGAAGAAGCCATGTTTATAAATAATCTTTGCAGCATAAGGGTAGAAAAGAATTGTGAATAGAGAGGAAAACTAGGGCTGTTTATATAGTGTTAGGCGGACGAACCTGGTCAGAATGGCATCCAGATACATCAGAATGAACAGGGTGCAGAAGGCTGGAAAAATAGGGGGGTCGACCCCCAGGTCGACTATGTAGTCGACCTGGGTGTCTTGGGCGGGAAAATTCCCGCCCTGGCCGATCCGGCCCGATTTTGAAATTTGAATTTGACCTGTTTTTAATTTTGAACTTCGCTGAATCTTCTGGAGGCCATGTCTCCCTCATACGGACTCCGATTTACGCAAACTCGGACTCGTTTTCATGCAGAATTCCGAAAAAAACGCAATGGCACAGCCCGTTTCCCTTGATTTTGATTTTAACTTTTAATTCTGCCTTGATTTGTGAATCCTAGTGTTACAGAATTACGGGATGTTACATTTATCTCTCTGCACCCCCCCCCCCCCGCCCCCCGTTCATTTTGAAATCAAATAAATAAATAAAAATAGGAAAAGGGCGGAGCCCTAGCCGCCACCCACATCGGCCACCGCCCCCTCCGTCAACCGATCCACCTCGACGTCGACCGCGACCCCCCTCCCTATGCTGACATCGCCCTCTTCTCCTACCTTTCTCCCTCTCCTGCGAGAACCCTAGCTCCCCCTTCTTCTAAACCGCGCCGCCACCTTCCGCCCCTACTGACGCGTCGCAACCTCGACCCCCCCTGACATCAGCCGTGCCTCCTCCCTCTTCGTTCTAGTAAGTTTTTTTTAATTAATTTAGGTTTTTATATGTGTATTAACATTGAATTAAAAACCCGATTTTGTATGTGAATAGCATGGGTTTGATTTTCAGTTTAGATTATAAACAACCATGGATTTTAAAACATGAAGTGATAATTCTTATCAATAGAAAGGTAAGATTTTTATCATTAGAGAGATAATATTTTTATCAATAAAATGATTTGAATTTTTATTTAGAATAGATTTTTCTATATTGGACAAAAAAGTAAAAATTAGATTTTTTTTATATTGGATAGCAATGTAAAAATAGGATTTTTATCTATATAGTAGCAATGTAAAAATAGGATTTTTATCTATATAGTAGCAATGTAAAAATAGGATTTTTATCTATATAGTAGCAATGTAAAAATAGGATTTTATCTATATAGTAGCAATGTAAAAATAGGATTTTTATCTATATAGTAGCAATGTAAAAATAGAATTTTTATCCATATGGAGTCATTATAAAAATATGATTTTATATACATAGCAACAATATAAAAATGTGATTTTTATATATGTAGTGAAAGCGGGCAACGAAAGGGACAAAAGGCGAGAATTGCGATGATTTCCTACAATAGAAGTGTCATGGAATTGGGATAGCTATGGGTGAGAACTTCTCACTCTAAATCTCTTTTTCTAGATATATATATATATATATATATATATATATATATATATATATATACTAGGATGCAGATGGTGCTTAGCAGCACCCGACACCCGTCATCCACAGACCATGGATGGCTTGTTTGTTTGATTGATGTATTGTGAAAATTGTTTGTGATGTTGATGTGAAATCGATAATAAAATGTAGATATGTTGAAATAAAATATTTTATCATCAAAAATATAATTTTTTACGTGAATGTGAATAAATAAATATTTATAAACAAATCGGTCGATTTGTTTATATACACTGATTTGACTGATATTGATTGGGATGATAAATTTTACACATCGCCCAACTGCACAAACTAAAATATGTGTTTGTTGATTTGAAACCCCACACGGGTGTTGGGATGAAATTTGGCGTACACTAATCCCAATTATTTAATTATATGTCGATCGATTGGTCGACAGGCTGTGTAAGCGTTAATTATTTATATTTGATGCTTATGTAGTTGTGTGGTGCACTTTGGATGATGGTTGATTGTTTATCGCTGTTATTATATACATGTGTTGTATGGAATCCATATAATTAACGTTATATGGTAATTGATTGGGCCTCATTCCACTTGGGAAAATAATGAATATTATAAAAGAAAATTCATGTGTTGAATATAAAAATAGTAATGTGTTGACGATTTTCATGTGTTGAAACTATTCATGTGTTGAGTAAAATATTTTAACAATAAAATTTACATCTTTATCATATTTAAAATTAGAACTACTTCACGGTGGAGTCTGATTTAAAAATCAAACAATAGATACCATGATTTATAAAATATTTTACATAACAAAAATAGTGATGTGCTGACAGTACTCATGTGTTGAGATTAGTCGTGTGTTGAAAGAAATATAGATTCAAGTGTTGAATGGAATATATATATTCATTTGTTGAATAGAATAACGAATTTATTGAAATATATATAGCCGTGTTGATTAGAGTTGCGCTATTTTGACGTGAACGGTATTTATATCGATTTTATTCGTTTTATAATGAATATTGAAAAGTGATTTCAAAATTTAATATTTTGAAATGAAATTCAAATTAAATTAGATTAAAATTCAAATTGAAATTTTATTGAATCAATTTGAAATGAATTCGAATCGAATAGAAAAATGAATTCGATTCGAATTGAATAGAAAGTGAATTTGAATTCGAATTGAATAGAAATGAATTCAAATTGAATTAAATTGAAATTGAATTAAAAACGAATTGAAATCGTTTTGAATGAAATTTAAAACGAACCGAAATTGAATTGAAGTCAATTTGAAATGAAGTCGAATTGAATTAAATAGAAGGTAAATTCAAATTGAATTGAATTGAAACGAATTTGAATTCGAATTAAATAAAATTGATATGAATCCGAATTGAATTGAAATCAAATCGATTTGAAATTGAATGTAGCATTGAAATGGTTTTGAAAATGAATTTAAAACGATTTGTAAAATACGTTTTAAAAGGAAATCGACAAATATATATAATATATATATTATATATATACATATATAATGGCCTGAATAGAACGCGCCGCGCCGCGGTAGTTCGTGAATTTCGACCATTGACTTAGAATTGACGTTGCGGGAGATCCGACCGTTGGATTCTCCTAAAGCCAGAACCGTTGGGTTCGTATCGAAAAGAGCTTTCCAATGAATATTAGAAATTTGAAATCTAACGGTTGGATTTGGAATTATGTCCAAATCAAATTTGAAAAAGGTCGTTGTAAGTGCAATTCGATGGCCATTGATGGAAATCGACTGTATGGGCCTTGATAAAATTATTAAAAATATCTATAATTTGTGTAAAATCATAAGAAATGATTTAGGAAAAATTGGGCTGAAGGATTCCACATTTGAAAGGATAAAAATATATTTTTGTTGAAATGAACTAGTTTTGAACTAGAATTAAAAATCAATTTATTTTTGAAATAAATAAATTGAATTTGAAAGTGATTTTAAAAATAATCAATATTCCCAATACGTGAATTGGACTGGAGTTGAATCGAAATTATCTTCAGAATATTTCGATGTTGGATTTCGTGACTATACAGATATTGTTATGGGAATTTGAAAGATATATTTTATATCGTTATTTCCAATACGATATATGTTGGTTTCAGAATTTGATATTGAATATAAGCCGATATAATTTCTATTCAAAGCCTTGTATTTAATATCAAATGTGATTTGGGTTTGTCGTGAATCATGTTTTAGATGACATTGGTTCTTTAACCCAGTTAAAGGCAAGATGTTGATTTTTGAAAGGATTAAAACTAAGTAGAGTTCTAATGAATCTTTAATTAGATTGAAAAGTGAATTGATAATTTAAATCATCAAATCTGAAAGGTGATCGAGAATGGAGTACCACCAGTTTTGCTCCAATGCGATAGTTAAATCTTTAATTAGATTTGAACGTGAAATGGTAATTAATTTTACCGATAACACCGTGGTGTTAGGAATGGAGTATCACCAGTTTTGCTCTAGGGGATGAATAGGTTGGGATTGGGAAATAAAATAAATAATTACTTCGGTGTGGTTTGCTAATCCCGACTAGGTTGAAATGACATCCGAAGGAAGATTAAAGAATAAATTTAGAAGAATTTATCTTGGATAAAATTAATGGGAACCTTTCCCTAAGAATGTGATTTTGTGAATAAAAGAATATTCGGAATTGGAATGAGGCGTTCGTTGTGTTTGTGTAACATTTGTTTACTATATACGTGGGATATTCAGAAAGGCCGGGTTTATACCCATTCTGAATAACCGATTCGACGAGATGTCGAAGAAGAAGACGGTGGTTGAAGACCAAAAGTCTTCACATCGTTTTGGGTGATTACTGATGATCTCGATTGGGCTGTACACCCAAGATGAGGGAAACAGTTGGTGATTGTCCAGACGTACTTGGAGATGGATGGATATGCGAGGAAATTGCCTCCGGTTTCGTTCAGACCCTGAACGAACTTGTAAATGGATTGTGTGTCTGACATTGGATTTTATTCTGTGTTGATTGATCTCTATTAAATATACATCTGTTTGGCGGCGGAGAATTTATTCTCTTTCTTAATGCCCTTCTCTGAGACGTACGAGCTCAGAGGTTGTATATCGATGGACATCAGTCGCATGGAGTGAATTGCCAGTGTGGCACGCGTAAGTGGCAATTGATCAAGGCTTCTATTGAAAAGCAAATTCTTGTGGTTGATGATCAAAGCACGGCCTGTGTGGCGCAACTTTGTGTATAGTGTGAATTCGCCAGCCTCACACCTTGGTATGAGTCAAAAACGGGATAGTGACTGCAGGGAGAGCACGACGTTTCTTTCTAGCTAGGGTGGTGTCAGTGACCTACCAGCCCTGACATTTATATACTTTTCACCTGTGTGGTTGTTGGATATGAGGCGCCTCGGATATAGGTCTGTAAGGACCGAGAAACATGTGTTTAGGAATAATTAATCCTCCAAAGTTAGGTGAGGACCGGCCCTGAAGATCCAAGGATCATAGTGGGGTCCTGGGACATTTGGTAGAGTGTCTCGAACGCGGAGAGGAGCTTGCCCCTTGCCTCAACTCATGACGGAATCCAATTTCCAATACGTGTATTTCTGTTTTATTTGTAGAACCTAGTATGGCGACATAGTGGTATGGGTCATTCATGCCGCCTATGATTGATATTTATGATTGAAATTGTTTTGACTATATACACTTATAATAGTATCAAATAATGTGTATAAGGTAAAAACCATATCCTCCGGCTTGCGTTGCATTGTGTGATGGGACCTGGGTCTTATAACAGCTTCATTTTTCTTTATTTAGCTTTGCACTGTTTGTTTTATGCACTGGTATTCTTGGGAGGAAACCCGTTCCGTGTTATAGGGCGTGGTCCCTTGATTTACCTAGCTTTAAAAATAAAGATTAATATCTATTTTAGTTCTCACACCAGTCACATGACTGACCTGGAGTTTATTGTTTTAACCTAAACTCTGGGTGCCCTTATTTTCGACACGGGCAGCTAGTAGTTTTGGTTTTGCAGATTTATATTCGCAGGATCCTGATTTACAGTTGGAACGATGCTCGGAAAGCTCTGTATCCGTGTATCACTTTCAGTTGTGTTTTGTATATTTTTCCGTTGCTATGTAATTTATTGTAATCTCTGATATTTATCGAATGTATTTATTCATTTATACTATGTATATTCTTGTATCTGATGGAATTGTTGTAATATACAATGAAATGTTCTTCCGTTTGCGTTCTATTTTGTCTTGTCCTCAATTCTATCCGTGCTTTCCTTCACGGGGAAGTTCGGGTCGTGTCAGAGGCTATATGAAATATCCTGAAGTCCCCGGTGCAGGGGAGGTTATGGCGAAATTTTTCGAAAATTTAGGGTGTTAACCAAATTTTTGAAAATTTTGAAAGGTTCTTAGAAACTGAAAAGTTGCAGAACTTAAGCCGTAAAGAAAATAATGGAAGTTGAGTTGATTAGTTAAACAACTTTCATCTTCGTTCCTTTTCGGGGATGAAAAGTTTTAAGTGGGGGAGATTGTAACAACCCGGAAAATGCGAGCCAATTTAAAAATTTTACTTTGGCAATTTTAGCGAATTTTGAATATTTAAATGAATTATTTTAAATAATAACGATGAGATATTTATTTTTGAATAGAAATAGAATGTATATATTTATATGTCGTAAGAATATAAATATTTATTTTAAATTATAAAAGGAATTGAAAATGGCGCTGTAGTTCGATAATTCGATTTCAAATTTCAAATGAATGTACCGGGTGAAAAACAAACCGGATTTTAGAGAAACCAAAAATATTAGAATCTAATTGAGAATATCTTTCCAACGAATCCGAAAAATCAAAATTTCATAGCGGGAAACAAAAGATATGCCCAGGTGAAAATTCAGAATAGTCGCTATGGAATTTTGGCCCTTGAAAATAGCCATTTTGCAAACGACCTCGGTTTTCGACGAAACCACTTTTGTTGGATCCGGGGTGTTAAGTTATTGCTAGATTCCAATTTTCGTAATTTTTGAATCAATATGTGAGCGTGGCGAGGGAAAACGCGTTTGACCAGTTTTAGTTGATTTTAATCGACTGGAAAATGGCCATTTTTCAAACGGTCTCAGAATTTGACGATATTAGTTTTGTTAGGACCGTATCGTCGATACGAAGCTAGAAAATATTTTTCGGGAATTTTTAGAGTTCGTATGTGGCCCCGGTAAATTGAAATGTGCGTTCAAATTCGATATATATATAGAGTTATATTTTGATTTTGATGAAAACTGATCGAAATAGCCGAATTGGCCTACGATATATATCCCATTGTGTTCGAAATGGGGTTAATTAGCTAGGGACGACAGTCGGTGGGTTCGATTTCGAGTTCGGATTTTAAAGTTAACTTTATGGAATATTAAATTATAAAATTTAATTCAATAAAAAAGGGCCAACCCCTTTTTCCTCTTCTTTCTCTTCCCTCAGTCAAAATCGAGCACAGAAGAAAAAAAACCCGATGCCTTTCCCACTCGTCGCCCTCCACCTACATTCTCCGCCGCCCTCCTCTGGCACGCCGCCACCGCCGGCACGAGGCGCCCCCCTCCACTCTCCTCTCGGCTCCAGTCCCCTCTCTTCCTCTATTCTTGTGACGGCCCGCCCCGCACCAACCGACATTTTCTCCAAAGGTGCGCTATACACATTTCCGGTTAGCACGGAACGGTTCGTCAGAAAGAAAAAAGGAAGAAAGAAATGAACATATAAAGAACCTGTAGAATGTCTCACAGCGCATAGAACAAAATATAATAATAACATACTTGACAAAAAAACAGGAGAGACAGTGCATAAGCTAAAAACCAGAACTAAGCATCATAGCAGCGGAAATCCAAAATATAGTTTATTACAACTTTTCAAACTATATCAAAGCAAAAGTAAGATAAAGGAGGTACACTACTAATGCCCAAGTAGTGACCACCAACGACACAGGGAGAATATGTATATATATATCATACGTGGAAGCCTCATGCCCGCCTCTGAATCAGCTACTCGCGCACCACCAGCTAACGTGTCTCTAATCTGCTCGTGTGAGCACCCAGAGTAATAAGAGGAGACATAAAACTCTGGGCCAGACATAAAGCCTGGTATGAGCGATAAGCATCTAAAGTGAACAATAACAGGTAGACTAAAACATACCTGAACCTGGACCTGCAACCAAAGAGTTAGCACTACATACTGTACAACACTCTAAGGTGCCATATCAAACAGTGTAAAGATACGGAGGTGGGGGAGGTGTGCATGTCATGGTGATGGCAAACAATCAAACATAGCATCCATCCTCACATCTCTCACTCAGTGCGTAAAGCATACGATATTCACCACTTCGATCACCCACCCTTGCTACGATCACTTTGCCCCATGAAGTCATAAAATGGCTTCACTGCACTGATAACGTAGCCACTAATCCTTCGCTATGTCCACTTGCCCCATGGAGTTATTCACCCCATCTGCGCTGCCTCATAGCCTTACCAATCCTTACTATGTCCACTTGCCCCATGGAGTTATTCACCCCATCTGCGTTGGCTAATAGTCTTACCAATCCTTTACTATGTCCAGTTGCCCCATGGAGTTATTCACCCCATCTGCCCTGGCTCATAGTCTTACCAATCCTTTACTATGTCCACTTGCCCCATGGAGTTATTCACCCCATCTGCGCTGGCTCATAGTCTTACTACGCATCACCTTGCCCCTCAAGTCGTAATGACTCTACTGCACTGATAACGTAGTCTTGCTACCATCACCTTGCCCCTCGAGTCGCAATGACTCTACTGCACTGGTAAGTAGCCCATCATTCATTTTTAGTGGTGAATCGAAGTTATGAACATCGACAACTCCTTAGCACACGTCCCTCAGCAAAACCCAACCATGAAGTGAACTCATCGGTTCCCAACTGGATCCTGAGCTCTAACTTCCCTTATTGGACTACCTTTGCATCTCGGGTTATTGGTCAATACTGGGTCGGGTCGGGTTCTTTTCAAACTATCGGTTCGGGTCGGGTCCACTTCATCGCGTCAGTTCGGATCTTCTTCTGGTACGGGTTGGGTCGGGTGTTTCTCCTCGGGTCGGGTCGGGTGCCACCTCCCCTCCAGTTAGTGCTTCCGCTCCGATCCGCCTCCTCATCCTTCACGTGCTCCGATCCGATCCATCCTCCTCTATCCGCTCCGATCCCCCCTCCTTAATCCGATCCGATCCCAGTTCAGTTAGCGTGACCTTCCTTTTTGCCAATTTTCTCAAGTGTTAAGTTCCGATCCGATCGAATCCCTTTCCCAGTTCAACATATCCGATCCGAGCCCCCATATCCGATCCGATACGAAACCTGCACTGCTTTCTTAAATTGTTCCAGCAAGTGTTTACGCCATTCGACAACGTTTTCGACCATTCTAACTATTGAAATCAATCACAAAGCATTTCATACAGTCATAGCAACATGCATAATCAACCACAAACATCAAAACATCAATATGATAGGTTAAAATGGATCAAACATACCCCAAAACCCCATATTTCCCCTTAAGCATGTTTAGGTGAAACTAATGATAGTATTAGCAAAACTTAACCAAATTAACCCAAATTCTTATCAGAGGTCTAAAACATCATTTAGGAATTTATGAATATTTTTCCCGAATTTATTACTGTATAAATCGCTAATTAACACTAATTACCCTTAATTAGCCATAATTAGTGCAAAACTATGCAAATAACTCACCATAGCCACAAATAAACTAAGATCTGAAATAAATCTCTGATTTGATGTGAATCCCTATACCAAACAGCAGCTCCAATGTTGATTTGGTGTAGATCTTCCTTGATTAGAGGTTGCTAAGCTTAATCCTTGACCAAAAGATGATTTGGAGGTGATTTAGAGGTTGGAGGCCATTTTTAGGGTTCCTTGGTGATAAGTGGAGGCTAGAAAACTGAAATGGAATGATCCTCCATCTCATTTCAGCCTTCCCATAACCCCAATCCCGAAATGGGTTATGGGCCTACTCACTAATCACCCGACTTGGCCTGCCCTCCAAACCTTATTTCAGCCCTATCTCCCAAACGGTAAGTCCGTTTGGCTATTATGACCACTCTTCGGAAAGCTAAACCATCAAACGAATCTAATTGAGCCGGTTTCAGGTCAAAATTCCTTTCCAATCAAAAGTTACGGCCAAAACAAGATCAACTATGGGCAAAATGGTCATTTAAAAATCGACAAAAATCATGAATATGGGTAATGACTCTAATAGATGTTTCCCATAGTTACATGACCATACAACTTCATATGGGAAAGAAACAAATATTCTACGATCCTCCGATGCGTAGGATACGGGTCGTTACACTCTCCCCCCTTAAGAAATTCCGCCTCCGAAATTCCCTAACCAAAACACACAAAAGGGTCTCGCATGCCTATCAATCATAAAACAACAATCAAACATGCAAAACAAGTCTACCATAGCATGCGGAAAAACTAAATTATGAAGTAAATCTTACCAGGAAAAGAGTTGTGGATATGCCTTCCTAATGCTCTCCTCTGTCTCCCAAGTACAATCATTCTCGTTCTCGCCCCACTGAACCTTGACTAGCTTCACCGTCTTCCTTCGAAGTTGTTTCGTATCGTGCCCCACAATACGAATCGGCTTGCGGTTCCCAACCGCCTCGGGTTCTACTTCGAAGTCCTCTAACCGATCAGGTGAAATAGTCATATTTGAGTCGTGAACGAACTTCCTTAGTTGGGAAACATGAAATACATTGTGAACTCCCGCCATCTTCTCTGGTAAGTCAATTCTATATGCCAAATTCCCGACTAGTTCAAGAACAGGGAATGGGCCAACAAATCTTGGTGCTAATTTGCCTCTCCTGCCAAATCGTATCACGCTCTTCAACGGGGAAATCTTGACAAACACCAAGTCACCAACGAAGAATTTTAAATCTCTTCTCCTCTTATCAGCATAACTCTTCTGCCTATCTTGGGCAGCTTTCATTCGTTGTTGAATGATCTTGATCTTATCGGAGGTTTCCCTCGCCACATCTGGTCCAAGCACAAACTTCTCGCCAGTCTCTATCCAACATGATGGTGAGTTGCACGGTCTTCCGTACAAAGCTTCATATGGAGCCATACCAATACTGGATTGGTAGCTATTATTATATGCAAACTCTACTAGATGCAAATGGTCATCCCATGATCCACCAAAATCCAATATACAAGCTCTCAAGAGATCTTCCATTATACGATTCACGCTCTCCGTCTGACCGTCGGTCTAAGGATGATATGCGGTACTGAGATGTAATCCTGACCCTAGAGCCTCTTGTAAGCTCTTCCAAAACCCACTAGTGAACAACGGGTCTCGGTCACTCACAATGCTTTTGGGTACTCCATGAAATCTCACTACCCATTTCATATACAAATCTGCCAACTTGGCTTCCGTTCTGGTTGATTTGACTGGTATAAATCTGGCACTTTTAGTCAATCGATCCACAATTACCCAAATGCTATCATATCCCGATCTAGTCCTTGGTAAACCATCGATGAAATCCATCAAGATTTGCTCCCATTTCCATTCGGGAATTTCTAATGGTTGCAATAACCCACTAGGCTTCTTTTGCTCGGCTTTAACTAGCTGGCAATTCATGCATTTGGATATAAACATCCCAACGTCTCTTTTCATCCCTTCCCAGTAGTAAGTCTGCTTCATGTCTCGATACATCTTATTACCACCGGGATGTATAGTCAGTTTTGAGTGATGACATTCTCTAAGCACTTCATCCCACAAACCATTCACGTTGGGCATAACTAGTCTTCCATTCTTCCGAAGCCATCCATCTCGATCAAGCCCATACACATTCATCTCCTCACCGTCGATGTTCATCTCTAACTTGGAGATTTCCAATTGATTAGGATCGTCCCTCTGACTGGAACCAATCCGCTCTATCAAAGTGGGTCTGATCGCCAAACTAGCTAGCATGACTAGATCCAATTCGCACTTTGGTCTGAAATCAAACCCCGCGATATACTCTAGTTGCTTCCATTCAAGAAACATTGCCCCTAAGCTGGCATGTCTCCTACTCAAGGCATCGGCTACCGCATTACCTTTCCCAGGTGTATATGCGATATCAAAATCATACGAAGCCAAGAACTCTAACCATCTCTGCTGACGGAGATTCAGATCCTTCTAGGAGAAGAGATACTTTAACGATTTATGATCAGTGAACAACTCAAATCTTTCTCCCAAGAGATAGTGTCTCCACATCTTCAGCGCAAATACAATCGCTGCCAATTCCAAATCATGGGTAGGATACTTCTTCTCATGCGGCTTTAGCTGTCGACTAGCATAAGCTACAACCCTACCTCTTTGCATCAATACAACACCCAGTCCGGTACCGCAAGCATCCGTGTATACCGTCATCTCTTCATTCCCTTTAGGAATGACTAACACTGGCGCACGCGTCAACTTCTCTTTTAGACTCTTGAAGGCATCCTCACACACTTCGTCCTAGACGAAGGACTGATTCTTCTTAGTCAATTGAGTCAACGGTGCTGCTATCTTGGAGAAGTCTGGATAAACTTACGATAATATCCAGCTAATCCCAAGAAACTTCTTACATCTGTTGCATTCTTGGGCGTAGGCCAATCCTGTACCGTAGCCACCTTCGCAGGGTCCACGGCAATACCACTCTCTGAATCAACATGGCCCAAGAATCTCACTTCCCTTCTCCAAAAATGACACTTAGAGAATTTCGCTTTCAATTGGTGTTTCCTCAACACCTCCATCACTAACCTCAAGTGTCCCTTGTGTTCCTCCTCTGTCCTTGAGTAAACAAGGATATCATCCACGAACACAAGAACAAACTTATTCAACTGATCTCTGAATACTCGATTCATAAGATCCACAAAATAGGCTGGTGCATTGGTCAACCCAAATGGCGTGACCAACCACTCATAAAATCCAGACGACATCCTAAATGTCGTTTTCGTAACACTCTCATCTTCTACTCGAAGCTGATGAAATCCTGTTGCGAGGTCCAACTGGGAGAACACTCTTGCTCCTTCCAGTTGATCAAACAAATCATCTATCCGCGGTAGAGGATACTTATTCTTCCTCGTTTCCTTATTCAACTCGCGATAGTCCACACACAAACGAAGGGAACCGTCTGCCTTAGTGGCAAACACAACTGGTGCTCCCCACTCGGAGACACTCCTAATAAATCCCTTCTTCAAAAGATTGCTGACTTGCACCCCGAGCTCTCGCTGCTCCCTTGGTGCCATACGACGAAGTGGCATCACTATAGGTCTGACATCTTTCACTAAATCAATACGGAACTCAATCTCTCGGTGTGGTGGAAGCCCAGTCACCTCCTCGAAGACGTCCGGATACTGGCCAACCACGGGCACATCTGACAACTCATCCTGCGGGATGTCGAGGGAATTTACAAAACTAGCCATAACCCCATCACTAGGTAGACTACCAAACACTACCCTCCGCCCATCATGCGCCCTCACTGTCACCAAAAAGCCCACATAGTCTACCACCACCCCGTATCTTTGGAGCCAATCGACTCCCAATATAATGCCATACCCAGTAAAGCCCAAAACAAAGCAATCACAAACATACATCCATGACTCGATAAGACCGAATTCCTGCAAATCATAATAAGGCTAGTCGAACCACCAATCGGGTTCGTCACAACCAATGGTCTATCGACTATCTCGGGTTCCAGTCCCAACCTAACTACCAGGTCACTAGATATGAAGGAAAGGGAAGCCCCAGTATCAAACAAAACTCGAACTGGTACATCATAAATAGAAAGCATACCTTGAATAACAACATTCTTTCCTTTCTTCGCCGCAGTTGGGGCATTCGACGAAGAAGGAACAACATCAATAGCATATGCTTTCACAATCTGTTTCTCCTTAAGAGGTCGCGGACACTTATCCTTGAAATGTCCCACTTGACAACAGTTGAAGCACTTCTTATCCGCTGGCTTGGCCCGACAATCTTTAGCATAATAGCCCTTCTTGCCACAGCTGAAGCACTCAACATCCTTCTTGCTCTTTTTCTGACACCTTTAGATTGGTCCTACTTCCTCTTATTGTGAGAGTTATTCTTGCCACCACCACCTACTTGCGGCTTTGGCCCTTCTGCAGATGCAGCCTCAGTCTTTGACTTAGGGTAAAGACTCTTTGATCTCAAAGCTTTCCCCACGATCGATTCAAAAGTCTCATCGATGTGATTGATAAGCCTTTCCCCCAAGTATCCATCCAAACCAGTAATGAACTTCTCATTCTTCTTCTCAGGAGTGTCAACGAGAGACAGTCCATACTTCGACAAAGTGTCGAACTCGGCAATATAATCAGAAACTGCCCTCCCATTCTGCTTGAGTTCCAAGAAACACTTGAACAATACTGAATTCTGGGCAGCTGGAATAAACTTCTCGCTAAAGCGAGCCTTAAACTGAACCCAAGTAACCTGGTCCTCTGGAGTAGCTGTTCTAATGACATTCCACCAATCCATCGCTCGCCCTTGCAGCTGACGAGACGCTAGCCTTCTCTTCATCGCATCCTCAAGACCCAAGTCATCGAAGATACGATCACAGCTATCCATCTAGTCCTGAACATCTTTGGCCGACTCCGTCCCGTGGAACGGCTTCCCACCAAGATTGGTGTAATCCTTGCACAACTTGGCGAAATCGACCCTAGGCGCCTGCACTACTGGGCCAACACCAACTCCGGGATTGGGAATTGCCCCTTGCACTTCTCTAAGCATGTCTCTCATGAGATCAGTAAACATCGCCCTCATGTCAGAAGCATTCCCCTGATTGGTCCATCTACCAGCACCTTTGGTGTCTCTACTCATCGTTCAATCTGTAAAGAGAAAACGATTAACGACCCCATAGTGGTGCTAGTGCAGTGCGACTTCATTCTTATACTACTAATAGTATATATATAGCTTTTGAAAACCAAAGTAATCACAAATACGCGCTCTCATATAAGTACTATCTCTCCCTAGTGTCTTTCCCTAGGTTAACTACACAACCTAGAGCTCTGATACCAAGTGTGACGACCCGCCCCGCACCAACCGACATTTTCTCCAAAGCTGCGCTGTACACATGTCCGGTTAGCACGGAACGGGTCGTCAGAAGGAAAAAAGGAAGAAGGAAATGAACATACAAAGAACCTGTAGAATGTCTCACAGTGCATAGAACAAAATATTATAATAACATACTTGACATAAAACAGGAGAGACAGTGCATAAGCTAAAAACCAGAACTAAGCATCATAGCAGCGGAAATCCAAAATATAGCTTATTACAACTTTTCAAACTGTCTCAAAGCAAAAGTAAGATAAAGGAGGTACACTACTAATGCCCAAGTAGCGACCACCAACGACACAGGGAGAATGTGTATATATATATCATACGTGGAAGCCTCCTGCCCGCCTCCGAATCAGCTACTCGCGCACCACCAGATAACCTGTCTCTAATATGCTCGTGTGATCACCCAGAGTAATAAGAGGAGACATAAAACTATGGGTCAGACATAAAGCCTGGTATGAGCGATAAACATCTAAAGTGAAAAATAACAGGTAGACTAAAACATACCTGAACCTGGACCTGCAACCAAAGAGTTAGCACTACATACTGTACAACACTCTAAGGTGCCATATCAAACAGTGTAAAGATACGGAGGTGGGGGAGGTGTGCATGTCATGGCGATGGCAAACAATCAAACATAGCATCCATCCTCACATCTCTCACTCAGTGCATAAAGCATACGATATTCACCACTTCGATCACCTACCCTTGCTACGATCACTTTGCCCCATGAAGTCATAAAATGGCTTCACTGCACTAATAACGTAGCCACTAATCCTTCGCTATGTCCACTTGCACCATGGAGTTATTCACCCCATCTGCGCTAGCTCATAGCCTTACTAATCCTTACTATGTCCACTTGCCCCATGGAGTTATTCACCACATCTGCGCTGGCTCATAGTCTTACCAATCCTTTACTATGTCCACTTGCTCCATGGAGTTATTCACCCCATCTCCGCTGGCTCATAGTCTTACCAATCCTTTATGATGTCCACTTGCCCCATGGAGTTATTCACCCCATCTGCGCTGGCTCATAGTCTTACTACGCATCACCTTGCCCCTCAAGTCGTAATGACTCTACTGCACTGATAACGTAGTCTTGCTACCATCACCTTGCCCCTCGAGTCGCAATGACTCTACTGCACTAATAAGTAGCCCATCATTCATTTTTAGTGGTGAATCGAAGTAATGAACATCGACAACTCCTTAGCACACGTCCCGCAGCAAAGCCCAACCATGAAGTGAACTCATCGGTTCCCAACTGGATCCTGAGCTCTAACTTCCCATATTGGACTACCTTTGGATCTCGGGTTATTGGTCAATACTGGGTCGGGTCGGATTCTTTTCAAACTATCGGTTCGGGTTGGGTCCACTCCATCGCGTCAATTCGGATCTTCTTCTGGTACGGGTCGGGTGTTTCTCCTCAGGTCGGGTCGGGTGCCATCTCCCGTCCAGTTCGTGCTTCCGCTCCGATCCGCCTCCTCATCCTTCACGTGCTCCGATCTGATCCATCCTCCTCTATCCGCTCCGATCCCCCCTCGTTAATTTGATCCGATCCCAGTTCAGTTAGCGTGGCCTTCCTTTTTGCCAGTTTTCTCAAGTGTCAGGTTCCGATCCGATTGAATCCCTTGCCCAGTTCAACATATCCGATCCGAGCCCCCATATCCGATCCGAAATCTGCACTGCTTTCTGAAATTGTTCCAGCAAGTTTTTACGCCATTCGACGACGTTTTCGACCATTCTAACTATTGAAATCAATCACAAAGCATTTCATACAATCATAGCAAAATGCATAATCAACCACAAACATCAAAACATCAATATGATAGGTTAAAATGGATCAAACATACCCCAAAACCCCATATTTCCCCTTAAGCATGTTTAGGTGAAACTAATGATAGGATTAGCAAAACTTAACCAAATTAACCCAAATTCATATCAGAGGTCTAAAACATCATTTAGGAATTTATGGACATTTTCCCCGAATTTATTACTGTATAAATCGCTAATTAACACTAATTACCCTTAATTAGCCATAATTAGTGCAAAACTATGCAAATCACTCACCATAGCCACAAATAAACTAAGATCTGAAATAAATCTCTGATTTGATGTGAATCCCTACCAAATAGCAGCTCCAATGTTGATTTGGTGTAGATCTTCCTTGATTAGAGGTTACTAAGCTTAATCCTTGACCAAAAGATGATTTGGAGGTGATTTAGAGGTTGGAGGCCATTTTTAGGGTTCCTTGGTGATAAGTGGAGGCTAGAAAACTGAAATGGAATAATCCTCCATCTCATTTCAGCCTTCCCATAACCCCAATTCCGAAATGGGTTATGGGCCTACTCACTAATCACCCGATTTGGCCCGGTTAAGCAGGTTTTCACCCTCCAAACCTTATTTCAGCCATATCTCCCAAACGGTAAGTCCGTTTGGCTATTTTGACCACTCTACGGAAAGGTAAACCATCAAACAAATCTAATGAAGCCGGTTTTAGGTCAAAATTCCTTTCCAATCAAAAGTTACGGCCAAAACAAGATCAGCTATGGGCAAAATGGTCATTTAAAAATCGACAAAAATCATGGATATGGGAAATAACTCTAATAGATGTTTCCCAAAGTTACATGACCATAAAACTTCATATGGGAAAGAAATAAATATTCTACGATCCTCCGATGCGTAGGATACGGGTCGTTACAATTCTTCCTCCTCGCTCCACCCTCCTCTAATCCGACCTGACGCCCTCGTCCATGCTTCGCCGCGCCACCAACCGAATCCTCCACCTCTGCGTTCAACTCCGCCCTCCCCTCCGAGTGACGACAGCTCCAAACCGAAGCGTAACCCCCGTTCTCTCCCTCCTCTTAGTTGAAGCTCGAAATCGCGAGCCCTACCTCCCCGATCATTTGAAATCAGCACCGAAGGCCAGTGCACCACCTTAGCGTGGACAATGGACCCCCTTCTCCCTTAAAAACTCGATTTTTACCCGGAAACGATGTGAGTTTTTATTTAGTTATCTTCGTTTAAATGAAATTAGCTTATAAATCAATTCTTTTATATGTATAGAATGGTTTTAGGAAGAAAAGGTTTAATCTTTATATAGCGTTCGTATGGAAAATATAAAAATATAGATTTTTATATAGGTTACAAGGTGATAAAAAATATGGTTTTATTTCATATATTAAAAGTAAAAAGATTCGTTTTTTTAACATTGAAAAGAAATGATTTTTATATACTAGAGATTATAAAAATATGATTTTAATATAGTAGAGATTATAAAAATATAATTTTTATAAGGTAGAGAATATAAAAATACGATTTTTATATATATAACGAAATAAAAATATGATTTTTATTATACGTATAGTGATATAAAAATGTGATTTTTATCCATATAGCGTTGGAATAAGAATGTGATTTTTATAGCCGTGATATAAAAATACGATCTTTATATATATAAAAATACGATCTTTATATATATAAAAATATAATTTTATATAGGAAGAAGCGTTGTAAATATATATTCTTTATTGGAAGAAGAGCGATATAAAACTATAATTTTTATATAGAGGATAGCGTGATAAAAATATAATCCTTATTATATGAACACCGTTATAAAAATAGAATTTTTATCTATATAGTAGCGATGTAAAAATAGAATTTTTATCTATATAGTAGCGATGTAAAAATAGAATTTTTATCTATATAGTAGTAGTATAAAAATGTGATTTTTATATACATAGGAACAATATAAAAATGTAATTTTTATATATGTAGTGGCCATGAGCAACGAAAGTGACAAAAGGCGAGAACGACGAAGATTTCTACATATGAAGAGTCATGGCGTTTGGTTTAGCTAGGGTGAGAACTTCTCACTTTAAATCTTATTTTCTAGTTAAAAATATATACTAGGATGCAGACGGTGCTTAGCAGCACCCGACACCCGTCGTCCACAGACCATGATGGCTTGTATGTTTGATTGTTTGTTGTAGTGAAAATTTATTGTGTGTTGTGACAAGAAATAAAATATTTATATAGTTAAAAATATTTTATCGTTAAAAATATAATTTTTAACGAGTATGTGAATAAATAAAAATCTGTGTTTATTGATTTGAAACCCCACACGGGTATTGGGATAAAATACGGCATACACTAATCCCAATAATTAGTTGTATGTTGATCGATTGATTGATAGGCTGTTATAAGCGTTAGATATCTATATTTGATGCTTATACAGTGTAGTGCACTTTGGATGATGGTTGATTATTTGTCGGTGCTATTATATACATGTGTTGTGTGGAATCCATATAATTAACATTATATGGTAATTGATTGGGCCTCATTCCAATTGGGGAAATAAAGAATATTATAAAATAAAAATAATCATGTGTTGAAAATTACCATGTGTTGAAAGAAATATTTTAACAATAAAATTTACATCTTTATCATATTTGAAGTTAGAAACTAACTGGAAAATAGATAAGATGAGTGGTTTCCTGGGTATTGATCTGATATTGGTTTCGGCCTTCGGGGTTAATACTTAGGGAATCATTCTCTTACTACTTTACAGTTGGATTCCGATTTAAAAATCAGACGATAGAAATCCATAATTTTATAAAATATATTAAATAACAAAAATAGTCATGTGTTGACAGTGCTCATGTGTTGAGAATATTCATGTGTTGAAAGAAATATATATTCATGTGTTGAATAGAATAAATATTCATTTGTTGAATAGAATAACAAATTTATTGAAATATATAAAGCCGTGTTGATTAGAGATGCACCATTTTGACATGAGTGATATTTATATCGATTATATTCGTTTTTATAATGAATATAGAAAAGGAAGTGATTTCAAAATATAACATTTTGAAAATATTATCATTTGTATATCGATGATGTGGAATATTCAATTTCGATTCGAAATTGAATATAAAGTTTAAATCGTTTCGAAAACGAATTTAAAACGATTTATAAAATACGTTTTAAAAGGAAATCAACAAAATATATATACTATATATATTATATATATAATGGGCTGAATAGAACGCGCCGCTCCACGGCAGTTCGTGAATTTCGACCATTGACTTCAAACTGACATTGCGGGAGATCCGATCGTCGGATTCTCCTAAAACCGGAACCGTTGGGTTCGTATCGAAAAGAGTTTTCCAATGAATATTAGAAATCTGAAATCTAACAGTTGGATTTGGAATTATGTCCAAATCAAATTTGGAAAAGGTCGTTGTAAGTGCAGTTCGATGGCCGTTGATGGAAATCGACTGTACGGGCCTTGATAAAATTATTAAAAATATCAATAATTTGTGTAAAATCATAAGAAATGATTTGGGAAGAACTGGGGTGAAAAATTCCATATTTGGAATGATAAAAATAGGTTTTTATTGAAATGAACTAGTTTTGAACTAGAATTAAAATCAATTTATTTTTGAAATAAATAAATTGAATTTAAAATTGTTTTTTAAAATAATCAGAATTTCCAATATACGAATTGGAATGGATTTGAATCGAAATTATCTTTGGAATATTTCGATGTTGGATTTCGTGATTATACATATATGGTTGTGGAAATTTGAAAGATATATTTATATCGTTATTTCCAATACGATATTTGTTGATTTCAGAATTTGATATTGAATATAAGCCGATATATTTTCTATTTAGAGTCTTGTATTTAATATCAAATGGGATTTGGGTTCGTCGTGGTGTCTTGAATAACACTGTTCTTGGACCCAGTGTAGAAAAGAATAAATCTTTTAACTAAGATTTAGTGAAATTGTCCAATTAAACAATATTTAATTGGAATTGAATTTGAAAGTGATTTTTGGTTTATCGTGGATCATGTTTTAGGTGACAATTGTTCTTTAACCCAGTTAAAGACAGGATATTGATTTTTGTGAAAGATTAAAACTAAGTGGAGTTTTAATGGATCTCTAATTAGATTGAAATGTGAATTGATAATTTAAATTATCAAATCTGAAAGGTGATCGAGAATGGAGTACCACCAGTTTTGCTCCAAAACGATAGTTAAATCTTTAATTAGATTTAAACGTGAAATGGTAATTAATTTGAACAAAGATTTTATAAAGGAGATTAAAGAATAAATTTAGAAGAATTTATCTTTGATAAAATCAATGGGAACCTTTCCCTAAGAGTGTGGAAATTTGAACAAAAGAATATTCTGAATTGGAATGAGGCGTATGTTGTGTTTTTGTAACATTTGTTTATTATATACGCGGGTTATTCGAAAAGGCCGGGTTTATACCCATTCTGAATATCCGATTCGACGATAAGTCGAAGATGAAGACGGCGGTTGAAGACCGGAAGTCTTCACATCGTTTGGGTGATTACTGATGATCTTGATTGGGTTGTACACCCAAGAAGAGGGAATCAGTTGGTGATCGTCCAGACGTACTTGGGGATCGATGGATATGCGAGGAAAGTGCCTCCAGTTTCGTTCAGACCTAGAACGAACTTGTAAATGGACTGTGTGTCTGACATTGGATTTTATTATGTGTTGATTGATCTCTATTAAATATATATCTGTTTGGCGGCGGATTATTTATTCTCTTGCTTAACGCCCTTCTCTGAGACATACGAGCTCAGAGGTTGTATATCGATGGACATCAGTCGCATGGTATGAATTGCTTGTGTGGCACGCCTAAGTGGAAAATGATCAAGGCTTCTGTTGAAAAGAAAAGTCTTGTGGTGGATGATCAAAGCACAGCCTGTGTGGCAAGCTTTGTGTATTACGTGAACTCGCGAGCCTCACACCTCGGTATGAGTCAAAAACGGGATACGGACAGTTGGTAGAACACGACGTTTCTTTCAAGCTAGTGGTGATGTCAGTGCTTAAACTGGCTGACATTTATATACTTTTCACCTGTGTGGTTGTTGGAATGCGAGGCGCCTCAGATATAGGTCTGTTAGGACCGGGAAACGTGTGTTCAGGAATTGCCAATCCTCGAAAGTTAGGTGAGGACCGGCCCGACCGATTCCAAGGATCATAGTGGGGTCCTGAGACATTTGCTAGAGTGTCTCGAACGGAGAGGAGCTTGCCCCTTGCCTCGACTCATGACGGAAATCCAATTTCCAATACGTGATATTGCGGTTTTATTTGTAGAGCCTAGTATGGCGACATGATATATGGTACCCATGTCGTCTATGATTGATATTTATGATTGAAATTGTTTTGACACTATACACTTATTATAGTATCAAATGATTTGTTTTAAACGTACCAAGCATGTTTGGCTATTATAAGGGAAAACCCTATCCTCCGTCTTGCGTTGCATTGTGTGATGGGACCTGGGTCTTATAATAGCTTCATTTTTCCAAAAATCATTGCGCTGTTTTATTATATGCACTAGTGTTCTTGGGAGGAAACCCGTTCCGTGTTATACGGCGTGGTCCCTTGAATTACTCTCTCTTAAAATAAAGATTAATAACTGTTTTAGTTCTCACACCAGTCACATGACTGACCTGGAGTTTATTGTTTTAACCTAAACTCTGGGTGCCCTTATTTCAACATGGGCAACTAGTAGTTTTAGTTTTGCAGATTTATATTACAGGATCCTGATTTACAGCTGGAACGATGCTCGGAAAGCTCTGTATCCGTGTATTACTTCTAGTTGTGTTTTATATTGTTTTTCCACTGCAATGTAATTTAAATCTCTGATATTTGTCAATTGTGTAATATTTATTCATACTCTATATATTCTTGTATTCTGATGGAATTGTTGTAATAGACAATGAAAGGTTCTTCTGTCTACGTTCTTTTGTGTGTTGTTCTCAAAGTATCCGCTCTTTCCTTCACGGGGAAGTTACGGGTTACTACAACATCGAAAACTCATTTGCACACATCCCGCCGCAAAATCCAATTCAGGAAGTTAACTCGTTGGTTCCTATCTGGATCCTGAGTTCTAACTTCTAACTTGGAATTCCTTTGCATCTCGGTTTTTTGTTTGAATTGGAGTTGGTCTTCAGAAGAGTCGTCACGCGGTAGTAGAAAACCAGTTCGGTTCGTTTTCCCTCCCTGGTTCGGTTCGGCAAGCTTCAGCTGCTGGCCATCGATCTGGTTCGGTCAACTTCCTCCTGGTCGATCCAGTCATGGTACTCCATCCGGGTCGGGTGCCCTCATCTGGTTCGGTTCGGTGTTTGTAGTTCGGCTCCTATCCAAACCGATCCCCTTCCCATATCTGATCCAATCTGTATTCCCATAGTTTTTCCAACGAGCTTATATTGTCCATTCTCGCCATACAACGACATTTTAAACCATTCTAACTTTAACAATCAATCATACAACATTCCAAATAGTAGTAGTAACATATAGGATAAATCAACAACGTCAAAACATCAAGCATATAGGTTATTATCGATCAAACATACCCAAAACCCATGGTTTTCCCATAATCATGTTTAACCATATGATGAGCAAAACATGTCCAAATTAACCCAAATTTCTAACAGAAGCATAAAATAATATTTTAGAATTTTACAAAAATTTTCCAGATTTTTCTAAGCCATAATTTCGCTAATTATCACTAATCACCCCTAATTAGCCGTAATTAGTGAAAAACAATGCAAATCACTCACCTTAGCTACAAATAAAACTTTACATCTGAAACTCTACTGTTTTGGGGCGTTTTCCT
This sequence comes from Allium sativum, assembly GCA_030737875.1. Taxonomy (NCBI): domain Eukaryota; kingdom Viridiplantae; phylum Streptophyta; class Magnoliopsida; order Asparagales; family Amaryllidaceae; genus Allium; species Allium sativum. Next base: position 279,048,546 of record CM060912.1, on the reverse strand, counting down.
ATGCAACACAGCAGCTCCCACTCTGATTTGGTGTTGCTTTGCCTTGATTTGATGTAGATATTCTAAATTAGTGATTAGAAGGAGAATTGGGAGTGATTTAGAAGGTGGAGGCCATTGCTAGGGTTCAAAATGATGAAAGTGGAAGTTGTAAAAACTGAAATGAAATGTTTTTCTTAACCCTATTAGCCCTACCCTAATCCTGAAATGGGTTATGGACCTAGCTGTTAATCACCTTAATTAGACCCGGTTAAGTTGTTCTTCACCTTCTAAACCCTATTTCAGCCATATCTCCCAAACGGTAGTCCGTTTGGCTAATGTGACCACTCTTCTAAACCATCATCCGAATCCAATGGAAGTAGTTTCATGTCAAAACTCCTTACCAGTCAAAAGTTATGGGCAAAACAAGTTTTGCTAGGGGAAAAATGGTCATTTAAAAATTGGCGAAAATCGTGAACCTTGGAAATGACCCCATTAGTCGTTCCCCATAGTTACACGACCATACGACTTTGTATGAAAGTGAAATAAATATTCTATGACCTTCCGATACGTAGAATACGGGTCGTTACAGGAGTGATGATGTGGCAATTATTTTAAAAGGTGAGGCTTTATTTTAAAGTTATTTATATTCTTTAAAATTCAAACCGTATAACGAGTGTAACTTTTTTATACGAACTTAGATTCGCATGCGGTTTTCTCTGTTGTGATCGTATCAAAATTCCGGACTATATATAGCAAGTTTGGGTAGAGTCTGAGACAGTCAAATTTTGGGCCTCAAATTGGATTTCAATCGCGTTTAAAACAAAGGTGAGTGATTAAACTCACTAACACGTAATTAAAATATTTGATTGTTAGTTAAATTAAATTCATGTTATGATATGATTGTATTGTTTGTTGTTTGATTGTTTCAATTGCTTATTTGTATTAATCTGTATCGACAGTATAATTTAATTTAACGGTTAATATAAATTATGCTGTTAGAATTTAATTTCTAGTTTAAAAAACTCATACCTAATGACTAGTAAACTGATATTACATTGAACTGTTTAGATGAAATGATTTTGATGGATGCCTTGGATTTATATATTTAATGTATTGATGTGTAATTCGTCATGTCATTGACATTGTTTATATATGCTTATTGATTTTGTTGATTAATCCCAACCATCACCCTAGATGTTACGGGCGTCAAATAAACCCGGGATTAAACATTGAAATGAATTAAGAACGTTGGTTGACATGATAAATACCTAAGACCCTGATTTGGATTGAAATGATATATATCCTTTCCCAAAATACTAAAATTAACTTTTGAGTATTATTTGGCCATAGGATAGAAAATTACATAAGGACATCGATTGGCTATATAATATTTGTTTAAACTTTGAAATTTGAAATACTGTTTTAAAAGCAGTATAAATGAGAATTTATGAATTTATTTCCTTTGAAATTGAACTTTAAAATTTTGGAGTTCAAAGTTAATTTTTTTTGCTGTAAATTGAAGATAAAGGTTGTAATTTAGCATGAATTGAAAGTATTGAAATTGATGTGTTTAAAAATCTAAACAATTGTCCATCTTTAAAATTTACTTTAAATTAACCCCATTTAAAGTAATAATTATTGATTTGTGAACTCAAGATTTTCTTTAAATTGAAATGATTCCAAATGAGAATTTTATGTTAAAACTTTAAAATTTTGAGTTAGATTGTCTGAGTTGAAATGATTTTTTTAAAAAAAAGTTGAATCGAATCGAAATACTGAAAATGAGCTGCATTGATTTGAAATTAAAACATTACTTTTAGTTATTCAGAGGGAACAATACCAATTCCAATTATAATATCTAAAACCATTTTATAAGATATTTTACTGAATATTTATTTTATAAACTATACTATTTAACATATATTTATGTTGTACTATCTTTATAAACTTATTTTTTCTTATTTATATATACTGTTTAAATAAACTATTTTAATAACCAATTACCTATTTTGCAACTACTTTTTATTTTACTACATATATGTATTTTACAAAAGTTTGATAAACACTATTTTATTTTTAAACTTTTATTATCTAAATAATTATTTCCTAACTATTATATATATATATATATATATATATATATCTAAATTATTTTACCATACTTCTCTACTATTTTAAATATTCAAATTATTTGGAATTGGAGTTGTTTCAATATTTTAAGTTTGGTTTTAAATGAAGATTTTATTATGAAAATATTCAATCTTGGCTATTGAAATGAGTTTAAAGTTAAAATTTGATATTTGGTATGAAGTATGAACCTCTTTGAAATGAAAAGAACTGATAGGTGTGAGAAATGTAAATATGTGGTTGTTAAAGAGACCAAGATCAGATATTGTCATACTCTCTGCTAATACCGAAAACCACTTAGGCAACTGTGTACGTGGTGGAGAATCCAGAATGAAATAGTTAGATTTGGAGGTGATTACTAGATTTGAAGAAAGAGAACGATGATGGATAGCTTTGACCTTCAGGTCATAATTGAAATGACTAAAACAGGAGCCATACCTAGGTTAATGTGAGTTAGCTTCTCTTAGCAGACATGCTTCTTCAATACCATATCTCTTACTTAGTGATTAATTGTGCGCGCTTTGATTTTTGGGAGTATTGTCTGTGATAGGCGGTTGCTGGAGGTTATGCGTTACCATCGACCTGGGTCCGTAATCCGGTAGAATCACTACTTATGGGTATTGCCTCGATGCCTTGTCATATTTACCCTAATCGAGCCCCCTACGACTTTGACTACCGTACTATGGAGTGCCCTCTGATAGCCACTGGTTTATAATGGACTTTACGGTATCTGTATAGACTAAGTTATTATATGGTGTAAGGGTAAAAATGTAAACCCGCTTATGCTATTCTAATATTTTATATTTAACCATAGATACTATTATAATGGTGTATTGTATTATATAGTATCTAGTTTAACGGCTCCTTAGGAGATGGAAATTCCCGTAACATCTCTTAAGTTATTGCACTCATATTCACATGAATTTGATTTAATTGATATGAGAATATTTTATTTCTGATCCGAATGTTTTTGTCTTTTCATTTGTGCTCGGGTCAGCCTGAGGTTTCAGTTATTGAAGACGTTGTTATGAAGATGAAGATGGAGCTTGATAGACGTATTATTATTATTATTCTGCTGCAAATATTGGTATGTTGTATAACAGTTAACTCTGATAATCGTTGTAAGTGTAGAATCAAACGTATATTTTAACAGCTTCATGAACTGTTATTTATTTATTATATTTTGTCCTTGTGCTGTGAGATTCTGTACTTGTTTTCTCATTTCTTCTTTTTCTTATCTTAATCCCAATAACTATATGTATTTTTGATTTGTTTAAGACGACATTGAGGATCATTGCCGATTTGAACGGTCAAAAATGCAGGTCGTTACAACATTCATAGATGGCCTTTATTTGTTCATTAATATAAAAAATATGCTTCAAAGACCCAAAAAAGAGATCATCATCCTTTAGCGAAAATGCAGAAAAAACTGCAATTGTTCAAAAATTATAGACATCGCCGCAATTATATTAAAAGACAACATGCTTTTGTGTAATTTTTGCTGATTGCTTCAAACTTTCAAACTCGATGCCCACACTTATTCAAACACTGCGTTATTGCAGAAGAATAAAAAAAAAAGATGTGCATTGCATATATATGGAAAATATATAACTTTCAGTAAAATTGTAGACATGTCTGCAGTTTTTTAATACACTGAGATATGTCTGCAATATGTTATGGAATTGTTGCAGATATGTCTGCATTTATTCATAATAAGTGCAATTATTTCAGCAACATATTTTCCTTTTATTTATTAGCAATACATTATGGAATAGTTGCTAATATGTATGCATCTTTTCACAATAAGTGCAAATATTTTAATAATTTTTTTCTTTTTCGATAATCTTCTGTTAATATTTACATTTTTTTGTATTTTTTTTAAATAGCAATGCAAAAGTTGACGGATAATGTAACACCTGAATTTTAAACAAGTTTGAAATTAATAATCTAATAGAATTTTAAATTTTAATATATAAAAACTCAATTTTATTTGGAATTGAATGAAATAAATGAATTTATTTTGTAGATGAACAATAATAAGTAACGCTGAACAATTAAATTAAACAATTGTCTAATATAAGCCTAACTGTTTAACTGATTCAAGATTGTGTAAATTGAAGTTTTGTAAGTTTATACAATTAAATTTAAATATTATATTTGAATTAATGAATATATTGACATTCCAAATCTATTGAAATATTAAATTGTCCAAAAAAGTCAGTTTTGGGTCAAATTTGGTTAAATTTGAATTTTGTGAAAATTTAAAAGTTGTTAAAATTTGAATTCATCTTTTTTTTATGAACATATATTGAATTCTGAGCATTTATCATTTTTCGTTTTGTTGAAATTTAATTTCGTTTGTCTATAAATCATGTTTGTAAGTATAAAAAAGGACGAAAAAGGACAATGTTTGTTATATGTATACTTGTCTGAAAGTAATCTATATCTTTCTTGATGTTATCCCTTTGAATTTGAATAGGTGAAATTAATTTGTGGGAACACTTATTATTGGACACTAAATATTTGGTAACTGTCATTCTCGTGCAAATAAAAATTTCAACCATTTAAGTTATGAATTTAAATTTAGTTATTAAATTTAAAATGGTTTTAAAATAATATATGATAATAATGAATTGTTCAATATGATTTTTATTACGAAATTATCACGATGCTGAGTGTCAACGGTATATAAGTTACATTCGATTTGAAAAAAAATCTATAGATCTAAGTGAAATAAATTATGGCAACATACATGTATATATCTTTGGCTATTGTATTTAATACTTTCCCTATCTATTCAAAGTGTGACATTCATTAATTAATAAATTTTCAAATGTGAATTGTTTCCTTGAATTTTGAAAAGAAATAAATAATTATCTAATCAACGCACCAATTCCCTAATTGTTGCTTATTTCAGCGAAATCAACTAAGGAGAAACTTTTTTGAAATAAATATACGCATTGAATCCTATTAATGACATATGTTAAATTAGGGTAATAAGTGTAACATTTATCATGGTAAATTTCAGTAATAAAGATATGTATTTTACCATTGTTGGTTGAAATAATAAAGATATGTTTATTTAATTGGAAATTCATACCTACTGTTTGTAAATCATAGTTTTAAAATATATTTGAATTAGTATAATTAGAACAACACCTTTTATTTATTCCTAGTAGAATTTAATATTGAAATGAATTGGAATTCTTTAGTAATAAAAATAAAAATAAATGTAATCAATGGTTTTAGGAAGAGAAACATATGTTTATGTTTATATGAGAAATATAAAATACAAATGTGTTTAAATTTGTATACAGTAGTTAAAGATATTAATTATTGGTCTCTCGTTTATTTGATTTATACCTTAATTATCTTTTGTTTCCCATTTCATTTATTGTTCCTTTTAAACTTCCACCTACCATTACTTTCTCATTTACAAACTGCAATCTCATGTTCTTGTTTTCCCTTACCATTTATAACCTGCTATTATCTTTAGTTTATATTCCAATTATCTCATTTCCTCAGTCGTTTACTTTTGAATTTTGGATGAGAGATAAATATTGTCACCTCAGCCTTAGTCAACCATGTTTAATTTATTTGTATCTTGCCTAATACAAAGAGGCATCTTATTTATATAAACCACGTGTTTATTCTCTCCTCTCTCTACTCTTCTGTCCATCATTCTAATTCATTTAGAAAAAAATATGCTATTTGTTTCTCCTTTTCTTCTCTCTTCTCTTTATATCTACAATCTCAAAATAAAAAGGAATTAAAAAAAAGAACACAACCTCCTTCTCCTTAAAAGTTTTACGATATCTTCTTTCAAATTTTTGGCTGTCCTCCTTCTCAAAATAAAAAAAAATAAGGATTTTCAATTTCAAAAATTCGCTTCATAGGATTGGTCATTGTCCGTGTTTGTTTCTTGTCTTCATCAAACCAAGCATCACTCTCATGATTATTGTTCATATGCTAGAAATTTAACATCATACGAAATGATAATCGTATCAAATTTATTTTGTGCTTGTTTGGGTGAAAACCTTTTGAATTGTAAGTTTAAAATTGATTGATTAGTTAACTATTGATTTCATGAATTTTATTCGCTAAGTTGTTAGTCACAATTTTATGAATTATTAGTTGAAACCGATTTGAATTATTAGTTGTTAAAATTTTGATTTGTTGATTTAACCATATGAAATGATATTCGAAATTTACCTGAAATAGTTGTTGATAATTTACCTAAAATGACTGTTGATAATTTGATATAATAGCGGTATTTGTTTTATGTATCGCAATTATGGTGATTGTTTTATGTTTGTTGTTTTGATCATTTATCACCCCTGCTATCATATTAGCAAGTTCCTGACATCTTATGAAATTTTATGGAAATAACGATACGGGTTAAATGTGATATACCAAGATTTTCGATTAAATTAATAGATTTAGAAATTTAGTTGAAATTTTAAAATTGAACTTGTGTTTGAACTTGGAAATTAAGCTTGAAATTTTTTATTTATTAAAGAAACTATTTAGCGGAAAGATTGAATTTAATTTAAGAAATAGTGATCCAATTTGATATTTAATTTGAAAATTAAATTTGTTGATTTAAAGGTTAAATTCAATCAAAAAAGATTTGAATTGATTATGTTATTTAGATTTAGTTAAATGGAAAGAATTAAATTTATGATTGAAATTTGGAAATGAATCTCCTTGAAATATAGAAATTGATTTTGACGTTAAAACTAATATATGACATGGAATTGGGATTTGAAGTTTGAATATTAAGTCTATTTTTGGAAACGATAGTGAAGTTGAGATTGAAATGAACCAATTAAAAAAATGAGATATGATGTCAGGATCTTGAAAATATTCTTATGTTAAATTACTTGTATATGTCACATAATTATTTCATGTTAGTTGATTTTATTTGCATAAGAATATTAATCCTGACTCGAGTGTTTTTTGTTTTGCATGAAATGCTCGAGTCAGACCCGACTGTTGTAGTCTAAATATTTCAGCTATCGAAGTTAGAGACACGTGAAGATGCGAGCGCATAGATTTTACAAAATATGTAAAATTTTGTATAATTTATTTTATTTTAAAGCTATGTATTTTCCCCTGTGTAATTATGGAATAACTCTGATATTTGTAACGACCCGCATTCTACGCATCAAAGGATCGTAGAATATTTATTTCTTCCATATACGAAGTCGTATGGTCATGTAACTTTGGGAGACGACTATTGGGGTCATTTCCCATGTTCATGATTTTTGCCGATTTATAAATGACCGTTTTGCCCCTAGCGGATCTTGTTTCGGCCATAACTTTTGTTTGGAAAGGAGTTTGGACCTGAAATCGTTTCCACTAAATGTGGATGATGGTTTACCTTTCCGTAGAGTGGTCACATTAGCCAAACGGACTCACTGCTTGGGAGATATGGCTGAAACAAGTTTAAGGTAGTGAAAAACAGCTTAATTGGGCTTAATCGGGTGATTAACAGCTAGGACCAAAGGAGTATTTCGGGATTTGGAGTATTTAAGGGCTGTTAGGGTTTAGAGAATACCCTTTTTCTTTCTTTCACAGCCGCCACTTTCATTCTTGGAACCCTAGTAATGGCCTCCAAAATCTAAAACACCCCAAATCACCTTCAAATCGCTAATTAAGCCAAATCTACATCAAATCAAAGCGAATTAACACAAGGATTGAGGTAGAACTGATGTATAGCCTTGGGAACAGTGCCAAACAGAGAATCATTTCAGATTTGATATTTTATTTGTGGCTAAGGTGAGTGATTTGCATAGTTCCTCAATAATTATGGCTAATTAAGGGTAATTATGATAATTAGCGTATTTATACATGTTAAAAATTTGGAAAAATATTGATAAATTTCAAAATATTTTTTTAGGCCTCTGTTACAAAATTTGGTTAATTTTGTTAAGTTTTACTAATCCTATCATTAGTTTTGCTTAAACATGCTTAAGGGAAAATATGGGGTTTTGGTTATGTTTGATCCGTTTTAACCTATCAAATTCTTGTTTTGGTGTTTTTGATCAATTTTGCAAGTTTCTATGACTGTATGACATGCTTTGTGATTGCTTAGAAAAGTTAGATTTGTCGAAAACGTCGTCGAATGGCGTAAAGAAAAAGTTGCAGAAAGTTGTGCAGGGTTTCGGGTCGGATCGGATGGTTGCTATGTTTGGTTGTTTTCTTTCACTATGACATACACACCCCCAACCCCGTATTCTTTATACCATATGTTAGTGGCACCTTAGAGTATTGAGCGGTATGTTGTGCAAACTCTTTGGTTGCGGGTCCAGGTTCAGGTATGGTTTAGTATACCTGTTATTGTTCTGTCTTTCTGCTTATCGCTCATACCAGACTTTTTGTCTAACCTAGAGTTTTATGTCTCTTCTTATTACTCTGGGTGCTATCACAAGCAAACAAGAGACAGGTTAGCTGGTGATGCACAAGTAGCTATACCGGAGATGAGCAGGAGGCTTCCACGTATGATATATATAGATATTCTCCCTGTGTCACTGCTGGTCACTACTTTGGGCATTAGTAGTTTACCTTTCCTTTCTTTTGCTTTGGAGACAGTTTTAAAGTTGTAATAATAACAATGGGGAACATAAGCTGTATTTGGATTTTCCATTGCTATGATGTTTAGCTTCATCTTATGCACTCTCTCACCTATCTTATGTCAAAGTATGTTATTGTTATATTTTATTCCATGCGCTGTGAGATATTCTACAGGTTCTTTGTTAGTTCACCAGTAAGTTCTCTTCTTTTTCCTTCGGCGACCGTCCCATGCTGGTTGGACATCGGCACATCGCACTTTCATGGGGAAATGCCGACTGGTGCGGGGCGGGCCGTCAAACTTGGTATCAGAGCTCTAGGTTGCGTAGTTAACCTAGGGAAAGACATCAGGGAGAGATAGTATGTATATGAGAGCACGTATTTGTGATTATTTTGGTTTTCAAAAGCTATATATACACTATTAGTATAGCTAAGGATGAAGTCACACTTCACTGACACCACAAGAGGATGGTTAATCGTTTCTCTTTACAGATCGAACGAAGAGCCGATATACGAGCGGTGCTAGTAGAGGAGCCAATAATGGGAATGCTCCTGACATGAGAGCTATGTTTACTGATTTCATGAGAGAGATGCTTAGGGACGTTCAGAGGGCAGTCCCTAATGCTGCAAATGGTGGTGGTGCCGCGGTTGAGACGCCTAGAGCTGATTTCGCCAAGCTTTGCAAGGATTACACTAGTCTTGGTGGAAAGTCGTTCCATGGACAGAATCGGCCAAAGAAGTTCAGGATTGGTTGGATAACTGTGAGCGTATCTTCGAAGACTTAGGTATCGAGGATGCGATGAAGAGAAAGCTGGTATCCCGTCAGCTGCAAGGACGGGCGATGAATTGGTAGAATGCTATTAAGGAAGCTACTCTTGAGGACCAAGTTTCATGGGATCAGTTTAAGGCCCGATTCGGTGAAAATTTTATCCCAGCTACTCAGAAGTCAGAGTTATTTAGGAAGTTCTTGGAGCTAAAGAAGAATCGTAGAGTTGTCTCGGAGTATATTACTGGGTTCGATACTTTATCAAAGTATGGATTATCTCTTATCGACACTCCCGAGAAGAAGAACGAGAAGTTCATAACAGGCTTAGATCGGTACTTGGGGGAAAGGCTTATTAATCACATCGATGAGACGTTTGAATCGATCGTGAGGAAAGCATTGAGGTCAGAGAGTCTTTACCCTAAGTCGAAGACTGAGGTTGCATCTACAGAGGAGCCAAAGCCGCAAGCAAGCGGTGGAGGTAAGAATGGTTCTCAGAATAAGAGAAAGAAAAATCAGACCAAGGATGGCCAGAAGAAAAAGAATAAGAAAGATGTTGAGTGCTTCAGCTGTGGTAAGAAGGGCCACTGTACCAAAGAATGTCGGGCCAAGCCAACAGATAGGAAGTGCTTCAACTGTGGCCAAGTGGGACATCACAAGGAAGGGTGTCCGCAACCCCCTAAGGAAAAGCAGATTGTGAAAGCATACGCTATCAATGTTGTTCCTTCTTTGTCGAATGCCCCAACTGCGGCGGAGAAAGGAAAGAATTTCGTTATCCAAGGTATTCTTTATTTTATGATGTTCTATTCGAGTAGTGTTTGATACCGGAGCTTCCAGTTCCTTCATATCTAGTGACCCGGTAGATAGGTTGGGATTGGAGCCCGAGATTGTCGATAGACCTTTAGTAGTGACGAACCCGATTGGTGGTTCAACTAGCCTTAGCATGATTTGTCGTAATGTGGTCTTATCGAGTCATGGATGCATGTTTGTTTGTGATTGCTTTGTTTTGGGCTTTACTGGGTTTGGCCTTATTTTGGGAGTCGATTGGGTCCAAAGAAACGGGGTGGTCGTAGACCGTGAGGGCTTTTTGGTGACAGTTAGAGCAGATGATGGGCAGAGGGTAGTGTTTGGTGGTCTGCCTAATGATGGGGTAATGGCTAGTTTTCTAAATTCCCTTGACATCCCGCATGATGAGTTGTCAGATGTGCCCGTGGTTGGCCAGTCTCCGGACATCTTCGAGGAAGTGACCGGACTTCCACCACAACGAGAGATTGAGTTCCGTATTGATTTGGTGAAAGATGTCAAACCTATATTGATGCCACTTCGTCGTATGGCGCCAAGGGAGCAGCGAGAGCTCAGGTTGCAGGTAAGCGATCTTTTGAAGAAGGGATTTATCAGAAGAAGTGTTTCTGAGTGGGGAGCACCAGTTGTGTTTGCTACCAAGGCAGATGGTTCCCTTCGATTGTGTGTGGACTAACGCGAATTGAATAAGGCGACGAGGAAGAATAAGTATCCTCTACCGCGGATAGATGATTTGTTTGATCAATTGAGTGGCGCAAGAGTATTCTCCCAGTTGGATCACGCGACAGGTTTTCATCAGCTTAGAGTGGAAGCTGAGAGCACAACTAAAACGACATTTCGGACGCCGTCTGGATTCTAAGAGTGGTTGGTCATGCCATTCGGGTTGAGCAATGCATCAACATATTTTGTGGATCTTATGAATAGAGTATTCAGTGATCAATTGAATAAGTTTGTTCTTGTGTTCGTGGATGATATTTTGGTCTACTCGAGGACAGAGGAAGAACACAAGGAACATTTAAAAATAGTGATGGAGGTGTTGAGAAAACACCAATTGAATGCAAAGTTTTCTAAATGTCACTTCTGGAGGAGGGAAGTGAGATTCTTGGGCCATGTTGTTTTAGAGAATGGTATTGCCGTGGACCCTGTGAAGGTGGCTACGGTACAGGATTGGTCTACGCCCAAGAATGCAATGGACATAAGAAGTTTCTTGGGATTATCTGGATATTATCGTAAGTTTATCCAAGACTTCTCCAAGATAGCAGCACAGTTGACTCAGTTGACTAAGAAGAATCAAGCTTTCGACTGGGACGGAAAGTACGAGGATGCATTCAAGAGCCTAAAGAAAAAGTTGACATGTGCACCAGTGTTAGTCATCCCTAAGGGGAATGAAGAGATGACAGTATATACGGATGCATGTGGTACCGGACTAAGTGTTATATTGATGCAAGGAGGTAGGGTTGTAGCTTATGCAAGTCGGCAATTGAAACCGCATAAGAAAAGAAAACCTACCCATGACATGGAATTAGCAACGATCATATTCGCATTAAAGATGTGGAGACATTATCTCTTGGGTGAAAGATTCGAGTTGTTTACTGATCATAAATCGTTAAAGTATCTTTTCTCTCAAAATGATCTAAATCTCCGACAGCAAAGATGGTTATAATTCTTGGCTTCCTACGATTTCGATATCACATACACACCAGGAAAGGGCAATGCGGTAGCTGATGCATTGAGTAGAAGACATGCCAGTTTAGGGGCTATGTTTCTAGAATGGAAGCAACTAGAGTACATCGCTGGGTATGATTTCAGACCAAAGTGCGAATTGGATCCAGAAATGTTAGCAAGTTTGACGATCAGACCCACTTTGATTGAGCGGATTGGTTCCAATCAGAGGGACGATCCTAACCTGTAACACCCCACGTCCATTAATGTCACTCACAAAGGGAATGCATTAACTTCCATGGAGGTTTTAAGTGAATATAGAACAGAAAAATTACAACAAGACAGATAATAAGTAGTACTTGGAAATCTAAAACTTTATTTCGTTGCAGCGGAAATTAAACATGTTTGTTACATCATAAAACCATAAATCAGAGTCAAGTACAATATCCATCTTGGTAAAACAAAATACATAACCCCATTACATAAATGGCCATTAAAGAAGATAACAAGCTGGACTTTACTTCGGCTGTCCAAGCTTTCCAAAAGAGAGATAAAGCAATCCAATCAAACTCCGCTAGAGCTGGGCCCACCCTGAGGACCTGGTGGGGGAAAAAGATAGAAATGGAGGGGGTCAGACATAAAGTCTGGCGAGTATGATAATTCTAACAATACTATTATCAAAATAACTAGACTAAGGCATAAGCTAGAAAACAAGGAAATGTCTATGAACAATTGGGTATGGAAGAGCAGATAAAGATAACGTTAAAGGCACACCTAATTACTAACGAATAATTACTACACTGCACCACACCAGTCCCTCTAAAGGTTGATCCCACTTGCTTCACTTAGAAATTATATAAATAGCTTCGTGTACCCCTAGCTGACTACATAGGTGCCGCCTGCCCCTATCTCCGCTAGGTGTACCCCAGTACCCACTTTCGATCGGCTCCCTACTCATAGATACCCGTGCTGGCCCCACAGTGGGGTGTATCACTCCCCTAAAGTGGCAACCCGATATAACTTGAGAATGCACGGCTTATACCTACACGATGCAACAACGTCTTACCTACCAGCCCAGGTCCACACACGCATATGAAACCCGTTGGACTTGCGTTGCCACCGCTAACCCGTTTGGCCTCTTATAGTCAAGCCCAGTATGCGTGTCCCGTCCTCGACTTGGGTCGAGCCCACAAAGATACGTTTGGGTTACTGGATGAAATGGGCCCCCACAAGCTATCCACCTAGGCTTGTCCCCACTAGTATATCCCACTTAACCCTCTTCTTAGTCATGTTCATTTACATGTGTGTTTGGTTAAGTCTTACTAATCGTATTTCAAATGCCACTGAAGGCACCCACTAGATTCCTCATGCCACCCAAGGCACCTACTTAACCCCCATGTCCCACTTCACATGTTTATCTGGTTAAGTATTTCTTAATTCATTCAGGCCATAACCTCATAAAGACCTCTCACATTAGACTGACATTTATGGCAGCTGGATTTGTCGGGCGGGTCCGGGCAGTCTTACACCATAAAAGAGTCTAACCTCGTGTCTTTACAACTGTTATGCTTTAATTTGGGCCTAGGACCTCTCACGTTGGGCTGACATTTGTGACTATTGGATTTACCGGGCGGGTCCGGGCAGTTTTACGTCACAAACGAGTCCAACCTCGTGTCCTAAGCATTGATTAACACTTATAATCTTTTGCCCCAGTTTTAAATATATCCCTATTCAAATCATTAACTAATTCCAATTTTAATGATGTCCATAATTGACTCAATTATGGCCATCCACTTATGGTATGCAAAATCATATCAATTGCACCCCCAATTTCTTAATATTAAATCCTTAATATTACCCCTACCCCACGTTATACGTTCGCTTATTCAACGCAAAATATACGTTAGACTCGAATAGTATAACTCATAGCAAAAAGATAAATTATCACAACATATAGACAAATAAAATAGATCTAATCATAATAGGGGAGAAACTTGCATAAAACTACACATGTCATGGATCTAAAGGTGTCAACTTGTTTGGTTAAATGTCACAACTTACATAATATGATCATAACCCAAAAACTTGCATATGTGGTTTATGCAACATAATGATGGTGTGAACTAGCATCTAACACATAGAACTCACACATGTCATAGCATAATTCTAGATTAAATAGATGTCATAGGATATGTGAGATTATACATACTAATCAATCTAACTGGCATAGGTACTTGTGATTTATCATGTGAATCATCATAGCCCAAACATATATATAATCAACATCATGATTTGATCAAGCATAAGCTAACTATAACATAAATAATAACATCATGACTTTGTAACATCGAAAATTAGCATAGAAACTTGCAACAACATATATAATATCATCATAGCATGATTTGCAACATATAGGATATCATCAACACATAATATAGGATTTACAACATACATGATAGCATAAGGTTTACAACAATATATATGACAATTCACATCATTTTCTTATGATCCATATCACATCTTAATCTAATTAGTTTGCTAATAATCTTGTTAAGATCATCATACTCACCACTCAAAAGCAGTCGAATTAGCGCTCGTTTGATGAAGAATCGCTGTTAGGGTTGGGTAGTTTTGATTTGGTTATTGTTCTTTATCTTTAATTTGGTGGCGGCTGCTCTAGGGCTCAAAATAACAGCATGGCGACCATGGTCTTTGTTTTTTGTTTTTTTGATTTAGGGTTTGTGTATAGGGGTCTTTTTATAGAGTTATAAATTAATTTAAGCCGTCGGATGTTCTTAGGGTTAATCAAAACCATTCAATTATGATAGGGTGATGAGTCAGCCCTAATGACTCAGCAAGGAGTCAGAATGGACTCAACAACACGGGTCAGCCTGAACCAAAAACCTTTGCAGGCTCCATCCTTGGCCTGGGCGCACTTGGCAGGTGCGCCAGTGTAAATATGTACTGGCGCACTTCCCAAGTGCGCCAGTGCATTTATATTTTTTTCTTTACTTTGCCACCAAACTTCGTTCGTCCATAACTCTTTCATCCAGTACTTGTTTCCCGCAAACTGGGACTCTATCTCCACTAGAATTCCGAGACGAACACAATGGCGCAACCCAATCCCCATGTTTCTCACGTCTGAGATTTATTATTCATTAATTTAGTTAAATCGATTATTCAAAAAAATCCGGGGTGTTACATTCTCCCCTCCTTAAAGGATTTCGCCCCCGAAATCTCAAAGTTAAGGAGAATGTATATCCTACCATCCAAACAACCATCTACTCAATCATCAAACACAGGCATCCATTGTCCTTATAGACTTCTAATGCTTTCATGTTTAAATGCACAATGTGTGTATATGTCCATATCTAATGCAAAATCAGGCGGTCCACTGATTCAGTTGACCTCCTTAATGCAAATCATGATAGTGCCATGCGTCCATTATGTATGCAAAAGTTCCTTAATGTTTCATATTATCTCTATATGCATGCACAATCATCATCTGAATGCAGCATCCATATGATTAAAAAAATCCTCATACATCCATTTTACTAAATACATCCATATATATGCAATATGCAATATGAAGTGACTGAGCCGATCTAGTGCCTAATAGTGTGTGTATATGCGTCCATGAGCAACCACTAGCAAACACTTGCATCCACTTTGCATCCATCATACATAACATGTCTCAAACACATGTTTCAACCATAGGATTATTCTAACTAAAGGTCAAAGATACTAGCGAGAGGACATACTAAAGATAAGATAAGTACAAGCTAAGCGATAAAGGAGAAATTAAAAGACATACTCTTAAAAAGAAAAGGGTACAACAAACGCATTTTCGCTTCTGTCTCCCAAGTAGCGTTGCTCTCATCATCTCCTCATTGCACTTTGACTAGTCTGACCTCTCGATTCCTCAACTTCTTGATCTCTGACCTAAGAATGCACGTAGGAGCTCGTCGAATCGTCGCATCACGCTCTATCTCCACCTCTCTAAGCAAGTTCGGCTCTACCACCTCCGCGGTCTCGTGCAAGCACTTCCTCAAATGTGACACATGGAATACGTCGTGTACACCACTAAGTCTCTCAGGCAACTCCACTCTATACGCCATCTGCCCAATCCTTTCCTTAATAGGAAACGGCCCTACGAACCTTGGTGCTAACTTCCCAACGGACCCAAAGCGAACGACGTTTTGTAATGGAGACATTTTGACAAAGACCATGTCCCCAACCTCAAACTCAAGATCTGACCTCCTCTTCTCCGCATAAGATTTTTGTCTATCTTGCGCCGTCTTCATCCTTCTTCGAATCAAATCAATCTTTTCCGAAGTCTCTCTAATCATATCGGGCCCAAGTAAGATCTTATCCGTAGATTCCCACCAACATGTAGGTGAACGACAAGGTCGTCCATAAAGAGCTTCGAAAGGTGCCATGCCAATGCTGGACTGAAAGCTATTATTATATGCGAACTCTACCAACGGAAGATGCTCTTCCCATGTACCCCCAAAGTCTAGGATACATAGCCTCAAAAGATCCTCTCGAATACGATTCACCCTCTCGGTCTGGCTGTCCGTCTGACTATGATACGCAGTGCTCAAACAAAACTGAGTCCCTACCACCTCTTGCAAGCTTCTCCAAAATTCGCTAGTGAAAATAGGATCACGGTCGCTCACTATGCTAGAAGGAACCCCGTGCAAACGAACTATTTCTCGAATGTATACGGAGGCTAACCATGGAGCAGTCCTCTTACTCTTCACGGGAATGAAATGGGCGCTCTTAGTAAGTCTGTCTACCACGACCCAAATACCGTATTACCCTTCCTCGATCTCGGT
This sequence comes from Allium sativum, assembly GCA_030737875.1. Taxonomy (NCBI): domain Eukaryota; kingdom Viridiplantae; phylum Streptophyta; class Magnoliopsida; order Asparagales; family Amaryllidaceae; genus Allium; species Allium sativum. The sequence continues at coordinate 279,031,803 of CM060912.1, read as the reverse complement.
AATTCATCAATAAAGTCCATCGAGACGCTTTCCCACTTCCATTGTTGGACCTCCAATGGATGAAGCAATCCACCGGGCTTCTTTTTCTCCTCTTTTACTTGTTGGCACACCAAGCATCTAGCGACATACTCAGCCACATCTTTCTTCATGCCGTCCCAAAAGTAAACTCGTCTCGTGTCCATGTACATCTTGTCCCCGCCGGGATGGACGGTCATCTTCGAACGATGTGCACCATCAAGAATGGTCTTCCTTAGGTCATCTTCTTTTGGTATACAAAGTCCACCGTCCCTACGTAACCAACCCTTATCATCTAGGGTATACCTACGGAGATGGCTCGATGACTCCCCTCCTTTGAACTTTTCTACTAACTCAACCAACTGTGGGTCGTCTCGCTGTGCCTCGCCAATCCGTCCCAAAAGCGTAGGTCTAACCTCTAAGGATGCTAGCAAACCGGGTACGAAGTCAATGGAAGGTGTAAAGTCAAACGTAGAAATGAACTCTAAACTTCGCCGCTCAACAAACAAAGGACTTAAGGATAATCTTTTTCTACTTAAGGCATCGGCCACTATGTTACCCTTGCCAGGGGTATATGCTATCTCGAAGTCGTAGGATGCTAAGAACTCCATCCACCTTTGCTGCATTAAGTTCAAGTCCTTCTGAGAGAACAAGTATTTTAGCGATTTGTGGTCAGTGAACAATTCGAATTTCTCCCCAAGAAGATAATGGCACCAAGACTTAAGCGCGAAAACAATTGCGGCTAACTCTAGGTCATGTGTAGGGTAATTTTTCTCATGCACCCTTAACTGCCTTCCACCATAGGCTATTACCCTTCCCTCTTGCATTAAGACTGCGCCTAGACCTATCCCACAAGCATCGATATAAACAGTAAATGGCTTACTCCCGTCTGGCAGCGCTAAGACTGGAGCTGAGGTCAAAGCTCCCTTTAAACGTTGGAACGCATCATCACAATCTACGTCCCACACGAAGACTAGGTTCTTCTTCGTCAGGCGTGTAAATGGAGCTGATATTTTTGCGAAGTCTTTGATAAACTTCCTATAGTAGCCAGCCAACCCCAAGAAACTTCTCACTTCGGTAGCATTTTTAGGGACCTTCCAATCTTGGATGGCCACTATCTTTGCGGGATCCACAACTATCCCTTCTTTGGAAACCACGTGCCCTAAGAATCGCACTTCCTCTCTCCAGAAGTGACACTTAGTAAATTTAGCTTTAAGGTTATGCGCTCGTAGAGTCTCCAACACTTCCCTAAGATGTAGGGCATGCTCTTCTTTATTCTTAGAAAAGATCAAGATGTTGTCTACAAAGACCACCACGAATTTATTAAGGTACTCCCTAAACACCCTACTCATCAAATCAACAAAGTATGCGGGGGCGTTTGTCAAACCGAAGGGCATCACTAGCCATTCATAGAAACCGTCCGGAGTCTTAAAGGCAGTTTTGTCTATGCTATCCTTAACCACTCTCAACTGATGGAATCCAGTGGCTAAGTCCAACTGCGAAAACACTGAGGCGCCAACTAACTGATCGAAGAGATCGTCATCCTTGGCAGTGGGTGTCTGTTCTTCTTAGTAAGCTTATTAAGTTCTCTATAGTCCACACAAAGTCTAAGGGACCCATCCACCTTCATGGCAAATACTACTGGAGCACCCCACTCCGATATACTTCGTCTTATGAACCCCTTCTCAAGCAACTCCTTCACTTGCTTATTGAGTCTCCTTTCACGAGGTGCCATGTGGCGTACTGGCAAAGATACTGGTTTTGCATTATCCACAAGATATATTCGAAAATTTATCTCTCGCTTCGGAGGCAAGCCCTTCACCTCCTCAAACACATCCGAATATTCTCGGACCACTCTAACAGATCGTAGATTCTCCACAGATGCATCAAGGGATTCTAAATAACTTAGCATAATGGTATTTATGGGATTACAAAAGATTTCGAGAGTGTTACCAAGGCGAGTCATGAGCCTAACTACTCTCCTTTCACAATCAAGAACGACCCCATTTCTGGATAACCAATCCATTCCTAAAATTAGCCCATAGCCCGTGAAGCCCAAAACATAAGCATCACATCTGAATTCAACGCTAAGTATAGAAATTTTCAAATCCAAACACATCATGGACAAATAAGCTGAGCCCCCAATTGGATTCGAAACAACTAAGGGATCCTCTATTAAACTGGTGTTTAAGTGCAGTGATTCAACTAATGATGTAGAGATAAACGAATGCGATGCGCCCGAATCAAATAAGGTACGGACAGGATGATCAAACAGAAAAACTAGGCTTTCAACAGAAATGGTTCTACCTCGTTCTTGCAGCGGTGAGACTGCGAGAGCCTGAACTTGTCCCCTTGCCTGCCCTGGTGCCATAAGAGCCTGCACCTGTACTCCCGAGGTAGACCCTGCCCTCTGCCCCTTCTTTGGGCAGTCCTTCACTAGATGTCCTGCTTCACCACAGTGAAAACAGCCAGTCTTCTTTTTCTTCCTGCAATCCTTGCTGAGATGGCCTAGTGTCCCACAGTTAAAGCATCATTTCTTTCCTTTGCCATTATTGTCTTTACCACCCTTCTTGTTTTGCTGTTGTGGTTTCTTCTGATCCCCTTTCTTCTCGGGTGCCTTATTAGCATTAGCGCCTTTCTCCTCGTGCATGAGTGCCATGTCTACTAGCTTCTCAAAGGTGGCCCCCATAGGGATGTGGGTCATAGCCAACCCTTGCAACGGCTCATTCAAGCCATTAACGAACCTCAGAGCCTTCTTCTCCGGCGTGTTCACTAAGTCCAAGCCAAACCTTGCTAACTGATTAAATTTGTTGACATATTCTCTCACTAATGACCTTCCTTGCTTCAATGTCAAGAGCCTTTCCATATATAGATTCTCTTCTGCCCTTGAGAGAAACTTTGCCTCAAACCTACGCCTGAAATCCGCCTAAGAATCAACAGGACGCTCTCCATTAGTGACCTCCCACCAAAACGAGGCCTCTCCCTTCATTAACCAAGCTGCTAATTTGACTTTCCTCCCTTCTTCTACTTCAAAGATTTCTAGCAATTCTTCCACCTCCTTAAGCCAATCTCTAGCTTCCACAAACGTTTCTGACCCTTGAAAAGGTTTTCCACCCATAGCCTTAAATTCCTTGCATGTCTTTGCAAAAGTATCAGCGCGAGGAGGGGGAGGAGGAGGAGGAGGAGGAGGAGCGGGTGCAACTGGTGGTGGAGGAATATTGGCTGGACCTGCAGCGGCCCTAGCTTCTAATAACCTCCTATACCATCCTGGTATCATTACACCATCCGGAAGGTTAAGATCTTCAGCCATGCTGAAACAAAAAAGGAAAGGTTCAAAATGGAGAATTTGAAAGATAAAGATATATGGCTATTGGGGATTATGTTTTTCATAAAAACTTTCCTCTTTAAATTACTCATCAAGACATGTTTTGAAAACACTTCTTCCAAAAATAATTTAGAAAAATAGTTTTTCTAAAAAATTTATCTGTTCTGGTAACCTTAAGCTCTGATACCAGGTGTAACACCCCACGTACATTAATGTCACTCACAAAGGGAATGCATTAACTTCAATGGAGGTTTTAAGTGAATATAGAATAGAAAAATTACAACAAGACAGATAATAAGTAGTACATGGAAATCTAAAACTTTATTTCATTGTATCGGAAATTAAACATGTTTGTTACATCATAAAACCATAAATCAGAGTCAAGTACAATATCCATCTTGGTAAAATAAAATACATAACCCCATTACATAAATAGCCATTAAAGAAGACAACAAGCTGGACTTTACTTCGGCGGTCCAAGCTTTCCAAAAGAGAGATAAAGCAATCTAATCAAACTCCGCTAGAGCTGGGCCCACCCTGAGGACCTGGTAGGGGAAAAAGATAGAAATGGAGGGGGTCAGACATAAAGTCTGGCGAGCATGATAATTCTAACAATACTATTATCAAAATAACTAGACTAAGGCATAAGCTGGAAAACAAGGAAATGTCTATGAACTATTGGGTATGGAAGAGCAGGTAAAGATAACGTTATAGGCAGACCTAATTACTAATGAATAATTACTACACTGCACCACACCAGTCCCTCTAAAGGTTGATCCTACTTGCTTCACTTAGAAATTATATAAATAGCTTCGTGTACTCCTAGCTGACTACATAGGTGTCGCCTGCCCCTATCTCCGCTAGGTGTACCCCAGTACCCACTTTCGATCGGCTCCCTACTCGTAGATACCCGCGCTGGCCCCACAGTGGGGTGTATCACTCCCCTAAAGTGGCAACCCGATACAACTTGAGAATGCACGGCTTATACCTACATGATGCAACAACGTCTTACCTACCAGCCCGGGTCCACACACGCATATGAAACCCGTTGGACTTGCGTTGCCACCGCTAACCCGTTTGGCCTCTTATAGACAAGCCCAGTATGCGTGTCCCATCCTCGACTTGGGTCGAGCCCACAAAGATACGTTTGGGTTACCGGTTGAAATGGGCCCCACAAGCTATCCACCTAAGCTTGTCCCCACTAGTATATCCCACTTAACCCACTTCTTAGTCATGTTCATTTACATGTGTGTTTGGTTAAGTCTTACTAATCGTATTTCAAATGCCACTAAAGGCACCCATTAGATTCCTCATGCCACCCAAGGCACCTACCTAACCCCCATGTCCCACTTCACATGTTTATCTGGTTATGTATTTCTTGTTTCATTCAGGCCATAACCTCATAAAGACCTCTCACATTAGACTGACATTTATGGCAGCTGGATTTGCCGAGCAGGTCCGGGCAGTCTTACACCATAAAAGAGTCTAACCTCGTGTCTTTACAACTGTTATGCTTTAATTTGGGCCTAGGACCTCTCACATTGGGCTGACATTTGTGACTACTGGATTTGCCGGGCGAGTCCGGGCTGTTTTACGTCACAAACGAGTCCAACCTCGTGTCCTAAGCATTGATTAACACTTATTATCTTTTACCCCAGTTTTAAATATATCCCTATTCCAATCATTAATTAATTCCAATTTTAATGATGTCTATAATTGACTCAATTATGGCCATCCACTTATGGTACATAAAATCATATCAATTGCACCCTAATTTCTTAATATTAAATCCTTAATATTACCCCTACCCCACGTTATACCTTCTCTTATTCAACGCAAAATATACGTTAGACTCGAATAGTCTAACTCATAGCACAAAGATAAATTATCACAACATATAGACAAATAAATAGATTTAATCATAATAGGGGTGAAACTTGCATAAAACTACACATGTCATGGATCTAAAGGTGTCAACTTGTTTGGTTAAATGTCGCAACTTACATAATATGATCATAACCCAAAAACTTGCATATGTGGTTTATGCAACATAATGATGGTGTGAACTAGCATCTAACACATAGAACTCACACATGTCATAGCATAATTCTAGATCTAAATAGATGTCATAGGATATGTGAGATTATACATACTTATCAATCTAACTTGCATAGGTACTTGTGATTTATCATGTGAATCATCATAGCCCAAACATATATATAATCAACATCATGATTTGATCAACCATAAGCTAACTATAACATAAATAATAACATCATGACTTTGTAACATCGCAACTTAGCATAGAAACTTGCAACATTATATATAATATCATCATAGCATGATTTACAACATATAGGATATCATCATCACATAACATAGGATTTACAACATACATGATAGCATAAGGTTTACAACAACATTTATGACAATTCACATCATTTTCTTATGATTCATATCACAAATTAATCTAATTAGTTTGCTAATAATCTTGTTAAGATCACAATACTCACCACTCGAAAGCAGTCGAATTAGCGCTCCTTTGATGAAGAATCGCTGTTAGGGTTGGGTGATTTGGTTGCTGTTCTTTATTTTTAATTTGGTGGCGGCTGCTATAGGGCTCAAAATAACAACATGACGGCCATAGTCTTTATTATTTTTCTGATTTAGGGTTTGTGTATAGGGTTTTTTTTATAGATTTATAAATTAATTTAAGCCGTCGGATGTTCTTAGGGTTAATCAAAACCATTCAATTATGATAGGGTGATGAGTCAGCCCTAATGACTCAGCAAGGAGTCAGAATGGACTCAACAACACGGGTCAGCCTGAACCAGGAAGCTGTGCGGGCTCCAGCCTCGGCCTGGGCGCACTTGGCAGGTGCGCCAGTGTAAATATGTACTGGCGCACTTCCCAAGTGCGCCAGTGCATTTATATTTTTTTGTTTACTTTGCCACCAAACTTCGTTCGTCCATAACACTTTCATCTGGTACTTGTTTCCCGCAAACTCGGACTCTATCTCCACTAGAATTCCGAGACGAACACAATGGCGCAACCCAATCCCCATAATTCTCACGTCTGAGATTTATTATTCTTTAATTTAGTTAAATCGATTATTCAAAAAAATCCGGGGTGTTACATAACCTATTGGTAAATCATCTCAAAGTTAGAGATGGGAGTCGATGAAGAGATGAACAATTATGGGCTTGATTGAGATTGATGGCTTAGAAAGAATGGAAGACTAGTTGTATCCAATGTCAATGGTTTGAGAGATGAAGTGCTTAGAGAATGTCATCACTCAAAACTGACTATACACCCCGGTGGTAACAAGATGTATCGAGACATGAAGCAAACCTACTAGTGGGAAGGGATGAAAAGAGACGTTGGGACGTTTATATCCAAATGCATGAATTGCCAGCTAGTTAAAGCTGAGAAAAAGTAACCTAGTGGTTTGTTGCAACCACTAGAAGTTCCAGAATGGAAATGGGAACAAGTCTCAATGGATTTCATTGATGGGTTACCAAGGACTAGATCGGGCCATGATAGCATTTGGGTGATTGTGGACCGATTGACCAAGAGCGCAAGATTTATACCCGTTAAGTCGAACATAACGACAGCTAAGTTAGCTGAACTATATGTAAAGTGCATAGTGAGATTTCATGGAATACCCAAAGGCATTGTGAGTGACCGAGATCCGTTGTTCACTAGTGGATTTTGGAAGAGCTTACAAGAGGCGTTAGTATCAGAATTACATCTTAGTACCGCGTATCATCCTCAAACCGACGGTCAGACAGAGAGGGTGAATCGAGTGTTAGAAGATCTCTTGAGAGCTTGCATATTGGATTTTGGTGGATCATGGGATGACCATTTGCATCTAGTAGAGTTTGCATATAATAATTGTTATCAATCCAGTATTGGTATGGCTCCATTTGAAGCTTTGTACGGAAGACCGTGCAACTCACCGTCATGTTGGTTAGAAACTGGTGAGCCAGATGTGATAAGGGAAAATTCAGCTAAGATTAAGGTTATCTAATAGTGAATAAAGGCTGCCCAAGATAGGCAGAAGAGTTATGCTGATAAGAGGAGAAGAGAACTAAAGTTCTCCATTGGCGACTTGGTGTTTATCAAGATTTCTCCGTTGAAGAGCATGATACGATTTGGCAGGAGAGGCAAGTTAGCACCAAGATTCGTTGGTCCATTTCTAGTTCTTGAGCAAATTGGGAATTTGGCATATAAAGTTGAATTACCAGACAAGATGGCAGGAGTTCAAAACATATTTCATGTTTCCCAGTTAAGGAAGTTCGTGCATGACCCCGATGTGGCTATTTCACCTGATCAGTTGGATGATATCGAGGTTGAACCCGAGGAGGTTGGGAACCGCAAGCCTATGCGTATTGTTGAAAACGATATGAAGCAACTTCGAAGGAAGGCGGTGAAATTAGTCAAAGTTCAGTGGGGCGAGAGTGAGAATGACTGTACTCGGGAGACAGAGGAGAGCATTAGGAAGACGTATCCAGAACTCTTCGCCTGGTAAGATTTCAGTTTCGATTTAGTCTTTACGCATGCTAGGATAGGATTGTTTTGTTTGTTTTGCATGTTGATTGTTGTATGTGGCTGGTAGGCATGCAGGGTCCTTTGTATGTTTTGGGTTAAGGAATTTCGGGGACGAAATTTCCTAAGGGGGGAGAATGTAACGACCCGCATTCTACGCATCGAAAGATCATAGAATATTTATTTCTTTCATATGCGAAGTCGTATGGTCATGTAACTTTGGGAGACGACTATTGGGGTCATTTCCCATGTTCATGATTTTTGCCGATTTTTAAATGACCGTTTTGCCCCTAGCTGATCTTGTTTCGGCCATAACTTTTGATTGTAAAGGAGTTTTGACCTGAACCACTTCCATTAGATTCGGATGATGGTTTACCTTTCCGTAGAGTGGTCACAGTAGCCAAACAAACTCACCGTTTTGGGAGATATTGCGGAAACAATTTCAGGTAGTGAAAAACAGCTTAATTAGGCTTAATCGGCTAGGCCCAAAGGAGAATTTCGGGATTTGGAGTATTTAAGGGCTGTTAGGGTTTAGAGAACACCCTTTTTCTCACTTTCACAGCCACCACTTTCATTCTTGGAACCCTAGTAATGGCCTCCAACATCTAAAACATCACAAATCACCTTCAAATCGCTAATTAAGCCAAATCTACATCAAAACAAAGCAGATTAGCACAAGGATCGAGGTAGAACTACTGTATACCCTTGGGAACAGCGCCAAACAGAGAATCATTTCAGATTTGATATTTTGTTTGTGGCTAAGGTGAGTGATTTGCATATTTCCTCACTAATTATGGCTAATTAAGGGTAATTAGTGATAATTAGCGAATTTATACATGTTAAAAATCTGAAAAAATATTGATAAATTTCAAAATATTGTTTTAGACCTCTGTTAGAAAATTTGATTAATTTGGCTAAGTTTTACTAATCTTATCATTAGTTTTGCTTAAACATGTTTAAGGGAAAATATGGGGTTTTGGTTATGTTTGATCCGTTTTAACCTATCAAATTCTTGTTTTGGTGTTTGTGGTCAATTTTGCAAGTTCCTATGACTGTATGATATGCTTTGTGATTGCTTAGAAAAGTTAGATTCGTCGAAAACGCCGTCGAATGGCGTAAATAGTCGCTGGAAAAATTTGTAGAAAGTTGTGCAGGGTTTCGGGTCGGATCAGATATGGGGCTCGAATCGGATTGGTGGACTGGGCAAGAGGGTACGAACCGGACCGGAACCTGGCATAAGAGGATGCAAGGGCAAAAAGGAAGGCCATTAAAAACTGAGTGGAGTTGGGGTCGGATCGGAATGGTAGGAAGACGTGGGATCGGATCTACGTGAACCTAACCGAATCGAGAGGGGTAGAGAACCGAACCGATGCAAACGTAGGGGATCCGAAACGAACCGCACCCAGGAGCATACCATGAAGCATGGCACCCGAACCGAACCGAATGAAGGAGCTGAGCCAAACCACGATGAAGAATCCGAACCAAACCGAACGAGAAATCTGAAGATGATGTATAGCCAAACCGAACTAGACTTAAGCTACTTCTACGCGATGACTCTTTTGAAGACCAACTCCAATTCGACCAAAACCCGAGATGCAAAGGAAGTCCAAATAGGAAGTAGAACTCAAGATCCAGTTGGGAACCAACGATTCAACTTCATGAGTTGGGATTTGCTGCGGGACGCATGCTAAGGGGTTATCGACGTCTATAGCTTTGATTCACCACCAAGATGGATGTTAGACTACGCATCAGTGCAGTGGGGGTAGTTACTACTCCATGGGGCAGAGTGATCGTGGTAAGGCTATGAGCCAGTGCAGTGGAGTTGTTATGACTTCATAGGGCAGAGTGGACATAGCAAAGACTAGTGGCTATGGATCAGTGTGACTCCATGGATCAGAGTGATCATAGCAAGGAATAGGGTGATCAAAGTGGTGGATATCGTATGCTTTACGCACTGAGTGAGAGATGTGAGGATGGTTGCTATGTTTGGTTGTTTGCTTTCACTATGATATACACACCCCCAACTTCGTATTCTTTATACCATATGTTAGTTGCACCTTAGAGTATTGAGCAGTATGTTGTGCTAACTCTTTGGTTGCAGGTCCAGGTTCAGGTATGGTTTAGTATACCTGTTATTGTTCTGCCTTGCTGCTTATCGCTCATACCAGACTTTTTGTCTGGCCCAGAGTTTTATGCCCCTTCTTATTACTCTGGGTGCTCTCACAAGCAGACTAGAGACAGGTTAGCTAGTGATGCACGAGTAGTTGTACCAGTGACGAGCAGGAGGCTTCCATGTATGATACATATAGATATTCTCCCTGTGTCGCTGCTGGTTACTACTTTGGGCTTTAGTAGTGTACCTTTCCTTTCTTTTGCTGTGGAGACAATTTTAAAGTTGTAACAATAACAATGTGGAACATAAGCTGTATTTGGATTTTCCGCTGCTATGATGTTTAGTTTCAGCTTATGCACTGTCTCACCTGTCTTATGTCAAAGTATGTTATTATTATATTTTATTCCATGCGCTGTGAGATATTCTACAGGTTCTTTGTTAGTTCACCAGTAAGTTCTCTTCTTTTTCCTTCGGCGACCGTCCCATGCTGGTTGGACATCGGCACAGCGCACTTTTATGGGGAAATGCCGGCTGGTGCGGGGTGGGCCGTCACAATATTTTGCATAAAAATTTATTCTACTGCATGTTATTATGTTCTATGGTTCTATATATCGATTTCGTTAAACCTCATAAGCAATAACAATCTGTCCTTTCGAACGGTTTGAGTTGGTTTAATTACCGACTTAAAGCAGTCGAAAAGGCTGGTCGTTACAGTTGGTATCACAGCTTTGGTTTATAAAAATCTTAACTTATGGGTTTAACAAGAATTATCACCAGAATCTCTAGGGACATCGTATTTTGAAAATTTAAGTAATTTACTGTATAAATTATAAACCTCAATGCAAAGATCTTCCATCTACGTTGATCAAAACGATGGCATGGAATTGAACAGGGACTGACAAAAACTTTTCGCCGAAGAGGGAGACACAAATAAGCAGGAAAGCATAAGCAATTACCACAACTACCATGAATTAAAAAGTGAACAGTACCCTAATATTACAAGGTAATGAACTTGTTGGATTCATGGAATAGAACAATTTGGCATAAGTAATCCACTCTTTGAGTTTCCCTAACCGGTGCCTAAACACAAGTTTAGATTCTAAGATAAGTCAATAACCCCTGCGTAGGAGGACCTAGACAGATGGGTAAGCAGTAGCGCTTAGGGAGGACCTAGACATAGAGCAAGTGGTATTTTTAAGACCAATCATAAAAAAATCATAAGCTGATAGTGCAATATCTGAAACACCAAAACAAAGAGAATAAGGGGCAATAAAAACAGTAAGTAGGCACCTGCCATTTAGAATCATAAGCCTCGCAATAGAATCATAAGCTTCGCAAGCCTCTCCATGAAATTTCTATTGGCAATGGAGATGAGTTGAGCTATCTCCCCTCTTTTGTTGATTGAAATGGTTATCAAGCACCTGCCATTTAGATTCTACAAGCATAGCTCCAACATTAAATGTTAGTAGTACACAAGCAGACCCCCTGCACTGGTACAGTACCACGTGGTACTTGATGAACCGTTAGTCTATTGGATATTTATGTGTACATGCACATGACTCAAGTTTGATTGAACTTGCATGATACCTTTAGGCTTTAGCTATTAAAAGAGTCGATATTTCAAGGTAATACGTGTTTCTTTTGTATCCTATTCACGAAGGCAAGCCTTTTGGAATCATGTTTAGATTTTTAAAATATTAAATCTACAACTTTATGTGCAAGCCATTTGGAAAAAAACAAAAAGAATTAACATAAACAAACAATCTAGTGTATCCTTTCCTTTATGAAATCTTTGTCCTCAATTCACTGGAAAAAACATAAAAAACATATTCAAGACTAGATCCTTTGCTTACGAGTAAGAGATGTTGTATATAACAATATGATTTTTGTTTGATGATAACAAGTATATATATATATTATAAATGTGTTTGCAATTGTATTATTCTACTACATCGCGCACAGAAATAAGTATTTAATTTTGAATACAATACTATTGAACATGAATTTAAATATTCATACAGTATTTATGCAAATATAAATATTTATTTCAAAATCTGAATAGTACAATTTTCTAACTCCACTTTTGTACATCTCAGTGATTTATCACATTCAGTCCTCACTATCACTCTCATTGTTCTCTGTTACATTTTCAGTGTCATAAACAATTTTTATACATAGCTCCTTACTACATTTCACTCAGTTCACTCATATACAATCATTCACTCGCTGGCACTAACTTTGTCTTCAGTCTACTTCAAAGTCAGTTCAGTCACCTGCATACCTGTCATAGAAACACAGAAATTGAAACAAAAATTAATTTACATTCTAGCAGATATAAATTTATTTTAAATTTTATTTGCCTTAGAAATTTGTAGTGTTTCTTATCATATTTCTTGACTTTGTCTAATATGTATATACATCTATCTGTGTCTAGACTGCTTATGTACAATGATCCGTTGTAAATACCACAAGATATAATCTGTGCCTGCTAATCAGCCTCAACATAACTATAGTGGTCTGCTAATCAAGACCAACCTCAACTCACAGTTATGGTCTGCGGAAATTGACCAACCAAGACTCATCGTATAGTGGTCTGTTGATGTAAATAAAATTAATATCTGCGCATGCACGATACATATATACACATACATGTGTATGTATATACACATATATTGTGCAGGGGAAATATGGACATACATCAGTGAGTGCACAGTTTAAGCCAGCTGCAAACTTAAGTGACATGAATACATCAATACAACAATGAAGCAGCAACATCAAGCACAATATACAAAGAAATGGATCATGAACAAATACATGGCCGAGCATAGGCATGTACATGAAACATGTCAAATACCAAATGCCAATACGATTCTGAAATGTCAATACAACAACGAAAGAGCAACATGAAGATCTGGTCAAACCAAAGCATGAAAAGTAAACAAACCAAAACTCATCACAAACTGTTCAAGTATTTTAGAGAAAATTTTCCCAAAAACACCATGGGAATGAAACCCAACCTTGCAGAAAAACAAATAGGAATGGATTGATGGTGAGGCAAAACAAACAGTAGATAGTCACAAACAAAACAATTACGGTTCAAGCAATAAAAGAAAGAACACAAGAGATTATAGTGGTTCCACTAACGTCTTGTTAGTGTACGTCCACTTGGGGAGAGGAGATTTTATTACTTTTCTAAATAAGAAAGTATTACAAGAATGATAATAAAAAAGAAGAAGTAGAAATACAACTTTGAGAGATTATACATACATTTACCTAATCCCTATCCTTATATAAGGATTAATACTTGGGGTTGAAGTAATTGATTTATGGCTATAAATCGATGTCTAGTTAATTCTCCAATTTATTTGCTCCTGATAAGATTCCCTGTTTAGTAAACCAATCAGAGAACTAATCCCTTACTTAATATCCATAAGAAAAACTTCTTTATATATTTATTGCCCTATCCAATTTTACAAAAGAGGCAATAAATTTTTTGATATCTTCCAAATCTTCTACAAATGGAAATATTGTATCACGAAATCAAACAGTCTCCACCTTAATACTATATTTCCTTGAAAGCATACTAACTCCACCTACATCCTCTTGCTCTAAGCATCTTCTTGGACAAGACACCATCTCCCATTGCATGGTTCAGTACCCATAACGGCTAAAAGCAAGTTGTTGTTTTTTTGTGCTTCTTTTTGGCACAATGAAGCAAAAAATGAAAGATGTAATATGTAATGTAATGTACTGAACCAATGTATTGTAGGTTCCCCTACATGGGAAATGTTTCTTCTTGTTGACATTTGTATGCTTTGTCAATGCTATGACTTGTATTGTCTCCTCTTTTTTTAATAATTAAGTGTTACGGGTCACTTGAAAAACCGGCCAGCCTTGCAAAAAAAAAAAAAAATCAACAACACCACTGCCTGCCAACAAAGTGTTCGAAGTACCCCCTTCATGTAAGAACTATCAATCTTCACCAAGAAAACAAACGTCTCCATGAACCATCTCAACTCTCTCCCCCACACCATGCCACTGCGTGGCTCCTAGCATTTCGATAAGTGATTCCAGCTCGAGCAACGCCCGAACTTAGCATTCCGGAAAGACTTATGCATTTCCATTGCTGTCTGCTTTGATTTCTAACCAACTTCAGATGATTCCTTCATCTGCATATCAAGCACATCCTTTTGGCAAAATTCCACCTTTTTGAAGCTTTCTCCTTTGATCATGTTTTGCTTATATAGAAACTCAAAGTCCCTTCTCGTATGCCAAGCTTTGACATCTTGTCCATGAGAACTGTAGAATCCAACCCTTTACTCTCCAAGTACAGTGCTTTCCCTCAGAAGATACAAATTATGGAACATATCTCCTTTCACCACTACAAACGTACCCTTAGAGACCCTTTGACTATCCTTATCAATAGTTACCTCGCATCCTTTGGATTCCAACTGCCCAAAAGATATCATTGACTTCTGAAGATGTGGAACATAACGGACACCTGTCAAGGTGCGTATTACCCCGTCATACATGCGAATCTACGTAGTATGTTTTCCCATGACTCTATAAGTAGCATCATTTCCCATAAGAATTAGTTTCCCTCTTTTTCTTTTAAAAAAACCAAAATAATTCTTATTAGGTGCTACATGAAAAGACGCCCCCGTATCTAGCACCCAATGATCTGATACATCTGATACTACCGCTGTAAAACAAGTCATCAGACAAAAATTCCTCCACCGCCACTGATGAATTTCCAACTTCAATTTTTTTTCTTCAAGTCTAGACAATCTCTCTTCCAATTGTCTGGTTTCTTCCAAATGTAGGACTTCCCATCTCTTGATTTTATTTTCTTCTTTTTCTCCCCTTTCTCCATGCCAGCTAATAAGGCTTCCATACTGCTTTTTCCTCTACTTTACTCAACCCCTTCATTTGATCCCTCAAGGCCTCAGATAGAAGACCTGCATTCACGTCATCTACTGTTAATGTATCTATGGCATAGATAAGATTGTTGGCAAGACCTGTGTATCGCTCCGGAAGAGAACACAAAAGGATCATTACTATTTTCTCCTCATCCACTTTCAAGTCAACAGTCTTCATCTTGATCACGAGATCATCAAAGAAGCTTAAATGTGCCTTCACTGAAGTGCCCTCTCTCATCCACATGGTCAAAAACGTCTTTAGCAAAATTAGACAGTTGGTTAGTAACTTCTTTAAATAGAGTTTTTCTAGTTTGGTCCAAATGTCCTTAGTAGTGGTCTCGCCGCTAATCTCTAAAATGACATTTCCCCCATTGCTAAATGTAAAGTACTAAATGTCAATGGTTCCATCTCCGTCCTTTCCATGGCTGAAATATCATCTGTTAACTCCTCAAGAACAAACACCGTATGATGAACATTGTTCCTCATTAGAATAGCTTTCATCCTCCATTTCCACTTTTCGAAATCTTTATCCCCATTCCATCTTTCTATTGCTAACTGAGATCCTGCTGCCATATATGTCCTTTTGACATATAGCCTTGATACAATTGCTGAATTCTCCTAATCTCCATCCATAATGCCTAAATCCTTTCTCAATCACCTCATAGCTCTGATACCAATTGTTGGAGAATTTTTTTTCCAAAAATGGATTGGGAATAAAACCCAACCTTGCGGAATAAACAAATAGGAACAGATTGATGATGAGGCAAAACAAACAACATGGAGTCGCGAGCAAAACAATCACGGATCAAGCAATAAAAGAAAGAACATAAGAGATTTATAGTGGTTCCACTAATGTCTTGTCAGTGTACGTCCACTTGGGGAGAGATGATTTTATTACTTTTCTAAATAAGAAAATATTACAAGACTAATAATAGAGAAGAAGAAGAAGAAATACAAATTTAAGAGATTATACATACAATTACCTAGTTCGTATCCTTTTATAAGGATTAATACTTGGGGTTGAAGTAAATGATTTATGGTTATAAATAAACGCCTAATTAATTCTCCAATTTATTTGTTCCTGATAAGATTCCCTGTTTAGTAAAATAATCAGAGAAGTAATTTCTTACTTCAATGTCCCCAAAAAAACTTCATCATATTCTTCCACTTATGTAGGTAGTTTATTGCCCTACCTAATTTTACAAAAGAGGCAATGAATTCTCTGATATCTTCCAAATCTTCTGCAGTTGGAAATATTATATTACTCAAATTAACAATATTTCCCAAATCTTCTCTAAATGAAAATATCGTGTCACTATAATCAATAATATCTTCCAAATCTTCTGCAAATGGAAATATTGTATCACGAAATCTAACAAAGTATGGTTCAGTTGACATTCTAAGGAGAAAAAGCAGCATAAATGTGCACTGGAATGACATACATATATATACACATTGTGTGTATATATACAGTTGCATTCATGCATATACATGACACGAAAATAACAAGTCCACAAATACATTATGTTAACAACCATATGTTCAGGCAAATAAAACATACAAGCAAGGGAGTTGTAACACCCCTTAATTTTATAGAACATTAGTAAACTAAAGGGATACTTAATTAGATATTGGTTATTAAGTAAAATGGACTGTACCATTGGTTTCGTCTTGGAATTTTGGTTCAGATAGACTCTGGGTTTGCGTAAAACGGACACCGTATGAGGAAGATATAAAGGTTAGAAGTTTGTATACATATAAGAGACTTATGGATAAATAAATCAAATAAGAATTCAAAATAATTCAAAATAAACCAAATTAGCGAAGCGGGAACCATAGGTAGAATATGACCCGTTAAGGGTCGACCCACGCCTGGCTGGTCGACCTACGGGTTGGCCCAAAGTCAGGTGGGTCGACCAAGGGGTCGACCTGGGTAGGGGTGGTTCGACCCAACCCTGATCTGATTGTTAAGGATTGTCTTGTAAACTCTATATAAAGGCATGCATTCCTATCAAATAAATCATACTTCTTCATACTTCTCCCTCAAACTCTTGTTCTGAAAACATAAAATGAAGATAGGCAGATGCAGCCGAAACTCGGATTGAATCAAGTCAATTCTTACCTAACATATACAAGAATCTCTTCTGCAACATCAACATATTATTCTTTGTTCTTTAAATCTAGTCTCTACGAGTTCTTGTTACTTTTAGATATGAAAATTTAATAGTAACCTTGACATGTTTATAAACCTGAATCTGAACATATGCCTGTTAAGAAACTGATTCATCTCTAAACAGTTATGCTATTATTATATGTATTCTTCTGTACACCCATTTCGTTGTTCAGTTGTTATTATATGCCTATTACTGTTCTTCTCCCTCTCTTATTCCATTTTTATTTTATAAACCAAGGCTATCTTCGAGCCTGGGTAAATCTCGCAAGTTACACACGTATGAACACAATTGGGAATGAAAATAAAATAGGGAAATTTGGGGCATATCTTTTACTGTGAAATATGACTAAAATTTGGGGGCATATCTTGTACTATGAGTTATGAGTGGAACTTTGGGGCATGCAAATCTGTAGGCTTAATTCGAGAATTAAGTGGAACATGTAATGAAACTGTATATATAACATGTGGAACCTATTTAATCACCTGTGGTTATATGAACCTATTAACTTGTTTAATCTGTTGGGGTTAAGTAAAACTATTTAATCTATTACGATTAAGTAAACCTGTTTAATCTATTGGGGTTAAGTAAACATGTTTAATCTGTTGGGTTAAGTAAACCTGTTTAAATCAGTTGGGGCATATGAACCTATTCACCGAAACTTAACCTGTTAATCTGTGGGGTTTAGACGAACCTGTTAATTCTGTAAGGCTTAACCTATTAAAATTCTTAGTTAATTGGGGGACACAAATTTAGGGGTTTGACTTGTGTCATCTGCTGTGTAGGTCCCATATCAGTCAGTAACCAATTCTAGTATTAAAAGGAGACCCTACACTAGGTAGGGGTCAGCGCACACATACTAAACTGATTGTAAGAGGTTCATTTGAATGGGGGTGTATAAAGGCGCGTTCCAACTGAGTCATGTATGTGCGTGGGTCCGATCCGTGCGGGGGAATAAGTCATTGTAGCACCTGTAAATAGGTATGTGTCCTTCTGTAGGTTGCCACTTTAGGAGGTAATACACCCTACTATGGGGCTGACACAGAATATTTACACATCAGGGAGCCAATCACTTGGGGGTAGTAATTAGGGTACATCGAGTCATCTCTGTTTTATGTTTAGGTACCCGTTATTTTTGTCTGGGTAACACCCGTTATTTCTGTTGAGGTACCTATTGTTTCTGTTTAGGGTAAAACCCGTTATGTAACTAGAGTACACCTAAAACTACCATTATGTTTCTGTTGGGATCATTCTGTTTCTGTTATATTAGGGGACACCTAATTATGTCATAAATCATGTTATACTAATATTGGTGCAGAAATATTTGAAAAGCATAGTCTACTCTGTTCATTCCGCTTATCCTGTGCATCATGTTTGTACCTGTTATATGATACTGTTATCTCTCGTCCGATCTTATATGCCTATCATGATACTTTTACTTCTTTATATGCTAAAAGTCACTGGGCTCGTTAGACTTTATGTCTGACCCATTTTGTTTTCGTTTCTCTCTCCCCCCCCCAAGATTCTCAAGCTGGGAACGCTCAGGCGTGATTAGGACTCTCTCTTCTATTTCTGATTGGATCTGGATCTGCTTTAATGTATCGCTTCAACTACTTGTTTACTTTATTATGGCTATTATTGGGGATTATGATTTTACATTTCTGTACTCTGATGGTTTTTAGTGCAAGGAAGATGTTTTGGTTTGATGTAATTGCTTTCAGTATTTTAGCTTGATGTTGTAACTGGTTTTGAGACTACAATGTTTTTCTGCTGAATAATGAAGTTTTAAATTTCCACTACTATTATTATATCTGTCTTGTGAGATTCTGCTTCTGTTTACCTATAAAGCTTCGTGAAACTTAATGCATTCTGATAAAGATTTGAATTAACGGATGTGGGGTGTAAAATTTGGTATCATAGCTGAAGGTTACGAGATCAGATAGAAGTTTCGAGAATTGTTTTCAAAAATAAAGTATTTTCAAAGAAAAGTATGTTTTTGAAAAACATATTCCCCAAAGCCGCATAAAATATCTTTTCGATTCTCTGTTTGAATCCCTTGCCTTTTCTTTTCAGCGTGTCTGGGGAACCGAATCTTCCCGAGGGAGTTCCGATACCATCTTGGTTCTGTAGATATCTTGAAGCTACGACAGCTACCAGAGGCCAAAGAGATGCCCCTCACCCAGCAGCATCCGCTGTTCCTGTACCTCTGCGAGTAGATAATTTCTCTAAGATGACTTTTGGCTATGAGTGGAAAACCATTCCATGGAACTAAAAGCTTTGTGGAAGCACGGAATTGGTTGCGAGAGACAGAGAATTTGTTTGTACATTTTGAGGTCGACGACCGAAGGAAGATACATTTGGTTGCATGGTAGCTTAAGGACGAGGCTTTGTTTTGGTAGGAGGTGACGCAAGCAGGGCATCCAGTTGATAGTTGGGTTGATTTCCGACAGAGATTCGAGATGAAGTTTCTTTCTCATGCAGAAGAGAGTATGCAGATGGAGAGATTATTTGAACTTAAGCAAGGAAGTATGTCTGCTAAAGCGTATGTCAATAAGTTCAATATGTTGGCAAGGTTTGGGCTGGAACTGGTGAATACCTCGTACAAGAATGCTTTAAGGTTCGCGAGAGGATTAAATCAACATCTCCAAGCATTGGCATTGTCTCATATACTGATAGGGGCAACTTTTGAGAGGCTTGTTGGCATGGCATTGATGCACAAAGAGGGTAAAGAAGAAATGAAAGAGGTTAAGACTGATGAGACTCAAAATAAGAAAGTATGGCCCAAGAAAGAAGAATAAAAGAAAGGTGGAAAGAATGACAGAGCTCAGAACAAGAAGAAATGTCATGGTTGTGGGAGCTTGGGTTATCTGGTCAAGGATTGCAGAAAAAGGAACAATATTTGCTTCAACTGTGGTGAACTTAGACATTATACTAGGGAGTGCCAGGAGAAGCAAGGACACGGGCAAAGGGCAGGACCTTCTGGAGGGCAGGTACATGCTCTCGAGGCTAGTATACCGAACAGATGTAGGAAAGTTTATGTTGAAGGTTTGATTTCCCTTTCTGATCAATTAGTTAGGACTCTTTTTGATTCTATCACTTCTCACTCTTTTATATTTGATTATGTGGTTGAGTCTCTACACCTTAGTACTAGTATTGTTTCTGATCCCATTATTGTATCAAACCCTATTTGGGGCACGACTCATCTGTTTATGATATTTCGAGGTTTGAAGATATCTGTTTTAGGCGTCAAGTCCCAGTGCAAGCTTATGTGCTTGGTTTTATGGGCTATGGTCTGATTCTAAGGATGGATTGGTTAGCCATGCATGGTGTCATCTTAGACTATGAGAGGAGGATTGTTAGACTTTTGACTTTCCGAGGGAGTGCTCTTGAGATTTCCTATGACCCAAAAGGGTCTGTCATGCTTAGCTTCCTAGAATCACTTAATGCTTCTGCTGATGATTTGCGATCTATACCCATAGCCTATGAGTATCCGGATGTTTTTGATGAGGTTCGCGGCCTAACTCCAAGGCGGAAGATTGATTTTAGGATATACTTAGCGGATAATGTGAAGAAAGTCGCATTACCTCGCCACATGGCTCCTAAGGAAAGGAGGGAGCTTAGCAAGCAAGTAGGTGAGCTACTTGAGAAGGGGTTTATTAGGCAAAGTATATCACAATAGGGTGCTACATTCGTCTTTGCAACTAAGGCGGATGTCTCACTTTGCCTATGTACGGATTACAGGGAGTTGAATAATCTCACTAAGAAGATTAGGCAACCACTCTCGAGGATTGACGATCTGTTTGACCATCTTATTGGCGCATCTGTTTTCTCGCAATTAGATCTGGCCATGGGATTTCATCAGTTGAGGGTGGCCGAGGACAATATAAACAAGACCGATTTCAGAACTCCAGATGGCTTCTTTGAGTGGCTAGTTATGTCATTTGGGTTGACTAATGCACCTGCGTATTTTGTGGATCTGATGAGTAGGGTGTTTAGGGAGTTTCTGAATAAGTTCATGGTGATCTTTGTGGATGACATCCTGGTTTTCTCGAAGAACGAGGAAGAGCATGCCCCACATTTAGGAGAGGTTTTAAGGACTCTCAGAGCACACAGGCTTAAGGCGAATTTCACCAAGTATCACTTTTGGAGAAAGGAGGTGAAATTTATAAGGCATGTGGTCTCCAAGGATGGGATAACGGTGGATCCCTCGAAAGTAATTGCAGTTCAAGATTGGAAGGCTCCAAAGAATTCAATGGAGGTGAGAAGATATCTCGGTTTAGCGGGCTGGAATAGGATGTTTATTAAGGACTTTGCAAAGATATCAACCCCACTCACCAGACTAACGAAGAAGAATCTGACCTTTTCTTGGAGTATTAACTATGAGGATGCTTTTCAGCAGTTGAAGAGGGCTCTGAATATATCCCCAGTCTTGACATTGCCTGATGGAAGCAAGGTGTTCACAGTGTACACTAATGCATGTGGTACAGGACTTGGTGTCGTCTTGATGCAAGAAGGAAGAGTTGTATGCTATGGTAGTAGACAGTTGAGAGTTCGTGAGAGGAACTACCCTACCAATGAATTAGAGTTGGCTGCTATAGTGTTCGCACTTAAGACATGGCGGCATTATCTCCTTGGAGAGAGGTTCGAGTTATACACGCACCATAAGTCGCTCAAGTATCTGTTCTCGTAGAAGGATCTCAATTTTAGTGCGAACACTGATGGATGGAGTTCCTAGCATCCTATGATTTTGAGATTGCTTATACCCCTGATAAGGGTAATGTAGTGGTGGACGCATTGAGTAGGCAGAGGACGACTTTGAGTCCTCTATTCGTAGAGAGGTAGAGTTTAGAGTACATATCGACCTTCGATTTTAGACCATCTATGGATCTTACACCTGGTATGTTGGCATCTTTAGAGGTGCGACCTACTCTTATGGATCAGATAGGATCTTCACAGCGAGAGGACCCACAGATAGCAGACATCTTGGATAGACTCTGTAGAGGGGAGGTCTCTAGCCACCTCAGTAGATATTCCATAGATGACAGAGGGTGGCTACTGTGAGATGGAAAGCTTTGTGTTCCCCCAGTTGGGGATTTGTTGAGGACAGTCCTTGAGGAAGCCCATCATTCTAGGATGACTATCCATCCGGGCGGTGATAAGATGTATAGAAACATGAAGAGGATTTTCTTTTGGGCCGAGATGAAGAAAGATGTAGCAGAGTTTTAACTCGATGTTTAGTTTTCCAGTAAGTAAAAGCTGAATTGAAGAAGCCTGGCGATTTCATCAATCTTTGGAGGTCCTACAATGCATCTTTATGGATTTCATCGATGGTTTTCCTAGATCGAGGAGAGGCGACACCAGTATCTAGGTTATCGTAGACAAGTGATTAGCATAGAAATGTGTTTATTTTATGCTCTTATATCTTATCTTTTGTAAATAAATAAATATTAAACTGGGTATTTTTTCGTGTGTTTCACAGATTCAATAATTATTTCTTCATTCAATTAAAGACCACTTGATAAGAAAAAGAAGCTACTTTCCCATATCAACAAGTTTTCAATCATAAAAGAAGTTGTAGCACACTAGTTAAGGCATGGAAATCTAGACAAAGAGACCTGAGTTTAATCCCCGTCAAGCCCTCTTTTTGCTGAAGAAAGGAACATTCACACTGCCTCTTTTGCTCTGAAGAATATATGGACTAGCGTTATATTTTATATATATTCATATGTATGTATGTATGATATACACTAATAAACATTTCAGGAATAGGAATATTTTTCTCAAGAAAATCAATTCAAATAATTCATTTTTAGCTTCCATTTAGAAGAATATTTGATTGAATTATTGCCAAGGAAAAGCCAATCAATCTGCCACATGTCACTAATCAGGAGAGGAAATCTGCACGGAATATCTCAAGTCTATCTTCATATTTGTAAATAGATTATTTCATGAGATTCATTCTTGGCCTAAATTATTCTGATAGAGAGGAGTCTACATCCCTATAAGTACACATGATATCCCATTGTAAACATAGTCCATTATTTTGTATTCTCTTCTCCATTAATAAAGATTTTCTTTTATTTCTCTACAATTTTATTTTTCTTAGCAACTAGTGCTATCTACACAATTAGATTTGGTAGAGCACTATTTTGTATTTTGCAGTTATTTTCATTAGTGATTGATCATCTGATTAGATTTAACAGTAATCCTAATTTTATTTCCTCTTTGTTATTTTAATTTCTGCAATTTTAAATATCTTCTTTTTATTTGCTTTCCTAGGTCATAGTGGATTGAATATAGATTTGATTAGTTTCAGATCTGTACTCAATTCAATAATAGTTTTACTGTTTTCAACCCAACCTCCAAATTTCGTCTAGCTCGCCCAAGAAATTATATAAATAATTTGATTTAAAATTCCTCCCTGTGATTCAACCTGCATATTACACGATCTGTGCGCTTGCAGAATTTATTACATAATTCGCGCTTTTCTAATTCTTAGAAAAGCGTCGATCCATGAATCGAGAGTTTTCGCGTACTTTTTCTCTTTTATGCAAGTTTTTTATTTTCTTAGCAATTAGTGTTGTCTACACAATTAGATTTCATAGAGCACTATTTGTATTTTTCACTTATTTTCATTAGTGATTAACCATCTGATTAGATTCAGCGGTAATCCTAATTTATTTTCTGTTTGTTATTTAATTTTTGTCCCTTTTTCCTAGGTTATTTAATTTATTTTCCCCGGCAACGGCGCTAAAAACTTGATCGTCGCTTTCTATAGAAAAAGAAATGTGCGAAATTTAAATTAAATACCACAAGAGCACAGATCGTGTAATATGCAGGTCGAACACAGGGAGGAATTATAAATTTTATTATTTATATATTTCTTGAGCTAGACAATATTTGGAGATGGTTTTGAATTAATGCTAATGAATTTAGTATGGATCCGAATCTAATCAGATCAATACCAAATTCAACAACTAAACAAAAGGAAAAATACAAGAAAATAAAAATAAAACAACAAACAAAAACGGTAGAAAATTAAAATTAGGATTGCCACTGAATCTAATCAAACGGTCAATCACTAATGGAAATAATTGAAAAATACAAATAGTGCTCTACCAAATGCAATTGTGTAGACAACACTAATTGTTAAGAAAAATCAAATTGCAGAAAAATAAAGGAAAAAACTTTATCAATGAAGAAGAATAGAATACAGAATAATGAACGTTCTTTACAATGGTTACAACGTATATTTATAGATGAGATAGGACAAACCCTTATCATATCTATGAATAAATGGGCCTCTTTTGCCAAGAGTTATTATCATATCTCATGCCTTTCTTGAACATGCTTGTATGGAAATAATCTTTAAGGATATCTAAGCATAACATGGTGAATATCTTCCAAATCTTCCATATCTTCCATGTGGCTAATTGATTGGTGATCAGATTGCATGTGATTAATTCTTCCAAACAAGGATGCTTATTAGACTCCAAAGGCAACATAGGATAATATCTTCAAAATTGATCTTCTTCTTGTGTAATATCTTTTCTTTAAGGGGTGCATAAGGATTGATAAACATCCTGTGAAAACATACGAAAATACCCAATGTAATATTTATTTATTTACAATAAGATAAAATATATGTGCATAAAATAACATATTTCTATGTTAATCAAATAGCCTCACACTTATCTTCTACTTATACTCGAGTAAAAAGAAAGAAAAATAAAAAAAATGAAAAGGTAAAATAGACAGGTCACACTTTCGTAGGAAACACGATTGCATTGAGCGTATGCAACAAGCCGTTAAACCTCTAAGTGTCCCTAGTAGGATGAGTGGTGTCTCGTGATGGTTTTCAATGGATACTACCCACAAAATCCAAATGCAGTATGTGTTGATCTAATGAAACTACATGAATGCAATGGATATATACAGAAAAAACAAAAATTGAAAACACGACTTGTTTCAGGAAAGTGGTACAACAAATTAAGTTGACAATTTCTAGTCAGTTGATTTTATTTTAAATACCTCAACTTGTCACAAATTTTCAACACAATTCAAGTTTTCAAATGTTAAATCCCAGTTTGGCCAGTTGGTTCGGTCGATAACATAGTGCAGCCATGAAATAAATTCTTTATTTGCTTGTCACAATTTGTAAAGTGATATTATTATTTCCTCGTTTATGGCTAGCCAAATCAATAAGGTCAAGAAGTGTTTGGGCATCAATGCTTATTCTCTATCTCTATAAAAATTGAAATTTACGATTAATTACATACACCTAACCAAAAACAAAGGTATACCACCCATGCACTGCCTTGCGGACTAACGGAGAGTTGGGATAGAGCTTGGAGAATTGTGCAGACTGACGTTGACTTTGTCAACAACATGTCAGTAATCCTTAGGTGTCTAACTCATAAAATGAGACCAAGATATACCAACGCTGACTTTGTCAACGACATATCGGATAAAGTTTGGTGGGTTTTCACACCAACGCTAGATTTACATGCAATATTGGATACCCTTGGATTACTATTATTATTGAAAATATAAGAACAGGAGAGAGTTACCCGAATTCAGCTTAACACAACTTAGTTTTAAAGATTCGAAAAGCCAATATAAGTATTTTAAGTCCTCCACTCATTAAACAAAGACTACAATTTAGAATAAACTTCATGGCCATCACCTAAGAATCTCCATATGTACCAGTTACACTAATATCCCTCAAAATTCAACTTTTAGTTATATTTCTTATTCGATCTAAGTTAAGAGAAAAAATACTATCAATTGATTAAGAATCGTTTACTTATTTTGTTGTATCAAACTAAAATGTGTCGCATTTTTGAGAGAAAATAAAGTGGCATGTTACTACGATATAAAACGCCAAAAACTTGATCTACGCTTTTCTAATAATTAGAAAAGCGCGAATTATGTAATAAATTATGCAAGCGCACAGATCATGTGATATGCAGGTCGAATCACAGAGAGGAATTTTAAATCGAAATATTTATATAATTTATTGGGTGAGCTAGACGAAATTTGGAGGTTGGGTTGAAAACAGTAAAACTTATTGAATTGAATACAGATCTGAATCTAATCAAATCTATATTTAATCCACTATGGCCTAGGAAAACAAATAAAAAGCAGATATTTAAAATTGCAGAAATTAAAATAACAAAGAGGAAATAAAATTAGGATTACCGCTGAATCTAATCAAACAATAATCACCAATGGAAATAACTGCAAAATACAAATAGTGCTCTACCAAATCTAATTGTGTAGACAACACTGGTTGCTAAGAAAAATAAAATTGCAGAGAAATAAAAGAAAAGATTTATTAATGGAGAACAGAATACAGAATAATGGACTATGTTTACAATGGGATATCATGTGTATTTATAGGGATGTAGACTCCTCTCTATCAGAATAATTTGGGCCAAGAATGAATCCCATGAAATTATCTATTTACAACTATGAAGATAGTCTTGAGATATTCCATGTAGATTTCCTCTCTTGATTAGTGACATGTGGCAGATTGATTGGCTTTTCCTTGGAAATAATTCAATCAAATATTCTTCTAAATGGCAGCTAAAAATGAATGATTTGAATTGGTTTTCTTGAGAAGAATATGCCTATTTCTGAAATGTTTATTAGTGTATATCATACATACATACATATGAAAATATATATTTATATAATATAACACTAGTCCACATATTATTCAGAGCAAAAGAGGCAGTGTGAATGTTCCTTTCTTCGGTAAAAAGAGGGCTTAACGGGGATTGAACTCAGGTCTCTTTGTCCAGATTTCCATGCGTTAACCAATGTGCTATAGCTTCCTTTATGATTGAAAACTTGTTGAGATGGGAAAGTAGCTTCTTTTTCTTATCAAGTGGTTTTTAATTGAATGAAGGAGACAATTATTGAATATTTGAAACACATGAAAAAATACCTAGAGTAATATTTATTTAATTACAAAAGATAACATATAAGAGCATAAAATAAACACATTTCTGTGCTAATCAAATACCACCACACTTATCTTTTACTTGTCCTCGAGTAAAAAGGAAGAAGAATAAAAAAATGAAAAAGCTAAACTGGATAGGTCACACTTTCGTAGGAAACAAGATTGCATTGAGCGTATGCAACAAGCCGTTAAACCTCTGGATGTCCTTAGTAGGACGAGTGGTGTCTCGTGAGGGTTTTCAGCGGATACTACCCACAAAATCCAAATGCAGTATGCTATTGATCTAATGTTACTACATGAATGCAGAGGACTTAAGCAATTGAAAACAAAAAATGAAAACATGACTTGTTTTAGGAAAGTGGTACAAATTAAATTAACAATTTCTAATCAGTTGATTTTATTTTGGATACCTCAACTTGTCACAAATTTCAACATAAATAAAGTTTTCAAATGTTAAATTCCAGTTTTTCCAGTTGGTTCGATAACATAGTGCAGCCATGAAATAAATTCTTAGTTTGCTTATCGCAGTTTGCCAAGTGGTATTCTAAATTCCTTGTGTATGGCTAGTCAAATCAATAAAGTCAAGAAGCGTTTGGGCATCATCGCTTATTCTCAATCTCTAAAAAAATGAAGCTTTATAATTAATTACATACACCTAACTTGAAGATCAAGGTATACCACCCATGCACTGCCTCACGGACTGATGGAGAGTTAGGAAAGAGCTTGGCGGATTATGCAGACTGACGCTAGCTTTGTCAACAACATGTTGGTATTCCTTAGGTGTCCAACTCATAAAATGAGACCAAGATAAACCAACGCTGACTTTATCAACAACATGTCAAATAGAGCTTGGCGGGTTTGCACACCAACGCTAGATTTACAAGCAATGTTGGATACCATTGGATTACTATTATTATTGAATATATAAGAACAAGAGAGAGTTACCCAAATTCAGCTTAACACAACTTAGTTTTAGATATTCGAAAAGCCAATATAAGTACTTTAAGTTCTCCACTTATTTAAACAAAGACTACAATTTAGAATAAACTTCATGGCCATCACCTAAGAATCTCCCTATGTACCAGTTACACTATTATCCCTCAAAATTCAACTTTTCATTATATTTATGATTCGATTTTAGTTGGGAGAAAAAAATACTATCAACTGGCTAACAATTGTTAACTTATTTTGTTGTATCAATCTAAAATGAGTTGTATTTCAAAAAAAAAAAGCATGTTACTGTGACCTAAAATGCATGATGGTCCTATATGAGAAGAAAGAAGAAAAAATTAAAGAAAAATAAAAGGATGTAATGCAGACTCCCCCCTACACTAGAACTAAACAGTTTCCACACTGTAAACATGTTTTTATAAATGTGAAAGATAACACCCAAAGATGGATTAAATGCAAAATGATTTGTAAAATGAAATGTAGTCTAACTATATGTCAAAATGGATCATATGTACAATGAAATATGTGTTTGCGATGCATGCGATGCAAAGAATGCCACCAACCTTTTCTCCATACTTGGTTCTAGTCCGATGAATCTCGTTCCCACTATGTCTAGGAATGTTTTCTAATAAGCAAAGGTTTTTGAAAACCATCTCATCGTCATACCTAGATTTATAGTCCATTAAATAAATGCCTAGGGTTGTCCTAACATGAAGTTTTCAACCAAGCTAATATCTCCAAGATGATTCATATGTTCCACAAAATTATCATTGTAATTATCCAAAAATTTATGATCGTAGATAAACTCAGTTGCAATCGTGAAATTTAAATTCTGAGTGTTATTCAAGACTGTGATCATATTTCTCAATTCCAATACTGGACAACATATTTTCGATCCTGACAACTTCAAATTCATTAGAAGTTTCTCGAAGTTAAAATTTTCAAACTTGGATTCGTGGCCTGATTCTATTTCATACTCATTTGGAAATTCATCCTCGTACAATCAAAAAAATTCATGTTCATTAAAATCCTTCTCCAATTTTGAGTTTTTGAAAAATTCAACATTTTTATTCTATTTAATTTCTAAAATTTCAAGTTTCTCGCAGCCTGAAAGAGGAAGATCAAAATCTGAGCTTAAATCTTTTTCCTGGAAAGAATCGAAGTCCACATCATTTACTAAATTTTGAACAACTTCATTTAGATCGTTATTCTCAATTTCTAAAGTTGTTATTTGAAATCTTCACTGCTAGTAAGAACTGAATTATTTTCCGATTCAATGCCCATTTGATTTTGTTGCTCGCGTTGTTCTTTCAAAGATGTTAATAAACAAAGAAGTTCATCAGCCCTCTCTCTAAGAATGTTAAGATGATATTCTTTAGAATCGTTGATTTGAGAGTTCTCGTTTGGATTACTTGATTCTCAAAATTACAGTCCACATCAATTTCGCAATCAATATTATTTCCAATGTGGTGGTTGTTTGAATTTTCAGAAAATTGACAATGATATTGGAAATCATTTTGATTATAAAAATTATGTTCGTAACCAAAACTTTTAAAATTCGTGGGATAATTGCAATTTTGGTTATTTTCAAGATGTTGATATAGGCAATAATTTTGAAAATATTGGTTTACGATATCATATTTATGTGGATCAAAGCAATATTGGGATTCAAAGATATTTTGATGTGGATGTGGCTCATAATCGAAATTATTGAAATTTGAATTGAAATCGCAATTTCGATCATTTCTAGGATTTTGAAAATGTTGGTCAGTTGGAAAATTTTGAAAATTGTTGGCATTGGGCTCACTAAATTTTGGAAATTTTTGCCTCATGAGTTGTAGTTCATTTCTCATACTCTTCAAGTGGATGTACTCAAGTTATTATCCCACATTTCTCTCAAAAATCTCTTTTGAATCATACATTTGAATGAAATCAAGGGAAGACGTAAATTATTCTCACTTCAAAATAATATAAAATATTAAGTTGTGCTATATTAATTAACTAACTCAATTAGAAGGGGAAGAGGGTCTTATGGTCGTTCACGTATAGTATAAATACTAAGGGATACAACCAATGTTTTACGGGTAGTATGCAACCTCTTTTGCTAATAGTTCAATAAATTGAACTACTATATATCCACGATCCAATTATACGAGACAGTCAACTTCACAAAACACCACTTTTCAATTAT
Source organism: Allium sativum (assembly GCA_030737875.1). Classification (NCBI taxonomy): domain Eukaryota; kingdom Viridiplantae; phylum Streptophyta; class Magnoliopsida; order Asparagales; family Amaryllidaceae; genus Allium; species Allium sativum. The sequence goes on along the minus strand of CM060912.1, from coordinate 279,001,603 downwards.
ATTATTTTGCAAATCAAATCATGTATTAAAATTGAAAATCGACGAGAGTGATTAGTTACGGAAATTATTTCTCATAAACAGATTCAGAAATATGAGTCATAGAACAATCACAAAATAATAACAGAAAAATTAAATATTGTACAAGCAAGCCGCTGCCCCTGTAGAAGATTTTTAAAAGCAATTTCTATATTTTTCAAAGCAACATAGCACCTGTAGAGTTTAGAAAATTTTACAGTGGGGTATTCCAGTCCGTCCAGAATAATCGAGTAGCTTAAACTTCAGATCCTTCTTTGTTGCTTGAATTCTTTTCTCTCTTCGGGCCTTGATTTGACTTGATATCTTTTTTTTACAAATGTCAACAAATAAGGAAAAAAATGGACCTTTCAACTTGAATAAGGCAAACAACACAACAAACGAACTAGAAGTTTCATACTACCTTGCCTTAAAATAAATACAAGCCTTGATGATTAAGCCCACTTGTTAATTCAAATAAACCCCTTCCAAAAGGAAACCAATAAAAGAACAAAAACTCTTGACAGACGAAGAGCACTCACAGACCATGCAAAAAAAGGAAATAAACATCCCAAATATTATTTTTCCAAAAAATTTATTCTCATTTTCGAAACATGCCTCAAATAGCCAAAATATGTTTCATACGGAAACTTAAACCAGAAGAAAATCACAACTTAGCAACATGCCATTTGTTATAAATTAGGGAAAACCATACCCGAACGCAAGCAAATCAATTTGGTTTATCGCGAATCGAGTTGTGGTTTAGACCGATATTTTTCTTGTTTTTTTTGTATGGTTATTTCGGTCTCGAGCAGAAGAGTTTTAGAAAGTCTTTGGATCTATTGAGGTTTTCTGGTCTTGTTGATGTTGGCTTTGGGTATTGCGATGGGGTTCAATGAATCGAATTTGGGGGGTTCTTTTGGGTTTTCAAATCGTGATTTAAGCATTTGGTCTGCGAGTTTTTGTGGTGATTGTGGCAGAGGTCGGAGCAATGTTCGTTCGTTGTTGTATGAATGGTGAATAGATGGCTCAATTTTTTTTGAACGTGGTGAAGGATTGTTGAGGTGGTTAAGATGGGTTTGATGCTGAAGGAACTTGCGGTATGGGTAAAGTTGTGATGTCCTGATTGTTTTGGGATCTGATAATGGTTTTTCGTGGAGGTATGCTTGGTTGACTATGCGTGATTTTTACAAGGGCATGGGGATGGACTGTGGTAGAAAAATGGCACAGAGGAGTTCAGCAGTGCATAGAGGATTGACTTGTGGTATAAGTTGTTGGAATTTGGATGTGTTGTAGAAGGATTGAAAGTGGGCAAACTAAGTATGGATTTGAATTGTGGGTATGGTGTGGTCTGTGATGGTGGATATGAGGATACAGTAGTGAGTGGCTTGTGGTGAATAAGGAATTGTGTATTGTGGTATAAAGAAACAGAAGTAGAGAAACCAATCTGTATTTTTTTTATTGATGTAAAGGCAGAAAAAAATGTAAAAGGAAAAAAAGTTGAAAAGGGGAGAGAAATAAATTGAAAAGAAAGGAAAGAAAATCAAGGAAATTTGGCAACTATTTTTTTTCTCTTTTGTTAGGAAGATCACGGTATAATTGAACAATACCAAATCTAACCAATCAAGATTGTTTTTCTAAATATACAAGAAAACAAAAAAGAAAAAAATAGAAACTAACACAAATCAGAAATTAAATAAATAATAAAATTCAGTGTATACCTCCCCGGCAACGGTGCCAAAAACTTGATCAACACTTTTCTAAGAATTAGAAAAGCGCGAATTATGTAATAAATTCTACGAGCGCATAGATCATGTAATATGCAGGTCGATTCATAAGGAGGAATTTTAAATCAAATTATTTATATAATTTCTTGGGCGAGCTAGACGAAATTTGGAGGTTGGGTTGAAAATAGTAAAACTTTTATTGAATTGAGTATAGATCTAAATCTAATCAAATCTATATTCAATCCACTATGACCTAGGAAAGAAAATAAAAAAGAAGATATTTAAAATTGCAGAAATTAAAATAATAAAGAGGAAATAAATTAGGATTACCAGTGAATCTTATCAGACGATCAATCACTAATGAAAATAATTACAAAATACAAATAGTGCTCTACCAAATCTAATTGTGTAGACAGCACTAGTTGCTAAGAAAAATAAAATTGCAAAGAAATAAAAGAAAATCTTTATTAATGGAGAACAAAATACAGAGTAATGGACTATGTTTACAATGGGATATCATGTATATTTATAGGGATGTAGACTCCTCTCTATCAGAATAATTTGGGCTAAGAATGAATCCCATGAAATAATCTATTTACAAATATGAAGATAGACTTGAATACTCCATGCAGATTTCCTCTCTTGATTAGTGACATGTGGTAGATTGGTTGGCTTTTCCTTGGGAATAATTCAATCAAATATTCTTCTAAATGGCAGCTAAAAATGAATGATTTGAATTGATTTTCTTGGGAAGAATATGCCTATTCCTGAAATGTTTATTAGTGTATATCATACATACATATGAATATATATATATATATATATATAATATAACACTGGTCCATATATTCTTCAGAGCAAAAGAGGCAGTGTGAATGTTCCTTTCTTCAGCAAAAAGAGGGCTTGATAGGGATTGAACTCGGGTCTTTTGTCCAGATTTCCATGCCTTAACCAGTATGCTACAGCTTCCTTTGTGATTGAAAACTTGTTGAGATGGGAAAGTAGCTTCTTTTTCTTATCAAGTGGTCTTTAATTGAATGAAGGAGACAATTATTGAATCTGTGAAACACACGAAAAATTACCCAGAGTAATATTTATTTAGTTACAAAAGATAAGATATAAGAGAGCATAAAATAAATATGTTTCTGTGCTAATCAACAGGCTTACTAAAAGCACTCATTTCATTCTTGTTAAGAGTAAGAGAACAACATTATGGTTGGCATCAGTTTATCTTCGTGAGATAGTTCGACTACATGGAGTACCTTCTAGCATAGTGAGTGATTGTGATCCCATCTTCACTAGTGAGTTTTGGAAGAGCCTGCAAGAGTCACTAGGAACATAGTTATGTTTGAGCAATGCATATTTCGTCAGACCAATGGACAGACAGAGAGGGTGAATAGTGTTCTTGAGGATCTTTTGATGCTGTGTATCCTAGACTTCGGATGGACTTGGGAAGGGCATCTTCCATCGGTGGAGTTCTCCTACAACAACAGTTATCAGGCTAGTATACACATGGAACCCTTCGAGGTAATACACGGACGATCTTGTAGATCACTAACTTGTTGGTGGGAGACTATAGATAGGCTTCTACTTGGACCTAAGATGATTAGAGAGACTTCAAAAAAGATTGATCTTATCCCCCGATGTATGAAGATAGCTCAAGTCAGGAAAAAGTCCTACGTAGTTATGAGAAGGATGGACATTGAGTTTGAGGTAGGAGACATGGTTTTCATCAATGTATCATCTCTGAGGAATGTTGTTCACTTTCTGTAGGGAAATTGGCGCCAAGGTTTGTTGGACCATTTCCCATAGTGGAGAGGATAGGTCAGATGGCCTATAGGTTAAGATTACCAGAGAGATTGGCGGGTATTCATGATGTTTTCCACGTTTCCCATTTTCCGAAGTGCCTTCGTGATAAAGCAGAGGTGGTTGAGCCGAGCATGCTTGAGGAAGTAGAGGTAGAAAAGGAGGGAACTGTTAGACAAGTTCTTACCCGTATACTTGGATCAGAGGTTAAGAAACTACGCAACAGAGAGGTTAAGTTGATGAAAGTTCAATGGAGAGAAGACCGCGAGGATGCCACTTAGGAGACTGAAGACAAGATTCGCGCTTCGTACTCTTTTGTTTTCAAAGGTATGTTCTTATCTTCTTTTTCCAAGATTTTATTCGTACTTGTTTCTATCAATCGAGCATATCCTATCGTTCAAACCTTTGACCTTTAGGTAGAAAACCAATGGATGTAAACATGTGTTTGAGACATGCTATGTTTGATGGATGCATTTGGATGCAAGTGTTTGTTAGTGGTTGCTCGTGGATGCATATACACACATTAGGCACTAGATTGACTCAAACAATCTCATATAGCATATGGATGTGTGTGCATTTATTTTATGGGTAAAAATGGATGTATCATCCCATGGATGTTGCATTTGGATGAATGATTTTGCACACATGTAGGATTTTACATGATATACTAGGAATACTTGCATACATTTTGGATCCATGGCACAAACATATATTGCAATAAGGAGGTCAACTGAATCAGTAGGCTGCCTGATTTTCGCATTAGCACATGAACATATACACACACTTTTGCATATGTTCATACAAGCATTAGAAATTCCGAAGGACCATGGATGCCTGTGGATGATGGATGAGTATATGATTGTAGGTGGATGCTAGGGTAGTAGCGTTCTCCTAGACTTGGAGATTCAGGGACGAAATCATTTAAGTAGGGGAGAATGTGACACTCCATAATTTTATAGAACATTAGTAAACTAAAGGGATACTTAATTAAATATTGGGAATTAAGTAAAAAAGACTGTACCATTGCGTTCGTCTCGGAGTTCAGGTTCATATAGACTCCGAGTTTACGTAAAACGAACATCGTATAAGGACGATATAAAGGTTAGAAGTTTGCATACATATAAGAGACTTATGTATAAATAAATCAAACTAGAATTTAAAATAAATCAAATTAACGAAGCGAGAACCGTAGGCGGGAATTTGACCCACTAAGGGTCGACCCACGCCTGGCTGGGTCCTATGGGTCGACCCAGGGGTCAACCCAGGTGGTGATGGGTCGACCCAACCCTGATCTGGCCGAATACATTACTCTGTTTCTGGACGTATTTGTTAACCATGTTCATTATTTTTGGAATGGTTGGATTTGAAAAAAGAGATCTGATGGTTAAGGATTGTCTTGTAAACTCTATATAAAGGCATACATCCTTATCAAATAAATCATACTTCTTTATACTTCTTCCTCAAACTCTTATTCTTAAAACATAAAATGAAGATAGGGAGATGCTACTGAAACTTGGATTGAATTAAGAAAATTCTTATGTAACATATACAAGAATCTCTTCTGCAACATCAACATATTATTCTCTATTCTTTAAATCCAATCTCTGTGAGTTCATGTTACTTTTAGATATAAAAATTTAATAGTAACCTTGACATGTTTATAAAAATGGATCTAAACCGGTGCCTATTAAGAAATCGATTTATCTCTAAATAGTTTTTCTATTATTACATGTGTTCTTTTATACACCCATTCTGCTGTTCAGTTGTTATTATATGGCTATTTCTGTTGTTATTATGACTATTTCTGTTCTCCCCCCTCTCTTATTCCCTTTTTATTTTATAAGCCTAGGCTACCTTTGACCCTAAGAAAATCACGAAAGTGACATATGTATGAACGAAATTGGGAATGTTTGGAAACAAAAATAAAAGAGGGAAATGTGTGGCATATCTTGTACTGTGGAATATGACTAAAATTTGGAGGAATACCTTGTACTGTGAGTTATGACTAGAACTTTGGGGGCATACAAATTTGTAGGCTTGATTCGAGGATTAAGTGGAACATGTAATGAAAATGTATATATAACCCGTGGAACCTATTTAATTATATATGGTTAAATGAACCTGTTAACCTGTTTAATCTGTTAGGGTTAAGTAAAACTATTAATATGTTGGTGTTAAGTAAACCTGTTTAATTTGTTGGGGTTAAGTAAACCTGTTTAATCTATTTGGGTTAAGTAAATCTGTTTAAATCTGTTGGGAGTATATGAACCTGTTCACCGAAACTTAACCTGTTAATCTGTAGGGGTTAGGCAAACTTGATAAATCTATAAGGCTTAACCTATTAAAAATCCTATTTGATTGGGGGACACAAGTTTAGGGATTTGACTTATGTCATCTACTGTGTGGGACCTATATCAGTCAGTAACTCATTGTGGTATTATAAGGGGACCCCACACTAGGTAGTGGTCAAGGCACACATATTGAACTGATTGTAAGAGGCTCATCTGAATTGTGGTGTATACGGGCGCGTTCCAACGGAGTCATGTGCGTGAATGGGCCCGGTCTGTGGGGGAAAATAAGCTATTGTAGCACCAGTAAACAGGTCTGTGTCCTTCTGTAGGTTGCCACTTTCGGAATTAATACACCTTACTACTGGGTCGACACATGATATTTATTGTAACACCCCGTAATTTTATAACATTAAAATTCACAAATTAAAGTATACTTAATTTTTAGAAGAAGAATTAAGTGAAATGGGTTGCGCTATTATGTTCGTCTCAAAATTTTGGCTCAAGATAAACATTTGGTTTGTACGAAACAGATACCTTATGAAGATGTTATTAAGCCTTGAAGTTTGTATGCATATGAGAGAAATATATATATATATATATAAATTAAATAAATAAATATTCAAAAAAGTTCAAAACAACAAATCGGGAGGGGGAATAGCCGAACCGCACCATTTTTGGTCAGCCCGAGCCCCGCTGGGTCGACTGGGGGTCGATCCAGGGTGTTTGGCTGTCAACCCGTGGCCCGATTCACGCTGAGGGCTGATGTTGCATTTGAGTGGTCCTGATGATTTCTGGGTTAATCTAAGAGCTCTAATCGATCCTAGACATCTATATATACACCTTAAGACCCAACCCTACTTCATAAAATATTATCTATGACACCATTATGCTGTCAAGCTCTCTCTTAAACCCTAGCCGCCGCCTCTAGATTAAATCTCAAGTGTTCATACACAATTCAAATCAAAGTTTAGAGCTTCAACAACAATTAAAGAAGATTAATAAACGTCAATTCAACGTTTCTGCACCAATTTCAATTCATTAATCCTTTTCTTAAGACACGAAAGGTGAGTACAGTTATTTTCACATATCTAATGAGATTAAAGTAACATGAAAAAGTTGTAAAGAGGATTTATATATATATGTTTGTAATGAAAATCTCACCAAGTCTTCACCTTTTTGATTCATATCATCATATGCCTATGTTTCTATGTAAAGTTCATAACTTTTATCAGTTTATTCATGTTGAATCTTTTATTATGCCTCAATGCCAGTCTATATGCCTCTTTATTTCATAATGATGTTTTATTCCAATTTTCTATGAATTGATTCTCTCTTCTTAACCCTTTTCCTTTTATTTGTGGATCTAGGCTACCTTCGAGCCTATATTAAAAATACGCGCGAATACGAGTATGTGGGAATGATGTGGAATATTGGGAATATGGGAAATTTGGAAAATTGGATATTATTGGATAATTGGATAATATGTGAAATTGGCATATTTGGGTATAAATTACATGGAATTAATGAAATTGCCTAAAATTGTAAATTTGTAATTGAGGCTAATTAATATGTAATTAGTGACAATTTGGAATAGGCAATATTATAAACATGATTATATGTTTAATTGGATATACATGACATGAAAATTGGGTATGGGTGAAATACGATTATTAATAAACTTTTGACACAGGGTTAGGCGCAATTGTGGCGTAAGACTGCCCGAAACCGCCCAGCAAATCCAGCTACCACAATTAGACGTCTAATGTGAGAGGTCAAAGGAATGAATTGTAGGCGTAATGGTTAATGACACGAGGTTAGACCCGCTTTGTGGCGTAAGACTGCCCGGAACCGCCCGGCAAATCCAGCGGCCACAAAGTGTTCGGTCTAATATGGGAGGTCATGCACCGTTCGTCATAAGGAATGAATTAAGGAATACTAACCATAATAAGACATGGGTATGGTTAGAGGGTTAAGTGGGGTGACATGTAAATTATGACATGTAAATATGGACTTAACCGGAATAAGATAGGACATGTAAATTATGACATGTAAGTATGGACTTAACCATAGCATGTGTAAGACATGGACTTTTAAATTAAAATGGTTAAATGGGAGAAAAACTTAGTAGGGACCAAGCATAGGTGGGAGGCTTGTGTCGGATTGTGATGAAAAGGAATTTCGCTCGATCCGAATCAGTCACTAAACCGATCTAGACCGTTCGAAACGCCTGACCGTTTTGAGAACACGACAAAATAGAATGCAGACGGGAGAACATTTCATTGTATTATTACAACAATCCATCAGATTACAAGAATATACAGAGTATAAATGAATTACACAGAAATATCAGAGATTTAAATTACATTTAAATACATCGCCGCGGAAAATAATACAATACACAACTAGAAGAGATATACGGATACAAAGCTTTCCGGATATCATTCCAGCTGTAAACCAGGATCCTGTGAATATAAATCTGCAAAACCAAAACTACTAGCTGCCCATGTCAAAATAAGGGCACCCAGAGTTTAGGTTAAAACAATAAACTCTGGGTGCCCTTATTTTGACACGGGCAGCTAGTAGTTTTGGTTTTGCAGATTTATATTCACAGGATCCTGGTTTACAGCTGGAATGATATCCGGAAAGCTTTGTATCCGTATATCTCTTCTAGATGTGTATTGTATTATTTTCCGCTGCGATGTATTTAAATATAATTTAAATCTCTAATATTTCTGTGTAATATTCATTTATACTCTGTATATTCTTGTAATCTAATGGATTGTTGTAATATACAATGAAACGTTCTCCCGTCTACGTTCTATTTTGTCGTGTTCTCAAAACGATCAGGCGTTTCGAACGGTCTAGATCGGTTTAGCGACTGATTCGGATCGAGCGAAATTCCTTTTCGTCACATGGATGGGGACCCGTTTCAACCAGCAACCCGTTTGGGTATCTAATTGGGCCCGGTAGTAGGCCGGGTTGGGCACGCTTACTGGACTTGAATGTAAGAGGTCAAAACATGAATAGCGGTGGCAACGCAAGTCCAACGGGTTCATGTGCGTGCATGGGTCCGAGCTGGTAGGTAAGACGTTGCATCGTGTAGGTATGGCCATGCATTTCATGTTGGTATCGGGGTTGCCACTTTGGGGAGTGATACACCCCACTGTGGGGCCAGCACGGGTGCCTACGAGGTTTAGGGAGCCGATCGAATGGGTAGATTAAGGGTACCTTAGCGGTGGTAGGAGCAAGCCGGCACCTACGATAGCAGCTAGGTACAAGTAACTACCAAGTTTGTCATGTGAGTACAGTTAGTGGGAAGGGATCAACCTCTAGTAAAAAGAGACTAGTAGATGTGCGGTGTAATTAAGTAATGTGATGTAACTTAGCAAAAGGGTGGTGTAACGAAATACATGTTGGTTGAGTTGGATAGTCCTTTGGGTGTTAGTCTGATGTTGACTTCGGTCTTCAGGGTTAGTACTTGGAGGGTTGTTCGCTTAGCCAAGGTGTAGGATTGTCTTAGTACTTAGGAACGGAATCATCTTGTCCATCCTTTTTATCTACCTTATCTATGCTACAACCATATCATGATACCTATTTCTGTCTTGATCATTTACCTTACCTATTATTTGTTAAAATTACTGGACTCGCCAGACTTTATGTATGACCCATTTTGTTTCCACCTCTTTTCTTTCCTTTCCCCCCTTAGGTTTGCAAGGAAGGAATACTACAGCTTAGTGCTGATTTCTTTCAGTTGTTTGAAGAGAGTAGATGTATCGCTTTGGACTCTCTCATCTTTATGGCTTTGCTTATGCTCAGTGGGGATTTATGCATTTATGTTATTTAAGTATTTGCTTCTTTATGTACTTTGAAGTTTTTTGGAAAAGACTATTGATCCTGTTGTAATGGTTTTGGAAACTACTTATGTAAGCTTGTTTTGAGTTACGATGCTATGAAATAAGTTTTATCTTCCGCTGTGTTGTTTTATTTATTTATTCTTGTAATTTATCTGTTCTATACAACAATAACGCTCCATGGACATTGATGCATTCCCTTTGTGAGTGACATTAATAGACATGGGGTGTTACATTTACAAATTAAGGAGTCAATCGCTTGGGGGTAGTAATTAGGGTACATCTAGTCATGTCTATTTTCTGTTTAGGTACCCATTATTTCTGTTTGGGTAGCACTCGTTATTTTTGTTGAGTTATCTGTTATTTCTGCTTGGGGGTAATACCCGTTATATAACTAGAATACACCTAAAAGTCTCATTATGTTTCTATTGGGATCATTCTATTTTTGTTATATTAGGGGACACCTAATTTTATCATAAATCCTGTTATACTAGTATTGGTGCTGAGAAAAGTATTTGAGAAGTATAATCTACTATGCTTATTCCGCTTACCCTGTTCATCCTGTTTATACCTGTTATACGATACTGTTATCTCTCATCCAGTCTTATATGCCTGTGATGACACTTTTACTTATTTATATTCTAAAAGTCACTGGACTCGCTAGACTTTATGTCTGACCCTTTTTGTTTCCTTTTCTCTCTCTTCCTTCCCCTCCCCAGGTTCTCTGGGTGGGAACGCTCAAGCATGATTAGGACTCTCTCTTTTATTTCTGCTTGGATCTGGATCTGCTTTGATGTATCGCTTCGACCGCTTGTGGATATTATTAGGGATTATGATTTTACATTTCTGTATTCTTATGGTTTTTAGCGCATGGTAGATGTTTTGTTTTGATGCACTTGGTTTCAGTATTTTAGCTTGATGTTGTAACTGATTTTGAGACTACGATGTTTTTCTACTGAATAATGAATTTCTAAATTTACGCTGCTAATTTTATATCTATCCTGTAAGATTCTACTTCTGCTTACTTATAACGCTTCACAAAACTTAATGCATTCTAATAAAGAGTGACATTAACAGACGTGGGGTGTCACAGCAGCAGCATGACTAGAAGTGAGCAAGCAAGAGGGTCGTCCAACAATGTTCAGGAAAATGGTACAAGCATAAAACACAGATGATTATAAGCAAGTGAATGGGAGTTTACAAACTCAAGTGCTCAAAGATAATACGACAATACAAGAGGACAAATAAGGTTCAGATGCAAGGAAACACCAATACAACAAGATGAACATTGAATTTATGCAACCAACCATGCGTAAATGAACACATAAACAAAGAAAGTGGAAAAGCTGCAGCAAATGCATGCATGTGTGCAAAAACAGATGGTGCACTATTTTCAACTCAACTGAACAAGGCTTAACATCAATATCAAGTAGCAAGTGCCAATATATATGTACACACACATATATATGCACAACATGGCATATATATATATATATATATATATATATATATGTATGTATGTATGTATGTATGTATGTATGTATATAAATAACCTCATGCCAAGTAACAAACACAATATGCCATGGCAAAATACATGCAATGGTGATGAAAATACATGAATCAGTTCCATGTACTAAGCAACCAGTGGAGGTTCAAGTATGCACAAAGAAATGGTGCATGACAAATAAAAGTGCAAGCATGGGTTGCACAGTTTCATGTACACAAGAGCATGCAACAAGGAAGGTGCATCTCAGAATGGACAAGGCAAAATATACATGGAAACAAATTGACATGACACTAGAGATTCAGGAAAAACATGCATAAGGAATAAGTGCACTTCAATGTACACAAAAACAAACTATTTAATGTAATACAATGGCAACAGCTCGAGTCAAAGCAAAAAAGATCTAGGCCAGAGGTAAATAAGTCAAGAAGCTATATGTATAGCTCTAGGTTTAAATACAAATCAATGGCATTCAAGTATAACACAGGTAGCATTAAATAACTTTTAAAATTCGTGCAGTAAATGGAATTTTCCAACATGCAAGAAAATGGGAGAGTATTTAATCTACAATCTTGACAAATGTTAAAATTGGCAAGAAACACAGATCTCAGCAAGAATTATTTCTCCAAACATAGTGTGCCAAAAACTCAGGCAATTTCATTTAAAGAAAATCAAGCAAAATTTTATCAATGAAATCAAAGGGATCATATTTGACAACAATTTTTCACATTTTAAAACATTCTTGACATTTAAATGATCTTGATTTTGGGCAAGAAAATCATACGATTTATTTCTAGAAATCAACAGTATATTCTTGGTCATTTATTCAATCAGGAAACTCACGCAAATCATAGACCAATTCAACCATGTGAAATCAGAGAAACAATGTTTTGTAAACCCTATAAATATCAAAACCACAAGCAAACAAGAGAGAAACAAATATCAAAATACTCACAATTCATAAAGGTTATCGATCGCGAGAACCAAATTGGTCGACAGAGAGCAATACCAAGAAATCGGAGTGTTAGAGATTAAAATCCTAGTGCAAAGAAGTCAAGATTTGATTTGGGGAAAAAAACCTATCTTATATTTCGGCCACCATTCTTTTGAAGCCAACAATATTTCAAGAGAAAATTGGAGGCTGACTAGTTAATTTAATAAGGGTTTTTGAGTTGTTTTTTAATTATTTGTGTGTTTTTATTTTTCAAAAACATTGTATAGGTTTACTGGTTTACTTTAAACTAGGGTTTACGAGTTACGGGTTTGTAATTCGAGGAAATCAGATCTTGGGGATAAAGATCAGTCTAGGGTTTTAAGCACAGGATTAGAGCAGTAGCAGGGTTTGTGAGTTTACTGGGTTTTGTAAGCGCGAATCTATTTTAATACCTGGTAGAAATCTTGGGAATGCAGCAATAGACAAGGTTTGGCGAAGTTGGGTAAAATTTTGTGTCATTTATTTTCTCTACTGCAATCCGTGTGTGATAATTTTAATATCTCATAAAACTCCAATAAACCATATTCACCCCCATTTAGGGTTAATCTAAAACCTACAAGTGGTATCATAGCAGGTATTTTTCGTTAATTCAAGAGTCATGGATTTCCCTAGTTGTCAGTCTAGCGAGAGTCAGTCCACTGATACCCCAACTATTTTTGATGGAACAAAATTTTCAAACTGGAAATTAAAAATGAAAATCTATTTAAAATATGTTAAAACTAAATGTTGGGATATTATTATCAATGGAGGTGATATGGTAGATAAGAACGATAGAGTTATGAATTCTTATGCGATGCATATCTTATATTCTTATATTAATGGTGATCAATATAGCCTTATCTCTCATTGATTGCTCAAAACCCAAGAATGTTAACCCAGATTTAAAATTATGCATGACTAGATTTACAGAAGATGAATCAGACGATGGATACTCAACAGACAATGAGACAGGAGATTTCTCAGATGAGGATTTAGTTTATTTTTGTACTAAATTAAAAAAAGTAGTTGATAGTCTCAAATCGAAAAATAAAATTCTAAAATTTGAAAATCTTGAGATGATTAGCAAAAATAATGTTTTGGAATTAAATCTTGAAAACGTCAAGAAATTTTCAAACTTTGAGTGCATAAATTGTTTAATTAATCTCGTTCACATTAATGAAAATACTCAAAAGCTTGAAAAGGAAGTTCTGATTTTAAAAGAAAACGAGATTAAGCTAAAAAGGAAAAACAATTTTTTTGCAAAAGGAATTTGAAAATTTTAAGACTACCAAAAATTTCAAACATGAAATTACCGATAAATAATTTTTTTCGAAAACCTAATCAATTTTGAATGAGCTTAAAAAAAAGTTGAAAAAATCAAGAAATCTAAGAAACTTGAGAATTAAAAGCAAAATCGTTTTGAATCTAAGATTTATGAGTCCCAAGCCAAAATTAAGTTGCTGAAAAATGAAAATTTGGTTTTGAAACAATCTAATGCTAAAAAGAAGATCGCTATCAACCATTATTCAAATTTGATAAAAGAAAATACTGATCTTAAATTTAAAATTCAACGACTCGAATAACATTTGGATAAATTTTCAAATGGAGAAAAACCGTTGAATATGTTGTAGAAAAACCAATTGTCTATTGGAAATAAATGTTATCTTGTCATTGAAAAAAATAATGTTTTTATCCTTTTTAAGATCTCAGCCCTCTTCTTATCCTAAACCGAAAAGTTGAATTCTAATGATTTTAAAAATCCTTCGAGTTGCTTTAGAGAAGATAGTTTTGAGACTTTGAACTCTAATAATTTTAAAGAATTTTTAAATCACAAACAAGATGAAAACTTGTTTTGTAACAATCCAATTAAACGTCTTTGGACCCTCAAAGGAAATAAAACGAGCTTGGTTAAATTCAAACAAATTTGGATTCCTAAAGGTACAATGGTAAATTATTACGGATTGTTATTTAAACAAGTTTAGTACCAAAACGTGTAAACGAAACTACGAGTGGTAAAACAACATTTGTTAGACCACTCGATTCTATCAACAGTTACGTACTGGAGGTGGCTGAGGAACCACTTTGCGAAAGAGAAATTTAATTCAAGTTATTTCATATCTTTGAATCATTCGGTGTTCCTTAGCCATAACTGACGAGTTAGAGATTCAAAGCATTAATTTGTAAATCAGGTTTGATTTCTGAAGTCACATTTTTTGTGTCTATTTTCCTTTTCATTCTTCCTCTTATTCTCCTATTCTTTTAATCTGATTCATTTTGACATTGCCATATCATTTATAATATTTCTTATTCCTTCTTGACTTCAAATTGCAAAATTCTTGATTTTTCGGAAATTAGATTCATTTGTATAAAACATCCATGTTTGATGATTTCCAAATCTTGAATTTAAAATTGTAAATATTTTGCATTTCTTTTGAAGTTTAGATGTTTTTTGTTCCTGAATTCCTAACGGTGTTGAAGCATTCTTATCATATCTTGAACACTGTTATACAGAATTCAAAATTTCTTTTATGATCTGAAAAAGTATTGACATGTCACACATCTTTGTTGTCTTTGAGTCTGTGAAGTTTATGCCCCGCTATTACCCCGCCATATCCCTACTATATCGTTTAGCAGGTTTCTAACTCTACGCTATTTCCATATAGCCTTTGAAATAGCCTTTCCGCTTTAAGCCCCGCTGTATCCCGATATTCCCGATATATACCATTATTTCAACTATATTCCATTATTTCCGCTATATCTTCTATAAGAGAAATGAATTAAAAATGACATTTATGCATTATAAAATTATTTTTTAAATATACCTTTTTGATATATATTTTTCAGAATATAAATACTATAACGCTCTATTAAATTTTGTCAAGCTAAGTAAAAGTTCATACTTATTTACATATATTTGCTTATTCTCTCATTTAAAATTAAGAATGTATTAATTATAATTAGGTGGATGTTAATTTTTCATTTATTTATCATTTATATATAAAAGCATTAGACATGAGTTTTATATGCTATTTTAGACTCATCCGCTATTTCCCGCTATTTCCTCGCTTTATCCCCGCTATAACCTTTTTGCATCTCCACCGCATTGGATCCCTGAGCTCTTTAACTGCATAGCTTTGAGTTTCTTCTAATTCATTTTGGAAGGACTTGAAAAACTATACTCATTATTGCACACTACTTTTTTCAATTGTGATAATTGCATTGGTTTTTGGATGGGTTTGGCTATTCTGATTTGAAAATCATTTTGCATGGATTATTGTGCTGTATTTTGAAACTCACTTTTAAATATGATCATTTGGCTTGGATATTTGATTTTTTTTTTTTTTGAAATTGTTGATATCTTAAATCTAACGCACTTTTTTGATTTGAAATCGATAATCTTGTGCGATCAATTACAGAATCTTGAAATTTACACATCTCTTCAAGTGATTTCAAATGAACTGCTTTAATCTTGGATCATGATCTATCCCTTCGGCTTTTGTAAATAATTATGAAACATCCTTTTGTAAATCTTGCTCTGAAATTGAATGATTGCTACTCTGTTAAAAGGAACGGCTGGATCTAGATTAACCCTAGAGGGGCGTGAATAAGGTTTATTGGAGTTTTACGTGATATTAAAATTATCACAGCATAGATTACAACAGAGAAAATAAATGTAGAAAATAAATAACAGAGATTTTACCCAGCTTCGGCAAATCCTGCCTATTGTTGTATCCCTAAATTTTTTTACTAGAATTAAAACAATCTCTACGCTTACAAAATCCCTGTGAACTCGCAATACCCACTACCAATTGTTCTAATCCTACGCCCAAAATCCTGTACTGATCTATAACCCTAAGATCAGATTTTTTTTTAGAATTACAAACTCGTAACTCGTAAATCCTAACTATAAATCCTATAACTAGAAGATCCCATTTTTACAGAAAAACTAGAAAACAGATTAATAGGTTACAAAAGGAACAAAAAGACAAATCAAATCAAATTAAACCCAAAACCCCTTTGTAAATAAAAAAGAGCCATCCTCTTTTATTTCTTTTGCACTTGTCTCTTTGAAGAAAAATTCAGCTTTCTTCTTATGTTTCTCGATGGCCACCGAATCAGGGTTTGAGATTTTTTTCCCAAATCGTGAATCTTGGAAATTTGATGGAATTGTTCCTCTGATGATTTGAATGACTTCTTGCTCTCGGTCAATTCGATTTGGAATTGCAATCGAAAAAATCTAGTGAGTAATTCTGATTTAGATGTACTTGCAATCGAATTTGTTGCTTTGTTTCTCGGTTTTGCGCCTGTGATGATTTGCTGTAAAATAGGGTTCTAAAACCCTTTCATTCTCTGATTTCACACAATGATTGGTCTGATTTGTTGCATGAGCTTCTCCGTGATTGTTGCCTTAAATCTTGCCATGAATGCTTGATAAAAATTCTGGAAATGCTCGAATGAATTTATTCCCAATATTGATTTCTAGAAAACAATTTGTGATATCTTTCCATTTCTGGAATGATTTTCTGCTCAAAATTAATAGCTTGATATTTCTGGAAACACGGATAATTGATTTCTTTGGCTCAGATGATGCTTGCGTGAATTCTGGAATGTCTTGAAATTTTGATGAACATTTTTGAAATATCTTGCCACATATAAAAACTGGAAAAAAAATCTTTTGTGTGATTAAATTTTTTAGAAATTTGCTTGCCCCTTTTAACATTTGCCAACAATAATATTCTTTCCATTCGACTGAATTTCGAAAGTAAATGGTA
This sequence comes from Allium sativum, assembly GCA_030737875.1. Classification (NCBI taxonomy): domain Eukaryota; kingdom Viridiplantae; phylum Streptophyta; class Magnoliopsida; order Asparagales; family Amaryllidaceae; genus Allium; species Allium sativum. Next base: position 278,984,667 of record CM060912.1, on the reverse strand, counting down.
TTTTTGATTTCCAAAAACATATGCCATTACAACAGATTTGACTACTTTCATAAGGTTTGAAAACGATTTTCCTTCTATTCAAAAGCAACTGCATGTTGGTATTTAAATTATTCTTTGTCTTCATATGCCCATACCTGTACTTGTATACCCTGATGCATACATGTGTGTGCAATATCCACCATGATGCCTTGTATATATGTATGACATGTAATCTATCTATATGCTTATTTTTTTGTAACATGAAAATGAATATGCACACACAGTGGTGTACGTAGATATGTTGATTTGCTCCTGCCCTGTTTTGGATCCCCTTGCCATTCTAGATCTTGTATCACTCTTCTTGTTTGTTGTAATTTACTTGAACCATTTGTACATTTGCTGTAGTGCTCAAGTATATGTGCCAATGTGTCTCCACTTGATCCTGCATTTGTGTATAAGTCCATTCTTTTGTTTTTCATGAGCATGCTACTATGTGTTGATGGAATCCAGATGATTATTGCTTTCCCTCATGTGTGTATCATATCTTGCACATCCGTGCATGTTGACAGTATCACTTTATCTTGATTTTCCACGTTAAATACTGACCCATATATCTATTTATCTATATATATACATGTACATATATATATATATATATATATATATATATATATATGGGGCCGGCTATTTAGACACAAAATTGAACACAAAGAGAGAGACACAAAGCCTCCACCGTTGGATTTGTTTGTCTTTATGTGGAGAGTGTAATTCATGGGAGGATCCAATGGTTGAGATTCATTGTGCGCAATTTTGTGTCCTTATTTTGTGTCTAAATAGAGTTTTCCTATATATATATATATATATATATATATATATATATATATATATATATATGAACAAGCGTGTGTGTGTATGCATATATATTTGTGTTTGTACTGGTCACTTGGCATCAAATGATTTTTCATAGTGTGTTCACTTGAACTTTGTTGTGTAACAACCCGGATTTTCAGAACCAATTTAAAATTTTAATTTTAGCTATTTTAATGGATTTTGAATATTTAAAATGATTTATTTCAAATAATAACAACTAAAATATTATTTAAATCATAATTGGAAAGTACAAATTTATTTTAATTATAAAAAAACTGGAAATGGCGCGGTAGTTTGAAAATTCGATTTTAAATTTCAATTGAATGTACATGATTCAAAATAAATCGGATTTTAGTAAAAACAGAAATATTTGAATATGTTTAATTATATCTTTCTAAGGAATGTGAAAAACCCAGATTTCATAACAGAAATTGAAAGTTATGTCCGGTTTAAAATTTAAAATAGTCGCTATGGAATTTAATATAAGTGAAAATAAGGCTCAGGTCCCTAAAAGCAAACTTAACTAGGCTCACATCCGGTCATAAACTTATTATAAATTAGGTCCCTATTTTTCAAAACTTCATAAAATAATAATAAAAAAATAAAAAAAATCATAAATTAATATTAAAATAAATTATGCATTCTACAAAAAATTCAGTCCACAAAACAACAAAAAACACGGTAAAAAACAAAAAAAGCAAGAAAATAGCGAAAAAGTGCAGTTAAATGCATCATATTATGCGCATATTTGATTTTGTTGCATGCATATGTGCATGTATTCCAGTGCTTCCTTCCGCCTTGATTTATTTGCATATTTCTGTGCATGTATTGCACGTTTCTTGCATAGAAGGATGCAATAATTCATAACAGTGAAACGCAGTTCATTTTTTTTTTTTTTTGCATTCAAGTGTGCAAATAAAACTGAAAACATGCACAGATGTGTGCAACATATTTGTAGGCAAAAACGACAACTGAATTCCCTTTATGCAATAGTTGCATACATGTGTGCAACTATTGGCAATAGTTGCATACATGTATGCAACTTTTTTTTCCGATTGGCATGGATCTGTGAGATTATTTTATGATTTTAGATTTTTTTTTATGCACTGTCGCATTGTTTTTCTTTTAGAAAATGGAGGAGGCGAAGGGAAGAAATGAGGAAGTGGAACTTTCAAGATGTGTCAGGTGGAAGTAATTCTAGGGACCGGGTTTGAAGATTTTATATGGGAGGGACGTGGTTTTAATTTCAAACCTTAATAAGGACCTCTAAAAAACGCACCTTTAATATAACATATAGCCCTTAAAAATAGCCATTTTGCAAACCACCTCCGTTTTCGACGAGACCACTTTTGTTGGATCCGGAATGTCAAATTATTGGTAGATTCCAATTTTTTGAATTAAAATGTGAGCGTGGTGAATTTAAACATGTTTGGTAGTTTCAGTTTGAATTTAGTCGACTGGAAAATGACCATTTTTCAAATGGTCTCCAAATTCGACGAAATTAGTTTTGTTAGGACCGTATCGTCAAAACTTAGCTAGATTTATTTTTCTAGGATTTTTGGAGTCAGTATGCGGTCACGGTAAATTAAAATTACGTTGGAATCAATTTTGAATGTTATATTAATTTATATTTTAATTTTAACGAAACTGATCGAAACGATAGAATTAGCTTACGGGACATAAACTATTGCGTTCGGAATGGGGGTAATTAGCTAAGGGAGACAGTCGTTGGGGTCAAATTGGAGTTCGAGTATGAAATCCCCTTTTTAGAATTAATTGAAATAAAATAATATTTAATATGTACCTATATATAACCCTTTCTCTTAACAAACCCTAATCCCTTGCCCTATTAGTTTTGCGCCATCACCACTGACTGAACAGACAAAAAACTCCAAAATAAATCCCTTAATTTTGTTCAAAATAGTTCGAATTAATTTATGATTTCAAAACCAAAGCTGAAGAGAATTTCATGCCCATCGATTCTATACGGTTGTGATATGTTTTCGATCATTGGAGTTGTGGAAATTTAGCCTAGAAGGGTGCGTGTTTGGGTAAGATTTTCGAGGGAAGCAGGGGTTTGAACTTCGAGCAGATTGCCGGTGCAAGGAGGTCTTGTGTAGGCGGTCGAAGGAGGAGGTTCAAATCAGGTTCTAGCAGCTTCAAGCGTGGTGCATGGAGGAGAGAAGGAGTGGAAGGATGGGTTCACGTGCTCCAATAATAAACAGAAATGGGAAAAAAGGATTTGGGGAAGGTTAAGTTAATTTTAAATTAATTAATTTACTTAATTACAAATTTAAATTGTTTAAAGTATAAATTGCCATAACTCAATCATTTTAAATCAGAATTTCATTAAACTAGTTGCGTTAGAATCGCAGAGAGGAGAGCTACAAAATAGATCAATATCAGAAGGAAAATAATGAGTTTTTTCCTTTATGTAATTAATATGTAAATAAATTTTGTAATATATAACAATAAATGAAATTTTAATATATAAATAGATTTGATTTAAAAATGTAATTTTTAAATGAAATAACTTTGTTTTAAAAATATAATTTATTTTTTATATATATATATCACTTTGATTATAAAAATGTGAATTTTATTATAAACTAGTTTTAAATTAAAAATATGATTCTTAATTTATATATAGCATTGCTTTTAAAATAAAATTAGTATTGTTTTTATAATAAAATTTGCATTGTTTTATTTTTAGTTTTAAAAATATAAGAACATCGTATAAAAATGTGATTTTTAAATAAAAGTAGTGTGTAACGACCCGGAATTTTGGGCCGAATTTAAAATTTTTATTTTAATTATTTTAATGGGTTTTTAATATTTAAAATAATTTATTTTATATAATAACGACTATAAATTTATTTTAATCGAAGTTAAAACGAATAAACTTTATTTAAATTATAAAAGGAGTTAGAAATAGCGCGGTAGTTTTAAAATTTGAATTTTAACTTTGACTGACTGTACAGGATGCAAAATAAATCGGATTTTAGCAAAACAAAAAATATTAGAATCTATTTAAAAATATCTTTCCAACGAATCCGAAAAATTGAAATTTCATAGCGGGAATCAAAAGTTATGTCCAATTCAAAATCTCAGAAAAACTCTATGGAATTTATATATATAATATATAGGACCCAAAACGCTACTTTTTGCATACGAATGAATTGGGGCTCGAAAGCACTTCCATTGAGTTTAAAAATATGTTTCTGCATTGAAAAAGTATAAACACTTATATATTTCAAGTTTCAGAAATTATTCATATTTATTTGTATTTTTAATATTAAATATATAAGCCTTAAAAATGGGAATTTTGCAAACGACCTCCGAATTTGACGAAACTACTTTCTATGGATTCAGAATATTAAATTATTGTTAGATTCCAAATTTCATAATTTTTGGAGCTAGTATGTGGTCGTAATAAATTTTACAGTGAAAAACAGTCAATTTTCAAACTTTAAAAATTTGCTTTTTATTCATACGGACTCGGAATTCATCGAAACCAGTTTCTATAGATTCGTAATGTCAAGAAATAATTATGTTTCAATTTTCATAAAAAATGGAATTCATAGGTGTTAACACGGATTTTTAAACTAAGAAAATAGACAAAATTTGAAGAACATAAAATGCATAAGAGGTTAAAATAAGGGTAGTGGGCCTAATTTAATTATTAACCCATATAAAATATCATAAGTGTTGTCATTAGCTGAACCCTAAGACAAAACATAGCCACCTTCTTCTTCCTCTACTCCATGGCGGCTCCCCCCTCTAAAATTTATTTTGCAAATTAGCCCCTGAAAACAAAATAATTTATATCTATCAATCGGAACAAAATCAGACCAAACCCTTTATGAGTTTTGTTCATCTTCTTATCCTCTATCTACCACGAAAAATTCAAGACCTATCGTCGCACAGATTCGCCAGGATCTAGCTTGAAAGACAGAATGCTGATTTCGGTAATTTGTTCGCTGCGGACCCCACGAAGAGAGATAGGTCGAACGACTTCAGGTAGTGGTAGAGGGGAAGTGTACAGTTCTTTTGGCGGTGGTGGCATGGTCTTAGGTGGCCGGAGTTTGTCGGAATGTCAATTTTACTGGAGGGGTGCTGAAAACAGGACAGTCGCAAAGATGAGCAATTTAACGTCGATCCATGCATTTTCAGGCGAAGTGACCCAAACAGAAGTTGTTCGGGAGATCGAGATCTTGCTGCTGACAAAAATTGGTGGCATTTGGAGTACCGAGGCGGCTGCAGCACTGAGATGAACGGAAACTGCACTTTTCCGTTCAACTGCAAATCGTGGGCCCCACATGGTGAACTGGAGGGGGGACCACCAGGCGTGGAAAGAGGGGGAGAAGCCGGAGAGAATGGCGCTGGTTTCGTTCAATTCCGACTTACGGTTTGGCCGTGACGAGCATTTTAAGTTCAGGGTGCTGTTGGAAAAAAAAGGTTAAGGGCTTAAACGCGAAACATTTATTTAATTTTATGTTCAATATTTATAACGCGATGTCTATCACATACGAGGTCGAAATCTGACGATTTCAGATCCGCTGGAATCGTGGCGACGATATCTTCGCAATGACACTAACTACGTTCAATTCTGAGCAAGTTGAAATTTTGGGTAATTTTCATAATTTAAATTAATTATTTAATTATTACGAAACTTCGAAAATTCATAACTTTGTGATACAAACTCGAAATCGCGCGAAACAGGATTTGCTGCGATCAGTGAGTCAAGATCTTCACAAGGACACTAACTACGCCCAATTTGGAGCATGTTGGATTTTGGGCTAAAAATTGGGCCCAAACCGTCTATTACAGCCCGGCCAAGGTGAGAACTTTTATCTCACTCAAATTTCTGAATAATTATTTATTTTTAGTTAACTTTGTTGAAACTGTTTGTTGGAATGAATATTGAGTTGGATGAATATAGTGAATTGTTTAACATCTGAAATATGTGAGTATGGCGAATAATGTTATGTCATTTATGATATATAAAATTTGTTAACACTGCCATAACAAGTTTTCTGACTTGTCTATGTTGATTGGACGATCAATTTCCATACATCGTCCAAAAAGCACAATTAATAATGTATTATCTTAATTTGTGTTGGTTGAAACCCCACACGTGTCTTGGGTTGATATTTGAATACACGTCACCCTTGTATTTAGTTATAAATTGCACTTTGGCTGTTATGTGAATGTTTGACATTATTATGGAATAAGTGCAATGTTTGAAATCCGTGTAATCAAATTACATGGAAATTGTGTGAGTCCCATTCCAATTTTGAGTTAAAGAATATTATAATCCAATATTCAATTAAAGGAACCAAAGGATGGTTTCCGTGTTTTCAAAAGGGAAGGTATGTATTGTCAAAGTCACAATAAAAAGAGTGAATTGGAAAGATAACATTTTTATTAGAAAAAAATTACAATAAAAGATTAGAATTAAAAAGATACCCTTTTTAATTGTCAACATGTTAAATTAAGAAGATTTGTTTCAAAACTGAACATTTTGAAAAGATTAATATTATTGTTATCAATTTTGAATTAATGAATATTTTAATTTATACTCAATTAATGGAATTAATTGGTGTTGATTTAAATAGATTATATCTTTATTGTTTAAAAGTTATAATAAAGGAGATTTAATTATAAAGATTACATATTTACTGTCCATATGTTAAGATAAGAAAGTTTGATTTCGAAATTGGAACGTCTTGGAAAGATTACATTTATTCGTCATTATGTGGAAATAAATAGATTTGATTTCAAAAAGAAAGACATTTTGGGAAGATTATTATTAATTGTTGTAATAATATGAAAAGTTCAGATATTTATAAAGATTTGAAAGGTAAGTTAAGACATTTGGAATCACGTCATTTTATAATTAAAGAATATTTAAAATTAAGATTCTTTAATGGAAAGAATATTTTCAAAGAGTACATTTTAAAAAAGTTAATTATAATTATAAATTTATAATTGTACTTGGGCACGAGGTTAGGTCACATTTGTGGTGCATGTCTGCCCGGAACCAACCGGCTTATCCTCCAGCCACAAATGTTGGGCCTAATGTGAGAGGTCCAAGTGCGCAAATACGAATTGGGCCATGACACGAGGTTAAGCCCAACTTGTGGGATAAATCTGCCCGGAACCAACCGGCATATCCAGCATCCACAAGTCGTAGGCTTAATGTGGGAGGTCTGGCCCAGTGTAAAAAAAATGAATTGAAAATATTACATTTTTCAATGTAAAAAAAAATGAATTGAATATATTACATTTTCCAATGTAATAAAGACTGAATTTAAAATAAAGTTTGAAATGAAAATATTACATTTTTCAATGTAATAAAGAATGAAATGAAAATATTACATTTTCCAATGTAATAAAGACTGAATTGAAAATAAAGTTTAAAATGAAAATATTACATTTTTCAATGTAATAAAGAATGAAATAAAAATATTACATTTTCCAATGTAATAAAGACTAAATTGAAAATAAAGTTTGAAATGAAAATATTAAAATTTTCAATGTAACAAAGAATGAAATGAAAATATTACATTTTCCAATGTAATAAAGACTGAATTGAAAATAAAGTTTGAAATGAAAATATTATATTTTTCAATGTAATAAAGAATGAAATGAAAATATTACATTTTCCAATGTAATAAAGATTGAATTGAAAATAAAGTTTGAAATGAAAATATTACATTTTTCAATGTAAGAAAGAATGAAATGAAAATATTACATTTTCTAATGTAATAAAGACTGAATTGAAAATAAAGTTTGAAATGAAAATATTACATTTTTCAATGTAATAAAAAATGAAATGAAAATATTACATTTTCCAATGTAATAAAGACTGAATTGAAAATAAAGTTTGAAATGAAAATATTACATTTTTCAATGTAATAAAGAATGAAATGAAAATATTACATTTTCCAATGTAATAAAGACTGAATTGAAAAAAAGTTTGAAATGAAAATATTACATTTTTCAAGCAACAAAGAATGAAATGAAAATATTACATTTTCCAATGTAATAAAGACTGAATTGAAAATAAAGTTTGAAATGAAAACATTACATTTTCCAATGTAATAAAGATTGAAACGAAAATATTACATTTTTCAATGCAATAAAGGTTGAACTAAAAAGATTACATTAAAAAGATTTCATTTTTATTTAAGATTGATTACATTAGAAAGAATACCTTTTTTAGTTAATTTGTTTCAAAAGATTCATTTTAATGTAAATATACATTTCAATGTAAAAGAATGAGTGATTTATTTATTTTAATAAATTAATTAAAATAAATAAAAGGATTAAAGTGGTTTTAATAAAACCAAGATTTTCCAGTACATATACTGGAATGGATTTGAATGGCAATAATCTTCAGATTATTTCAGTATTGGATTTTATGATTATATGGATATTATTGTGGGAATTTGGAAGATATGAATATCGTTATTCCCAATTTGATATACGTTAATTTTCAGAATTTGATATTGAACATAAATCGATATAATTTCTATTCAAAGCATGATATTTAATATCAGATTAAAATTTGGGTTTGTCGTGAATAGTGTCTTAAATAACACTATTCTTAAACCCATTTGGGAAAGAATAAATCTTTTAATTAATATTTAAATAAGATTTCCTTTTATTAAACATAATTGAAATTAAGTAAAACTGACTTTTGGGTTGATTGTGAACAATGTTTTTAAATGACATTAGTTCTTTAAACCCGATTGACAGTGAAATTTAGATTGGTAATTCATAAATCTTTTAACTAAGATTTAACGAAATATTCTAAAGAGAAGTTTCAATTTAACATATTAAATTGAAATACGATTTTGGGTTTATTGTGAATGATGTTTTTAAGCAACATTTGTTCTTTAACCCAGTTAAAGGGAAGATTATTTCTTGAAAGTTAAATAATCATTAAATAATGATTCTTGAAGATTAAAGCAAAATATAGTTTTAATAAATCTTTAATTGGATTGAATGAGGATAAAAGTAATTAAATTTACTTAATTCAAGAAATGAACGATAATGGAGTACCACTAGTTTTACTCCAAGCGGTAGTTAAATCTTTAATTAGATTTGATCGATAAAACGGTAATTAAGTTTACCGTAACACATTGGGTGTTAGATATGGAGTACCACCAGTTTACTCCATGGGTTGTTTAGGTTGGGAATGGGATATTAATTAATGATTACTTCGGTAAGGCGTTAATCCCGACTAGTTGAATAAACCTTAATTTGCTTTAAATTAAAATCAAAGAATACTCTTGATTGGAATGAGGCGTTGGTTGTGTTTTAAAGCACATGATTTTAAATTACGCAAATTATTCAGAAAGACCGGGTTTAACCCATTCTGAATAATTCATACGACGATTGAAGATCGATGATGAAGACGGTTATTGAAGACCGGGAAATTTCCATATCGAATAGACGATTATTGATATCTTGATTGGACCGTACACCCAAAATGAGGAAAAAATTGGTGATCATTCAGACGTATTTGGAGATCTACCGGATATGGTTTCGTTCAGACCCAGAACGGACTGATAAATGAATTGTGTGTCGGACATTGTATTCCTTTATATTGTATTCGTTGATCTCTATTTAATATATAGTTGTTTGGTGGCGGAGAATTTATTCTCTTGCTTAACACCCTGTTATATATCGATAGATGAATCAATGATATGGTATGGTCTGATAATGTGGCATGCTAAGATGCGTATGATCAAGGCTTATATTGAAAAACAGAGCCTTGTGGATGAAGACCAAAGCATAGTTTTTATATAGCGCCGCTTTGGATACAATTTGACTTCGCGGGCCTCACACACCACGGTATGATGGTGAACGATTTGTTTGATAATGTTCGGTTTGACCAATATACTTTATACGGATTTGGGGTCGGCCGATGGGCTAGGTGGTCGCTCCACTCTTGAAGTGGGATAGGTTATTTCATCCGAATCTCAATGAGGATAGATCAGATTACTACTCATCCAAAGTGCGTAGTATATGTATTTCGGTGTTTTCTCTTGCCGAGACGTAAGCCGTGGAGATACATTCGCGATTGATCTTTCGAATCAGTAGCCATCATGATAGAATCCAATTTTCCAATACGATCTTACTGTTTTTAGTTATATACTTATATGGTGACATAACATATTATGTCGCTTACATAACATATTATGCCACCTAATTTTGATACTTTTATATCTGAAATTGTTTTCTACACTGTGCACTCATAATATAAAAGATGAATTTCGCATATTAAGCATTTTTGATCATTACAAGGAAAAACTCTATCCTTCGGCGTACGTGCAAGGGATTGAGTCTTATAACGGTTTCATTTTTCTAAAAAAGCATTTCGTTGTTTTATGCACTGGTATTCTTGGGAGGAAACCGTTCCGCGAAAGTGGCGTGGTCCCTTGATTTGCCCAACTTTAAAAATTAAAGTTAATAATTGTTTTTGAGTTCTCACACCAGTCCCATGATTGACCTGGAGTTTGTTGTTTTAACCTGGGTGTCCATATTTTCCACACGGGCAGCTTGTAGTTTTGGTTTGCAGATAATATATTCACAGGATCCTGGTCTACAGCTGAAGCGATATTCGGAAGGCTTTGTATCCGTGTATTTCTTTCAGTTGTGTTTTGTATTATTTTTCCGCTGCTATTTAAATGTAATTTAAACTCTGATATTATTGTATTTTCAATGTATATTATTATTCATACTCTGGAAAATTATTGTACTTTGATGTAATTGTTGTAACAGCAATAAAATGTTCTTCTGTTTTGTATCCGGATGTGTGTTGTTCTCAAAGCAATCCGGCTTTCCTTTACAGGGAAGTTTGGGTCGTCACATTTGGTGTCAGATCTTTGGTTTACAGAGCTCGAGAACAAAACACATTAGAACCGAAAGAAAGAATTCATCGGATATTGGATTAGTACTATCCAATAAGAATAACTCGTTAGAGATAGGATCAGTAGTATCCTAGAACGAGTGTGAAGAGTATTATTTTCTTTAAAATAAATAAGAAAACAAATTTAATATTTTGAAATTTTTTATCTTAAAAATACGTATTTGATATATTATTATATTTTATTTGGACAATCGAGTATATAAAGATTTTGAATATACGAGTAATTAATGGATATTCGAAGTTTTAATATACTAGATAGATATAGATTCACACTCTAGTCGCCTGGGGTAATCCTGATGATGACAGCTGCATCATCAGTATTTATGTTCGAGTAACGAAGGTGGAATGTCTATATATTTCCAATTGACTGGTATGAGAACCAAAACTAGATAGGGTTATTTGCTGTGATTTGCACTAAAAATATGATTTTTATCTATATATATTAAAGCTATATATGTTTGAAAAGTTAATCACCTAATTGACAGCTAGTTGTGATGTTTGATTATTTGTTTAACTAATAAAATTATTGAAATGGTAATTAACAAAAATAATATATAATAGAATGATACATTTAACTAGATTAAATTCAATATTGAAGTGAATTGAAAATTTATTAGAATGAATATTGAGTTAATTAAGTAAACGACTTTTAGCTTCGTTCCTTTTCGAGGATGAAAAGTTCTTAAGTGGGGGAGATTGTAACGACCCGGAATTTTGGGCCGAATTTAAATTTTTTATTTTGATTATTTTAATTATTTTAACGGGTTTTTAATATTTAAAATAATTTATTTTATATAATAACGACTATAAATTTATTTTAATTGAGGTTAAAACGAATAAATTTTATTTAAATTATAAAAGGAGTTAGAAATAGCGTGGTAGTTTTAAAATTTGAATTTTAACTTTGACTGACTGTACAGGATGCATAATAAATTGGATTTTCGCGAAACCAAAAATATTAGAATCTATTTAAAAATATCTTTCCAACGAATCCAAAAAATTGAAATTTCATAGCGGGAATCAAAAGTTATGTCCAATTCAAAATCTCAGAAAAACGCTATGGAATTTATATATATAATATATAGGACCTAAAATGCTACTTTTTACATACGAATGAATTGGGACTCGAAACCACTTCCATTGAGTTTAAAAATATGTTTCTGCATTGAAAAAGTATAAACACTTAAATATTTCCCACTTATATATTTCGAGTTTCGGAAATTATTCATATTTATTTGTATTTATAATATTAAATATATACGCCTTAAAAATGGGAATTTTGCAAACGACCTCCGAATTCGACGAAACCACTTTCTATGGATTCGGAATATTCAATTATTGTTAGATTCCAAATTTCATAATTTTTGAAGCTAGTATGTGGTCTTAATAAATTTTACAGTGAAAAACAGTCAATTTTCAGACTTTAAAAATTCGCTTTTTATTCATACGGACTCGGAATTCATCGAAACCAGTTTCTATAGATTCGTAATGTCAAGAAATAATTATGTTTCAATTTTCATAAAAAATGGAATTCATAGGTGTTAACACGAATTTTTAAACTAAGAAAACAGACAAAATTTGAAGAAGATAAAATACATAAGAGGTTAAAATAATGGTAGTGGGCCTAATTTAATTATTAACCCATATAAAATTTCATAAGTGCTGTCATTAGCTGAACCTAAGACAAAACATAGCCACCTTCTTCTTCCTCTACTCCATGGCGGCTCCCTCCTCTAAAATTTATTTTGCAAATTAGCCCCTGAAAACAAAATAATTTATATCTATCAATCAGAACAAAATCAGACCAAACCCTTTCTGGGTTTTATTCATCTTCTTATCCTCTATCTACCACGAAAAATTCAAGACCTATTGTCGCACGGATTCGCCGGGATTTAGCTTGAAAGACAGAAAGATGGTTTCAGTTATTTGTTCGCTGCAGGCCCCACGAAGAGAGATAGGTCGAGCGACTTCAGGCAGTGGTAGAGGGGAAGCATACGGTTCTTTTATCGGTGGTGGCATGGTCTCAGGTGGAAGGAGTTGGCCGGAATGTCAATTTTACTGGAGGGGTGCTGAAAACAGGACAGTCGCAAAGATGAGCAATTTCCCTTCGATCCGTGCATTTTCAGGCGAAGTGACCCAAACAGAAGTTGTTCGGGAGGTCGAGATCTAGCTACTGACAAAAATTGGTGGCATTTGGAGTACAGAGGCGGCCGCAACACTGAGATGAACGGAAACTACACTTTTCCGTTCAACTGCAGATCGTGGGCCCCACGTGGTGAACTGGAGGGGGGGACTACCAGGCGTGGAAAGAGGGGGAGAAGACAGAGAGAATGGCGCTGGTTTCGTGCAATTCCGACTTACGGTTTGGCCGTGGCGAGCATTTTAAGTTCAGGGTACTATTGGAAAAAAAAGGTTAAGGGCTTAAACGCGAAACATTTATTTAATTTTATGTTCAATATTTATAACGCGATATCTATCACATACGAGGCCGAAATCTGACGATTCCAGATCCGCTAGAATCGTGGCGACGAGATCTTCGCAATGACACTAACTACGATCAATTCTGAGCAAGTTGAAATTTTGGGTAATTTTCACAATTTAAATTAATTATTTAATTATTACGAAACTTCGAAAATTCATAACTTTTTGATACGAACTAGAAATCGTGCGAAACAGGATTTGTTGCGATCAGCGAGTCGAGAGCTTCGCAAGGACACTAACTACGCCCAATTTGGAGCATGTTGGATTTTAGGCTAAAAATTGGGCCCAAACCGTCTATTACAGCCTAGCCAAGGTGAGAACTTTTATCTCACTCAAATTTCTGAATAATTATTTATTTTTAGTTAACTGTGTTGAAATTGTTTGTTGGAATGAATATTGAGTTGGATGAATATTGTGAATTGTTTAACATTTGAAATATGTGAGTATGGCGAATAATGTTGTCATTTATGATATATAAAATTTGTTGACACTACCATAACAAGTTTTCTTACTTGTCTATGTTGATTGGACGATCAATTACCATACATCGTCCAAAAAGCACAATTAATAATGTACTACCTGAATTTGTGTTGGTTGAAACCCCACACGTGTCTTGGGTTGATATTTGAATACACGTCACCCCTGTATTTAGTTATAAATTGCACTTTGGCTGTTATGTGAATGTTTGACATTATTATGGAATAAGTGCGATGTTTGAAATCCGTGTAATCAAATTACATGGAAATTGTGTAAGTCTCATTCCAGTTTTGAGTTAAAGAATATTATAATCCAATATTCAATTAAAGGAACCAAAGGATGGTTTCCATGTTTCAAAAGGGAAGGTATGTATTGTCAAAGTCACAATAAAAAGAGTGAATTGGAAAGATAACATTTTTATTAGAAAAAAATTACAATAAAAGATTAGAATTAAAAAGATACCCTTTTTAATTGTCACCATGTTAAATTAAGAAGATTTGTTTCAAAACTTAACATTTTGAAAAGATTAATATTATTGTTATCAATTTTGAATTAATGAATATTCTAATTTATACTCAATTAATGGAACTAATTGGTGTTGATTTAAATAGATTATATCTTTATTGTTTAAAAGTTATAACAAAGGAGATTTAATTATAAAGATTACATATTTACTGTCCACATGTTAAGATAAGAAAGTTTGATTTCGAAATTGGAACGTTTTGGAAAGATTACATTTATTCGTCATTATGTGGCAATAAATAGATTTGATTTCAAAAAGAAAGACATTTTGGGAAGATTATTATTAATTGTTATAATAATATGGAAAGTTCAGATATTTATAAAGATTTGAAAGGTAAGTTAAGACATTTGGAATCACGTCATTTTAGAATTAAAGAATATTTAAAATTAAGATTCTTTAATGGAAAGGATATTTTCAAAGAGTACGTTTTAAAAAAGTTAATTATAATTATAAAATTATAATTGTACTTGGGCATGAGGTTAGGTCACATTTGTGGTGCAAGTCTGCCCGGAACCAACTGGCTTATCCAGCAGCCACAAATGTTGGGCCTAATGTGAGAGGTCCAAGTGTGCAAATACGAATTGGGCCTTGAAACGAGGTTAAGCACAACTTGTGGGATAAGTCTGCCCGGAACCAACCGGCATATCCAGCATCCACAAGTCGTAGGCTTAATGTGGGAGGTCTGGCCCAGTGTAAAAAAAATGAATTGAAAATATTACATTTTTCAATGTAAAAAAAAATGAAAATATTACATTTTCCAATGTAACGAGTGTGTCACCCGTGTGTTGCACACGATAATATTATAAAATATAGATTTGAAAATTTTAATGTTAAAATTGAAACTTTATTATACAATATACGAAGATAAAATAAATTATTGTTGTTGTTTGTAACACCCCACCTCCGCCAGGGTGACTCTTGCAAGCACTCTGACTTTGGAGGGGCGTTTAAATCAGGTAAACATGCATAATGATATATCAAGGCAGAACAAGAACATATGTATATATGTAAACAGAGTAAATAACATAGATAAAACAGGGAAGATTTTCAAACCATTTCAAAACAAGTCTGGTACAACATAATGTTAACTTCCCAAATACACAAGTCTAGATAAAAACAACATTACTGAAAAACTGAAATACATAAGTACTAACCCCAAAATAAGTGATAACCATAGCTAGCTTCATGTCAAGACCGTAAATGAGCTAAAATCCCACAAGCAAGCGATCAGAAATCCAGCCAAGCTCCAATATTCCCTCCCTTAGAACCTGAGGGGGGGGGGGGAAACGGAAGAAAAGAGGCGAAAGAAAACAGGTCAATCAAAAAGACTGAGTAAGCCCTACTACAATCAATGTAAACTGATAAAGTTAACTGGCATGAGAAGCAGGTATGATCATAAGGATAACAACATACTAACATGGTGATTAACTAACAAGGTAGATAAAGGTGTCATCGCATAATCAGGTTTAAGGTTTTGCACCACAGGTGTACTAGCAAACTAACATGACTGGAATAAGCAAGTATTGATCCCTTGGCCCAAGCTTTGGCCCAATAACATGAAATGACCCTAATACAAGGTCCAACCAAACGGTCTAGTCGATCGGCTCCCTAAGCCTAACTCGTCACGTGTTCGTGTCAATACGGCCCAAACATGATTGTAGTCAGACTGTGTCGGGTCTCCCGTCGGGTGTATCAAGCCCTAGGGTGGCAACCCCTGGACACCATAAACATGCGTGCACAGTCTCGATCTACTGGTACCCGTGCATGCTTTCCCCGGCTTCGGACTATGTGCACGACCATAAGTCCGCCCGGAACTACACCGGCGTACCACTCTGCCGTCGCCTTTGGTCGCTTACCTCCAGTTTAGTAATCGTGCCCCCACCCTAGCCTAGTCCCTAGGGTCATGATGATACAAACTTGGGATTACTGCTGGAGTGGACCCCCATTGCTAGGATTTTCTAGTGGGTTAAGTACGGTTTAACCCTCTTGCTAATCATGGATTAACTTGGTTAAGTGTAACGATGAGTTCACGACTTAACCCCGATTAATCTACCAAGCCCAAATTGGTTAAGCATTAACTGGACCATGACTTAACCCTAATCACGAGGCATTAACTAATTTTAATGCGCCTTAACCTCTCACATTAGACCTTGTTGTGGTTACTAGTTAAGCCGGGCAGGTCCGGGTAGCTTTACACCACAACTTGGTCTAACCTCGGGTTCAAGGTACAACATGACCAACTTCTCACATTGGGTCCTATTGTTTGTAGCAACTAGTTAAGCCGGTCGGTTCCGGGTAGGTTTACGCTACAAACTCAACCCAACCTCGAGTTGGCCACACTTATCTTTTCTAAATGTCATGTCCATCATGTTTCCAAAACATGTTACAAGTTTTCAAGCAATTGGGTAGACCTAACTTAATAGGTAAATTCCCAATGGGTAGACCTAACTTAATAGGTAAATTCCCAAGCTTATGTTTTATCTCTTTTAAATTTACCCAACCCCAAACGCAATCCCATCGCTTACATATCGCTATAGCGCATAAAGGATAGGAAGAGGGAACTTGGCATAATCATGACATAAAGGTATTGAAGCCACAAGTTTAACGTGGTGGCATATGAAATGTTCATATGTTCATACACTTGCATATTACATTTTTAGGCCTCAAAAGCATGCATAAAACCAAACTTAGCATATTGGTGATACATGGTGATAAATGACATGTAGAAATGGCCATAAGTTCACATTTAGCCTCCCATGCAAGTTATCATAAGAGATATGATAACTTACACGTTGCCAAAATGCAACCTTTAGCATAAAGCTTGAAGCTTTATGTACATATGCTCAAGATAAGCTTGCATAACATGATAACATGAACCAAATGATCATCCCAAACTTGCATAACATAACTTGCATATCATATGACAAACTTGCATATCAAACTTGCATAACATAACTTGATAAACTTGCATTTCATAGCATAGTAAACTTGCATATAAACTTGCATATCATACATGATAAACTTGCATATCATATCATAGTAAACTTACATATAAACTTGCATATCATACATTTAACTTTAGAGTTTAAGTATGAAAGTAGAATAGGGCTTACAATGCTTAAGAAGTCACAAAAATATGACAAAGCCCTTATGAAATCAATCAAACCCAAAATGCAAGCTCTAACATAAAAACCCTTGAGCCAAAATGATCAAAACTCTTTCTTTATGATGAAAATATAGAAACTTGACTTGAATGTAAGCTAATGATGCTCATACAAGTTTGAAAACACTTGTATGCATGGAAAATCACTTAGAAATTTATTTAGAAATTTTATGAAGAGAGTCGAGGCCATGAGAGGATTGATTTTGCCATAGTTTAGTTGTAGGATAGATTAATGATGATTTAGGGCTAGGTTAGGGCCTTATTTATAGATTAGGCAAGTGTTTTAGGCCATAGGATTAAACTCTAGTTGCAATCTCAGCCCTTAAAACCGAATCTGGCCCCCAAGCTCAACACAATCTCTAAATGGTGCACCAGGCTAAACAGCCCGGCTGGACCAAGTCGACAGCCAAGTCGACAGGGCTGTCGACTTGGGTCCAACCAAGTCGACTCCCAAGTCGACAGGGCTGTCGACTTGGGTGCTCTGGCGGGAATTCTCCCGCCTGGCCCAAACTGGCCCAAATTTTCAAATTCAAACTTGAATTTGAAATCTGTTTTTGCTTTGGAATTTTCTGAAAACTTCATTGGGCCTTAATCGGGTCATACGGACTCCGATTTTCGAAAACTCGGACTCTATTTCGCGTATTTTTCCGAGACGAACGCAAAGGCATAGCCCGTTTCCCTTTATTCAGATATTAGAATTTAATTCTGCCTCGATTTATGTTATAACAGGTTATTGAAAATACGGGTTGTTAAATTCTCCCCTCCTTAAAGGATTTCGTCCCCGAAATCTTCAAGTTAGGAAGAACGTATCCTACCATCCAATCATCCATCTACTCAAAACATCATCCACGAGCAATCATTGTCCTTACAAGATTATAAATGTCGTATGAACATATGCAAAGGTGTGTGTATATGTACTTATCTAATGCAAATATCATCAATGCAAATTATGTTAGTGAAATGAATCCATATGTATGCAATTCCTAACATAATGTATAACATCTATATGTTTGCACATAACATACATCCATGTGCAATATCCATGTGATAACACAAAAATTTTCATCCATGAATAAGCATAAACACTCATGCATATGCAATATGAGGAGTGTGTGAGCCGATCTAGTGCCTAACGTGTATAATGCATCCACGAGTAACCACTTGCAACCATCAAGCATAACATGTTTCAAACACATGTTTCATCCAAAGGGTTTCTACCTAAGGTTCTCATGACAAGATTAACACGATAAACTAGATAAACATGGATAGCAAAGAGAAAGATATGCTAACAAAGAAAAGAGATTGAGAGTGTACCCTCAAAAAGGAATGGATAAAGCCCACGCATCTTCTCCTCGGTTTCCCAAGTTGCGTCTTCTTCGGCTTCACCCCATTGAACCTTCACCAACTTGACCTCTCGATTCCTTAGCTTCTTGGTCTCCGTCCCCAAGATACGAATCGGAGCTCTCCTCAAGGTAGCTTCTTTCTCCACTTCCACATCTTTCAGAACACTCGGCTCAACAACCTCTGCTGTTTCATGTAAACACTTCCGGAGATGCGAGACATGAAAAACATCGTGTACTCCGGCAAGCTTTTCGGGCAACTTCACTCTATAAGCTATCTGCCCGATCCTCTCTATAATAGGGAATGGTCCAACAAACCTCGGTGCTAACTTCCCAACGGCTCCAAATCGGACCACATTCCGCAAAGGAGAAACCTTCACGAAAACCATATCCCCTACATCAAACTCCAAATCAGTTCTTCGCTTATCAGCATAGGATTTCTTTCGGTCTTGGGCCGCTTTCATCCGTCTCCGAATCAACTCGACCTTCTCGGATGTATCTATGATCAGATCAGGCCCAAGTATAAGCTTATCTGTAGTCTCCCACCAACATGTAGGCGACTTGCATGGCCTCCCATATAAAGCTTCGAATGGTGCCATCCCTATGCTTGCCTGATAACTGTTATTATATGCAAACTCAACAAGAGGAAGATGGTCTTCCCAATTACCACCAAAATCCAGAATACAAAGCCTCAACAGATCCTCGAGTACCCTATTCACCCTTTCGGTTTGACCGTCCGTCTGTGGGTGATAAGCCGTACTTAGATTCAACCTCGTGCCCATAGCTTCTTGCAAGCTATCCCAGAATTGACTTGTAAAGATTGGGTCACGATCACTGACTATACTAGAAGGGACTCCATGAAGTCTCACAATCTCACGAAGATATACAGACGCTAGCCAAGATGCGGTCCTCTTGCTCTTCACCGGAATGAAATGAGCACTCTTCGTAAGTCTGTCCACAATAACCCAAATGCTCGTATTCCCTTTCCTTGACCTTGGTAGCCCATCGATAAAATCCATGGAAATACTCTCCCACTTCCAAAGTGGAACGTCTAGAGGATGCAATAGCCCACCGGGCTTCTTTGACTCGGCCTTAACTTGCTGGCAAATGATACATCTAGAGACAAACTCTGCCACATCCTTCTTCATCCCAGGCCAAAAGAAAATGCGTTTCATTTCTTTATACATCTTATCTCCGCCCGAATGTATAGTCAACTTAGAGCGATGCGCTTCCTCAAGAACTTTTCTTACTAAATCTTCCACCATTGGAACACATAACCTTCCGTCTCTCCTCAGCCAACCCTTGTCATCAATAGAATATCGAGCGAGATGACTAGACGTCTCTCCTCGAATCAGCTTATCCATAATCTCAACTATCTGAGGGTCTTCTCTCTGTGAAGCCCCAACTTGATCAAGAAGGGTAGGCCTGAGTTCCAGAGATGCTAAAGAACCGGTCATCGACTCAACCGCCAAAGAGAAATCAAAGGTTGCCACATACTCTAAATTCTTCATCTCAACGAATAGAGGACTTAGGGTCAACCTTCTTCTACTCAATGCATCTGCTACCAAATTCCCCTTGCCAGGGGTATAAGCTATCTCAAAATCGTAGGACGCCAATAATTCCATCCATCTTTGTTGCCTCAGATTCAGATCCTTCTGAGAAAAGAGATACTTCAATGACTTGTGATCGGTATAAAGCTCAAATCTTTCTCCCAGAAGATAATGGCGCCAAGCCTTGAGTGCATATACTATTGCCGCCAACTCTAAGTCATGAGTGGGATAATTCTTCTCATGCACTTTGAGTTGTCTACCGCCAAAGCATATCACCCTTCCTTCTTGCATAAGAACAGCTCCTAACCCCGTGCCACATGCATCGGTGTATACTGTAAATAACTTCCCTCCATCGGGCAAAGCTAGAACAGGTGCTGATGTGAGAGCTCTCTTGAGCTTCTGAAAAGCAAGCTCGCATTCTATGCTCCAAGCAAAAACTAAATTCTTCTTCGTCAATTTAGTGAGAGGAGCGGATTTCTTTGCGAAGTCCTTGATGAACTTCCGGTAAAAACCCGCAAGACCTAGAAAACTTCTCACTTCGGTTGCATTCCTTGGAGTCTTCCAATCCTGAACTGCAACTACCTTAGCGGGATCCACCGCTAAGCCTTGCTTAGACACTATATGCCCAAGGAATCTAACTTCCCTTCTCCAAAAATGACACTTGGAGAACTTGGCCTTCAACTGATGCGCTCTAAGCGTATCCATCACCTCCATGAGATGCCTAGCGTGCTCTTCCTCATCCTTAGAGAAGATCAGAATATCATCTACGAAGACCACGACAAACTTGTTCAAGAACTCCCTGAACACCCTACTCATCAAGTCCACGAAATATGCGGGTGCATTAGTCAAGCCGAACGGCATGACAAGCCATTCGAAGAATCCATCTGGAGTTCTGAACGCAGTCCTGTCTATACTATCTTCAGCTACTCTGAGCTGATGGAATCCAGTAGCAAGATCAAGCTGAGAGAAAACAGAAGCACCGAAAAGCTGGTCAAAGAGATCATCAATCCTCGGTAACGGGTGTCTGTTCTTCTTAGTCAGCTTATTCAACTCTCGATAGTCAACACAAAGTCGGAGAGAACCATCTGCCTTGGTAGCAAATACCACAGGCGCTCCCCATTCAGATATACTTCGTCTAATGAAGTTCTTCTCAAGCAACTCTTTCACTTGCTTACTTAGCTCCCGTCTTTCACGCGGAGCCATGTGCCGAACGGGCAAAGAAACCGGCTTTGCATTATCCACCAGATAAATGCGGAAATCAATCTCTCGCTTAGGGGGCAACCCCCTAACTTCATCAAAAACATCCGGATACTCTCGAACCACTCTCACAGACTGAAGAGTTTCCATTGACGAGTCGAGTGATTCAAGATAGCACAACATAACGGGACCTCTCGAATCACAAGAAATCTCTAGGGCGTTTCCGAGGCGAGTCACGAGCCTCACAACCCTATGCTCACAATCAAGAATGGCTCCATATTTGGACAGCCAATCCATGCCCAATATCAATCCGTATCCCCTAAAACCCAGAACATAAGCACTGCACAAGAACTCTACACTCAGTATAGAGATCCTCAAATCCCCACATATCATAGACAAATGGGCGGAACCCCCAATAGGATTTGAGACACAGACGGGATCATCTACCAAGCTAGTACTAAGGTGCAAACTATCAACAAGATCAGATGAGATAAAGCTATGCGATGCACCAGAATCAAACAAGGTACGAACTGGAAAATCAAATATATATACAAGGCTCTCAACAGAAATACTACCTTGATCGGGAACTGGAGCGGTATTGAGAGCATGAACTTGCCCTCCTGAAGGTCCAACACGCTGAGTCTGACCCTGGCCTTGCCCTTGCTTCCTCGGGCAATCCTTACTAAAATGTTCAGTCTCACCGCAGAAAAAGCATTCACCATTCTTCCTTTTCCTCTTCTTACAATCCTTAATAAAATGCCCAACTGAACCGCAAAAATGGCACTTCCCCTTGTTGTTCTTGCCCTTGTTGTTATTGCCCTTGTTGTTGTTCCCCTTGTTGCCTTGACTCTTTTCTTGTTCTGATTGCCTTGACTGCTTTGACCACTTGGATTACCCTGATTTCCTTTTCCCTGGGAATCAGTCTTCTTGGCTTGAGTATCATTCATCTTGGTCTCTTTCTTGACATCTCCCTGAAGTAACGCCATATCAACCAAACTCTCAAACGTGGCCCCATGGGGAATATGTGACATAGCCAATCCCTGCAATGGCTCATTCAATCCTCTAGCAAAACGAAGAGCCTTCTTCTGAGGAGTATTCACCATATCCAAGCCAAAACGAGCTAACTGATTGAACTTGTTCACATATTCTTTGACAGACATATCTCCTTGTTTCAAAGTTATGAACCTCTCCATTTGCAGATTCTCCTCAGCAGAAGATAGAAACTTAAGCATGAACCTTTCCCTGAAATCGGCCCAAGTCTCAACAGGCCTAGTACCATTGGTGACTTCCCACCAATAAGCGGCTTCATCCTTCATAAGCCAAACCGCCAACAAGATCTTCCTCTGATCGTCTAACCCAAAGATGGCAAACAAATCCTCGGTCTCTTTCAACCAATTCCTGGCCTCTACAAAAGTCTCAGTGCCCTGAAAGCTCTTGCCACCCATTGCTTTGAAATCCTTGCAAGTCTTTGCGAAGTCAACTTGAGGATGCTGTGGGGGAGGAGGAAGAGGAACCTCAGCGACAGGAGGAGGAGGAACATTAACTACCGGAGGAGGAGGAGGGACATTAATTACTGGAGGAGGAGGAGGAGGAGGGACATCTACGGGGCCGGCTTCGGTCGCCCTAGCCTCCAAAAGTCTCCTATACCAAACAGGTACGTGTACTCCCTCCGGAATAGCAAAGTTATCGGCCATACTGAAAATGAAGAAAAAGACAGATTCAGCATGGAGAAAAACGAAGGAATTTTGCTAATGGCTTTTTGGGGAATAGCCTTTAAAATAAACTAGACTTTTCTTTGGAAAATACTTTATACTTGGTTTTGAAAATAGTTTTCAAAAAGTTTTAAAAACCTTTTTGTTCCTTCTCGTAAACCATATGCTCTGATACCAAATGTAACACCCCACCTCCGCCAGGGTGACTCTTGCAAGCACTCTGACTTTGGAGGGGCGTTTGAATCAGGTAAACATGCATAATGATATATCAAGGCAGAACAAGAACATATGTATATATGTAAATAGAGTAAATAACATAGATAAAACAGCGGAAGATTTTCAAACCATTTCAAAACAAGTCTGGTACAACATAATGTTAACTTCCCAAATACACAAGTCTAGATAAAAACAACATTACTGAAAAACTGAAATACATAAGTACTATCCCCAAAATAAGTGATAACCATAGCTAGCTTCATGTCAAGACCGTACATGAGCTAAAATCCCACAAGCAAGCGATCAGAAATCCAACTAAGCTCCAATATTCCCTCCCTGAGAACCTGGGGGGGGGGGGGGGGGGGAACGGAAGAAAAGAGGCGAAAGAAAACAGGTCAGTCAAAAAGACTGAGTAAGCCCTACTACAATCAATGTAAACTGATAAAGTTAACTGGCATGAGAAGCAGGTATGATCATAAGGATAACAACATACTAACATGGTGATTAACTAACAAGGTAGATAAAGGTGTCATCGCATAATCAGGTTTAAGGTTTTGCACCACAGGTGTACTAGCAAACTAACATGACTGGAATAAGCAAGTATTGATCCCTTGGCCCAAGCTTTGGCCCAATAACATGAAATGACCCTAATACAAGGTCCAACCAAACGGTCTAGTCGATCGGCTCCCTAAGCCTAACTCGTCACGTGTTGGTGTCAATACGGCCCAAACATGATTGTAGTCAGACTGTGACGGGTCTCCCGTCGGGTGTATCAAGCCCTAGGGTGGCAACCCCTGGACACCATAAACATGCGTGCACAGTCTCGATCTACTGGTACCCGTGCATGCTTTCCCCGGCTTCGGACTATGTGCACGACCATAAGTCCGCCCGGAACTACACCGGCGTACCACTCTGCCGTCGCCTTTGGTCGCTTACCTCCAGTTTAGTAATCGTGCCCCCACCCTAGCCTAGTCCCTAGGGTCATGATGATACAAACTTGGGATTACTGCTGGAGTGAACCCCCATTGCTAGGATTTTCTAGTGGGTTAAGTACGGTTTAACCCTCTCGCTAATCATGGATTAACTTGGTTAAGTGTAACGATGAGTTCACGACTTAACCCCGATTAATCTACCAAGCCCAAATTGGTTAAGTATTAACTGGACCATGACTTAACCCTAATCATGAGGCATTAATTAATTTTAATGCGCCTTAACCTCTCACATTAGACCTTGTTGTGGTTACTAGTTAAGCCGGGCAGGTCCGGGTAGCTTTACACCACAACTTGGTCTAACCTCGGGTTCAAGGTACAACATGACCAACTTCTCACATTGGGTCCTATTGTTTGTAGCAACTAGTTAAGCCGGTCGGTTCCGGGTAGGTTTACGCTACAAACTCAACCCAACCTCGAGTTGGCCACACTTATCTTTTCTAAGTGTCATGTCCATCATGTTTCCAAAACATGTTACAAGTTTTCAAGCAATTGGGTAGACCTAACTTAATAGGTAAATTCCCAATGGGTAGACCTAACTTAATAGGTAAATTCCCAAGCTTATGTTTTATGTCTTTTAAATTTACCCAACCCCAAACGCAATCCCATCGCTTACATATCGCTATAGCGCATAAAGGATAGGAAGAGGGAACTTGGCATAATCATGACATAAAGGTATTGAAGCCACAAGTTTAACATGGTGGCATATGAAATGTTCATATGTTCATACACTTGCATATTACATTTTTAGGCCTCAAAAGCATGCATAAAACCAAACTTAGCATATTGGTGATACATGGTGATAAATGACATGTAGAAATGGCCATAAGTTCGCATTTAGCCTCCCATGCAAGTTATCATAAGAGATATGATAACTTACATGTTGCCAAAATGCAACCTTTAGCATAAAGCTTGAAGCTTTATGTACATATACTCAAGATAAGCTTGCATAACATGATAACATGAACCAAATGATCATCCCAAACTTGCATAACATAACTTGCATATCATATGACAAACTTGCATATCAAACTTGCATAACATAACTTGATAAACTTGCATTTCATAGCATAGTAAACTTGCATATAAACTTGCATATCATACATGATAAACTTGCATATCATAGCATAGTAAACTTACATATAAACTTGCATATCATACATTTAACTTTAGAGTTTAAGTATGAAAGTAGAATAGGGCTTACAATGCTTAAGAAGTCACAAAAATATGACAAAGCCCTTATGAAATCAATCAAACCCAAAATGCAAGCTCTAACATAAAAACCCTTGAGCCAAAATGATCAAAACTCTTTCTTTATGATGCAAATATAGAAACTTGACTTGAATGCAAGCTAATGATGCTCATACAAGTTTGAAAACACTTGTATGCATGGAAAATCACTTAGAAATTTATTTAGAAATTTTATGAAGAGAGTGGAGGCTATGAGAGGATTGATTTTGCCATAGTTTAGTTGTAGGATAGATTAATGATGATTTAGGGCTAGGTTAGGGCCTTATTTATAGATTAGGCAAGTGTTTTAGGTCATAGGATTAAACCCTAGTTGCAATCTCAGCCCTTAAAACCGAATCTGGCCCCCAAGCTCAACACAATCTCTAAATGGTGCACCAGGCTAAACAGCCCGGCTGGACCAAGTCGACAGCCAAGTCGATAGGGCTGTCGACTTGGGTCCAACCAAGTCGACTCCCAAGTCGACAGGGCTGTCGACTTGGGTGCTCTGGCGGGAATTCTCCCGCCTGGCCCAAACTGGCCCAAATTTTCAAATTCAAACTTGAATTTGAAATCTGTTTTTGCTTTGGAATTTTCTGAAAACTTCGTTGGGCCTTAATCGGGTCATACGGACTCCGATTTTCGAAAACTCGGACTCTATTTCGCGTATTTTTCCGAGACGAACGCAATGGCATAGCCCGTTTCCCTTGATTCAGATTTTAGAATTTAATTCTGCCTCGATTTATGTTATAACAGGTTATTGAAAATACGGGTTGTTACATTGTTTATACATGGTATGTGTTTATATTTCTTTGGAACAATATAGTAATTTTATTATTCTTACTATTATGAGTAAGTATTCTTTTTGAAATTAACATATTATAATAATTTTTTTGTAGGGCCATATTTAATAATTTTAGATAAGTTAACAAATATTATTTAACTTATTTCTTTTATATATGTTAAATTTGAGATTTTGTAATCAGTTAAAATATACCGACTTATGAAAAACAATATGAATAAATTGAGAATGATATTGTAAAAAGATTATATAGATTCTAATGTGGAGTTATATGAAGTTAATTTTTTTTTTAATGTTGTGTATAATAAATTTATTGTTTATGTACATAAATGATTATAATTAATTTACAAATTAACTTTGTTATTATTATCTATGTACATAAATATACGTATGTGACCTATATATCTATAACACAAATTTTTTGTTTTTTGATTAGTATGTGTGTGTACATACACAACTGAAGTTGGACATAACTATGGAAATGTCAAAACATGTATTTTCTGAAGTTAAAAACAGAAATCAACAATGCAAATAAATTTATTGAGATAAATGAATAATAAATTAATTTTGTTAACGTTACTTGTGTAAAATATTTATGATATTTGAATTATATATCTTTATATTTAAATGAAAAATCTATTTAACTGCTTTTTTCGACATCATTGCGACACACAAATTGAAACCGTCACATTTAAGAATTTATTAGATGAATTAATGAATATTTATTAATTAAATTTATTCTAGTAAATTGAAACCAAGATTACATGCTTGATTAAAAATATATTGATGTAAATGTAAAAAAAAATTATGACATCGAGGTGAGTTTTGTAAGCAACCATGGAAAAATCAAAATGTAGGCACTTCAGTGAAAATAATAATTTTACAATATAATGCATCAATGTATCGATATAGATGAATTACAAATTAAATTTGCAATCATGGCTTACATATATAATTATGTTATGTTACCAATGCATTTGTATATCCAAATGAATTTTGTACCTTTTTTTGTTAATATGAATATTGTACAAATGTTGAATTTTTCATATTTTTTTGATTTATTTGACACATAACAACTAATAGTTCACTAATTTTAATTATAGTTTTAAGATTCTTGATTAACTCTAATATAAAGTAATATAAAATATTAGGAAATAACTGAGATAGTTCAGCAAACCTATCTCTGTTCAACGTAACATAAATTATTTCCATCGATTTTCGGTTGAATTTCAAGCTTATAAATCCATCCCAACAAACCTAATTACACAAACTGCAGGTTCATCAACTTATATGAAAAATAACGACATAAAAAATTATTAGTGGAGATAAAACAGACATTACTTGAGATGCGAGCGATGATCACTTAAATAAACTCTAAAGTTATTTATTTATTAAGATTTGAGTTTTATGGTGGTGGACGCTATGCTAATTTTTTAATTTGCGGACCGAAAAGCCAAACAGTTCAAGATAAAACAATCTCTTCAAACATTCACAAACCGACAAAAGCTTAAATCACTTGCACTGCTTCGAGCCATCACCCTCGCAGCACAGGCACAAACCACCTCAAATCGCAACTACATTGCGCCAAACAGTGCACATTCAAACACACTACCAAAATCCATAACTCATAACTTCACAATTCAAAAAAATGCTACATCACCAAAGAAACCAGCCTCTAACCATCACCACTATAGTGCAGGCACAAACCATCGCTAATCACAACAACCTGGTGCCAAACTGTACACTTTCATACACACTATAAACTTGGAAGTTTCAAATCATTTTAAGCGTCAATTCTGGTATAACAAATGTATGTAGAAACAATGACTCTCTGGTAAACAATTCTGGTAAACCAAATCAACTTTTTTCATTAAATTTACAACTTTAGAGTTAATTTAGAACCCAAAAAAAAAAAGTCTTCTTAACAAGTTTCAAATGAAGACAACATTTAGCATTGTTTTGAGACAAAAGTAATTTTCAGCAGTCCCAAAGATTAAAAAAAACGGAAATAACATATGAGCTAGTTTATAGTCTGAAGTAACATATTTGTATACTCTAATTTCTTGTTTATAATTTGCCGAAAATAAAAAATACATGTACAAATGGACATTACATTGTCAGTATGCGTCCATCAAACGTACAGTATGTTCTAATTCTTTTTCCCTTCATGGCTCTGTTTCCAGTTCCCTCATTGCACTTTTCATGCAGAACGCACACTCCCTTTCGCTGGTCCTTTACTTCCCAGTGCATATGCTTATCCCTATGCCTTATTCGCGGCATTTACTTATGTTCCATACTTGCACATTGTGTGTTTCCAAGCTTTAGCTCTCTGCGCCTTAGGGCCTGACCTCTCATCCAGTTACATAAGAAGTTAACCCTTGCTAAGTATAAGGAAAGTTGGTCCATTTAAGAATTTTTTTTAAAGAAAAAGAATAATAACAGATAAATATGCAGGAGAGACTAAAATTTATGTTGCATGCACTGCTTTATTTTAGCACGTTGTAATATCCAAATTTGCATGAGTGATATTTGCTTCCAGAAAAAAAATATTTGGTAACAATGGAATATCAAAATAGAATGAATACTTTTTTCTTCTGTTCATTCTGAAAACTTGCTCACTTGCAATAGAAATATCTTCCAAGTGTGCTTGTGCTAACATACAACATTTTATTAAAATTTCAAGAATGAAAAAAAATTAATTAAAAGATAAAAGGAATATATGGGTGAACAATATGTGCATTCGATGCCAATAATGGAATTTTTGCAGGATATATGTCATGATTTTAATTCATTTAGCATGGATTCATGTCTCAATTATCAGCATTACCCACATTATCCACATTGATACACAGATGTTTTTAAAAAAAAGTTAAAAAAAAAAAATAGATAAAATCGATAGGAAATGCATATGCAGAGGAATTAATGAACATGTAACAATCACCATCTTTTTGAAGGAAGGAAGAATTGTTCCAACTTCTGTTTGGAAATGCCAAAAGTACTAACTAAACCACTTCCAATTTACAGAAGTAGATGCTGAAAATGAACATATTTGGAAATCCACAAAGGCATATGTTTCCTTTCATAATAAATGAGGACAATGCAGGAAAATGTTGGTAAAATATATGGCCAAAATGTAATCAAATTAGTTATTTTCTTATATTCATGGATATGGTTGTATTTGTAAATTCAAAAGCCTCAAATCAAAGTACTTTATAGCAGTTTATAATAAAATTCTACCTGATATTTCAAAATACACCATTAAAAATTTAAAATATAGACAAATTAAAAGATAGTCAACATCAAATTGAGTTACTTTATTGTATGGAATGAAGGAAGAAGTTTTTATGAAGCAATCGTGTACCTTTTTAATGGCAAAAACATAAAAGATGCCTCTGAAAAATGATATATGTGGGTATCAAACATAAGAATATCAACCACAGTTACTCAATAGTTACCTGAAATTACACATGAAGAAGCTGATTGCCATGATGAAAATCAAGGAAATTTCAGCAACACACTATCCGGGATCATCCATGTGGTTTCTATCTAAGAAATTGCTACAGCTCAATCTATTGTTAAATGCATCATTCTAAATCTGCAAGTGTTTGGATTTTCCGAAACAGTACTTCTATCCAAGATTAAACTGAGATGAAATAAACATATACATAAAATATTAAAAAAAATGCTGATGTAAAATTAACTATGTGTGATTGTAAAATGATTATGAGGCCCCTTTCAATAGAAGTTATTTGTCGTCTACTGTGTGATTGTGTGCATGTTAGAAGTTCTAAACCGCTTCCCTGCAAGAGAAAGCACAATAATCTAAAATGATTATCTTATTAAAGAGCGTCATAAATATATATAAAAAATTGTCATGGTCGCGTATATGTTGCTACCCATTTTAACGAAATGCAAGAAATACATCAATTCGGCAGCTCGACTCAGTAATATGCACAGCTAAATCATCACAATGTTAAATTTGAAACTAATAATATTATTAAGACTAACGGTATACCTGGCCTCAATGCGGTTAATTAGCTCCACGTCAACCTATATTTACAAAAATAATAATGTAACAGGCCGATTTCAGTTGGTTCAAACATGATGAGTCATTTTTTTTATCATTTTCTTTATAATAAGAGACGTAAGAAATTGAATGAGAAGAAAAAGACGTTACCTAAGTTTTTATGTCCTGCTTTGCACCAACAGTATCTGTAAGAGGTCACAGGGCTAAAAGCATGAGACAAAAAAGTAAGTTGCTTACCCATGATAACGAAATGTAAGAAGTACGTCAATTTCTTGGCTCAATTCAGTAACATGCACAACCAAATCATCACAAAGGTAAATTTGAAACTAATAATATAATTAAGACTGACCATGTACGTGGCCTCAGTGCCGATGATTAGCTCCACATCAACCTATGCTTACAAACATAATAATGTAACAGGCCCATTTCAATTGGTTCAGGCTTGATGAGCCATTTTGTTTTCTTCATAATAAGACACATGAGAAATAGAATGAGAAGAAAAGGATGTTACCTTAGTTTTTATGTCCTGCTTCGCACCACCAGTGTCTGTAAGAGGTCACATGACTAAAAGCATGAGACAAAACATTTTTCACTGTAACATGTAAATGTTTCTAAATAAATTTGTATTTATATTTTGAAAACAAAAAGAGATGTACAGTGACATAAGTTAGCCTATGTACAAAAAACAATAAATAGTATGGTATAGAAAAGCAAACAAAATGCATTTTGTATGCATATATAGGTAGGAAGTTGTTAGCAAATATTTACCCGTAAATAAATATTCAGATCAAAGAATTGTTTACTCACAAAGACCATGATGGAAGTACTTTTACATGTGTTTTAGTATAACCTTGCACTTGATTACCAACAATTGAACAAAAGTGCCACAAATTATCATTATATAACATCAAAGACAACAGTTTAAAGTCTTATGTGAATCATTGACAACGTCAATCTGATAATGGAATTCATGGACAAAACAATCAAATTTTCTAAAAATATGTTACCTTAGACATATCAACTTTCTACGTATATATATCACAAATTTTGAAGATGGCAACCAAAATTTGGCAAACTGGATTTGAAGATGCCAGTTGAAAAAGTAATTTCTATTTTGCCAAATCTGAATTGAAGAAATGAAAATAACAAAACCTACTATGAATGCACCACCAGACATAGTTGTAAATGGAAAAAAAATTACCAGAGATGGTTCAAATTAGACAAAGAAGGAATCTAATTTTGTAAGCCATCAGATCTGAAAGGCAAGCGAGAAGAAAACTTGAGATGTAAAAGAAAATTCTATTTTCTGAGATGTAAAAGGATAGGAGTGCAAATAAATTAGATCTAGAAATACCGAATCAAATGAAGAAACGAACACGGAGTAGAGGAAATGATCGTGGAGAAGAAATAAAGGTGGTATGGGAAGAACATGGAGGAAATTAAGGTGGATGAAATAAAACGTGGGTTTCTTCAATTAAAAGTAATGGAGAATTATCGAATTTGGGGAAGAATCTAATGGAGGAAGAATGAGAGAGGAGATTATTGGGCAAATTCTAGAGGAAGAATGGATAATAAATAATTTAAAAGGTATATATTATTGTATTATTTTGATTTAATGAAAGTAACCTAAGAGTTTTAAGGAGAACAAGGAGAATTGAGAAAATTAAGGGGAATCAAGAGAATTGAGAGAATTAAGGAGAGAGCTGGAAATTCTTTTGCTTTACAATTATTTAATAGATAAAGACTGAATTGAAAAAAAAGTTTGAAATGAAAATATTACATTTTTCAATGTAATAAAGAATGAAATGAAAATATTACATTTTCCAATGTAATAAAGACTGAATTGAAAATAAAGTCTGAAATGAAAATATTACATTTTTCAATGTAATAAAGAATGAAATGAAAATATTACATTTTCCAATGTAATAAAGACTGAATTGAAAATAAAGTTTGAAATGAAAATATTACATTTCTCAATGTAATAAAGAATGAAATGAAAATATTACATTTTCCAATGTAATAAAGACTGAATTGAAAATAAAGTTTGAAATGAAAATATTACATTTTTCAATGTAATAAAGAATGAAATGAAAATATTACATTTTCCAATGTAATAAAGACTGAATCGAAAATAAAGTTTGAAATGAAAATATTACATTTTTCAATGTAATAAAGAATGAAATGAAAATATTACATTTTCCAATGTAATAAAGACTGAATTGGAAATAAAGTTTGAAATGAAAATATTACATTTTTCAATGTAATAAAGAATGAAATGAAATTATTACATTTTCCAATGTAATAAAGACTGAATTGAAAATAAAGTTTGAAATGAAAATATTACATTTTTCAATGCAATAAAGAATGAAATGAAAATATTACATTTTCCAATGTAATAAAGACTGAAATGAAAATAAAGTTTAAAATGAAAACATTACATTTTACAATGTAATAAAGATTGAAATGAAAATATTACATTTTTCAATGTAATAAAGGTTGAACTAAAAAGATTACATTAAAAAGATTTCATTTTATCTAAAATTGATTACATTAGAAAGAATACCTTTTTTTTAGTTAATTTGTTTCAAAAGATTCATTTTAATGTAAATATACATTTCAATGTAAAAGAATGAGTGATTTATTTATTTTAATAAATTAATTAAAATAAATAAAAGGATTAAAGTGGTTTTAATAAAACCAAGATTTTCCAGTACATATATTGGAATGGAAATAATCTTCGGATTATTTCAGTATTGGATTTTGTGATTATACGGATATTATTGTGGGTATTTGGTAGATATTAATATCGTTATTCTCAATTTGATATACGTTAATTTTCAGAATTTGATATTGAACATAAATCGATATAATTTCTATTCAAAGCATGATATTTAATATCAGATTAAAATTTGGGTTTGTCGTGAATAGTGTCTTAAATAACACTGTTCTTAAACCCATTTGGGAAAGAATAAATCTTTTAATTAAGATTTAAATAAGATTTCCAATTATTAAACATAATTGAAATTAAGTAAAACTGACTTTTGGGTTGATTGTGAACAATGTTTTAAATGACATTAGTTCTTTAAACCCGATCGGCAGTGAAATTTAAATTGGTAATTCATAAATCTTTTAACTAAGATTTAACAAAATATTCTAAAGAGAAGTTTCAATTTAACATATTAAATTGAAATACGATTTTGGGTTTATTGTGAATGATGTTTTTAAGCAACATTTGTTCTTTTACCCAGTTAAAGGGAAGATTATTTCTTGAAAGTTAAATAATCATTAAATAATGATTCTTGAAGATTAAAACTAAATATAGTTTTAATAAATCTTTAATTGGATTGAATGAGGATAAAAGTAATTAAATTTACTTAATTCAAGAAATGAACGATAATGGAGTACCACTAGTTTTACTCCAAGAGGTAGTTAAATCTTTTATTAGATTTGATCGATAAAACGGTAATTATGTTTACCGTAACACATTGGGTGTTAGATATAGAGTACCACCAGTTTACTCCATGGGTTATTTAGGTTGGGAATGGGATATTAATTAATGATTACTTCAGTAAGGCGTTAATCCCGACTAGTTGAATAAACCTTAATTTGGTTTAAATTAAAATCAAAGAATACTCTTGATTCGAATGAGGCGTTGGTTGTGTTTTAAAGTACATGATTTTAAATTACGCAAATTATTCCGAAAGACCAGGTTTAACCCATTCTGAATAATTCATACGACGATTAAAGATCGATGATGAAGACGGTTATTGAAGACCGGGAAATTTCCATATCGAATGGATGATTATAGATATCTTGATTGGACCGTACACCCAAAATGAGGGAAAAATTGGTGATCATTCTGACGTATTTGGAGATCTACCGGATATGGTTTCGTTCAGACCCAGAACGGACTGATAAATGGATTGTGTGTCTGACATTGTATTCCTTTATATTGAATTCGTTGATCTCTATTTAATATATAGCTGTTTGGTGGCGGAAAATTTATTCTCTTGCTTAACACCCTGTTATATATCGATAGATGAATCAATGATATGGTATGGTCTGATAATGTGGCATGCTAAGATGCATATGATCAAGGCTTTTATTGAAAAGCAGAGTCTTGTGGATGAAGACCAAAGCATAACTTTTATATAGCGCCGCTTTGGATACAACGTGACTTCGCGGGCCTCACACACCATGGTATGATGGTGAACGATTTGTTTGATAATTTTCGGTTTGACCAATATACTTTATAAGGATTTGGGGTCGGCCGATGGGCTAGGGTGGTCGCTCCACTCTAGAAGTGGGATAGGTCATTTCAGCTGAATCTCATGCGGATAGATAAGATTGCTGCTCATCCAAAGTGCGTAGTATATGTATTTCGGTGTTTTCTCTTGCCGAGACGTAAGCCGTAGAGATACATTCGCGATTGATCTTTCGAATCAGTAGCCATCATGATGGAATCCAATTTTCCAATACGATCTTACGGTTTTTAGTTGTATACTTATATGGTGACATAACATATTATGCCGCTTACATAACGTATTATGCCACCTAATTTTGATACTTTTATATTTGAAATTGTTTTCTACACTGTGCACTCATAGTATAAAAGATGAATTTCGCGTATTAAGCATTTTTTATCATTATAAGGAATAATTCTATCTTTCGGCGTACGTGCAAGGGATTGAGTCTTATAACGGTTTCATTTTTCAAAAAAAACATTTCATTGTTTAATGCACTGGTATTCTTGGGAGGAAACCATTCCGCGAAAGTCGCGTGGTCCCTTACTTTACCCAACTTTAAAAATTAAAATTAATAACTGTTTTTGAGTTCTCACACTAGTCCCATGACTGACCTGGAGTTTATTGTTTTAACCTAAACTCTGGGTGGCCATATTTTCCACACGGGCAGCTAGTAGTTTTGGTTTGCAGATATTATATTCACAAGATCCTGGTCTACAGCTGAAGCGATAATCTGAAGGCTCTGTATCTGTGTATTTCTTTCAGTTGTGTTTTGTATTATTTTTCCGCTGCTATTTAAATGTAATTTAAACTATGATATTATTGTATTTCCAATGTATATTATTATTCATACACTGGAAAATTCTTGTACTCTGATGTAATTGTTGTAACAGCAATAAAATGTTCTTCTGTTTTGTGTCCTGATGTGTGTTGTTCTCAAAGAAATCCGGCTTTCCTTTATGGGGAAGTTTGGGTCGTCACATAGTGTTTTTAAAAAAATATATATATAAGTAGAGTTGTTTTTAAATATATAAATAGAATTGTTTAAAAAATATATATAAAAGATGAAATTTTTATATAAATGGCTTTACTACAAAAATGTGAATTTTTATAAATAAATAACAATGTTTTAAAAATCTGAATTTTTAATTAAATGACATAGATTAAAAATATGATTTTTTATAAAAAATGTTTTAGATTTAAAAATGTAATTTTTAATCATAGATAACGTCATTAAAAATGTGATTTTTAATCATAGATAGCATTTTTAAAAATGTGATTTTTAATATAATATGCGTGAAACATATTACGCTGGAATCACGATGAAGAATACAACGCACTGGAGCAAATCCAAACTGTTCAGAAATTCAGAAATAAAAACAGGCGGAGTGGAATCTAAGGTGAGAACTCCTTCTCACTCTAATTATTTTGCAGTTAAATATATACTAAGATGCAGACAGTGCTTAGTAGCACCCGACACTATTTATTGTAGAAACCATGATTGTTTGTTTGGACTGTATTCTGTGTTGTTTGTGATGTTGAAATGTTTAACATATTAAAAATAATGTTAACATTAATGCAGTAGTTGAAATTAAATTATAAATATTTATTTATAATTTAAACTGTGAAAATTAGATAATTAGAAAAATAAATTCAAATCGAATTAGAATTGGCTAAATTTGTTAACCAATAATTTATTTAAATTCACTGTTGTTGTTTGAAAACCCCACATGGGTATTGGGATGATATTTGACATACACTAATCCCAATATTTAGTTGTATATCAATCGATGGGTTGACAGACTGTGATGAGCGTTATTTATTTATTTTAATGCTCTCACAGTTGTAAATTTCACTCTGGATGTGAATTGACTATTTAATGATTATTTATCATATTATTGAATACATGCGATGTATGAAATCAATATAACTGAAATTATATGGTAATTGATTGAGTCGCATTCCAACTCAGAAGTAAAGAATATTTTTAAATAAAGAATATTTTAAAATAAAAAATATTTTAAAACAAAGAATATTTTAAAATAATATTCAGTGAATAATCAAAATGTGGTATTGATGTCCGATTTTGGGTGGACACAAAAATATTGAAATGTGAAGCCGAGTTACGTAGTAATCGCTATTTTAACCCGAACGGGTTCATCGGTCGGTTTTATTCATTTAAAAATGAATGTCGAAAAGTAGTGATTTCAAAATCAAATATTTTGAAAATATTATCATTTTAAAATTATAAAGATATAGATATTCAATTTTGATTTAAAAATTAAAAATGAAGTTAAAATCGTTTTAAATGAATTAATAAACGATTTGTAAAATACGCTTTAAATGGAAATCGACGATGTTATATATATATATATATATATGTATATATGTATATATATATATAATGGCCTGAATAGAATAGAATGCGCCGCGCAGCGACCGTTCGCGAATTTCGACCATTAACTTCAAATTGATGTAACGGGAGATCCGGTCGTCGGATTCTCCTAAAACCGGAACCGTTGGGCTCATATCGAAAAAGGCTTTCCAATGAATATAAGTGATTTGAAATCTAACAGTTAGATTTGGAATTATGTCCAAATCATTTTCAGAAAAGGTCGCTATGAATGCAGTTCAGTGACCGTTATTGGAAACCGACTGTAAGGGCCTTACTAAAATTATTAAAAATATGAAAAAATTATGTAAATTCATAATAAATGATTTAGAGAGATTTTCGATGAAAAATTACATGTTTTGAAAAGAATAAAATATACTTTGATCAAAACGAACTAGTTATTAACTAGAATAATAATTCAATGTTTTTAAATAAATAAATTGGATTTGTAAATGGTTTTAACATAACCAATATTTTCCAAAGTATGAATTGGAATGGAAATTATCTTCGGAATATTTTGATATTGGATTCCGTGATTATATGGATATCGTTGAGGAAATTGGAAGATATATATATCGTTATTCCCAATACGATATTTGTTGGTTTCAGAATTTGATATTGAATATAAGCCGATATAATTTCCATTCAGAACCTTATATTTAATATCGAATTGGATTTTGGGTTTATCGTGAATGGTGTCTTAAATAATAATGTTCTTAAACCCAGTTGAGAAAAGAATAAATCTTTTAATTAAAATTTAGAGAAGTTGCCAATTAATTAATATTTAATTAGAATTGAATTGAAAGTTGATTTTGGGTTTATCGTGAACGATGTTTTAAACGACACTTGTTCTTTAACCCAATTAACAGTGAAGATATAATTTGGAATTTATAAGTCTTTTTATTAAGATTTAATGGAAAATTTTCCAAAATAAAGTTTTCCAATTTAATATATTAAATTGGAATTGAATGGAATTCGATTTGGTAATAATCGAAATGAGTTTCTGTGGATGAAGACACTACTGTATATGGAATTTAAAAGGCCTTTCCGCTGTTACATTTATATTATTAGTTTGATATGGGAATTTATATCTGAAATGATCCAAACTTGCCCTTACGGGAAAACCCGGATTGAGTTGAGAACACGACGCATCAGGACACAAAAAATAGAATATTCATTGATTATTACAACAATTACATCAGAGTGCAAGAATATTCCAAAGTACGAATAAATATTACACATTGGAAATACAATATCAGAGATTTAAACTACAAAGCAGTGGAAAAATAACACATAACACAACTGAAGGAAATACACGGATACAGAGCTTTCCGAATATAGCTTTACTTGTAAACCAGGATCCTGTGAATATGATATCTGCAAAACCAAAACTACTAGCTGCCCGTGTGGAAAATATGGACACCCAGAGTTTAGGTTAAAACAATAAACTCCGAGTCAGTCATGGGACTAGTGTGAGAACTAAAACCAGTTATTAAACTTTACTTTAAAAACAAGGTAAATCACAGGACCACGCCGTATAACACGGAATGGGTTTACTCCACATGAATCTTAGTTTGAAATAAAACAATGCAATGCTTTTTGGAAAAATGAAGCTATTATAAGACTCAGGTCCCATCACACAACAAACGCAGTCGAGGATATAATTTTCCCTTATAATAGCCAAATATGCTTGATATGCGAAATTTCACCTTTTACTATTACTATAAGTGATAAAATCAACTTCAAATGTAAACGTATCAATCATAGGCGGCATAGGTACCATCATATTACGACGCCATATATATATTTACAACTAAAACCAAATATCGCGTATTGGAAATTGGGTTTCCATCTATGAACCAAGGCAAGCGATCGTCAATACCGATTCGAGACTCTCTAGCCCGAGACTCAGGATACAGCCGAGGCTGCACCTGCGGTTAGCAACAGGGTCAGTCATCCTTTGATGATTAGTTATACCATAAACTATATGTTAGTCTGCCCTATGGGGCATAAAATAATATGGTCAGTATATCGACCAGAACATCCATTGATCCCATAGTGACCGATATATCCGAGGCGCCTCTCTATCCATCAAGTAATGAGCAACATCCACATGAGTAACAGTCTGGGCTCCATACAATGACGTTACTCCTAGCTAGAAACTAACATATGTCCATTTCCCTGAAGTCCTCATCCCGTTTCTGGTTCATACCATGATGTGAAGCTCGCGAAGTAACACTATACACAATGCTATGCCTAAATAAGCTGTGCTTTGATCATCATCCACAATGCTCTGCTTTTCAACAAAAGCCTTGATCATTTGCATCTTAGCATGCCACATTGTCAGTCCATACCATACCATTGATTTCTGCCAATATATAACCTCTAAGCTCGTACGTCTCAGAGAAAGGTGTTAAGCAAGAGAATAAATTCCCCGCCACAAAAAAGATATATATTTAGCAGAGATCAACGAATACAACATAAAGGAATACAATGTCAGACATACCATCCATTTACAAGTCCCTTCTGGGTCTGAACGAAACCGGAGGCACCTTATTCCTCGTCCCATATGTCCAATACAGGAGAGAGGTCCTCGCATATCCGTCAATCTCCAAGTATGTTTGGATGATCACCACTTATTACCTTGTCTTCGGTGTACGGCCCAATCAAGACATCAGTAATCATCCAAACGATGTGAAGATCTCCGGTCTTCAACCACCGTCTTCATCTTCGACTCTTGGTCGTCGCACTAATTATTCAGAATGGGTTAAACCCTGTCTTTCTAAATAATTCGCGTATTTTATAATCAAGTGCTATAAAAACACATCATACGCCTCATTCCAATTCAGAATATTCTTTTAATAAAATATTCACATTATTAGGGAAAAGTAACCATTAATTTTATCAAAGATAAATTATTTTAAATTTAGTCTTTAATCTTCCTTCGGATTTCAATCTCAGTATATTTTATTTTATCCTTTATCAATTCTAAACCAAATTAATGTTTATAAATCTAGTCGAGATTGTTGAACCATATCGAAGTAATCATTTATTTATGTTTTCACGCCCAAACCTATTTCTCCCATTCACAGTTTATTCAAATTAAAGATTCATTTAAAACTTTAGTTCAGTTTTAATCTCAAAAATCTTTACTTAATGATTATCCAAATTTTCAAGATATAAATCTTGTTTTTACTTGGGTTAAAGAACCAATGTCCTTTAAAACACAGTTCACGATAAACCCAAATCATTTTCCATAAAAATGGAATCTACACGGAAAACAGACCAATATATAATCGATATAAATTTCCATATCATATTAGTAATATAAATGGAATAGGGAAAAAGCCTTTCAAATTCCATATATAGTAACGATCTTCTTTTACAAAAGCTTATCTCGATTATTATTAAATCGAATTCTCTTCAATTCCAATTTATTTTATTAAATTGGAAAATTTTACTTTGGAATTTCCATTTAAATCTTAATAAAAGATATATAAATTCCATTTAAATCTTAATAAAAGATTTATAAATTTCAAATTATATATTCATAGTTAATTGGGATTAAAGAACAAATGTTGTTTAAAACATAGTTCACGATAAACCCACAATCAACTTTCATTTCAATTATAATTAGACATTAATTAATTAGTAAACTTCTCTAAATCTTAATTAAAAGATTTATTCTTTTCACACAGGGTTTAAGAACAGCATTCACTAAGACACCATTCACGACAAACCCAAAATCCAATTCTTTTATTCAATTCCAATTAAATATCAATTGGTTGGAAAACTTCACTAAATCTTAACTAAAAGATTTATTCTTTTCTCAACTGGGTTTAAGAACAGTGTTATTGAAGACACCATTCACGACAAACCCAAAATCCAATTTATTTTATTTAATTCCAATTAAATATTAATTAATTGGAAAACTTCATTAAATCTTAATTAAAGATTTATTTTAGTTAATAACTAGTTCATTTCGATAAAAATATATTTTTATCTTTTCAAATATGGAAATTTTCATCCAAAATCTTTCCAAATCATTAATTATGATTTTACATAAATTTTCCATATTTTTCATAATTTTATTAACGCACGTAAAGTCGGTTTCCAATAACGGCCACCAAACTGCATCCATAGCGACTTTTTTCAAATCTGATTTGGACATAATTCCAAATCCAACCATTAGATTTCAAACTTCTTATATTCATTTGAAAGCTCTTTTTGATATGAACCCAGCGGTTCTGGTTTTAGGAGAATCCGACGGTCGGATCTCCCATTACATCAATTTGAATTTAATGGTCGAAATTCGCGAACGGTCGCTGCGCGGCCCGTTCTGTTCAGGCTATTAAATATAATATATATATATATATTATATATTTCATCGATTTTCATTTAATTGTATTTAATAAATCGTTTATAAATTTGTTATAAAACGATTCCAACTTCATTTTCAATTTTAAATCAAAATTGAATATTATATATCTTTATCATGTTAAAATGATAATATTTTCAAAATATTAGATTTTGATATCACTTCTTTTCGATATTCAATATAAAATGAATAAAATCGATCGATAAACCCGTTCAAGTAAAAATTGCGTTTGTTACTAAACTCGGCTTCACATTTTTTAATTCTTCACTGAATATTGTTTCAAAATATTCATTATTTTAAAATATTCTTTATTTTAAAATGTTCTTTATTTTGAAAGACCCTTTATTTTAAAATACTCCTTATATTAAAATGTCCTTTATTTTAAAATGCTCTTTACTTCTAAATCGGAATGCGACTCAATCAATTACCATATAATTTCAGTTATATGGATTTCATACATCGCATGTATGCAACAATAATGATAAAAATCATCAAACAGTCTATTCACATCCAGAGTGAAATTTACTAGTGTGTGAGCATTAAAATAAATAAATAACGCTCATCACAGACTGTCAATCCATCAATTGACATACAAATAAATATTGGGACTAGTGTAAGTCAAATATCATCCTAATACCCGTGTGGGGTTTTCAAACAAACAACAGTTTATTCAAATAAATCATTGGTTAATAAATTTAACCAATTCTAATTCGGTTTGAATTATTTTCTATTTAACCAATTTTCACTGCTTAAATTATAAATGAATATTTATAAATTAATTTCACAATCACATTAATATTAACATTATTTTTAATATGTTAAACATTTCAACATCACAAACAACACACAATACGGTCAATTCAATCCAAACAAACAATCATGGTTTGTATAATAAATGGTGTCGGGTGCTACTAAGCACCATCTGCATCCTAGTATATATTTAACTGTAATATAAATTGAGTGAGAAATAGTTCTCACCTTTGATTTCCACTCCGCTAGTTTTATTTCTGAATTTTTGAATAGTTTGGATTTTCTCCAGCGCGTTGTATACTTCATCGTGATTCCAACGTAATCTGTTTCACGCATTTTATAATAAAAATCACATTTTTAATACGATGTTTACATTTTAAAAAATCACATTTTAAAAACATTGTTTTTCACATAAAAATTCATTTCTAAAAACAATCTTTTTCACATATGAAATTCCATTTTTATTATATGCTTTTCATTTATTTAAAAACAATGATTTCTCTATATAAAAATCACATTTCAATTACAATGGTAATTTTACATAAAAAATACATTTCTACACAATGCTCTTTTGGTTTTAAAAATCTATGCTATTTTATATAATAAAAACCAATGCTATTTCTATTTTATCATATCTTGATTAAAGTTATTTTACAAAAATCATATTTTTATTTATAATGCTATTTTATAGAAATTATATTTACAACACTATCTTATTTTAAAGCAATGCTATTTATATTTTTAAAAACAATTCTATATATTTTTTAAAAAATCATATTTTTATGCCATTTTTATATAAATTAAAAATCACATTTTTATAACGCTATTATATATACAAAAATCACATTAATATTCAAAGATATTTTATTTTAAAAATAACACATTTTTTACTATGCTATAATATATAAAGAATTACATTTTTATCACAATATATATATTTAAGAAAAATTAGATTTTTATACAATAGTATTATATATTAAAAACTGATTTTTAAACAATGTATTATATGTTAATTTCAGAAAATAAAACATTGTTTAGTTAAATAAAAACAAAAAAAACACTTAAAACCTTTTGTAACGCTTAAAACCATCCATTTTCCCTTTCTTCTTCCTTTAAATTTCTGGCCGCCGCTTACCCCGCCGTTCAAACCTAGGGCACCAGAATTCTGCGTCCACCGATGACCAGAAGGCCATCGCCTATCGTCATGTCAAGCGCCTTGCCTCCACTTCCCCGTGCCGCAAGTGCGGCGCAGCTCGCACCCAAGACCGCTCCGAAAAACGTGCTCAAACCGCACCACTTCACAGCGCCGCCCTAGCCACTAGCTTACAGCAACCACAATCATAGCCGTTGACCGGCTAAATCTTGACACCCCCTTCAATATTTTCGTATTGAGTTCTGAGTAAATTTGTCTGGATTGAGAGATATGAGGAAATTAAAAATCGTAAATGGTGGCCATCGATTCTCCACTAGCAGCGGAAAAAGGTTCTGAGAGAATAGGTTACGGTTTTTAGAAAATATGTTATATATAAATATGTATATTTTAATATTAATTAATTCCCATAATACTTGTTTCTCAATCAGAACTCCAATCCAAACCCAACGACTGTCATCTCTAGCCAAATAACCCCATTTTGGACACAATGCAATATGTTTCGTAAGCCAATTAGATCGTTTCAACTAGCTTTTA
Organism: Allium sativum; assembly: GCA_030737875.1. NCBI lineage: Eukaryota > Viridiplantae > Streptophyta > Magnoliopsida > Asparagales > Amaryllidaceae > Allium > Allium sativum. Next base: position 278,940,720 of record CM060912.1, on the reverse strand, counting down.
TCAAAATTAAAATATAAATCTATATATATTTAATTTAAACGTACATTTTAATTTACTACGGCCACATACTGACTCCAAAAATTACAGAAAAATAAATCTAGCTATGTTTTGACGATACGGTCCTAACAAAACTAATTTCATCGAATTTTGAGACCATTTGAAAAATGGTCATTTTTTGTTCGATCCAATTGAACTGAAATTGACAAAACACGTTTTCTTTTGCCATGCTCACATATTAATTCCAAAAATTATGAAAATTGGAATCTAGTAATAATTTAACATTCCGGATCCAACAAAAGTGGTCTCGTCAAAAACGGAGGTTGTCTGCAAAATGGCTATATATTATATTAAAAAATATATATAAATTCCATTGCGACTATTTTAAATTTTAAATTGGACACAACTTTTTATTCCCGTTATGAATTCTGAAATTTTCACATTTGTTAGAAAGACATAATTAAACAGATTCAAATATTTCTAGTTTTTCAAGAATCCAATTTATTTTGAATCATGTACATTCAATTGAAATTTGAAATCGAATTTTCAAACTACCGCGCCATTTCAGACTCGTTATATAATTAAAATAAAATTATTCATTCTAACATCGATTAAAATAAATTTTTAGTCGTTATTATTTAAAATAAATTATTTTAAATATTCAAAATCCATTAACATTGCCAAAATAAAAAAATTAAATTGGTTCTTAAAATCCGGGTTGTTACAATCTCCCCCACTTAAATTCTTCGAAAAGGAACGGAGCTAAAAATTGTTTAACTAACCAACTCAACTTTCATTCTGACTTTCATTCTTTAACTTTTCAGTTTCTAAGAATTTTCTAATTTCTCAAAAATTTTGCTAACACCCTAAATTTTCTAAAAATTTCACCATAACCTCTTTTGTACGGGTTGATACTTAAAACCGCAACTAGCCTCACAGGGCCCTCACTAATCCAAAAGAAAATGAAAATGCCAAGCGGCTAGCCAAGCGACTAGCCAATCGGCTCATAAAATCATCAAGCCCAAGAAATACAGTAAATATGTACCTATTTGCCGGGCATACAATTTTATTTCTCTTCTTAGCTTCCATTCTATGACCTATTCATTATATACACATGTACATATATGCAATTTCAAACAATTTCAATTCATTTCAACTTTATATTTGATTTGGCTAAATTTTTCATTCACATATTGGTTAAATTAATTATCATTCCAATATTTTAATTAGTTAAACTAATTATAAAACATCACAACCAGCAATCAATTAGGTGATTCACTTTTTAAATACATATAACTATTATATAGTCAAAAATCATATTTTTAGTGCGAATCACAACAATAAACTCTAACCAAGTTTTGGTTCTCACACCAGTCAATTGAAAATATATAGATATCCCACTTTCGAGACTCGAACATAAATACTGATGATGATGCATCACCATCAGAATTATCCCCGGGCGGCTAGGGCGTGATTCTATATCTATCTAGTACATTAGAGGCTTCGTATATACTTTAGCTAGGCATATATGCAAATCTCTATATACTCGATTGTCCAAATTAAAATAAAATAATATACTCAAACACGTATAATAAGATAAAACTTTCAAAAATAAATTTGTTTTCATTTTTATTTTAAAAATAACACTCTTCACACTTGTTCTAGGATACTGTTGATCCTATCTCTAACGAGTCATTCTTATTGGATATTACTAATCCAATCTCTGATGAATTCTTTTGTTTGGTTATAATGTGTCTTGTTCTCGAGCTATGTAAACCAAAGCACTGATACCAAATGAAACGACCCAAACTTGCCCTTACGGGAAAGCCCGGATTGAGTTGAGAACACGACGCATCAGAACACAAACAATAGAATATTCATTGCTTATTACAACAATTACATCAGAGTTCAAGAATATTCCATAGTACGAATAAATATTACACATTGGAAATGCAATATCGGAGATTTAAATTACAAAGCAGCCAAAAAATAATACATAACACAATTGAAGGAAATACAGGGATACAGAGCTTTCCGAATATAGCTTCAATTGTAAACCAGGATCCTGTGAATATAATATCTGCAAAACCAAAACTACTAGCTGCCCATGTGGAAAATATGGGCACCCAGAGTTTAGGTTAAAACAATAAACTCCGAGTCAGTCATGGGACTGGTGTGAGAACTAAAACCAGTTATTATACTTTACTTTAAAAATAAGGTAAATTACAGGACCACGCCGTATAACACGGAACGGGTTACTTCACATGAATCTTAGTTTAAAATAAAACAACACAATGTTTTTTGGAAAAACAAAGCTATTATAAGACTTAGGTCCCATCACACAATGAACGCAGTCAGTGATAGAGTTTTCCCTTATAATAGCCAAATATGCTTGACACGCGAAATTTCATCTTTTATTATTACTATAAGTGAAGAAATCAACTTCAAATATAAATGTATCAATCATAGGCGGCATAGGTACCATTATATTACGTCGCCACACATATATATACATATACATACATATATATATATATATATATATATATATATATTTACAACTAAAACCGAATATCGCGTATAGGAAATTGGGTTTCCATCTATGGGCCAAGGCAAGCAATCATCCTTACCGATTCGAGACTCTCTAGCCCGAGCCTCAGGATACAACCGTGACTGCACCTTCGGTCAGTGATAGTGTCGATCATCCGTCGATGATTAGTTATACCATAAAATATATGTTAGTTTGCCCTATGGGGCATAAAATAATCTGGTCAGTATATCGACCAGAACATTCATCGATCCCGTAGTGACCGATATATCTGAGGCGCCTCTCTGTCCATCAAGTAATAAGCAACATCCACATGAGTAAACAATCTGGGCTCCATACCATGATGTTACTCCTAGCTAGAAACTAACATATGTCCATTTCCCTGAAGTCCTCATCCCATTGCTAGTTCATACCGGGGTGTGAAGCTCGCGAAGTAATGCTATACACAAGCTATGCCTAAATAAGTTGTGCTTTGATCATCAACCACAAGGCTCTTCTTTTCAAAAAAAGTCTTGATCATTTGCATCTTAGCATGCCACATTGTCGTCCATACCATACCATTGATTTTTGCCAATATATAACCTTTAAGCTCGTACGTCTCAGAGAAGGGTGTTAAGCAAGAGAATAAATTCTACGCCACCAAACTGGTATATATTTAGCAAAGATCAACGAATACAGCATAAAGAAATACAACATCAGACATACCATCCATTTACAAGTCCATTCTGGGTCTGAATGAAACTGGAGGCACCTTATTCCTCGTCCCATATGTCCAATAGAGGAGAGAGGTCCTCGCATATCAGTTGATCTCCACGTACGTTTGGACGATCACCACTTATTACCTTGTCTTGGGTGTATGGCCCAATCAAGACAACAGTAATCATCCAAACGATGTGAAGATCTCTGGTCTTCAACCACCGTCCTCATCTTCGACTCTTGGTCGTCGTATTAATTATTCAGAATGGGTTAAACCCGGTCTTTCTGAATAATTCGCGTATTTTATAATCAAGTGTTATAAAAACACATCATATGCCTCATTCCAATTAAGAATATTCTTTTAATAAAATATTCACATTATTATGGAAAGGTTCCCATTAATTTTATCAAAGATAAATTCTTTTAAATTTATTCTTTAATCTTCCTTCGGATATCAATTTAAATAGATTTTATTTTATCCTTTATCAATTCTAAACCAAATTAGTGTTTATAAAACTAGTCGGGATTATCGAGCCATACCGAAGTAATCATTTATTTATGTTTTCACATCCCAACCTATTTAACCTATTCTCATTTTATTCTAATTAAAGATTCATTTAAAACTCTAGTTCAGTTTTAATCTCAAAAATCATTACTTAATGATTGTCCAAATTTTCAGGAAATAAATTATGTTTTTACATGGGTTAAAGAACCAATGTCCTTTAAAACACAGTTCACGATAAACCCAAATCATTTTCCACAAAAAATGGAATCTACACGGAAAACAGATCAATATATAATCGATATAAATTTCCGTATCAGACTAATAATATAAATGGAATAGCGGCAAAGCCTTTTAAATTCCATATATAGTAACGGTCTTCTTTTACAGAAGCTTATCTCAATTATTTTAAATCGAATTCCCCTCAATTCCAATTTATTTTGTTAAATTGGAAAACTTTACTTTGGAAAATTTCTGTTTAAATCTTAATAAAAGATTTATGAATTCCATTTAAATCTTAATAAAAGATTTATAAATTCCAAATTATATTTTCACTGTTAGTTGGGATTAAAGAACAAATGTCCTTTTAAAACATAGTTCACGATAAATCCACAATCAACTTTCATTTCAATTCTAATTAAACATTAATTAATTAGTAAACTTCTCTAAATCTTAATTAAAAGATTTATTCTTTTCGCATGGGGTTTAAGAACAGTGTTTATTAAGACACCATTCACGACAAACCCAAAATCCAATTCTTTTATTCAATTCCAATTAAATATCAATTGATTGGAAAACTTCACTAAATCTTAATTAAAAGATTTATACTTTTCTCAACTGGGTTTAAGAACAATGTTATTGAAGACACCATTCACGACGAAGCCAAAATCCAATTTATTTTATTTAATTCCAATTAAATATTAATTAATTGGAAATTTTCATTAAATCTTAATTAAAGATTTATTTTAGTTAATAACTAGTTCATTTCGATAAAAATACATTTTTATCTTTTCAAATATGGAATTTTTTATCCAAAATTTTTCCAAATTATTAATTATGATTTTACATAATTTTTCCATATTTTTAATAATTTTATCAAGGACGGTACAGTCGATTTCCAATAACGGCCACCGAACTACATCCATAGCGACCTTTTCTCAAATTTGATTTGGACATAATTCCAAATCCAACCATTAGATTTCAAACTTCTTATATTCATTTGAATGCTCTTTTTGATGCGAACCCAATGGTTCCGATTTTAGGAGAATCTGACGGCCGGATCTCCCGTTACATCAATTTGAAGTTAATGGTCGAAATTCGCGAACGGTCGCTGCGCGGCGCGTCCTATTCAGGCCATTAAATATATATAGTATATACATTATATATATTTCATCGATTTTTATTTAAACGTATTTTATAAATAGTTTATAAATTTGTTTTAAAACAATTCCAACTTCATTTTCAATTTTAAATCAAAATTGAATATTCTATATCTTTATCTTGTTAAAATGATAATATTTTCAAAATATTAGATTTTGAAATCACTTCTTTTCGATATTCATTATAAAATGAATAAAATCGATTGATTAACCCATTCGGGTGAAAATGGCGTTTGCTACTTAACACGGCTTCACATTTTTATATTTTTAACTGAATATTATTTCAAAATATTCATTATTTTAAAATATTCTTTATTTTAAAATATTCTTTATTTTAAAATATTCTTTATTTGAAAGATTCTTTATTTTAAAATATTCTTTATATTAAAACGTCCTTTATTTTAAAATGCTCTTTACTTCTGAATCGGAATGCGACTCAATCAATTGCCATGTAATTTCAGTTATATGGATTTCATACATCGCATGTATGCAACAATAATGATAAAAAAATCATCAAATAGTTCATTCACATCCAGAGCGAAATTTACAACTGTGTGAGCATTAAAATAAATAAATAACGCTCATCACAGACTGTCAATCCATCGATTGACTTACAACTAAATATTGGGACTAGTGTATGTCAAATATCATCCCAATACCCGTGTTGGGTTTTCAAACAACAACAGTTTATTCAAATAAATCACTGGTTAATAAATTTAACCAATTCTAATTTGGTTTGAATTATTTTCTATTCAACCAATTTTCACTGCTTAAATTATAAATGAATATTTATAATTTAATTTCAAAATCACATTAATATTAACATTATTTTTAATATGTTAAACAATTCAACATCACAAACAACACACAATACAGTCAATTCAAGCTAAATAAACAATCATGGTTTGTACAATAAATGGTGTCCGGTGCTACAAAGCACCGTTTACATCCTAGTATATATTTAAATGTAATATAAATTGAGTGAGAAAGAGTTCTTACATTTGATTTCCACTCCGCTAGTTTTATTTCTGAATTTCTGAATAGTTTGGATATGCTCCAACGCATTGTATTCTTCACCATGATTCCAACGTAATCTGTTTCACGTAGTTTAATTTAAAAATCACATTTTTAATACGATGTTTACATTTAAAAAAAACACTTAAAACCTTTTGTAACGCTTAAAACCGTCCATTTTCCCTTTCTTCTTCCTTTAAATTTCTGGCCGCTACTTACCCCGCCGTTCAATCCTAGGGCACTAGAATTCTTCGTCCACCGATGACCAGAAGGCCGTCGCCTGTCATCACGTCAAGCGCCTTGTCTCCACTTCCCCGAGCCGCAAGTACGGCGCATCTCGCACCCAAGACCGCTCCGAAAACGTGCTCAAACCGCACCACTTCACAGCGCCGCCCTAGCCACTAGCTTACACCAACCACGATCATAGCCGTAGACCGTCTAGATCTCGACACCCCCTTCAATACTGCCATACTGAGTTCTGAGTAAATTTTCCTGGATTGAGAGATAGGAGGAAATTAAAAATTGAAGATGGTGGCCATCGATTCTCCACTGGCGACAGAAAAAAGTTCTGAGGGAATAGGTTAGGGTTTTTAGAAAATAGGTTATATATAAATATATATTTTAATATTAATTAATTCCCATAACACTTGTTTCTCAATCCGAACTCCAATTCAAACCCAACGATTGTTGCCTCTAGCCAAGTACCCCCATTATGGACAAAATGGAATATGTTTCATAAGCCAATTCGATCGTTTCGATCAGCTTTTATCAAAATTAAAATATAAATCAATATATACTTAATTTAAACGTACATTTTAATTTACCAGGGCCACATACTGACTCCAAAAATTCCAGAAAAATAAATCTAGTTATGTTTTCACGATAAGGTCCTAACAAAACTAATTTCATCAAATTTGGAGACCATTTGAAAAATGGTCATTTTCTGGTCGATCCAATTCAACTAAAATTGACAAAACACATTTTCTTTTGCCACGCTCACATACTAATTTCAAAAATTATGAAAATTGGAATCTAGCAATAATTTGGCATTCCGAATCCAACAAAAGTGGGCTCGTCGAAAAAAAGAGGTCGGTTGAAAAATGGCTATATATTATATTAATGTGTGTATATATATAAATTCCATAGCAACTATTTTAAATTTTAAACTGGACATAAGTTTTTATTCCTATTATGAAACCTGAATTTTTCACATTTGTTAGAAAGACATAATTAAATAGATTCAAATATTTCTGGTTTTATTGAAATCCGATTTATTTTGAATCTTGTACATTCAGTTGAAATTTGAAATCGAATTTTCGAAATACCGCGCCATTTCAGGCTCGTTATATAATTAAAATAAATTTATTCGATCTAACTTCGATTAAAATAAATTTTATTCGTTATTATTTAAAATAAATTATTTTAAATATTCAAAATCCATTAAAACTGTCAAAAAAATATTAAAATTGGTTCTGAAAATCCGGGTTGTTACATTATCGATAATACACTGTTATGATTTCCAAGAATATTCCATAGTTTATGGGAGATGATTTGGGTTTATCATGAACTGTGTTTTAATTGACGTTGGTTCTTTAACCCAGTTAAAGATAAGATTAATTTCTTAAATTTGAATAGTCATTAAGTAATGATTTTTGAGATTAAAACCGAACTAGAATTTTAATGAATCTCTAATTAGATTAAAATGTGAATGAGGGGATTAAATTTATTGAATCCTTGAAATGATCGAGAATGGAGTACCACCAACTTCACTCCAGGCGATAGTTAAATCTTTAATTAGATTTGAACGTGAAATGGCAATTAAATTTACCGAGAACACAATGGGTGTTAGATATGGAGTGTTACAGTTTTGCTCCATGGGATGAATAGGTTGGGATTGGAAAATAATAAATGATCATTGCGGTAAGGTTTGATAATCCCGACTAGTCAATAAAATCTATTGAAATTGATATCCAAAGGAAGATTAAAGAATAAATTTAAAAGAATTTATTAATGATAAAATTAATGGGAGCCTTTTCCTAATAATATATATATTATTAAAAGAATATTCTGAATTGGAATGAGGCATATGATGTGTTTTTATAGCACTTGATTATTGATCATAAAATACGCAAGTTATTCGGAAAGACCGGGTTTAACCCATTCCCAATAATTACTACGATGATTAAAAGTCAACGATGAAGACGGTGGTTGAAGACCAGAGATCTTCACATCGTTTGGATGATTACTGATGTCTTGATTGGGCCGTACTACCAAGACAAGGTAATAAGTGGTGATCGTCCAAACGTACTTGAAGTTCGACCGGATATGCGAGGACCTCTCTCCTGTATTGGACATATGGGACGAGGATTAAGGTGCCTCTGGTTTAGTTCAAACCCAGAACGGACTTGTAAATGGATGGTATATCTGACGTTGTATTCATTTATGTTGTATTCGTTGATATTTGCAAAAAATATATATGTTTGGTGGCGGAGAATTTATTCTCTTTCTTAACACCCTTCTCTGAGACGTATGAGCTCAGATGTTATATATTGGCAGGAATCAATGGTATGGTATGGATTGACAATGTGACATGTTGAGATGCATGGACCAAGGCTTTTGTTGAAAAGCGGAGCCTTGTGGATGATGATCAAAGCATAACATTAATTAGCATAGTTCTGTGTAGTGTTACTTCGCGAGCCTCACACCCCGGTATGACGGTGAACTGATGGTCAGATCAATATACTTTCGATATGAGGTTGGATTCGGTCGACCGAGATGAGCTGAGTGTGGTCACTCCACTCTCGGAGGGATAGGGCACACCCCCCGATTCCTAGAGGGATAGGGTAAGCGGTGTTTTCTCTCGCTGGGACGTAAGCCGCAGTGATACTTGATTCCTCAAAATGGCGGATGTGCGTTACGGTGTTTTCTCTAGTTGGGACGTAAGACGTTGTGTATTTCATTTTGCGATAGAACTTTCGAATCAGCAGCCATCATGATGGAAATCCAACTTTCCAATACGAGCTTTGCGGTTTTAATTGTAAACCTACATATGATGACATAATATATGGTACCTATGCCGCCTAAGATTGATACATTTACTTTCGAAATTGATTTCTACACTATACACGTATAGTAATAATAAAAGATAAATTTCGCGTATCAAGCATATTTGGCTATTATAAGGTAAAACTCTATCCTCCGTCTTGCGGTGCATTGTGTGATGGGACCTGAGTCTTATAATAGCTTCATTTTTCTTTAATTAGCATTGCACTGTTTGTTTTAGGCACTGGTATTCTTGGGGGTAAACCCGTTTCGTGTTATATGGCGTGGTCCCTTGATTTACCTAACTTTAAAATAAAATTAATAACTGTTTTAGTTCTCACACTAGTCCCATGACTAACCTAGAGTTTATTGTTTTAACCTAAACTCTGAGTGCCTATATTTTCCACACGGGCAGCTAGTAGTTTTGGTTTTCGTAGATATTTCTTTTCACAGGATCCTGGATTACAGCTGGAGCTATATTAGGAAAGCTTTTTATCCGTATATCTCTTTCAGTTGTGTCAGTTGTTATTTTCCGCTACGCATTATACTTATGTATTATTTTCCACTGCTATGTAATTTTAAATCTCTGATATTGTATTTCAAATGTGTAATACCTATTCATACTCTGGAATATTCTTGTACTCTGATGTAAATTATTGTAATAACAACGAAATGTTTTATTGTTTATGTTCTGATTTGTCGTGTTCTCAACTCAATTCGGGCTTTCTCGAAAGGGGAAGTTTGGGTTGTTTCATTTTGGTATCGGAGCTTTGGTTTACAGAGCTCCAGAACAAGACACGTTAGAACCGAATGAAAGAATTCATCAGAGATTGGGTTAGTAATATCCAATAAGAATGACTCGTTATAGATGGGATCAGTAGTATCCTAGAATGAGTTTCAAAGAGTATTATTTTCAAACTAAAAATGGAAACAAATGTTTTAAAAATTTAAACCTTATTATACGTATTTGAGTATGTTATTTTATATTGATATTGGACAAACGAGTATATAAAGATTTTGCATATACGTGTCATGAACGTATGTTTGAAGCCTTAAATATACTTGATAGATATAGAATCACACTCTAGTCGCCCGGAGATGATTCTGATGATCGCTACAGCATCATCAGTGTTTATGTTCGAGTTTCAAAAGTGGGATATCTATATATTTTCAATTGACTGGTGTGAGAACCAAAACTTAGTTAGAATTTATTGCTGTGATTTGCATTAAAAATATGATTTTTGACTATATATAAAAGTTGTACATATATTTAAAAAGTTAATCAACTAATTGATTGTTGGTTATGATGTTTGATTATTAGTTTAGCTAATAAAAATATTGGAATGATAATTAATTTAACCAATATGTGAATGAACAGTAAAATTAAGCTAAACAGAATCAAATGTTGAACTGAATTGAAAATTTGTTCGAATTGCATAAATATACATGTATATAATGAACAGGTCATAGCATGGAAGCTAAGAAGAGGAATAAAATTGTTTGCCCGACAAATGGGTATATGTTTACTATATTCATTGGGTTTGATGATTTTATGAGCCGATTGGCTTTTTCTTTTTCTTTTTGGATGATGAGAGCCCTATGAGGTAAATTGCGGTTTTAAATATTAGCTCGTACAAAGAAGGTTATGGCGAAACTTTTCGAAATTTTAGGGTTTTGGCCAATTTTGAGAAATTACAAAATTCTTAGAAACTAAAAAGTTGGAGAGTAAAAACCAGAATGAATGTTGAGCTGGTTAGTTAAACAACTTTCAGCTCCGTTCCTTTTCGATTACGAAAAGATTTTAAGTGGGGGAGATTGTAACAACCCGGATTTTCAAAACCAAATTAAAATTTTAATTTTAGCTATTTTAATGGATTTCGAATATTTAAAATGATTTATTTAAATAATAACAACTAAAAATTTATTTAAATCAGAATTGGAAAGTATAAATTTATTTTAATTATAAAACGAACTGGAAATGGCGCGGTAGTTTGAAAATTCGATTTTAAATTTCAATTGAATGTACAGTATTCAAAATAAATCGAATTTCAGTAAAACCAGACATATTTGAATCTATTTAATTATATCTTTCTAACGAATGTGAAAAATCTAGATTTCATAACGGGAATTGAAAGCTATGTCCAGTTTAAAATTTAAAATAGTCGTTATAGAATTTAGTGCAATATATAGCCCTTAAAAATAGTCATTTTGCAAACGACCTCCATTTTCGACAAAACCACATTTGTTGGATCCGGAATGTTTAATTATTGCTAGATTCCAATTTTCATAATTTTTGGAATTAATATGCGAGCGTGGTGAATTTAAACGTGTTTGGTAATTTCAGTTTGAATTTAATCGACCGAAAAATGACCATTTTTCAAACGGTCTCCAAATTCAATGAAATTAGTTTTGTTAGGACTGTATCGTGAAAGCATAGCTAGATTTATTTTTCTACGATTTTTGGAGTCAGTATGCGGTCATGGTAAATTAAAATTACGTTGGAATCAATTTTGAACGTTATATTAATTTATATTTTAATTTTAACAAAAATTGATCGAAATGATAGAATTGGCTTATGTGACATATCTCATTGTGTTCGGAATGGGGGTAATTAGCTAGGGGCGACAGTCGTTAGGGTCAAATTGGAGTTCGAATGTGAAATTCACTTTTTAGAATAAATTTAAATAAAATAATATTTAATATATACCTATATATAACCCTTTCTCTTAACAAACCCTAATCCCCTACCCTATCAGTTTTGCGCCATCACCGCTGACTGAGCAGACGAAAAACTCCAAAATAAATCCTTTAATTTTGTTCAAAATAGTTCGAATTAATTTATGATTTCAAAACCAAAGCTAAAGAGATTTTCATGCCCCTCAATTATATACGGTTGTGATATGTTTTCGATCATTGGAGTGGTGGAATTTCAGCCTAGAAGGGCACGAGTTTGGGCAAGATTTTCGAGGGAAACAGGGGTTCGAGCTTTGAGCTGATTGCCGGCGCAGGGAGGTCTTGTGTAGGCGGTTGGAGGAGGAGGTTCAGATCAGGTTCTAGCAGCTTCAGGCGTGGTGCGTGAAGGAGAGAAGGAGTGGAAGGATGGGTTCGTGTGCTCTAGTAATAAACAGAAACGGGAAGAAATGTTTTGGGGGAGGTTAAGTTAATTTTAAATTAATTAATTTACTTAATTACAAATTTAAAGTGTTTAAAGTATAAATTGCCATAACTCGATCATTTTAAATCAGAATTTCATGAACCAGCTGCGTTAGAATCGCAGAGAGGAGAGCTACAACATGGAGCAAAATCAAAAGGAAAATAGTGAGTTTTTTCCTTTGTGTAATTAATTAATAAATAAATTGTAATATATAACAATAAATGAAATTTTAATATATAAATAGGTTTGATTTAAAAATGTAATTTTTAAATGAAATAACTTTGTTTCAAAAATATAATTTAATATATATATATATAGCTTTGATTATAAAAATGTGATTTTTATTATAAACTAGTTTTAAATTCAAAATATGATTCTTAATTTATATATAGCATTGTTTTTAAAATAAAATTAGCATTGTTTTTAAAATAAAATTTGCATTGTTTTATTTTGAGTTTTAAAAATATAAGAACATCGTATAAAAATGTGATTTTTAAATAGAAATAGTGTTTTTTATAAAAAAAATATAAGTAGAGTTGTTTTTAAATATATAAATAGAATTGTTTTAAAAATATATATATAAGATGAAATTTTTATGTAAATGATTTTGCTACAAAAATGTGAATTTTTATAAATAAATAACATTGTTTTAAGAATCTGAATTTTTAATTAAATAATATAGATTAAAAATATGATTTTATAAAAAGAGTTTTAGATTTATAAATGTAATTTTTAATCATAGATAGCATTATTAAAAATGTGATTTTTAATCATATATAGCATTATATAAATTTGATTTTAAGTATAAACTGCGTGAGACAGATTATGTTGGAATCACGATGAAGAATACAACACGCTGGACCAAATCCAAACTGTTCAGAAATTCAGAAATAAAAACTAGCGGAGCAGAATCCAAGGTGAGAACTCCTTCTCACTCTAATTATTTTACAGTTAAATATATACTAGGATGCAGACGGTGCTTAGCAGCACCCGACACTATTTATTGTAGAAACCATGGTTGTTTGTTTGGACTGTATTGTGTGTTGTTTGTGATGTTGAAATGTTTAACGTATTAAAAATAATTTTAACATTAATTTAGTAGTTGAAATTAAATTATAAGTAATTATTTATAATTTAAAAAGTGAAAATTGGCTAATTAGAAAAATAAATTCAAATCGAATTAGAATTGGTTAAATTTGTTAACCAATAATTTATTTAAATTCACTGTTGTTGTTTGAAAACCCCACACGGGTATTGGGATGATATTTGACATACACTAATCCCAATACTTAGTTGTATGTCAATCGATGGGTTGACAGATTGTGATGAGCTTTATTTATTTATTTTAATGCTCACACGGTTGTAAATTTCACTCTGGATGTGAATGGACTGCTTAATGATTATTTATCATTATTGTTAAATACATGCGATGTATGAAATCCATATAACTGAAATTATATGGTAATTGATTGAGTCGCATTCCATTTCAGAAGTAAAGAATATTTTTAAATAAAGAATATTTTTAAATAAAGAATATTTAAAAAAAAAAATTATTCAGTGAATAATCAAAATGTGATTTTGATGTCCAATTTTGGATGGACACAAAAATATTGAAATGTGAAGCCGAGTTATGTAGTAAACGTTATTTTAACCCGAACGGGTTCATCGATCGATTTTATTCATTTTAAATTAATATCGAAAAGAAGAGATTTCAAAATCTAATGTTTTGAAAATATTATCATTTTAAAATTATAAAGATATAGAATATTCAATTTTGACTTAAATATTAAAAATGAAGTTAAAATCGTTTTAAATGAATTTATAAACGATTTATAAAATATGCTTTAAATGGAAATCGACGATATTATATATATATATATATATATATATATATATATATATATATATATAATGGCCTGAATAGAACGCGCTGCGCAACGACCATTCGCGAATTTTGACCATTAACTTCAAATTGATGTAATGGGAGATCCGACCGTCGGATTCTCCTAAAATCGAAACCGTTGGGTTCATATCGAAAAGAGCTTTCCAATGAATATAAGAGATTTGAAATCTAACGGTTAGATTTGGAATTATATCCAAATCAATTTCAAAAAAGATCGCTATGAATGCAGTTCGGTGGCCATTATTGGAAATCGACTGTAAGGGCCTTACTAAAATTATTAAAAATATGAAAAAATTATGTAAATTCATAATAAATTATTTAGAAAGATTTTGGATGAAAAATTCCAATTTTTTAAAAGATTAAAATATATTTTGATCAAAATGAACTAGTTATTAACTAGAATAATAATCCAATGTTTTTCAAATAAATAAATTGGATTTGTAAATGGTTTTAACATAACCAGAATTTTCCAATGTATGAATTGAAATGGAAAATATCTTCGGAATATTTCGATATTGGATTCTGTGATTATACAGATATCGTTGAGGAATTTGGAAGATATATATATCGTTATTCCCAATACGATATTTGTTGGTTTCAGAATTTGATATTGAATATAAGCCGATATAATTTCCATTCAAAACCTTATATTTAATATCGAATTGGATTTTGGGTTTGTCGTGAATGGTGTCTTAAATAACACTGTTCTTAAACCAAGTTGAGAAAAGAATAAATCTTTTAATTAAAATTTAGAGAAGTTGCCGATTAATTAATATTTAATTAGAACTGAATTGAAAGTTGATTTTTGGTTTATCGTGAACGATGTTTTAAATGACATTTGTTCTTTAACCCAATTAACAGTGAAGATATGATTTGGAATTTATAAATCTTTTTATTAAGATTTAATGGATTTTTTTCCAAAATAAAGTTTTCCAATTTAATATATTAAATTGGAATTGAATGGAATTCGATTTGGTAATAATCGAGACGAGCTTCTGTGGATGAAGACCACTACTATATATGAAATTTAAAAGGCCTTGCTGCTATTCCATTTATATTATTAGTCAGATACGGGAATTTATATCGATTATACACTGTTATGATTTCCATGAAGATTCCATAGTTTATGGGAGATGATTTAGGTTTATCGTGAACTGTGTTTTAATTGACATTGGTTCTTTAACCCAATTAAAGATAAGATTAATTTCTTAAATTTGAATAATCATTAAGTAATGATTTTTGAGATTAAAACCGAACTAGAGTTTTAATGAATCTTTAATTAGATTAAAATGTGAATGAGGGGATTAAATTTATCGAATCCTTGAAATGATCGAGAATGGAGTACCACCAGTTTTACTCCAAGCGATAGTTAAATCTTCAATTAGGTTTGAACGCGAAATGGTAATCAAATTTACCGAGAACACAGTGGGTGTTAGATATGGAGTGCTACCGTTTTGCTCTATGGGATGAATAGGTTGGGATTGGAAAATAATAAATGATTATTGCGGTAAGGTTCGATAATCCCGACTAGACAATAAAATCTGTTGAAATTGATATCCAAAGGAAGATTAAAGAATAAATTTAAAAGAATTTATTTGATAAAATTAATGGGAACCTTTCCCTAATAATGTAAATATTTTATTAAAAGAATATTCTGAATTGGAATGATGCATATGATGTGTTTTTATAGCACTTGATTATTGATCATAAAATACGCGAGTTACTCGGAAAGACCGGGTTTAACCCATTATGAATAATTACTACGACGATTAATAGTCGACGATGAAGACGGTGGTTGAAGACTGGAGATCTTAACATAGTTTGGATGATTACTAATGTCTTGATTGAGCCGTACACCCAAGACATGGTAATAAGTGATGATCGTCCAAACTTACTTGGAGATCGACCGAATATGCGAGGACCTCTCTCCTGTATTGGACATATGGGACGAGGAATAAGGTGCCTCCGGTTTTGTTCAGACCCAGAACGGACAGTAAATGGATGGTATGTCTGACGTTGTATTCCTTTATGTTGTATCCGTTGATCACTGCTAAATATATATCTGTTTGGTGGCGGAGAATTTATTCTCTTGCTTAACACCCTTCTCTGAGACGTATGAGCTTAGTGGTTATATATTGGCAGAAATCAATGGTATGGTATGGATTGACAATGTGACATGCATGGATCAAGGCTTTTTTTGAAAAGCAGAGCCTTGTGGATGATGATCAAAGCATAGCTTTAATTAGCATAGCTTTGTGTAGCGTTACTTCGCGAGCCTCACACCCCGGTATGATGGTGAACTGATGGTCAGGTCAGTATGCTTTCGATATGAGGATGGATTCGGGCGACCGAGATGAGTTGAGTGTGGTTGCTCCACGCTCAGAGGGATAGGGCGCACCCCCCGATTCCCAGAGGGATAGAGTAAGCGGTGTTTTCTCTCGCGGGGACGTAAGCCGTAGTGATACTTGATTTCCCAAAACGGCGGATGTGCATTACGGTGTTTTCTCTAGTTGGGACGTAAGCCGTTGTGTATTGCACTACGCGATAGAACTTTCGAATTAGCAGCCATCATGATGGAAATCCAACATTCCAATATGAGCTTTGCGGTTTTAATTGTAAACCTATATATGGCGACATAATATATGGTACCTATGCCACCTATGATTGATACATTTACTTTCGAAATTGATTTCTACACTATACACTTATAGTAATAATAAAAGATAAATTTCGCGTATCAAGCATATTTGGCTATTATAAGGTAAAAATCTATCCTCCGGCTTGCGTTGCATTGTGTGATGAGACCTGAGTGTTATAACAGCTTCATTTTTCTTTAATTAGCATTGCGTTGTTTGTTTTAGGCACTGGTATTCTTGGGGGTAAACCCGTTCCGTATTATACGGCGTGGTCCCTTGATTTACCTAACTTTAAAATAAAATTAATAACTGTTTTAGTTCTCACACTAGTCCCATGACTGATCTAGAGTTTATTGTTTTAAACTAAACTCTGGTTGCCCATATTTTCCATACGGGCAGCTAGTAGTTTTGGTTTTCGCAGATATTTTTTTCACAGGATCCTAGATTATAGCTGGAGCTATATCCTGAAAGCTTTTTATCCGTATATCTCTTTCAGTTGTGTCAGTTGTTATTTTTTGCTACGCATTATACTTATGTATTATTTTCCACTGCTATGTAATTTTAAATTTCTGATATTGTATTTCCAATGTGTAATACCTATTCATACTCTGGAATATTCTTGTACTCTGATGTAAATTGTTATAATAACAATAAAATGTTCTATTATTTGTGTTCTGATTTGTCATGTTCTCAACTCAATCCGGGCTTTCTCGAAAGGGAAATTTGGGTTGTTTGTGTTCTATTATTTGTGTTCCGATTAGTCGACACTGGAGCATCGATTGGAAGAGTCGACTTGCCATTAGTCGAGCTCGAACCCTAAATCACGAAGTCAAACTCGAACCCTAAACCACGAGGTCGAAACCCTAAATCACGAAGTCGAAGCCCTAAATCACGAAATCAAAGTTGAAATCACGAACGTGAACCCTAAATCACGAAGTCGAAGTCGACCCCAAATCATGAAACTGAAGTCGAGTACGAAGTTGAACCATGACAGCAACAAATAACGATTGAAAAATAACTAAAATTTGAATTTAACTAGATAAATGTTTATTTAACAAGTTATAAATAAATAAATGTTTTAGAGCTAAATTTAGAGCCAAATAACTGTAATACAAAGTATCTATTTATTTATTTATACATTGCAGTGAAAAATAACTACAATTCGAATTTAACTAGTTAAATACATTGCAAGTCGAATACGAAGTTGTATGTAGATGTTAACTGGAATTATTTATTAATACACTGCAAAGATGTATGTATTTATTTATTTACATACTGCAGTTACGTATTAATATATACATATTTATTTATCGACTAGTCAGACCTCTATTGACTCGACTTGACGCCATAATAACCATGACACATACACATGTATGTGTATACATGTATTGTATATGTGCAGAATATATATATATATATATATATACACATATATATATATATATATATTTGTGAGCACTAGAGACACTGTTTACCTTGTAGTATTTACAGTGAATCACTGTGAATATCACAAGCCGTCAAGACAGATGGATGAATATGCATATATCAGATCAAGTCATCAAATATGATGAGAAACACATCAAAACTCTAAGGCAAATAAATTTTATAAAATTATATCTACTAGAGTTTAAAGTTATTTTGTTCTAGTTTACTACGTGTGTTTCTGTGACAGGTATGCATGTGACTGGACTGACAATGAAGTAGACTGAAGAAACGGTGATTTGTCAGTGAGTGAGAGAGAATCTATATATGAGTGAGCTAAGTGAATCTGAGTGTATATGTGTTTGTACAACTGAGTGACATAGTGAAATGATGAACTATATTGGGGAGCTATGTATATAAGTGAAATTGAATGTATTGTATTATAGTGAGATGTACAAATAGTGGAATTAGACAAATATGTACTATTCAAATGTTGAAATTTATTATATTTAAATATAATACTGTTTGAATATTTAAATTCTTGTGCAGTAGTATTCTATTTAAATATACATATTTATTTCTGTATGTGATGTAATAGAATAGTGCAGTTGCAAATACATTTATTATATATATATATGTGTGTGTGTTTGTTATCATCAAACAAAAATCATATAATTGTTATATACAACAATCTCTCCCTTTTGACGATGACAAACATATACTAAGATTTTGAATACAATAAATGTGTTTGACAGTGAAGTGTAGAACTTCCCCTATATGTATGCTCCCCTACAACAAAACTCCCCCTAAATATACGCATATGAGTGAAAAGAATAAATCAATCGAAATTTCAATATTAAAATATTTATGAAATATTCACTCATTGATCAAAATCTAACCATTCTCCCCCTTTTGTTATCATCAAAAGGATATAAAAATAAAAAGTAGTGATGAAATATAGACTAGAAATGTAAAATCAGATCCAGAGAAAGAATGTTCATCATAAATCTCATTCGATCAAACAAAAATCATAATATTTCTCAAATTAGCTGCAAATTTCACAATTTAGAATGAAGGACTTATGATGAATTTTATGAATGGGGGAGTTTTAAAAACAAATGAATTCCAATTATTTCAAAGAGAATTAAAAAATTAAGCACAAAACAGTGATGGAATTTGACTACGGTTATAAATTCAAATTAAGTGACAAAACCAGATAATCTCAAATCCTAATGACTATCAATCAAAAAAATCATAATATATTATAAAATATTAACACATTTCACAGATTAGAAAATGGATTGATAAGCTGGTTTTTACACACCAAGGAAGATTCCGTACAAATCTTTATTTATTTTCTTTTTCTTTTCTTTTCTTTTCTTTCAAGATCACACTAACCACGCTTAACCAGATCCTGGATTTTTAAATGGGATCAACCACAACTTAAATTATAAGTAATCTCTAACCATGTATGACCAGAACTTGGATTTTGAAATGAGGTTAGAGAATCACTTATTATAAAAAGAAGGTAATTAGGGAGAAAGATAAACTTTACAGAAAAATTAGGCTGAAGGACACCAAGTTTTATTTTTAGTCTGAAGGACAAACTTTGAAACAAAATTAAGCCGAAGGAAATGCTAAATGTAATTAGCATTATATTCAGTTTTTTACACTATACGAATATGCTAGTTTTAACTAGCATTATTCAGTTTTACACTACAGAAAATGCTAATTATATTTAGCATTGTCCTTCAACCTAATTTTTTTCAAAGTTTGCCCGTCAACCTAAAAATAAACTTGACGTCCTTCAGACTATTTTTTTTTCCAAAGTTTGTCCTTATGCCTATTTTCCACTATAAAAAATTTCCTCAGTATATAAAACCAAAATGGATGATTGAAATAGGGTAGGTACATAAATGGTTCGTGAAATTCCTAAATTAATCATATTATGAAATATGCTTAAATGTACGGGGATTTTTGAAAATTTTCAATTTTCACTTTTTTTTATAAATAATATAATCACATTTCCATCACAAATTTTGAAATTGTATATTTGTTAACGATTTAAAAAATATATTAAACTCTCTTCATCAATACAAAATCATGATGGATGACAGAATGATGATAAGGAAAGAAGATGTTCGTGAAATAAGCACCAATTAAAAGATATTATAAAAAATGTTCAATCATCATGAAAATTTAAATAATATTTCCTCTTGTTGTGAAGTATACTGTAGTCACAACACATCACAATTTCAAAAATCTAATAATAATTTTGATGAATTCTAAATACAGTCCAAATTGGTTAACAATTTCAATTTCTGAATTAATAATAAAAAATGATTTTAAAATTGAAAAAAAATCAATTACAAGAGGGATTTAGAAAGATCTATATAATATGAGAAATAGTTTCAAAATAACAACCAATTAAATGTGAAGAATTTTCAAAGCTTCTAAATTGATACCACTTGGGGCTCCTAATTGGTCATAGAAGTCAATAAAAAATTGTACATTGAATTTTTAGAATAAATCACCAAGCCCAAGTAGGAAAATCAAACAATTCAGTTTCTTTTATCAAAGCAGTAGAATCCATGTCAGATCAGAGATGCATAAGAGAAATTTTCAGAATATTTACATCAAGCTAGAGAGATAATTCATGATCCAAGATTCGAGCAGTTTATTTAAAATTACTTGAAGAGATGTGTTAGTTTCAAGATACAATGAATCGATCACACAAGATTATTAATTTTAAATTTAGGAAGTGTGTGAGATTCAAGATATCAAAAAATTCAAATGATTTCAAACAAACAAATATCTAAGTCAAATGATCATGATCAAAACAATGAATTTCAAGATGCAATACAACAATCCGTTCAAAAATGATTTTCAATTCACAACAACCAAGCCAATCCAAAAACCAATGAAATTATCACAACTGAAAAATAGTAACTTGCTATAATGAGTAAAAAAATTCAAATCTTTCCAACATGAACAGACGAAAACTCAAAATAACAAAGGTGTGTGAAATTTCATTAGTTTTTCAGATTTTCAAAAAAAATTAAAATTCAAATTAACAGTGTTTAAGATGTGATAAGAATGCTTCAGCACGGTTAGGAATTCAATAAAAATAAGCTTCAAAAATCAAAAACTTACAATTTTAAATTCAAGATTTGGAATTCATTAAAAACATGAGAGTTTTGTACTAATGAAGAAAATTTCCAAAAAAAACAAGAATTCTGCAATTTAAAGTTAAGAAAACTCAGAAAAAATTATGGCAAATCAGCACAAACAGAAAGAAGAAATAAAAGAAGGATATAAAGACGGAAGAAAATATAACCAGAAAATAAAACGTGAGTCTAGAGATCATATCTGATTTACAGTAAAATTGTGGATTTCCCACTCAGCAATCTTGCTAAGAAGCCCTGATTAAATCAAAGATGTGGAAGAACTTGAAGTCTTTTTCACTTTCGCAAAGTGATTCCTCAGTTTTCTCTGGTACCTAACTGTTTAGGGGATTGAGTGGTCTAACAAACTTCATAAAACCACTCTCAATTGTATTCATACGTTTTGGTATCCGGACTTGTTTGTACAACAATCCATCAGAATCAACTTTTGTACCCTTAGGAACCCAAATCTGTTTGAATTTAGTCCAAATCATTTTTTTTTCAAGCTTGTTTAAATGGATTGTTACCAAACAAGTTCACATCTCGTTTATGATTTAAAAACTTTCGAAATTATCAAAGTTCAAATTTTCAAGTGATTCTTTTCAAAGCAAATTGAAGGATTTTTATAATCATTTGAATTCAGCTTGTGTGAAAGTTTATCAAGTTTTCCAAACCTAAGATCCCTTTTATTTCCAACAGAAATTTGGTTTTGTAACAACATATTCAACGATTTTTCCCCATTAGAAAATTTATCCAAAGTTGATTCTAGTCTTTGAATTTTGGATTTAAGATCACTATTCTCTTTCATCAAATTCGAACAACGATTAATATTGATCTTTTTCTTTTCAACATCATTTTGTTTCAAAACCAATTTTTCGTTTTCAAGAAATTTGATTTTGGTCTTGGACTCAAAAATCTCAAATTTAAATTAAATTTGTTTTTCAAATTGATGTTTGTCAAAACACTTGAATTTTTCAAGCTCATTCGAGATTGATTCAGTTTTCTGAAAATTTTGTTTCTCTAAAATTTCATATTTGGTAATTTCAGTCATCTTAAAATTTTCAAATTCTTTTTGAAAAAAATTGTTTGTACGTATAAGCTCGATCTTGCTCTCTTTCAGGATCAGAATTTCATTTTCAAGCTTTTGAATATTTTCATTTTGGTGAACAAGATTATTTTTCAAATTCAAACAAATTTCGTAAACAGAATTTGAAGAATTCTTAATGTTTTCAAGATTTGATTCCAAAATATTAATTTTGCCAGTCAACTCATGTTTTTACATTTCAGAGATTTGTTTTTCCGTTAGAGATTGTCAACCTATTTAGTCAAAATAGTACACATATAAACTAAATCTTCATATGAGAAATTTCCTATCTCACCGCCTGTTGAATCTCCATTGTATGATCTATCTGAATCCTCATCAGTAACTCCCGTTAAACATAAATCTGAGCTTGAGTTAACATTCTGGGGTTTTGAGCTGTTGTTGTCAATTCTTCCATTCTTCGTATTGAGAGTATTCCATATTTCCTTTGCAGTCAAACAGTGAGAGATATGGTTATACTGGACATCATCAATATAAGAGTATAAAATATGTGTAGCACGAGAATTAAAACCAGTATCATTCCTATTAACCATATCATATACATTGATAACAATATCCCAACATTTAATATTACCAGATTTCAAATAAGATTCCATTACTTATTTCCAATTTAAAAACACATGTAATATCAAAAATAGTTGGAATACGACTGGATTAACTCTCACTGGAATGAAAATTAGGGAACACAATGATTCTTGAGTCGATAAAATACCTGCTCTGATACCACTTGTTGGATCTAGATTAACCTTAGAAGTGAGTGAATAAGCTTTATTGGAGTTTTATGAGATATTGAAATTATCACAGCACATAATACAATAGAGAAAATAAATGCAGAAAATAAATAAAACTGATTTTACCCAGCTTCGCCAAACCCTGCCTACTGCTGCATTCCCAAGATTTTTAGCTAGAATTAAAACGATCTCTACGCTTA